>CM062872.1:3770608-4402115 GCA_031772225.1 Eubasilissa splendida | reverse complement strand
TTGTTGCGCTAGCGGGATTCTAACGTGGATCTCTTTCCTAACCGGGGAAGGTGCACTATCCAACTACGCTACGGCGACATTATTTTTAGTGACAAATTTTCGAACCTACGTGTTAATACATTTAATCGTTCCATTATTTGAAAGAGCTATCTGTCTTATTTTACGCTACAATATATTTCTATAAAATTGTTTTTATATGCATATCTTTAATTCATATTTAAAACATCACAGAGCTGTGTTCTGAATAATTACAACTTCACAATAAGAATGTGTTCTTCTAACATTTAATTAGTATTTAGATATCTTGTATGCGATAATTATTTGCGATTGCAATATCACCCAAACATATAACACATTTACTTATTATTATCAGTTTTAATTAGACATTCAGGCCTATTCTCAAAATTGCAATATTGAAATGAAGGTGATTGTTACACCAACCCTCAAAAATAGACAGTATGTAACTTAACGTCAGTGTTATATTGGAATGAGAGAGAGTGAGGGAGATAAACGTACCATAATCTGTCAAAACATAAAAATGGCAACATGATTGGCCGCGATTCTTCCCTACGACGCTGCGGATGAGGAAATCAAGAGGTAATTTATGAACAAACCTTTTTCTGTGAACTTTGAATACTGTATTAGTACTTATTTTAACCAAAAACTTAAATTTTTAGTCGAAACTCGAGAATGGAAGACGTCGTTTGCGTGATTTGTGCAACCCGATGGAATTTCCAAATGGGCAATTTTTACAACTATACCGCCTCGATAAGGTACAACTATACCGCCTCGATAAGGTACAACTATACCGCCTCGATAAGGTACAACTATACCGCCTTGATAAGGTACAACTATACCGCCTTGATAAGGTACAACTATACCGCCTTGATAAGGTACAACTATACCGCCTTGATATCAAGGCGGTATAGTTGTAAAAATTGCCCAACAATCACCTTCATTTCAATATTGCAATTTTGAGAATAGGCCTGATTAACTTAGTAGAGTCTGACACGCGCGTAAACCATTTTTAATTAAGATAGATGTACATTTAAAATTATACGTTTTATCCTTTTCAAATCATCGATAACTGTGTCGAAACGTCGACCGCGAACGCAGCTAATGGGCCGTTCAGAGAATCTAATGAGCTGCGTTAAATTTACGAGTTTCTAAATTCCGATGGAAATTGTAATACAAAATACGCCAGCGCTGTCAAAAATGATTTATATAATAACATCAGTAGGCCTGGTATAAATTTTGAACGCGCGCATTCTGTCTGTGTGAATTTAAAACAGCGAACAAAAACGAAGCTGCTTCTGGTGAGAGACAGTTTCGGAATCGGGCGGATATCATTTTTGTCTGTTATTTTTCAGTTTTTGGTCGCGATATAGTTTCGGATGCCGGCCAGCAGAGTTGGGAAGCCCATTTTTGTGATGTTGGTGTATTTTAGATTCGCTTGGATTGAGTGAACGTACTCAACATTACCGGTAGAAAACCCAGCTATCGAAGGGTAATTGCGTCAACAATTGGTGTACGTACTGATCTCAACTATTGCGGGTCCATAATTACTGATGTAACGTTAAGTCCAAACTTGACAAAATATGAAATGACCGCTCTACGCGATGAGGATCAGACTTGTACAGTCTCCTGTGCGTGTGGAGTCGTAGACCCTGAAGTTTTACATTCTGCGGGAGCTGGACGTCAAAGGCAGACTCGTCTAGAGACGAAAATCTCTCAAAAATCGTGGACCTTGCATGCTCACCGGTGGGATAAGATCCCGTGGACTGTATACATTGTAATATTATTATTAGAAGAACACATTCTCATTGTGAAGCTGTAATTATTTATTAATTAGTATTTAAAACATCGCAGAGCTGCGTTCAGAACGATTACAACTTCACAATAAGAATGTGTTCTCCTTGATGATATTAAAACATTATTAAAAATCGATGGTTCTATTCAAGATAATTTAGTTGTTGCGGCCAGAGATCACAGCCGTGTACTGAACCAAATACGAAGCGATAATTGTCCCGGTTCAGATATATTATATAATCTGTATAAATATATATATGTAGCGACCATAATTCAAATCTACCGCCATCTCAGTCGGCATCGACGCTGGCGACAGCGCCGCCGGCTGCTGCCACAAGTCTGACCCAATTCACCGCCAGACAGTCTCTCCAGTTTCAGCGTTTCACAATGGCGGTCTTGCCGGCGCGCCTTTGCCGAGCAAGACTGCCAATTCATTTCATTTCATAATTTCTTACATCTTCATTCACTGTATTCATTTCTATCTGTCTTCATCGCATTTATCATTTGTCACAATAAACCTCAACACGCGCCAAACACATGTATTTCATTTAACCACCGTCCTAACCCCCAAATATATATAATCTGCTTCCAGTCTTGAGCCGTAAGTTCGATGATAAACATACAATTTAAAATCGATTATTTCGAAATGATTACGCTTATATCTCTGATGACATGATTTAAATCAGGCACATGCGACTTGAACATTTTCGACTTATTAACATTTCGTGTGATGTAATTACAAACACTAGCTTAAATAGTTTACTAATTTACTCTTACTTACCTGTTTACCTGTATTACGTTTTATTTTGACAATTTACGGTCGCCATCTTTGACTGTTAATTTTCCCATTGTTTATATTTGGATTTTTTGACAAAAATCACTGCAGAAGACCGTATTCTGATCAAAAATTTGCCAATTGAAAACGATCAAAGAGTTTCAAAACAGAGCCTGGAGTGAGAGTATAGCTTGACATTACAGCAGAACGGAGCTCCATCTCACACAGCCAGAAACACAATCAACTTTCTTCGTCGTGAGAATGTTAATTGTGGCCACCGGACAGGCCAGATTTAAACCCCCCAGATGATGCAGTACGGGGGGTGTTTTGATGATTTCTGATTAGCTCAATATTGTGCAAAAAAAAGGCATTAAGAATTATAATTAATTATATTATGTTTTGAAATAACTTCTCACTTTTTTTGGCCCATCCTGTATATCTAATCTACACTAGTGACGAGCTTAAAGTGAGTCAATCACTGATATCTTTGGGTCACGCTCACTATCTGCGATTGAATATCTGGGATTCGTGAAGTAATGACGTTATAATTCATGACGAGCGCCATCTAGTAGATTGAGCCAAAACATTTTACGTATTTGACACGAAATGCTGAGAATTTGACCGAAACAATAAACTGTTTCATTCTGTTTGTGTGGATAATAAATATATTAATTATATACGCTAGAATACGGTTTAGAGGCTAATAATGTTTGAATAATATGTAATAATATATAACACGCTCAAAATTATGTTTTTTTTATTAATTTATTATGTGTATTGTGTATATTGTGCGGCGTATGCGTATTAGTAGTAGTAATAATAATAATAATGTGTTTATTCCAGCTTGATCAGGTTTTTTTTAACCCGATTCGCCATACAGATAATACGTATTACGTTATACATAAAATATAATGCTATGAAAAAGAAAACCAAGGAAAATATTAATAAATTTTAAAAAAGTAAAAAGTTCACACATATATACACACAAAATATAAGTATAACATATATAACTACTTCAGACACGGCCATTGTTGTATATGTAGCTATTCTGTAGGCGCTGCCATTCTCTGGTCAGGGAACCAGCTTTCTATAAGAGCGCCGCTTGCGCCAGAGTGCTGAGCTCCAGCCGTAGCTTTACGCCCGCAACTCGATGTCTCAGAAGCGGAACGAATCCATGTATACGGCCGTCGGTAAACATTGTAGATGCGCTGCAATAACGTGCCAATCCAAACAGTATTCTGTGTGAGTTGTTGTACTGAATTGTACATCATTTGCTTGTATTTCGACCAGAGCTCGCAGGTATACACGCTGGTGAAGAAGGATTTAAGCAGGATGCTCTTCACCTCCTCACTGCAACGCTCAACTGTCTCCTCTGCCGTTCTACATCATCATCGTCTTGTCCATCTTCATTGAATATATGGCCAAGGTATTTGACCTTATTTTGAACGCTCAATTTCGTCCCGTCCAGCCACACGGGAGGGATATTGTCTAGCCCTTTTCTGACCGATTTGCTGGCATTGTGTTCACTGGCATATGTTTCACACATCTGTAAAAGCTTTCTTATCCCTTTTATAGATGGCGCTAGTATAAACATACCATCGGCATAACTAGTGTAGTTCACATTTGTGCAGCCAATTTTTGCATCAGATAGACGCTCGCCCAATTCGTCCATGTACATATTGAAGAGAATTGGCGACATGCACCCCCCTGGCTCAGAGTCGGCGCCATCCCACCGCACAGAGTAACGAAACTGCGATCACAGTCGCAGTTTTCAATCACTGTTCAAATATCAATCGCAATCACCGCCAGTGAGTCAAGATTAGCGCTTTTCCTCATCACTAATCTACACCTAAAATATTGTACACTGTCTTTGTTACGCCCGTACATTTTTATTATTATTTCTGAGCGCGGACGTCGCCGGGTTAACACCTGTCAAGCTGACGTCCGCTAAATAATCGTCTACCACTTTAATCGGAGGAAGTAAAGCTAAAAAGGGCAAAAGTTCGCAGTTATTTTGACATTAGCCTGTCATATTTTGACAGGTCTGCCATCTGACGGCATTACCGCGAAGCTTAATCAAGTCAATTGTCATCGTGGCTTTTCGGTTCCGCCGTTAGTTTCTACGAAATTTCAATGCACTTTCTTTCATCGTAACCAGGAGACCCGAATGAGAACATCTCGCAACACATGAGTTATTTCAAAACATGATATAATTCTTAATGTAATTTTTTTTGCACAATATTGAGCTAATCAGAAATCATCTAAAACACCCCCCGTACTGCATCATCTAGTGGGTTTAAATCTGGCCTGTTTGTTTCATTCTCATGAATTATTTTAAATAATTAATTATACATTATTTTCATAACTTCTGATACTCAAAGACCGCATTCCAGGATAACAACTACAAGAGATTGCCAGGACTGCCGCTAGAAGGAAGGACGCCCAACTATCTTCGGAGACACAGCACTCTTCTTACCGCTTTTGCCGTGTGTGTCGTGCGTAGTCTGATCGTGCCTCAGAAATAGAGTTGAAAATAAACACATAACGTTCTTGTTACTCGTACCAAACCTAATACATAGCTTTTTATAACTCATTCATTATGCTTACTTACCTATAAAAATTTACAACTTTTAAAAACTATGCAGGTCTAGTAAAGCAATTACCTTTATTTTTTATATGTACTATTTGTGCTACAAAAAAAATATATATATTATTTTAATTAATTGTATTAAAAAGTGTTCTCCAATTAATACTAATCAGCACTCTACCGTGTAAGACATCTTCTCGTGCCTCATCTATTTCAACCTTACTTCAGATTCTTCAGCCAAAAGGCGTATGATAGAGTTATAAGAGAAAGGTTATGGAATGTACTCTCTGATTACAGGGTGAATAGTACACTTATACACGCAAAGTTCTGCGTGTGTAAGAATCAACGGATCATTCACACCATTGGTGTCAAGCAGGGTTGTGTAATATCTCCCTCCTTGTATATGGATAGTTGTGTGAAAGAACTGGAGTGTATGAATGTAGGAGCAAAAATGGGCGATTTGATTGTATGCTGTTTATTGCACGCCGATGATGCAGTACTAATGGTGGATAGTGAACAAGAACTAAAGAGGCTGGTGAGTAGAATGTACGATGTAGGCAAGGAGAGCGAACTTATTATGAATGTCAACAAGTGGAAAGTGATGGTATTCGAGGAGGACACCGTGATAAACACTTGGAGGTAATGAGTTTGTGTGTTTGGGTAGTATGTTAGATAGCAACGGAAAGGAGGGTGACTGCAGGGAATAAAGTGAACGGCGCTTTGAATGGAATTATAGCTAATGGAAACTTGTCAACTGAGGCAAGACTAGCGGTTCACAATGGAGTCCTGGTACTGACAGTGATGCCTAGAGCTCACAGAAGAGGAACGAAAGTAGGCGCATATGTGGCAGATCTATTTATGACAAGAGTAAAAAATAAAGAAAGAATGTAAAGCTGATCTCTGTATAGTGAGTAAGATTAAAAAAGGATCACACGGTTTGATCATATGTAACGGATAAATGAGGAGAGAATGGTATGAAAGATATATGACGCAAGCGTCGGTGACACCAGAAGTAGAGGACGCCCGCGGAAGACTTGGCACGATCAGATAAACCAGATGGTCCTGTTTGAAGCCTCAATAATCGTCGGGCTTGTATGAGAAGATGTAAGTAAGTAAATTCTTCAGCCACGTTCTCATTCCAGGGCTCCGACTTCCAACAATCTTTCCCAGCATTATGAGATGCAAGATCTCACACTTCTCCGGATGTTTCATCACTGTTTTAAATACTTATTATTCTTTATTTATCCGAACCATAACATCTTCAAATATCCATAATTATAATTAATAAATTAATATGGGGTCAGGGCTTGCGACCTGTCTCCGGCTGGCCTAAGTGATCGCTTTATATATATATAACGTTCACCGATTCTCACCCCTCAATCTCCATTTTTATCAATTTTTTTTAAGTTGTATATATCTTAATACATTGCCTCGCTTCGAGTACCAGTACACCATAGCCATCTATGAACCAAATTAGATAATTCATTTTTTCCTTTTATTTGAAAATAGTAAATATTACATGATCAAACCTACTTTAAAAATGTAATATCTCAGTTTAATTCGTTAGCCGGACTGATACTGCCAGCTTGTTTCAGAATGGCGGCTGATCAAAAATTTTTAATATTCTTAACTCTGTTAATATTAACCCTAGATAAAAAAAAAGAAAAGTAAAATGACTCCTTCAAATGAGATAATAATAATAATGGATAATTTGTATAGCGCCATTTTTGTATAAACTTTCACCTCAAGGGCGCTTTACACATGTTTTTTAAAATTAAAAATCGTTATTTTCACTTATGGAAATAATTTTTTGAAAAAATGCATTTTTAGTTTCTTCTTAAATTAAGTCTGATGCACTGTTTTTAATAACGGAGGGCAAAGAGTTCCACGCTTTTGGGCCTGCCACTGCGATATATCTGAGATCTGTCGTTCTCCGCAGCCAGCAGTTCAGATAGACAGTAGCTTCATTGATCTGATCAGTCCATCATGTTAGAAATCTTACTCTTCGTCTCACCTTCATGCGTCGCAGACAGATCGTGAATATCATTTGTTTCAAAATTTTGGCATTAGCCCAGCACCACATTTCAAAAGCGTTAATAATTTTAATTTTATTTAAATTTACATATCACTTACATTGTACTTGTGTTTATTTTCATTTAGACAAATTAATTCATCTGCAGTGTGACCCGAGTACGGGCGGCAGCAGAAGACGCAGACGGATGGAAAAGCCTCTGCGATAGTCCCGACCCGTTCCAGAAATACAGTGAAGAAGATTTATTAATAAATATGTTAAATAAATTACCGTATTATGTTAACAGAGGGGGTGCAATTGAATTAAAAAAAATAAAAATAAATCTTATAAAAGCAATTTAAGTGCGCCTTTATTATTCTGAATCCAACAATTTACAAAATAATGAAATATTTACAACAATTAAGATAATGTGTGTGTGAATGTGTGTGTGTTTAAGAATAAAATGTCACGTGTACCAAAGGAAACAATATTGAGCGCCGAATCCTTCCGGAGCTTACCGCCACAAAAAATAATTATAATACGCGACAGACGGGTGATTATTGTCGACGGACGAGGCTGTCCTCTCTCCAGAAAGATTCCGAAATCGGGCCCGCGTGCCGGAGACGACTCGCGCGGTCGCATATAACAAAGCGGGGCATTTTTATTCGGTGCGCAACTCGACTAAGCATACTTTTGAAAATTACAAGAGCATAGCTAAACCACTCGTCTCATGATACATAATCATACAATCCCGTTGATGAAACGTGACCGTATATCTTTGCATTGAACAAATTGTCAAAAAAAAAAAAAAAAAACAATTCACCGTCAGTTACGCTGGGAGGAGACATTACTCAATGTGAAAGCTATCGTAAGTTGATTCGTCTCCCGAAGAGAATTAATACAATTTGGTTGACGGACATTGTTGCAACATACACTTTGGAACAACAAAATATAACCTGATATAACTTTGTTTTCTCGTTATCTCCTAAACTGCTGCTGCGTGACATATTTATAACGCAGTTTAAAAGGGAAAATTATTGTCACAATTTTGTTGTTCTAAGATGATGATACTACACAGTGCGTCGGGAGAAGACGTAGCGACACGATTGAATAATGTAAGTTGCGCGTTACTCGATCCGGCGCTGCTAAATTGCAAAAAAAGCTTGAATCGGACTATTATTATACGGCGGTCTGATCGCCAACACAGATAGGTCGAGGCCTATGGTATTTAGCAGTGGTCGGATTGAATATCCCACGTCTCCAGGCCGACGCCGATGTTACAGCCGTTAATTCTTATATACACTTACATTGAGATTCAAATGACATTTGTAAAAAAAAATCCTAAACAATGGTATTGAACACATTTCATTAGAATTAAAACCAAAGAACATTGTTAACATTAAAATACAATCGGTCCTGAAGACTGTTTTGGGATAGCGACGCATCGGGACTGTATAAAAATATACACACCACAAATGTAACTAGATTAAATAATACATTTTTTGAAGGTTATTATTGTAAATAATATGTATGCATTAAAAAAATTTATTTAAAGTGCTAAATTTGTATTGACGGGGAATAATAACAACATAAATTACAATGTGACAAAAAACGTGTCGTAACACTCTTGTCGAGTATAGCGTGTCAAATTTTTATATAACAAATTTTGTATGCAGTATTGAATTAAAAATTTACTGTACAAAACTAACGCTAACGAGGATATTCTCTTAAAAAAAAAAAAATTTGGATCTCCGAAACCTTTTTTTTTTTTTTCTTTTCAATCTAGCATTAAAAATAAATATATACATGGGTTTTCACGGCTGTCGGGTTTTACGGGGCTATCAAATAAAACCGACGACCGCGCGACTACAAACAATATTAGCATGAATTTCTCCGAGCGGGCGGGGCGCCGTGGAACGCGGCCCGCGGCCCGTAAAAACAATGAAGAATATTATAAAATAGATAATCTAGAAAAAAAAAAAAAAATCCTTACACACGCGTGCGCGGCTGTAAAGCTTCAATATTAAATATGACATATGAATCCGGCAAAGGAGAAAGAAAATATACAATTTGGCATTTGTCAAAAGTTATAATATTAATGTGTTTCCTTTGAATAAGAAAGATATCACTAGTTATAAAAAAAAAAAAAATTAAAAATTAACTATCATTTCAAAATTTTAAAACGAGAAATTGCCGCAATTTAAAAGTAAAATAAAAATGCAAAAAATATTTGCAAAATTATTATTATTATTATTACTGCGTTAATATAAATAAACCTAGTTCGCAGCACCTAACAATATAACGTAACACATTACGTTCACAAAACAAAAAAAAAAAACCTAAACCAAAAAATTCACATTTACAAAGAGATTTAAACTAATTCGATAATACATATGTAGCATATATACATACACAAGAATATACGCAGTGTGAAAAAATTGATAGATGCATTGAAATATAACATAATTAAAAAATATTAAATGTAACATGTTCACAATGCACTAAATTCAGTTTTTAATTAGATATACAGGGCGGCCCAATTAAGTGAATGTCTCGTAACACACGAGTTATTTCAAAACATAATATATTTAATTATAATTCTTGATGTCATTTTTTTTACACAATATTTAGCTAATCAGAAATCATCAAATCACCCCATATTGTATCATCTACCGGGCCACGTGGCCACCGACCAGACCAGATTTAGTTGATTGTATTTTTAGCCGTGTGAGATGGAACTCTGTCCTGCTGCAATGTCTAGCTGTACTCCAGGCTTTGTTTTGAAACTCTTTGATCGTTTTCCTAGCGCCCCGACGTTTTTCAATTTACAAATTTTTGATTTTACAATTTGCGCGGTGATTTTTGTCATTATGGGCGACAATTTGAAAAAAAAAAACAAATATGAACAATGGGAAAATTAAAAAAACAAAGACGGCAACCGGAAATTATCAAAATATAGATAAATAGGTAAGTAAATTTTGATGTAATTATATCACATTTTACGAAATGTTCTCACCCTTTTTTGGGCCACCCTGTATACATATATTTTTTAATTTTTGATTTTCACAAAACGAAGGCACCATTCAAAAAAAATAAGGCGTTATACTAAAACACCGCTCTCTTTAACAGGGGGATTCGAGTATGTAACACCAAACGGTCATGTCAACACATAGCATAACACTGCGAATTGAAATTGATTTAACTAGAATTGAAAATGACTCTCATACGCCGTGTTTGAACCACGTTAATAATTCAAATATCTGACGTAGTTTAATATTTCAAACACTTTCAGATACAGAACGATTGACCAATACTCCGAGACGGGGTTAATTTAAAATATAAAATAAAACAATTTTGAAAATTTTAAACAAATACACGTGGGCATATTCGCAATTAAGCATTTTGAAAATGTAACATGCAAAATTATATATATTTTATCACAAATTTTTCTCTTTTGATCCGTCGAATTTCGAATCGACAATAATTTACATACGTGCATTCAAAACCCCCCCGGTCGGTGTACAGATCATCGCTATTATCCGCGTGTCTAAAAATGTTGCCTGCCACACCGCGTGCGCGTATCCACAAACAAAGTTAAATGAGAAAAAAATATATTCAGCATGTTTCAATATTCAACAGAAGCCGTCACTCCCGAGTTTTACTATATATTTTTTAACACTACGTTAACACTAGATTAAATGAAAAATCATAATAAACTTTTTAATCTGAACAATCAATTAGCCTACATGATAGTTTAACATAAAAACATAATTTTATTATTTTTAAAAGAAAAAAAATTATCAAATCAAAAACGATCGATCGTTTCTAAATTTATACTAAACTAATTTTTTGATAGCCTTTACGTAAAAAAAAAAAAACATTTTTTTACACATCAAAATTATTTATCATTATAAATACATCATATATTCATATATGTAAAAATGACGCGAGATATTACGTCGCGTTATTATTCAACTCTTACAAAAATGTCCACCTAACGGCAGTGTTGTGTAAAATACGTCTACAGAAATGTAAATTTGCCATAAATTTAGATATTTTGATCTCGTTTTCAATACGCAGTAAGTCCAGTCTACGCTCGACGACAAAGCGACATCGTAAAATCCAACGTTCTAATTTGTGAATTTTACAATACAGAATATACTACATTTTTTGAGCACTTTATTTTTAGAAGAAACTTGACTCGCGTCACTTTCAAAGGGCTTATGAAATACTTTAAAACAGTATTCACTTACAATTCAAAACTTTATAAACCTCGTCACGAAACACTTCTTCGATAATAAAAAAAAAAAAATCCCCCCAACACGAACAACTGTCTTGTAAAAAAGGTTATTATAATCACATATATATTTTTTAATTAACTCATTATCAAAAGAAAAGATATTGATACCCGAAAAATAAAATTTAATAATTAAAAATCAAAATAAACACGCAATTAATCCACGCCCCTAATTATATTATATTTAAATAATATAAACCAAAAAAAAAAAAAAAAAACACATTTTAAACTATCAAGTGATTTAGAGCAAGACATAATAAACCCAATTTAAAATAATAATTATAATAAAAAAATAAAAACCCTTATATTACAATTTAATTACATAGAAAATAACTAAAATAAAAAGAAAATAAAACAATCCAATGTTGCATGGTAGAATCCAAAAAAAAAAAAAAAAACTCATATTTAAAAATCCAGCCGAGATTGAAACATAATTTTCCAAAAGTTTTCTCGCGCACACGTTCGATACATTTCAATAACGACACGTAAAATCTTTAAAATGAAACATTTTCGCCAAAAACTTTCCAAACATCGAGGCAGCTCACTGCGGTGCGCCGCTACTTCTTCCCCTTCTTGACCGGGCCCGCCGTTTTGAACGGTCTCTTGTCGTCGCTCTTGACGCCACCCTTTTCGGCGGCTTTCGTCTTGGCCGCCGTCGCGTTCCTCGCCTCCTTGCCGGCCGACTCGGGCTTGGCGGCCGCGGCGGCGGCTCCGACGACCGGGGCGGTCTCCTTGGCCGGCGGGGCGCTGGCCGGGGCGGCGCTCGGCTGCCTGGGCGGCAGGTTGGCCCTGGCGGCCGCGGCATAGTTGAACACGGCCGGGGCTGCGGGAGCCGGCTGCGGCTGGGTGGACGGAAAAATGTACACAATGATTATGTCGCAAGATATTTTTAATCAGAGTATTTTAACTAGATGTTTTGTAAATGTTACATTTCTTATATAAATAATTTAAAGTAACAGTGATACAATTGTAAATGATTTCATTAAATAGAAAACTAAATTAATTCATCCGAATGGAAGATGCAGCTATAAAGATAAAATATTATACCTTTTCTACCTCCGCCGCGGCCGTGGTCGAAACTGACGGCGCGCTAGGCAGCGGCGGTCCCTGCAGGTCCACCACCACCGCCGCCGCCGCCTCCTCCGTCTTCTTCTTGACCTCCGCGACCACCTTCTGCTTCTCCGGCCTCGGCCCCCGCTCCACCTTCCCCACGGACGCCCGCTTCACCGGCTCGGACAGTGCGGCCACCTTCTTGACAGACTCTTTGCTGTCCGACTTCTTCACCGACTCTTTGCTGTCGGACTTTTTCACCGACTCTTTGCTGTCAGTTTTTTTGACGGCTTCTTTTTTGGCACTTTCGGCGCTCTTTTTCCTCTCCAGATCGACTTTCCTCTCGGCCGATTTGCCCTTTTCCGTTCTCGGAGACGTTTCCTCTTTGACGGCTCCGTCTATAGCGCTCACAACCACGACGGCTGCGGCGACAGCTTCGATAACTTTAGCCGCTTTGGAATCTTTTGCATCGTTTTTTTTGGCATTCTCCGGCACGATCTGCGGCGCGGCTTTAGGCTCGGAGACCTCGACGCTCGGCGCTTCCGTTTCCTTCTCTGGAACGGGCGCTTCTTCGGATTTGGATAACGATACTTCGCTGAGAATCTCCGTAACTTGCGCTACTGATTTTTCAGGTTCTTCGCAGACGGGAGTTTCCGATGTCAGCGACGCACTGGATGCATTTGGGATTTCCGATTCTGAAACTGTTTATAGTATGTTCAAATATAAATGATAATTTTTAATGTTATTCAATATTTATTTTAGGAATACTTATAAATAATGATTATATAAATATGACAGAGACGAAACTCACCGGAGACGGCAGCCGCAGGCAGGAAAGTGGGCACAAACTCCGCAGCCAGCGGGTTCAGGGTGGACTTGGACACCTGCTCCTCCAAGCTCACGTCCCTGCAGGCAGAACGGACCGCAATTAGACAAGATACGCAAGGAACCATTGAACGCAAAGAACAAATTGTATAATTATATTATCTGATATTACAGTATGCAAAACTAAATATAAAATAATCCATTTGTACTGAAAATTATTAAATACATCACATAAAAGATTATTATCGGTTTCATAATCTTATTTGTGAAGTTTTGCGGGCTATTCTGCAGAACATTTGTGACAAATTCGGAAAACATCAAGGTCAAGGCCGTGTGGCCGATGTCGCACAAATCGAAAATCAAAATTCTCAGCAGTTCGGGAAGATGACAAAGTAATATTTCAGTACATAGTGCACGGAATATTGTGACATTCTAGTGAGACGAGTCAAATATGAAGTGAACAGAATCTCTACATTTTCAGAGCCGCAACGTACGAGATAATATAGTCGCAGGCGACTTAAAAGAATATAAAACAAATATCAGATATCTCATAGAGATAAAGCTATTTAATAATGGAAGTATGTGGTAATTACAGGGCTTACGACCTCTCTTCGGCTGGCTTAAGTGATCACTTTATATATATATAACGTTCACCAATTCTCACCCCTCAATCACCACATTTATCAAATTTTATGTATGCATGTGGACTCGCTATATGTTAGTATAATGATGACATGCATGCTGTTTATTAAAAAAGGGAAAAATGAAACCCCGTATTGATACTAGGTTGATAGCAACAATTTCACGCCAAATGTTTTCTTGTAGGTCCTGCGCATTGTTAGAGAATTATGACTGTACACTTTAGATTTCAGGTATCCGCACGAGGAAATATTACAAGGCGTTTAATCTGACGACCGAGGTGGCCAGGGTACATCTCCGTACTCGGTTATTAATTCTAATCGAGTCCAACAATCCCAGCGGTGTGTGGGGTTGCCCTTGTTGAAACTGCGTTCTGTCGGTCGTTACCGTTATACGGCTATAAACATCAGCAGTGATAGTTTGTCTCTGGTTAAAAAAAAATGGAAAAATTCTCACCGATAGTCGGTTAATTTACTTCTAAACTTAATTTCATTAATTCATTAATTAATTCGTCGATGATAAATGTCTGTTTGCATAAACAGACAGAGAACCAAAAATTGTGAAAATTGTCAAATGCTAGTTCTATTCTATTCCATGTATCGGTATGATTGTAGATGAAAATATAAACTGAAGTTGAAGTGTCGCAAACGGCTATGAAAAGAGCCGCTGTCTGCCGACCCCTGGTGTAGACCAACAAGTGTTGATTTGAACACTTAACGAAATGTCCAAGATATATTATGTAGCGGGCACCGAATCAGGAATTGAATTAATTTATTACTCGCGTCAGATTCGGTTGATCAACAATACATAATCAAAACTTTGAAGTTCAATATTTCAGGTTGAAAGTATTGTTCCAAAACAGTTTGTTTGCACGCGTCAGTTTGTGCGTCACTACCCCGGATAATAAGCCCGTGACACCCAAGGGGTGCCACCCTATCCTGGAATAATACGAGCAGTTAGTTAAGTTCCGGCAGTTGGCTATTAAAACCTTATGAATTTTGGTCATTGTTACATTTTTATTTTATTAAATTATGTTATTAACATCATAATACCATCGTAGGTTGGCTCCGGAATCATCGTAATATTATTAAATTCAGAAGGCAGCCAGAGTGAAGCTATAGAAGTCGTGCACTCCCAAAAGAGGAGGATAGACGTCACATTTAAACCCCCAATAGTCAATAATTAATTATAAAGATAATAGGTGATGGTAGACGTGGACGTACCCTCTTCCCTGAGCCTCCCTCTCGTCGGCCAGCATGGCCTCGATGCACTGCTCCATGAGCGCCTCTTCCTCCAGCTGTTGCATCACCTGCAAGACCACAATTCAAACAATTAAGACACTAATATTAAATATGAATTAAATATATCAATTAGAAAGATATACATATAAAATCAATTTTATCGAAAAATATTGTTGTTGCGCCACCGGGATTCGAACCTGGATCTCTTTCCTAACCGGGGAAGGTGCATTATCCAACTATGCTACAGCGACAATATTTTTTTAGCGACAATTTTCAAACCCATATGTTACCTTTCTGTATTAATACATTAAATCGTTCCATTATTTGAAAGAGGCATCTACCTTATTTTTACAGAATCTCAAATACCTTTGGGTAAACTGATAGCAGATGCCAAAATTATCAATTCATTTTTATTAAATTTTGGACACATTGATACAACTTTATTATTTAGGAGAACACATTCTTATTGTGAAGTTGTAATTATTCAGAACATTGCACCTTCCCCGGTTGGGAAAGAGATCCAGGTTCGAATCCCGGTGGCGCAACAACAATATTTTTCGATAAAATTGATTTTATATGTATATATATCTTTCTAATTAATATATTTAATTCGTATTTAAAATACAATAAGAATGTGTTCTCCTAAAGACACTAATATTATTTCCAATCAAAAGATATCATCTTTTCATTTATTTTCATAGATGTCTCAATAAAATAGAAGGAACATGTATAAAATCGAAAAAGTAAATGGTTAATATAGCTTAATTGATAATTCAACATCTTTAAGTCATACTAGGACATGAAAAATAAATAAATTCATTCTCCTGGCAACGGAAAGTTCCGGATTCGATTCCAATTTTTTAGATAGATATTTTCAAAGAAAATATTCTACAATTGCAACTTTAAAATAAAAATGTGATTCCATTTCACTACACTGTGAGATCCACATTTTCTAGTGCTGAGAATGCACACAGCGATATATTTGTACAGATGTAATGTAATTGTGGAGTACGTACCGGTAATCCTTCAAAAGCGTTAAAGCGCACCTGTTTATCAAACTCTTCTTCATTCTCCATCCACATGTACTCGGAGAAGTCCTGAGGCTGCGCGGGGGCCTGGCCCGGCGGCCCGTAATACCCCGACGGGGGGGCGTAACCTGCAAAAAATAAACCATTTACAAGTAACTTTCCAAAAACAATAAATAAAGAGATTCTTAATATGTTTTAAACTTTTGTTTTCAATAGTGGCCGCCTTTGCCTACCCAAGATCCTTGCCGGCCTCGTAACTATCGGCAGCTTTCAGAATTCACTCCATTCCGTCGCGTATAATTAATAAGTAGAATCAAACTTAATATCTATTGCCATACACCTCGCCGCAAGCATACACATACACCGAATGAGAACAAGACTACCCTTGACATTTCAACCTTCCGATCATCCCCAACGCACGACACACACATTACCTTCTACCTAGGTCTCTCTACGCGCCAATCACTCCTCAAGTCAGTTCCTCACAAGATCGGCACAGACTGATGACACTCCTTTCATACATCCAAAATATCTTAAAACTATCTAGATTAAAAAATTTATTTGATTTCTAAATGTCTCAATATTTTCACTTTCTTTTCGTTTTTGAACAGTGTGATTGCTTCAAAGATAAGCTTTTTAGTTTCAACGGTCAATTCAAATTTAATCAAAATTCAATTATACTTCATATTAGCAATAACATGCCATTAATATATACGCACACCTAACGTTCAGATAACGACAGAAAGCTAGAAATGTCATAAAAAAATGTTGAGAATTGGAAAATGTCTATGTAGTACAGTAATACCCCGACTTACGCAAACTCAGAGTTACGCGGTTCGTTTGGCGACACCGCCCCTAGACGTTAACCGTTGACAACACTGCCGCTAGACGTTAACCGTTGTCAACACTGTCGCTAGACTGCCGCCCGCTATATTCAGTGTTTCTCTTACTGTGATTGCTAGAAACTGATATCGCTCATTTTGTAAAAGAAGTTGTTAATCTCGGCAGGCAATTAGATTTGGAAGTCAATGCTAACGATGTCAACGAGCTGTCGGATTCATTTAGTCAGGAGCTAACAATCGATGAACTCATAGAGATGCGTAAGCAAAATGACAATGAAGACACTTCAGACCCAATTTCACCAGAAAATCACATGACAATTGCAAGCTTGACAGAAATCGGTTCAATTGAAAATGTCTTAAAAATTCTAGAAAACATACGACTCCAACGAAGAACGCGTTATAGCTACAAAGCGAGGAATAAAAAAATGATTAGCTTGCTACGAAGAAATTCTGTGTGGAAAAAAATAAGGTATTGTGTCGACAGACAAATTGGTTAGATTTTATGAAGCCATCGACACGATTTATATGAATAATATGTATAAAGAACTGCAATTTTATTAAATATTTTTCTTCTAAACCAATGTTTTTGTGAGTCCTTGGTCCCAATTAAACAAAATTGTATGCATTTATACGCCAAGTTGTACCCTGACTTACGCAAATTCGAGTTAAGCAATTTTCATCAGTCCCACCTATCGTGTATTGAAAAACTATAAGAGCTCAAGTCCAGCCAAGCTAAGCTGATTACACAATTTTAAAAGTGTTAATCGAAAATGTCAATATATCGGGTCATTTCGTAAATAATGAAGTTTTTTTATACTTCTTCAAAATTATCTAAAATATACTCTCCTTCATTTTATACTATGCTCTCTTTCATCTTTCCGGTAGACTCTTACAAAATTCACTTGTCGGTGACGAAAAATACTCCTCCAGTACTGTCCACACCTCGTCGATAGAATTCATATTTTTTCCGTCCAAATGATTTTGAAGACTGCGGAATAAATGATAATCAGACGGGGCAATGTCCGGCGAATATGGTGGGTGGGGGGCATTGTTTCAAAAAAAAGGTTCATTGCTGACACGTGACAGCAAAGAAGAGCGCACATTCACTCTCGGCACGCGATTAGACTCTGAAAGTTTGCGAGGAACCCGTCGACCCAATTTGCTGACTTTTCCGACGGCACGCTGGTGTCGATGAATGATCGAATGACCAAATTCCTCATCAGTTATGACAGGATTTTGCTCATCGAACTCTACAACGAGGCTTATCTTCTAGGCTGTAGTATCCGACTCGGAATTTCTGGAACCAAGCTACTTACCTCAGAACAGGTACTTTATATGTACCTAGCGAGGTGGGTAGCAGCCAACAGACTTCCACGTAAATAAATGTAGTATTAATACTTGTACTTTCTGGTGTATTGGTTACATTAAAGATTTTTATATTGACGCAAGCTTTTAATAATGATTGAAAGCAAAATATGCTGAATATGCTCCTTTTGTCACTTCCATTAACCTGTTAAAATCAAACTGCAATAGCGGCTAATAATTAAACCTGACGCAGATAGTTTATCCCCCCCCCCAACCTTCAGTTCATGTAATTGATAAAACCGCATTATTTATGGGATGACCTAATACATGTATATATTTTAAAGATTTCGTATTAACTATTTGAAGATTGCTTAATCATGATCAGGTTAATATAGAAATTTCTACTCACCGGCGGGATGGACGTGATGAGGCACCATGTAGGGACCTCCGTTTCCTGGCGGGCCTCCTTCTAGCATAACACCGTTCCCCTGCAAGAATGACCGAGCATCTAATTAGCACACCTGTGAGATGATGAAGTAACTGCCGGGGACTTGGTATTTTACGTTACAGTGAAGTGTACATTGAATACATTTTTTCCGGAAGATATATATTTCAAATATGAATTATTAAATATATTAATTAGAAAAATATACATATAAAATCAATTTTATCGAAAAATATTGTTGTTGCGCCACCGGGATCTCTTTCCAAACTGGGGAAGGTGCATTATCCAACTATGCTACAGCGACGATATTTTAGCGACAAATTTTTAAACCTATATGTTACCTTTTTGATATTAATACATTTAATCATTTCATTATTTGAAAGAACCGTCTACCTTATTTTTACGGAATCTCAAATACCTTTGAGTAATCTGATCCATTTGCGTGTTTCTGTTTTCGCTTAAAATGTCTAGTTATCAAAGTAAAAAATAGTAAACAATTTTAGATATCACTTAGAGACAAAGTTATTTATATTATATGGGAAAATATGAAAGATTGGGTAATTACAGAGCTTACGACATGTCTTCGGCTGGCTTAATCGATCACTTTACACATTGTAACGTTCACCATCTCGTCCACAATCAATCAACTAGACTGACCGAGAGAGAATATTCCTAATTTAAGTGTTTAATATATTGTGTTCATTTAATTTATATATTTATTTTGAAAAAATTGTTGTATTATAAAAATAATTAAGAAAATTTTTAAATGACTTATTTTTCACAATTAGTTTATACCGCGGTTATCGTATAGCGCGGGTCCGATGCATCCCCGCAAACCATAAAAAATCTAATTGATTTGAAATCAAAATAGAATTGAATAATTAACTAACGTAACTTGCAACTTTCAGATGCAGACATCCTTGATCCTAAAATTTGACAGAATTGAAATATGAAAATTCCAATATCATATTTACCTGCCATTGCGGGTTCATCTCCATCCCGTTGACCGGCGGTCCGTGGTAGTAGGGAGCGCTTCCGGGCAGAGTAGCCGGAATTTTCATCTTTCAAGCGCAACAGCGCCAGACGACCGCAGTCGGTCGCCGATGAGACACCTCCGATCTGGACGCAACTTTTATAATGACTGCGTTCACTAACGATTAATGCGATAATTTAATAAAATAAAAAAATGTATCGTCTAATATTTTACAGCAATGATATAAATTTTAATTCAATCAAAAAAATAATAATAAGATTGATCAGAATTAAAATTAAAATATATTATTACACAAAGAATAGCTAAATTAGTTACGTGATGTCGTTTAAACGGCGCGTTCTGTCTTCTCAATTTAAAATAAATAAAAAATCAAAATAAAAGAAGACGCGCTTGTGTTTCAGTGTGGCCAGATCAGAAATGTGCCCGTGGTTCTTTTTGTATTTTGTCTCTCTGGCGATACTGGATAGGTCTGGATTTTTCTTCCATTCGATTGTTTCATGTCGACAGCTCGGCCGCGGCGCACTTCATACTAGCTGAACAATCTGAAACAGAGAAGAGCGCCCACGTGATTGCTGGATATGGAAAAGTCAAGTTTCATTTCATAGATTGTATACAGTTTAAATGAGAAATTGTATAACAGATAGTTAATAATTATTCAAACATGTAATGCATGCTGATTAACCGACGTGGTTAGATTTTGTTGATGTCGGCACCAATGATCGGTAGTGATGAGAAAAAATGCTACTCTCGAGTCACCTGTGTGATTGTGATTGATATTCGATAATATCAGTGATTGAAAACTGTGACTGTGATCACAGTTTCATTACTAATACGCGTGCGCCGCACGATATCACAATACACTAAATAAATTAATAAACATAAAAAAAAAAACATATTTCTAGCATATATAACTAATTTAATATCATCATTTCACAGCATTTCGGGTCAAATGCGTAAAATATTTTGACAGAATCTACTAGATGACGCTAATCACAAATTATAACGTCTTTCCGTCGTAAATATTTTCGTTTCACATGCACATGCGCCAAATCACGATCCACAACCAAATATAAATAAAATAATAAAATTAATTACGATATTCTCAAACATTCAATCACAGATAGTGAGTGTGAAACGCACGTAGTAAAAATCAATTGCGTATTAACTACTGTCAATGCATCGATAGACATGTCTATAGGCGCGACAAATAATCATGAAATATGCACGGAACAGCCATAAAGAGTCTGCCATATTTAACTATCGGACAGTTTACTACGGGACAGAGTTTACTACAGGATGTACTTTCAAGGAGTAAATATTTTTTTATATCAAACACAGATTATTAACTTTTTCTACTATAGTAAAAAAAATTACGTTTGGATCGCAGTGTGAGCTGCACAACCTCAGCGAGTGATTCGCACGAAGAAGAAGTCTTGATATTTGCTTGAAACCCGTATACTTATGCGCTAGTTTTTAATTTTGTATTTATTCTCAACAATTTGTAACAAAACTATATTATTTTTTTTCAAGTTTATAATTTTTCAACTATAAATGTATTATTAAAAATTATATTATTAACCTGATTGTCTCGAAATGTTTTTTTTTACTTTTTATCTTAACATCATACCGTGACTATCTTATAAGGGACATTAACGACCTGTCGATAATCTGTACATTAAAAATAAAATTGTTAAACAATAGCGAGTATAAAATAATACTCAATTTTACGAAAACAAAATATCTAACGATGCGTGCTCCCGGTACAGAAGTTATCTCCGAGAGACGGAATACCAAACGCACAAATTCGCCAGAAAATCAAGGTAACAGATTTTGCCCCAAAAAATGTCGATATATCTGTCAAACGGACGGTGAGGACAAAGGAGGCATCGCACCGATAGAAGACGAGTTGACACTATCAGAAGAATGGCACGCAACAAATGAAAACGGCTAAAGACAGAGAGAACTGGTGAACCATTGCGGAAGTCTCGATCCAGCAGTTGTGATTGTGACGATAACCGAGATTTAACTGTTGGAGATCCAGTTTACAGTGAGGCAGTGATTACTCGAAGAATTACCATTCATTGTTACAATCCAACACTTTAACTAACAGGCCACCAAATATATGGACATGAATATTTTCATTTTGGTGTCACCTACGCAATCAAATAGCGCTGCAACTTTTTTTTAAAATATGACTCGATTGGAACGAAAATTTAAATGCCGACAATATAACATGCGTTACTGTAAAAAAAATGTCTTGTTCACATAAACATTTAATTTTCAAAGAGTGAACACTTTCTCAGATTTGTTTCCATCAAGAATGCGCGTGGAATGCCCCTCGTCCCGCAACTAATCTTCCAAACCCCTCTTCTATATGTACACTTTAATTCGTGTCTCTTTATCTACCGACCTGTGATTCAATACTAATTTGAAAAATTGTAACATATAGATTCGAAAAATTTGACAACAAAAATGATGTGCACCTTCCCCGGATTGGAAAAAGAGATCCAGGCTCGAATCCCGGTAGCGCGCAATAACAATATTTTTCGATAAAATTGATTTTACATGTATATCATTTAATTTGTATTTAAATAAAATAGTAACTCTCCTCATCTCGCGCTTCTACCATCGCGTCTTCTCAATACAATGAAGGTGGAATTTTAACAAAATTTGATTTGTTTGATGAAGGATGTGGGATCTATGAATGGACCAATAGAATTTTGATTATTTCTTACGGGAAAAACTGTTTCTAATTTTTATTACAGTATATTTGATTTTTAAAAATATATTTAAATTACATATTTCTGATACAAATATTTTATTATGTACCCTCCCCTTAGCTTTCTAAAATTATTGTATGCATACATACGACATCCAACAATTATTCATCCGAAACCATTTTAGGCAATACTTTCATCAGCGTTAGTTTTCTGGGCTATTCCGCTGTGTCTCCGATCCCTTGAAGACTCCCATGTTCAGTCCCGGCGATGAACCCCGCGATGGGGTCCAAAACACGGGCCAGAGAGGTCAAAGACACGCGACAAAATAGCCGAGAAAACACAACACACGAGATTCTGAAAAAATGCCAGTGTTTTAGTAATATTGATGATTTGGCATTATTTAATAATTTGGTTATTTTTCACAGTTGGCATTGATAAAATTGTTAATTAATTAAAATATTATATTCAGATGAATATTAACAGTAATATATTTAGATACAGCACTGATACGGCGATGTTTTGACACATTAACAGAAACCAAACACGGTATTTTAAAAACAAATTTGTAATTTTGAAATTGCAACGTTCGCGAGTCACCAAACACGGTCGACGATTTCGATTGCCGCAAACGATTTGATTATTTAATATTAAAACGGAGAATTTGCTATAATTGACGCGATGAGACTATTTGCTTCCGATCATCGCATAGCCGCTGGCGAATTTGAAAGTGCGCTCGGCCGACAGCAGAAAAAACAGTTTTCGAATTCGGAATAAGTGAATGTTTGCCCATCTGACAGCTGGCGGACAACCGCGGATAACCTATATCTTTCCAAAACACCAGATACGTCGCCTGTCCCGAAATAGTCCGGACCGACATTTAAACATCCAAAAATACACGGTATATTGACAATAATACGAGGCGTTCGGCGCGGCCGAGGCGGCGGAGACCAGCCCCCGTCGCACCACGCGACGCGGGCTGGCGCTTCGGTTGAAAACGTGTCATATATAATATTTATTTATCGCTTCACGTACCTTTCGAGGACCATTTTACGGGCGAGTCGGGGCCGCGCCGGGGCAGGATGCGCGCGTTGGGGCCCGCTCTGGCGTGCACACGAACGCAGCACGTGCTACCGCAGCTGCGAGGACAACACTGCGCTTTTTGGCAGATAAAAATCCCTCAACGAAAGTGGGTTATGCGGCGGAGGCGATCGCGGCCCGCGGGCGGCGGATCTGGAGCAGCGCTGGGCGATTCTCGCCGCTCCTGGCGGGCGGTTTGAGAATAACGGGGGAAGAGAACGGAAAAAAACAACTTTAACCTCACTCTTTTTTATCTGAAACGTCGAGCGGACGGCCCCCGAAGTCGTGGCGCAAATGGCGTCTGACGTGAAGTCGGTCGCATAAGTGCGGCCAGGCGGAAAATGAATGTTACTTTTACTTTTGACAGCGCGCTTGGGTAGGTACCGGCGAATATTTGTTTTTCGATGGTTTCCGAATTATTTTTTTATAAATGTTTAAATCGTCCTAGGATGAGCCCGAAAAGCATGCACAGGATATTAGTATAACAGCGTTACAATTTTTCAATACGATTGAATCGAACTTTATTATATTTATGAGGGTACATTTTTTTATTCAAACCTTTGTAGCATGCGTGAATTTACTTTTGGGCCATGAAATATTGGAAACTTCTTATTTCATCTTTCACGTCGTATAATGGCCTCAATCACAAGAGACTCGGCTCGTAATGCACCATACAGTAACACTTTTCCAGGTTTTCTTCGTCCCAAGGTTGTTCCCGGGATAATCTCATTTTTAAGATGTCATTATGATGCCTAACGTGGCCGAAGAGTTGAAAGAATCTTTTGTTTACTGCTCTAGACAGGGCTCGCGGTTGGACCTGTTACAGGACTGAAGTATTCGTGCGTCGTGCTGTGCACGGGATACATGATTTAGGAAACCTTATCGAGCGAGTTGAAACAACTCGGATCAAAGTTAAGATAAGTCAGGTAGTAACAAATGCATTTAATCTGAGTTCTAACTCAATCTTTACTATTCTACATAATCGGACTTATATCCGATATCGTATTAGATGTTAAAGACTGTCATAAGGGCCGGTTGTGTGATAAGTAGTAACTAATACTAACGGTCGAAATTAAAATCATTTGCGGGTTACATACATCAAATTTTCTACTGTCAAAGCGTAGATGGAGATGTCTATAGGTGCGACAAATAATCATAAAATACGCTTTATTCTATGCATTATCTATGGATTTTTTCGCCCACATTCGAAATCTGTCACTTTGATGGTTAAATTTTTTCGTATTATGTATTAAACAACGAGATCATCATTGGACAAACTCTCATCATTAAAATAGCAGGATATTAAATGATCAATTGTCGTATACTCAATGTGTCTGATGACTTTGGAAGAGCTTAACTATCGCATATCGGAGAGTAAAATGAGTTTACTACGGGATGTACTTTCGAGAAGTAAATATTTTTTTGTACGCACGATCAAACAACCCGTTTTACCAAAAAAAAAAATACTACACATCACACAACAAAAAACAAGATGCCGGAACTCAAAACCATGAGAGCGTCAATTTCGAATCCATCCACATTTCATCTGGCTCATAAAAACATCATATTTTATCATTTGTGCGAATTCTATATACAATAAATAAGGATTGTAATTATGTACGCGCGAACATTGTTTCATATATTTAATTGCTATTTTTAAACATTAAAAATATGTGCCGGAACGCCGTTCTATCCGCGTTACGTGACAAAAAAATAATATATATTTATTATTTGTTTACTTAATATTGATATTTGATAGATGCCGGAAGAATTCAGAATACGGAAGGAGCACTCACCACAACAATTCGGATTCTGCTGACACCTCCAAAATGTGGACTGTATTTTAATTCACTATTTCGTCATAGGTTCCTTTAGATGATAACGAATTCCGACACAGTATAGACGCGAAGTCTCAAATGAGTATAATATTGTAAACGTATAACCGCGCTGGTTCAAGGTCGCCAATCGACCGATCGGCGGCGTGCCGGGGGGGAGGAAATGCACAGTGCATTATTTTCGTACGAAATAAATATGTATTTACACAAATAAATACATGTCCCAAACAATATTCAATAAATTCGCGAGATAGTATAAATATTGTTGACAAGAAACCAATTTTTTTGTTACTATTTAAATGATAATATCGCATAACATTTCATAATCTTATATCATCCGCATCGATATTTCACGACTGTAGTTAGTGATCTCCATGAACTCCCACCCTTTTGACTTTGTCGACCTGTTGCCTTTTCCATTCGGTCGGTGCAACGGATTGGGATCAAAAATCTTTCTTTCTCACCGCAACACGCTTCTCCGAGCCATCCTAACTTCTAGCAAGACGCCCGAAACATTCGAGGATTCGTCTCACGCAAATAATTAAGGGTCTGTCCTTCATGATCAGTTCCTGCAGAATTGAGACATTCGTACGTCTCGCCGTGCATGATATGGGTAACGTGGACTTAGGTTATATACTGTTACCATGACATTATACAATACTATATGTAGCGATCGGAATTCAAATCCACCGCCATCTCAGTCGGCATCGACGCTAGCGACAGCGCTGCCGGCTGCTGCTACAACTCGATCTCAAGCAGTCTCTCTAGTTTCATCGTGTCACAATGGCGGTCTTGCCGGCTCGCGCTCGCCGAGCAAGACCGCCAATACATTTAATTTCATAAGACACGTGCACCTTCTACATCTTCACTCATTCATTCCTTTCATTACTATCTGTCATTGTTTTTATTATACTGCCACAATAAACCTCAACACACGCCAATCACATTTATCTCATTTAACCACCGTCCTAACCCCCAAATATATAATATACTATATGCTACATTGTACATAGGGTTAAAAACTTTCGTTTACCCGACGCCTTTAAGCAAAATTAATCCATCATAATATAAATGTTTGGGGGTTAGGTCGGTGGTTAAATGAAATACATGTGATTGGCGCGTGTGTTGAGGTTTATTGTGACAAATGATAAATGCGATTAAGACAGATAGAAATGAATACAGTGAATGAAGATGTAAGAACTTATGAAATGAAATGAATTGGTGGTCTTGCTCGGCTAAGGCGAGCCGGCAAGACCGCCCTTGTGAAACGCTGAAACTGGAGAGACTGTCCGGCGGTGAATTGAGCCAGACTTGTGGCAGCAGCCGGCAGCGCTGTCGCTAGCGTCGATGCCGACTGAGATGGCGGTAGATTTGAATCATGGTCGCTACAAATGCATTATCCTCGAACGCAAAGTATATTCATGAAAACAACACGTTTAGTAAGGTAGTAAAAATTGAGAATTAGTAAATGCTTCTATCAGCTCTAAGCCAAGTTCAAAACCTTCCAAATGTCATTCTGTAAGGGAACAGTTGTAACATGGATCAGCTAATTCATTTCTGACTCTGCCTAGTGGAATTTTCAATTCAGTAAGTAACAATTGTATGGCTTGAATAGAACGATAGAATCAAACAGTGGCTAGCTATTGTAGTAGCAATAAGCGAATAATAACCCAGCAGAGGACTACAGCGCTCCGGTGGCGTCGCGCGGTAGCATCCAGAACTACGCAGCTAATGATTCTACTGATACTAGCGTAATTATAACATATGGATTATTTAATTTATATTTATTATTTGTTAACTTTGTTTTATTAACCACTTATTGAGTTTAAATACATCTACCGGTTTCGAAAAATATAATTTTCTTCTTCAGGATGTCAATACTAGTCAAAAACATATGTTAGTGTTTATTTAACAGAATCTATTTTTAAAATACAATAATTATTTAAAAAATAAATTTAGTACCTAACTCAAATTGTTGCTTGATACAAAATTACTCGAAAAAATTTTAGAATTTTAGAAATTTTTTAAATTGACAATTCCAATTTTTAATCTAAACCATGACCATTTTCTATCAAATGATTAGAAAATTCTGAAAACCAACTATTGTTCAAACGTCTGAAACGCCTCTTTACTCTTATATTAAAATTTAGACCCGTTTTACTAATATAAAATGCGGCACAATCCTTGCAACTAAGTTTATAGACACCAGAATTGTTAAATTTATCATCTTTGTCTTTAGAATTTATGAGTAAATTTTCTATATTATTATTTGTATAAAATGCCGGTCTACTGTTTCGCGGTAGGTGTTTAGATATTTGATTCGAAAAGTTATTTATGTATAAAATCCTACTCCAATAATCATTATGTTTTATCTGTGATTTATATAAATATTATATTCAATTCACTATTAAAATTGGATGTTGACAGGAATATTGACTAAACGATGTATCATGGAGTGGAACCCTGAATCCTTGTGTGATAATGGATGATTAGATTCACTATGTATGATAGTATCTGTAAAAGTTGGTTTTCTAAAAATTTTGAATTGAATTTTATGATTATTTTTAATCAATGTTAGATCCAAAAACTTTAGGGTCGAATTATTTTCCATTTTATTTTATTATTAAATGAATTAATGTTAGTTTAAGTTGTGAACCTGACCAAATACATAATATATTATCCACATATATTTTCCACAACAAAACATTTTTTAACAAAGAAAAATCACAATTAAAAATATCCCTCTCCAAATTGTCTACACAAATATTTGCTATTAGTGGACTTGTGTGTGCTCCCATAGGAAGAGCCTCAGTTTGATTGTACATTATATTATTAAATTAAAAATAATTTTGGTTCATTCAAATCATGTCCAGATCCAATATAAATGTCTGATAAAAAAAACGATAAGTAATAATGTATGATACGACCTATGTATATTTAATATACTACGTATATTTTTTATTCAATTATGATGTTTTACCTCAACCAATGAATAAGGATAGAGATCTGATGATAATCTGCTTCATTGAAATAAATGTAAAAGAAAGTAACTCAACACCTTGAGTCTTTAAGGCTGGTATTAATAAATGGAATAATAATTAACTAATTTTGAACCAAATGTATATTTTATTTCATGCTTCTTCAAATATCAATATAGTTAATAGTGTCTACGATATAAATGTATACAAATGAATTATAATTGTTTATAATAACTTGATTTAATCTTAACATTGAAGTATACAAAGTTTAAAATATTAAAATTACATTAATATATATAAGAAAAAAATATAAATAAAATGTAGATTATATATTTACAAAAATCGAATATATAATGTACATGAAGAGAAATGATACTAGGATTAGAAATGAATTATTTTATCAGATTGTGGAGCAGATGCAGCGTCACGACATTGATACATTTCCCCTCTCTTAGACTCTGATCCCTCGAAAATTATTCAATTTTATTTTGCCTATATATTCATAACATCTTTAATTTTGCTTTTCTATCATGAATGAGCAGATGGCGATTCAAAACAGATTTGGTTGAAAAAATAGAACTGCATTTGCAACACGCAAACGGTTTCTCTTTAGTGTGTACGAACATGTGTCTTGTTAATTTTTTCTTCTCTGCACTTTTATAACTACACATGGTACAAGAAAACGGTTTCTCTCCAGTGTGCGTAAGAATATGCCGATCCAAACCTTGTTTCGAAATGCACTCATAACTGCAATGTATACACCCAAACGGTCTCACTCCCGTATGTATGAACATGTGTCTGGTTAAGCAGTGTTTTAGCGAAAACTCAAAACTGCATTCGGTACACTTGAAGGGTTTCTCTGCGCGGTGCGAAATGGCGTGGCTCTTCAGCTGGCCGTTTGTGTGACATGTGAAAGTGCACACGGCACACGAGAACGGCTTCTCGCCGGTGTGCGTGAGCAGGTGTACGCTCAACATTTGTTTTCTAATACACGTAAAGGGGCAGTCGGGACACGCGAACGGTTTTTTGCCACCGTGGGTGAACAAGTGCCTTTTCAATGTGTTTCTTTCGGTAAAAGATTGGCAGCAATAGTCGCAGGAGTACGGTTTCACCCCGCTGTGCGTGAGTATGTGGCGTTTAATAGAATTTTTTAAAGAACACGTGTAACTGCAGTCTGAACAGGAGAAAGGTTTGTGTCCAGAATGTGTAAATTGATGATTTCTTAAAAGATATGGGCTTTTGAATGTTTTTTGACACTCCAGACATGTTGTGTTGTTTTGTGGCACTATTTTATGTTGATTAGATATCTCAGTTTTAGTTTTTTTTTTTTTTGGAACAGATAAAACGTGTTTAACGTTCTTATCTTTAGCTTCGCTATCTTCTTTGCCATTCTCGTCGTTATCTTCTTTTCCGAAATAATTATCTGAAAAAATATGTAAATGTATAATGTAATGAGTAAAATTCGCAAAACTGATGAGGTTATGTCCACGTAAGAAAAAGAGAAAGAAAGATATGCCGTTCAGTGATCCAAGCTTCAAAACAGATAAACCACGGCAGCCCACCGAACAAGAGTCTCTAACAAAGAGATCTTTATCAACATAATTTAGGTTATTTGTAATATTAAAATATGTAACGTTGAGATGTATATTTCAATATTATATAATTCTGTACGCGGTCTTTCTATTGTTTTCAAGATCCATGATTGACGCTTTCGATGTATGGTGTTGATATCACATGTTACGCGGTACTATGGTCTGCGAAATAAACATATATCTCAGAAACTCAGCACTAAAGAAACGCTATCTACAACATGCGGAAACAAATCTTTTTGTAGTTTGGGCACGTTGTTAGAAGAGTTTAGAGAAATTGGTAATAACGGAATATATTATATGAAAACGGGGAAAGAGGTTAATCTCCAATAATGTGGACAGAGACATGACCGGAGCCTCGCTACACAAGGCCTAAGATCGTGAAGAGTGTAAGTAAGCAATTCACGCTGTGGAAGCAGAATAGAGTATTACATAGAATATTAAATAACTAAAAACGCAATACACATCTCCAACACGAGTATCGTATCACCTCTGCAGAGAATATATTTAATTAAATAAGCTTGCTACAAAGTTCACCAGGTGCAATAAAATTCAATACTAGCATTAAAATTGGAAGTTTACAACGGATAAATAATAAAGAATCAATGCATTAAATTCTAACACGTAAAAATAGGCATTGTATTCTTATATGACATTTTGATGTTAAAAGGGAGAACGGAAAGACGTTAGGGCGCCCGCTTAACGCGTTAAAGGTCGCAGAATCAATACACAGTGGATCTGAAATCGTATTGATTGGTAAAATCGAGAGAATACAAAAATGTAACGAAATTTTCTAACGCGTGACAAATTCTGATGTTTAATAATCTGTCTATGTTGTTTCCAGAACTATTTTACTAATGGTACATTGTACCGAATAAATAAATATATAAATAAATAAATAATTGTCGACTAAAATATTAAATGTTCATTTTTACAAAATGTCAAAATCGCATTTCCTCACCAGAAAATTGGTCAGCACCGTTGGAAACTTTAAATATTTCCATCTTCAGGTCAGGAACTACAATATCTATATCAGTTTCGAAGATCTCTCCGCTTTCTTCTACATTGTCACGCACATCAGGCGACCTTGGTTCAGACTTAATGGCAGAAATATCTGGTTTAATGTCGTCCATGTTTATAGTCTTGTTTCACAGCCTCCAGTGAGGAGAGGGCTCCTTTTAATCCTTAAGTAACATAGCGATCGGGGAATTGTGTTTAATGTTTATAATTCAACTAGCTATAATAACTTAATTTAACTCATTTTATTATTTTTCCAGCGCTAAGCAATAATTAATTGATTTATGTAAGTGCACACAAGCCAGCGCGCTACAGTTTTTTTATCTATGGAAATAGTTGTCAACTTTATAGGGATGCTCCACTAGAAATCGATATTTTTATTCAAGATACCGCTTTATGTACTAATCTTGATATTTATCGATGCGGCATGCCACAACGCCAACGTAATAATATAATTAAAAAACAAAATAATAATAAACGGAATCTCATATTTTGCCAGTCGCATACAAACCCCTGACGATGTGGAGTTCAAAATGTGCGTAATGACCTCCAGCTCAAGGGTAACGCAATAGATATGTAGCGATCAGAATTCATATTCATTGCCATCTCAGTCAGCGTCGACGATAGCGACAGCGCTGCCGGCTGCTACTACAAGTCTGGTTCAATCATTCACCGCCAGGCAGTCTCTCCAGTTTCACAACGGCGGTCTTGCCGGCCCGCGCGCGCCGAGCAAGACCCCCAACTCGCTTCATTTCAGTTCATAATACACGTGCACCTTCTACATTTTCAATCATTCCTTTCATTATATCTATCTTCATTGGTATATTCATCACAATAAACACCTCGACACGCCAATCACATTTCTTTCATTTAACCACCGTCCTAACCCCCTAAGATATTAATGCAGAGATACAATTTCAGAAAAAAAATTGTATATTTCTCGAGAAACGATTGTAAAAAGAGCGCTACGGCGGGAACGGAACAGTTTTCTAGAAAAGAGGATAAAAGGAATAACGGAATAGCAATTCAGAAAAAACATGTAATTATTTTTGTTATTATCTTAACTATATGTTTTCCTAAATAAATAAAATAAAAATCTGCGCTAAAGGGATGAACATTTTCTAGTATATATAACTAATATTCAACAGAATGCGAGATAGTTCTAGGCCTGCTTCTATAAATAGGAACGCCGTTAGTACATAGATGCACACAAACATAGATTGCCCAGGCACTATTTCCTGCGGCGAAGTAACGCGCTCGATCCTCCGGACTGAGATGCACACAGAAGCGGACAGCGTCGAGAGAACTCTCCAATTTATGATATGTAAAAACAATAAAACAATATATTCTTAAGTTTAGTAGTATTTATTTTAGTTTAAATATATAAGGATTATGCTAGAATAAGGCGGCACTGTACATAAAGTGTCGCGCCTAATTAATTTGAAATACTTAACTTCCAGTAAATTGTTTAGAGGATTTTTTATCAGTAATTTTTTACCCTTCCAATTCATGTATTAATATAAAACACATATGATGTTTATAATAATAAGGTAGTTTGTAAAAGTGTCAAAGTGATTAGCGCTGATGCACTTGTAGTAGTAGATTAGGCGGTCTAGCCGCATGTAGAGTACTCAGAGTATCGTAGACTAAGGAATTGGAAAAAAAAAACATAGATGTACAAAGGGAGTACTTTGAAGGCGACAGTAGCCCCTAGTGTATTGTTCCAAACGTATATTCTGTAGTGACCCACGAGCTTGGGTACTAGGATATCCGACTAGCGTCCAAGACTTGGCCAATCAGGATGATAGCAGTGGGGTTTTTGTGGAGGACAAGAACACACCATTATCACAATAGACTTCTGCAACGATTTGTTTATGATCTAATTAATATACCTATAGAGACAGAATAATAGTTGTTACACGTATAGATACAAAATAGTAGTGGTGGCGAGTTCTGATTTGTTCCGTATATATATAAAAAGATAGTACAGTAATAAATATTTAGTTAATTAAGAAAATAACCAACATTTAGTATGTTTATTTTTATTTACTTTATTAACATTGATAAGTGAAGTTAAATAATGATAAATAATAAGTGACATCTACTCTGGTTTGTAGACAAGAGTTAGTTGGCGATATGACGCAGTAAGACCTTTACAATTCTTTAGAATGTTAATTCCGGGAATTGAATTGTCACACCTCATGTATAGTATATGTGGCGGCTCGCCTCGTTCTGTCAATTCTTGGTATTGCACCATCTCCGCAAGATGCACATCCCGACTCTCACCTTTCACTAATCGTGCATCGTTTTTCCATAACCTTTACATATTCTGTGTTGTTTCTTGCTCTTGGTGGCTTCTCCCCGATGAGAACAAACATGTTCGGATAAAATGATTTTTACCAGAACACCAACCAACCTTCCCACATATATACTATTTCGTAAACATGCGTTGCGCACAATCGCATGTCAAATTTCTCGATACGTTGACCTTGGAAGCCATGCTCTTTACATTTCACAAAGTAAGTACATTCAATTGTTTGCATTTACTGACTATGAGTCAATGGGACAAACGAGTTTTTGCTTTTACTAAATGGATAAGGATTCTGTTAGTCTTTTGACAACTGTATTGTGTGGTGCGCATCAAATTAAAGTGTGTTCCTAACACTTAAAATTGAGAGTCAAAAAGTGCATATTTGTCATGTGATGTTTCGAGAATTCAAACAACACAATAGTGCTACGGTGACAGCTGAAAAAATATGCAGTTTATACGGTTTTGGAGGTTAGGTCGGTGGTTAAATGAAAGAGTTATTGGCGCATTGGTATTCATTGTGACAGTATGATGAAACAAGGAAGACAGATATTACGGCTAGAATGAAGAGATGCTGAAGGTGCACGTAAACTATGAAATGAAGCGCATAGGCGGTCTCGCTCGGCGCGCGTGGGCCGGCAAGACCGCCGTTGCGGAGCGATGAAACAGGAGAGAGACCGTCGGTGAGGAATCGGGCCAGGCCTGTAGTGGTAACCGGGAGCGCTATGTCGCTAGAATCGATGCCGGCTGAGACGGCGGTGAATTTAAAATCTTGTCCCCTACATGGTGAAGGACTAATAACCCTACACCCTACCCTGCACCCTACCAAAACTTAAAGCAAACATTCACGGAAAGGAGATTGTATTGTGTGTATGGTGGGATCGTCAAGTTATAATCCATCACCAGTTATTGAATTTAAATGTATCGATTACTGCAGATACGTCGATACCTTCAGCTGGTGCAGCTGCGGAAAGCGTCCCGCAAATAAGTCAATCAGACTGTCGAAAATTTCAAAAATTGTCAGTCCAAACCCACCAAATTTGATGAGGAAGGAATTGATAAGCTGCCAGTAAGATGGGCGAAGGTCGTACATACTAGTAGTGGACATCTTCATGTCATTTCGTTATTTTATGAAAGCAAAATAAATATCTGATAAAAACAAAGGGAAGTTATTTCTGACTCGACCTAAGTGTATTTAATATACTTCATTTTTTTTCTATTCAATCGTAATGTTTTACCTCAACGTGGAGATTTTACGACGATGGCTTCATCGTCAAAGAAGCATTTTGTCTGTTGTATCTTCACTTACATCTCTGTGGGACAATGAACAAGTGGCATTAAGAGACCTGATGATAATCTGTTTCATTGAAATAAATGTAAAATGACCTTGACTCATTAAAGCTGACAGTACCTGATATTACCACATTGAATAATAATACTAATTTTGAACTAAATGTATATTTTATTTTATCCAACTTCTCCAAATTATGTCTATAGTTAAAAGTGTCTACGATATAATTGTTTCTAATAAATTGATTTAATCTTAACATTAAAATATACAAAGTTTTAAATATTAAAAAGTACATTACACTAAATGACATTTTTCTAGAAACAATAATCCCTAATGAAGATGTCAAAAAAATATATATATATATGTGAGAAAAATTTAAGAAAACCGCCGATTACCTATATAAAAAAGAAATACGGGTATATCATGCATATGGAGAGAAATGATAGTACGATTAAAAATTCATTATTGTGGAGCAGATGCAGCGTCACGACATTGTTACATTTCTTATCCCTTATACGAACTTCTGCCGTAAACATTCCAGAAGTTTATTTTCCCTTTATAGTCATCTATAATGTTCCTTTCCTATCGTGACCGAGAAGATGGCGATTCAAACCATGTTTCGTTGAAAAAGTAGAATTGCATTTGCAACACGAAAATGGTTTCTCTTTAGTGTGAACGAACATATGTCTTGTTAATCTTTTCTTTGCGGCGCTTTTAAAACTACACACAGTACAAGAAAACGGTTTCTCTCCGGTGTGCGTAAAAATATGCCGGTCCAAATCTTGTTTCGAGATGCACGCATAACTGCAATGTGAACACCTAAACGGTCTCACTCCAGTATGTATGTGCATATGTCTGGTTAAGCTGTGTTTGATCGAAAATCCAAAACTGCATTCGGGACACTTGAAGGGTTTCTCTGCACCGTGCGAAACAGCGTGGCTCTTCAGCTGGCCGTTTGTGTGACAAGTGAAACTGCACTCGTCACACGAGAATGGTTTCTCACCTGTGTGCGTGAGCAGGTGTACACCCAACATTTGTTTTCTAATACACGTAAAAGGGCAGTCGGGACACGAGAACGGTTTTTTGCCACCGTGGGTGAACAAGTGCCTTTTCAATGTGTTTCTTTCGGCAAAAGAATAGCCGCAATAGTCGCAGCCGTACGGTTTCACCCCGCTGTGTATAAGAATGTGGCGTTTTAAGGAATCTTTTAAGAAACACGTATAACTGCAATCGGAACAAGAGAAAGGTTTGTATCCAGAATGTGTTAATTGATGCTTTCTTAAAAAATATAGGGTTGTAAATGTTTTTTGACACTCCAGACATTTCTTATTTTTGTGTCGCACTACTTTATGTCGATTAGATTTCTCTGTTTTAGTTATTTTTTCTGGAACGGGTGTAACGATCTTATCTTTATCTTCGCTATCTTCTTTTTCATTCTCGTAGCTAGCTTCCTTTTTATTTTCATCGCCATCTTTTTCACCGTTCTCGTCGCTATTTCCTTTTTTATTGTTATCGTTTTCTTCTATTCCAAAATAATTATCTGAAAAAATATTTAAATAAATAATTGTTATAAAATTAGCGAACCTTATGAGGTCACGATGTTCGCGTACGATACAAACACGTATCCTATATTTTCCAGTCATTTTATAATATTTACGCGTGGTTCATAATCATTATATGTAGCTCCAACTGCAATGGTCAGGTTATTGCACACATACGGACGACACACGGCATTCCAAACAATATTTATTTTTGCAATGTAACATGTTCAAAAATCTGGAAGAATAACAGATAAATCACGGCACACCGCCAAACAAGTGATATTGCACACATCTCTGTCAACATGATTTGAATTATTTATAATATTGAAATATGTAACGTTGTGTTGAATATTTTATACCATGTAATACTGTATGAGATCAAAACATGGAACCTGAAATGAAAAGAGACATTCTCGACAACGAGATAAATGTTTGGCACTCTACAACACGCAACAAACGAATCCATTTGGGCACGTTGTTAGAAGGGATAAGAGAAATCGGTGATCACGGAATATTTTATACAAAGACAAATTGAGAGAGATCCATCCCTAATAAGATGGGCGGACCAAGTCCGAGACATGACCGGAGCCTCGCTACACAAGGCATATGATCGTGAAGAGTGTAGGCAAGCAGTTCACGCTGTGTATCGTACCACTCTTGAGTATATTAAATATAATAAGAAATCAATGGATGTTAAGAAACTGTAAAAAGGTGCAACTATTTAGAAATTAAATTTACATATTTACAATGAATAAATAAGAAAGTACATCAAAAATATGTAGCAATCCGTTAACCCTTCCCAAACCATGCAGTAACACAGGTCTACCATCATAATTAAACCTGTAATATTTCGGTAAATACATGCAACATAAAATTCATATTTTAGATAATCCTAAAGAAAATATTAGCGCTCAGGAATGACTAGTGAAAAACCAATTATGAAAAGGAAATCGTACACAAACAATTATTCTTTCCATTCAATCCGTTGTAAAATTAATACGTTGGTAAAAATACTATTTGTGATATGAAAAACAGAGATCACAGACTATTTTCACTGTGAAAAGAATAACAAACATAATTATCTCTTTCTTACTAATTAAATGAAGAGAGATAAGAAGGAACGCTCTTAATTATGTTATTAATATTATTTCAAAATTGAAAGCTCATTTAGAGTAAATTTGTGTCATTGAAGCCATTTAAGTTAATAAAACCAATTTTTCTAACTGTTATTTACGGTAACACGAATTGACAACAGTATTTTGTATCATGGTATGGTAAAGGTTAAGTAGTCGTCTATACATCGGCCATACTTGTTCCAATAATTTGTCGTACCGTATAAATAAATAATTGTTAAAGAAAATATTCGATTTTAGACATGTTAAAATCGCATTTACTCACCAGAAAATTGGTCAGCACTGTTGGAAACCTTCAATCTTTCCATCTTCAGGTCGGGAATTGAAATATCAATATCAGTCTCGAAGGTGTTTCCGCTTTCTTCGTCATTCTCACTCTCATTGGGCGACCTCGGTTCAGACTTGATGGCAGAAATATCCGGTTTAATGTCTTCCATGGTGCACACAGCCTCCAGCGAGAAGAGGGATCCCTTTAATCCTCCAGGAACATAATGATCGTGGAATATAATGACTTAATTTAATTATTTTTACAGTGCTAATCAACAATGTATCGATTTGTGAATGTGCACCCGAGCCAGCACGGCAGACATCTATGGAACCATCTGTCAACTGAATAGGGATGCGCCACTATAAATCGATATTTTAATTTTCAAGATACACCGTTATGGGGTTTTACAAGATTGATTTTTAAAAAAACCAAGTAGCGTGGAATATATATATATATATATAATATAAAAATTACAAATTGATAGAATATATACGGCGGAACCTCCATATTAGTCACATTTTGATAACAATATTGTCTATATCTGTCTGACTGGTCCAAAACGCAGAATACGGTCGTAAAATGGCACCCAAAAGTTCCCATAGTCAATCAAAACATAAATGGATTCAACCCTAATTTATTCTCCATGCACAAGAGCTGGTCTTTTTTGTGGAGAGATGAGCGAAAGAAAAACCATTTAATTTCAAAAAAATGTAAAATACTTTATTTACGCTATAAAAAATTTGTAACAAATGTCAAATAAAAATGGTAATGTCATAATCGACTAAACCGAGAGCTACTGGATCATCGACACACGAAAACCACCACCAGAATTAGAGTTATCCGATGTTTAAATTGTCTCTTTCTAAATATTAGTAACTTTCCTCCTCTGCAGCTTCTACCATCATGTCTCCTCAAAACAATAAAAATAAAGATTTGACTTCAAATTTATACAATTGTGTCGTATTTTTGGTGGCTGGGGACGAATTAATTGATTTTCAGAAACATTAGAACATGTCCAAGAACACACAATTACTGAAACTTTACCTACAAAGGCACTGTTATTAAACAAATATCAGATATCTAAAGACAAAGCTACTTTTTATTATATTTGATGGAAATATATATTTGGGGGTTAGGACGGTGGTTAAATGATATACATGTGATTGGCGCGTGTATTGAGGTTTATTGTGACAAATGATAAACAATGAAGACAGATAAAAATGAATACAGTGAATGAAGATGTAAGAAATGATGAAATGATTTGAACTGGTGGTCTTGCTCGGCTAAGGCGAGCCGGCAAGACCGTCCCTGCGAAACGCTGAAACTCGAGAGACTGCCTGGCGGTGAATGCTTGAGCCCGACTTGTAGCAGCAGCCGGCAGCGCTGTCGCTAGCGTCGATGCCGACTGAGATGGCGGTAGATTCGAATAACGATTGCTACATATAGAAGTATGGGGTAATTAAATTTGGTCCATAGATGGCATAGTGATACTCGAAGCGAGTCACACATATTAACATATACACAACTTTTAAAAATTCGATATATATGGAGATTGAGGGATGAAATTGGTGAACAATATATATATATTTGTAGCGATCAGAATTCATATCCACCGCCATCTCAGCCTCCATCGACGCTAACGACAGCGCGGCCAAGCAGTCTCACCAGTTACATCGTTTCACAACGGCGGTCTAGCCGGCCCGCGCGCGCCGAGCGAGACCGTCGTCTAGCTTCACTTCAAAATCCACGCACACCTTTTACATCTTCACTCATTCATTACATTCATACTCATCTATCTCCATTCTTATATTTGTGGCGGCTCGCGCGCATCGTCCAGATGTTCCTCGTTCTGTCAATTCTCGGTATTGCACCATCTTACGCGTATAAAGCGAAAACGTTCGAGGAAGGCCGGACTGCGCCGCACAGATGCAGATGCAGCAGAGGAAGCGGCCCAGTACCCGAACCGGCCGGACCGCAGATGCACGTTCCGACTCTCACCTTTCACTAACCGTGCATCGGTTTTCCATAACCTTTATATATTCTGTGTTGTTTCTCGTTCTCGGTGGCTTCTGCCCGATGAGAACAAACATGTTCGGATAAAAATGGTTTTCACCAGAACACCAAACAACCTTCCCACATGTCCATCACAATAAACACCTCAAGACGCAAACGACATTTCTTTCATTTAACCACCGTCCTAACCCTCAAATCACTTAAGCCAGCCGAAGACAGGTCGTAAGCTCTGTAATTAAACAAAATAAAAAATAGCTTCGTCTCTATGAGATATCTGATATTTGTTTAATTAAATTTCAGTTATTAGTTATGGGAAAAACTATTTCCATACATATTCGTCGGGCCCTCGGGAAGGTATTAATAACGAATATAGAGGTTCCACAGTATAGCTATAAAAAATAAAAAATAAATAAAGCAAAACAAACAAAATAAAAATTAAGGTTCAAGACAGAAAAAAATAATAATTTAGGTTTAACACAGAATGGCTGAGAATCAAAAACAATTGTATATTTGACTCAGAACAGCATCAAAAACATCATACTTGTATTTAAACATTGAATATCCGATTGATGTATGGAAGTGGGGCCTGGAGCTGGCAGAAAAGTAACGAAAGTAGACTGAATGCAGTGGAAATGAGATCACTTAGGCGTATAGGTGGCAAATCTATTTATGACAGAGTAAAGAATGAAGAAACAAGGAAATAATGTAAAGCTGATGTTAGTATAGTGAGTAAGATTAAGAAAGGATTACTTAGGTAATTTGGTCATATGGAACGGATGAATGAGGAGAGAATGGCGAGAAAGATATATGACGCAAGTGTTGATGGCGCCAGAAATAGAAGGACGTCCGCGGAAGACATGGCACGACCGGGTGAACCAGTTAATGGAGGATGGTTCTGTTAGAAGCCTCAACAATCGGCGAGCTTGTGTGAGAATATGTATGAATGTGGATGAGGCTAGAACTGTGTGTCAGGACACAAGAGTGTGGCGCTCTATCTTCTCTGCCTACCCCCGCGGAGAAACGGCGTGATGGTAACTAAGTAATATCGGATATATATATATTGTGACATTGCAAATGAACGCGCGAAGACCGAGGGTGAGGGTGGAGAGAGAGGTCGGGGGAGAGTAGCGGGGCTTCGGTGCGAGCGCCCGAGCGGGGAGGTGCGCGAGGCGGGCGCCGAGCGGCGCTCCGCCGAGATAGTATTGGCGACGGAGATCGACAATTGGAGGATTATTTTTGCGGCAGAACAAGAGAGAATTGGGCCTTGTTCTGCCCGTGAAAGTCGCGTAAGGAGGGACTCCTCTCCGCGGGAACGAGCGGCAGGCTGCGAGCGTGCAATGGAGGCGGGACGAGCACTGTCCACGTCGCAACGTCAAGATAGAGCCTTTTGGAAGTCTTCAGAAGTCGAGAGATGTTTTGATAGATAGCTATCCGGGACCCCGGCTGCCTCATCACACCGTGGCAACCAAGTGTGATGCGAGTAACATTTCAACCTCTAACCTAACCTAACCATAAACATGGTGGCAGTTTTGTAACAAATAGCGTCCACACTCAGTGCATGGAACGAAGGCGTGTAAAGAAGATGAAAGACTCTGCTCGCGCTCACAATGTCGGGTTTTATTTATACGATGTGATTAAATTGTTCTTAGTGTCATAAAGTGTTTTGCATTATTCAGACCACCCACATCCATCTGAGACAGGCATTCCGACAACAATGTTTATCAACCCACAGACTGAGTCTAGCTGGTGGCGCGGTGCGCTGGCATTCCATCCACTGGTGACAGCGCACGACGTAACAATATATATATATACAAACCCAGCAGAATTATTTTCTCAAAATGCAATAAGTTACCGTAATCGCCGATTCTGCCGAAGCCGTGTCCCGTTTTATTTTCGATTCTTGCATATTTTACTCTGCCCTTTATATTGTATTTGCATCGCTTTCTTGCTCCTGGTGGCTCCGCCCCGGCGAGAATAAACAAATCAACATCATATGCTCTTTCAATGATGGCACAATTGCCACTGTTCAATTCAAATAAATGTTCATTAAAATGACGCAACACCTTGAGTCTGTAAGACTAGCGGTAGCCGGTATCAGTACACATATTAATAAATTGAATAATAATATTTATTAACAAAAAGGTATTTTTTATTTTATTTAAAACTCTATAGTTAATGGTGTCCAAGATATAAATATACACAAACTAATTATAATTGTTTGTTATAAATTGTTTTAATCTTAACATTAAAGTATACAAATTTTTAAACACTTAATAAACATTATATCATATTAAATTACTGTTGAAAAAAAACAATTTCTTTTATATAACACCGCAACAGCACGGTGGGAAACAACTGTCTACTTTAACACAGACCGTAGTCAAGCAAAATACTCAGGACAATGCTTCACATATCAGAGATAGATACCTAAGTGTATTAAATTATTGTATATTCACTTCTGATGTACAAAAAAATTATGTAAATGACAATTAAAATAAAAAAATTAAAATGAGGATAAGTCTACTGAGGATAAGTCAAAAATATATGTAAAAAAAAACAGAACATTTGACTATATATTTTTAAAAATACGAGTATATGATGCACATGGAGAGAAATGATACAAGGGTGAAAATATAATTATTTTGTCGGATTGTGGAGCAGATGCAGCGTCACGAAAATTCTCAATACTTACCATCACCAACTTCTGTCCTAGACATTCTTAAAATTTATTTTTCACTTCACTTTTTTTTTTTTTACCTTCATTTTTGCTTTTTTATTGTGACTAAGAGTATGGCGTTTCAAACTAGCATTCGTTGAATAAGTAGAACTGCATTTGCAACACGCAAATGGTTTCTCTTTAGTGTGAACGAACATGTGTCTTGTTAATTTTTTCTTCTCGGCGCTTTTATAACTACACATAGTACAAGAAAACGGTTTCTCTCCGGTGTGCGTAAAAGTATGCCGGTCCAAATCTTGTTTCGAAATGCACGCATAACTGCAATGTGAACACCTAAACGGTCTCACTCCAGTATGTGTGTGCATATGCCTGGCTAAGCTTTGTTTTATCGAACACCCATAACTGCATTCATGACACTGGAAAGGTTTCTCAGCACAATGCGAAGCGGTGTGGCTTTTCAGTTGAACGTTTGTGTGACAAGTGAAACTGCACTCGTCACACGAGAATGGTTTCTCGCCGGTGTGCTTGAGCACGTGTACACCCAACATTTGTTTTCTAATACACGTAAAAGGGCAGTCGGGACACGCGAACGGTTTATCGTCACCGTGGGTTAACTTGTGCCTTTTCAATGTGCTTCTATCTGCAGAAAAATAGTCGCAATAGTCGCAGCCGTACGGTTTCACCCCGCTGTGTGTGAGTGCATGACGTTTTATAGAACTTTTTAATAAACACGTATAACTGCAATCGGGACAAGAGAAAGGTTTGTGTTCAGAATGTGTTAATTGATGCTTCATTAAAAAATATAGACTTTTAAATGTTTTTTGACACTCCAGACATTTCTTATTTTTGTGTCGCACTACTTTACGTCGATTAGATTTCTCTGTTTTAGTTTTTTTTTTTGGAACGGGTGTAACGATCTTATCTTCATCTTCGCTATCTTCTTTTTCATTCTCGTAGCTAGCTTCCTTTTTATTTTCATCGCCATCTGTTTCACCCTTCTCATCGCTATTTCCTTTTTCATTGTCATCGTTTTCTTCTATTCCAAAATAATTATCTGAAAAAATATTTAAATAAATAATTGTTATAAAATTAGCGAACCTTATGAGGTCACGATGTTCGCGTACGATACAAACACGTATCCGATATTTTCCAGCCATTTTATAATATATACGCGTGGTTCATAATCATTATATGTAGCTCCAACTACGATGGTTAGATTATTGCATACATACGGACGACACACGGCATTCCAAACAATATTTATTGTTGCAATGTAACATGTTCAAAAATCTGGAAGAATAACAGATGAATCACGGCAGACCGCCGAACAAGTGATATTGCACACATCTCTATCAACATGATTTGTATTATTTGTAATATTGAAATACGTAACGTAGTGCAATCTGAAGAAGTCACGACCCTGACCAGGAGACAGTGTCAAAACCTAAGTTACAGTCCACTTTGGAGGTGCCAGGAGAACGGGATCCTGTTTCTTCCGGCATCTGTGCCGTCACGCAACATTTGGTCCATTCCGAGCCGAGATATATCGGCAATCACGTCATTATTTTCGTTCAAGGGTATTTCTATGATTATGATTATATTTATCGTTATTTTTGTCACTCGGTTACAAATAATAAGATTTAGTGGGTAATACAATATTTATCCGCGCGGATACTAACATTGCCCGCGGCAGATGTTACATGTGGTACCGACGGTATATTATTGAAAATATCCTATAATTTTAATGTTGTATATTTCATAGTAATTTTAAATTACGGAATTAATCATGTCTAATCTGTCGATCTTCTCCAGATCGCCAATCTAGCCAGAGATGGTGATAATAAAACTAAATTTAATTTTAAAATTCGCTATTCAGATATCGAGTCAATAAAATGTGAATTTGTCGATTCTCACATCGCGTTAGAAACTGGGTGTTTTAAAGATTTCAACATAGAATGTCATCAGACAAAATTCACAGATTTCATGAATTCGTACTAAGAAATAAAAAATATATATTCGGAGGTATTTCCGGAAACCGAGCGTAAGCTACAGAACACGGCCGCTATAAATCAAAATACACACCTTCCAAAGTTAAGTCTCTTGAGTTTTTCAAGGAAAATCATTGACTTTCCCACCTTCATTTCAATTTTCCGTCAATCCGTTCACCAGAATAATTCGTAAGGTGAAATAGAAAAACTTATATATCTATTATCATGTCTAGAAACGGACGCCTTGAAAGTCATTAAACATTTGTCGATAACAGAATCTAATTACCGTGTGGCTTACAATTTGATATTAACATCCGAAAATTAAGAGATTTTGTCGACTCCTTGAAGGAAAATATTCAAGCGTTAGGTTCTTTGAATCTGCCCATCCAGCATTGGGATTTTATTTTGGTGCATATAATTATCCAAAAATTAACTGTTAATTTACGTACAAGCTTTGAAGTACAGAATGCACAAAAGGAGTTTCCTAAATTTTCGGAACTCATAAGTTTTTTGGAAAATCAGTGCAAGGCTTTCGATTATGTAACAATTGTAAACAATCCAACTTACAATCAGCTGGGAATAGCTAACAGAAGGTCTCCTAAAACGGTATTTCACGTATGGGGTAACGACTTCACTCGGAGGTGTGTATTTTGTAATGAAACTTTTCATTTAATTTTCAGATATAACAGTTTTAAAAGAGAAACGTTTTCTAATCGTAAAAAATTTATACAATCAAAGAATCTTTGTTTTTCTTGTTTTAAAGGGCATCACATCGTGGATTGTAGAAGCACGACGCTTTGTAAAATTTGTTCTTCCAGAAAATTCTTGTCGCAAGGATAAAGACTCTCAGGCCAGGGGAACTCGATCGCCGGTGGTTGAGACAAATGGCGATGATTTTGATAATTCAAGGGCAGTCTTACTGTCTGCAGAATCTCCGAGATTAAGCACGTTCATTTTGGCAACCGTCTCTGCGCGGGTTCGTGACTGCAGCGGCAGTTATCAGAAGGTGCGTTGTTCCGCACAGCTTTACAAACTACGGACGCGATAGAAAGTGGCCCGAGAAATGAACAAACAGAAAGGGGCCACTTTTCCGCGTCACAGGAACATTCCGCCCGGCACCCTACGCCTCTGGAATCCCCACGCCGCTGCGCCAACGGACCGCCGAGTGGAGGGGGAAGCGGGCCGCTGCGAGACTCCGCCCCCGCCAGCGCGCAGGAAAGAAGCAATATTTTTAAGTTAGCATAACTAGACTTAGAAAATTATTTCTTATGTACATTATATTTTAATAAAAAGAGAATGAAAGGGGCGATCGCCCGGAGATAATATTACGCACCTTAAAAATCATTTAGGTATTAAAAATGAGTTTTTCAAGTTTAAGGTGCGATAATTAATTCCCCGGGCCGTCGCCCCGTGTGAGACTTATCAGGCATCGCGAGGAGAAATAAAGACTATAAGATAAAATACTCGCGGTGCCTGAAAAAGCCGAACTTTGGGAAGGAGAGAGGAAATGCCGGAGAAATCCGAAGTCTGCCGTCTCGAATCTGGCGGCGAGAAAAATGAACCAAGTTTCAAGATCTTGCCGCCAGGGGGTGGCTGCGCTGGACCGCAGCGGGGCGGCGGGGGGACGGATCCGGCATTGTGATTGGATGAGATCTCCTGGAGCCTGTTGCGCTCGTGATACCTTTTTACATTGAATAAATAATGGTCCAGCGGCTGCAAAGAGCACTCTCGTCTCACTCTCGTTTCTCGCACCGCTGGACTTGGATAAAGCAAATTGGACTTTTTATTTCACCTCATCTTTTGGACCCCTGCTATCATCACGACTACTGAATCTTCTGGCTTCCTGACTTTGCTACGACTTTGGAACACGGACCCGGAAAATTATCACGACTTGGCTGCTACACTGGATACGATTTGGACCCCCCTGGACCCCTGCACCACGCTGCAGATAATCGACATCCGAGCTACCAGAGCGAACCGGCGAACCACCCTACAAGTTTACAGTTCTTATTTCCTGTACGGAACATACGTTGCCTTCTAGACAGCGCGCCACTGGCATCCTTTGTTACGGAAAACTGTGTAAGTAAGCTTTGCCTCGGACGTACCAAGGCGGAAATTCCAGTGACGGCGTTGGGAAGCTAAAGATGTAAAACCAGGGGTCTTACCGACATTACGATCGCGGACCGGAACAATTCCGGTATTATTCATATGAGAGCGCTTATTATTGACAAGATCACGAATGACCAACCGAATATCTCCATTCCTCAGCATTTAGTAAATCGTTTCAAATATCTTCTTTTGGTGGATGACAAATTTAATATGCCTGGCCCGATAGATATCTTGCTCGACGCAGATATATATGACAATGTGATCGCAGGAGATTTAGTACGCTTTGGTAACGGTTCACCTTGCGCTCTTGGCACAATCTTCGGTTACGCAATAATGAGTCCTGGGTATCTGCGGACACAAAGGAACAGTGAGTCTGAGAATGTTCCGGAGAGCATTGTCTCAGATCCCGCGGACATGCAATGCGAGAACTTATTTATGAAACCTACATATCGAAACATGGAGGGTAGACATGTTATTCGTTTACCCTTCAGGAATAATCACCCGGCACTTGGTGATTCATATCAAAATGCGCTGAAGCCATTTCATAGTTTCGAACGGCGCTTTCAACGGGACAATTGATTAAAAATGAAATACTCTGCTTTCATGAGAGAATATCTTACTTTGGCCCACGTGGCTACATATAAGGGGACACTTATGAATGGGGCTAATTATCGGTTCTGCCTACTATCACCTACGCAGCGCCTGCCTTCAGCAGCATACACAAATCGAAATACACGCAACTCCAAGTCATACAAAACAAATCGCTTAAAATCATCCACAACACCTCACCCAAAACAAATTTGACGCGACTACACCACCGGCACAAGGTGAACACTATCACACAATGCTTTGATAAATTATCAGCAAGCTTCCACAAATCTTGCTCCCATCCTTCTCAAGATAATCCTCTCATCCGGAACCTCGGCTCGTACGAGCACAACATCAGCTTAATGCCTTTCAGATACAAATATAGATTGCCCAGGCACTATTTCCTGCGGCGAAGCAACGCGCTCGATCCTCCGGACTGAGCTGCACACAGAAGCGGACAGCGTCGAGTGAACTCTCCAATTTATGATACGTAAAATAATAAAAACAATATATTCTTAAGTCTAGTAGTATTTATTTTAGTTTAAATATTTAAGGATTATGCTAGAATAAGGCGGCACTGTACATCAAGTGTCGCGCCTAATTAATTTGAAATACTTAACTTCCAGTAAATTGTTTAGAGGGTTTTTTATCAGTAATTTTTTACCCTTCCAATTCATGTATTAATATAAAACACTTATGATGTTTATTATAATAAGGTAGTTAGTAAAAGTGTCAAAGCGATTAGCGCTGATGCACTTGTAGTAGTAGATTAGGCGGTCTAGCCGCATGTAGAGTACTCAGAGTATCGTAGACTCTAAGGAATTGGAAAAAAAAAGGGGCTAATTATTATATACCTCGGAGTTTACAAGACCACAGGGTGACATAGAAAAATTCGTGTAGTTTTTGACGCAAGTGCTAAAACTTCAAACGGTTTTTCGTTAAATGACTGTCCACGTGCGGGTCGCAAGTTGCAACGGTATATTGTCGATGTAATTCTTAATTTTCTACGGCATATTATAGCGGTAATTTCAGATATTAAGATGATGTTTAGACAAGTTCAAATTCATTGCAAACGTATGCTCCCCGTATACTTCCACGAGATGTTTACACGATCTAGCTGAGAAAGAAGAGGCGCAGTATTCCCTCGCGGCGAATGCTCTCAAGACGGCGTTACACGCGGATAATACTGTAACGAGTGCTCCATCTGTGAATGAAGCAATAAAACTCCAATCTGAGCTCAGCGCCCTCTTGAACTACGTAAATGGTCGTCAAATAATAACGCAGTCTTGTGAAAAACTTACCAATAGACCGCTGCGAAGATCCACGATCTTTTGATAATTCAGACGGTGAACCGTTTATTAAGGTCTTAAGAATTCAGTGGAATTCATATTGAAGATCATTTCTCTTACTCGGTAAACATATCGACGAATGAGGAATGCACAAAACGTAGAATTCTGTCTACAATCGAGCGAACGTTTGACCCGTTGGGGTGGATCGCTCCAATTACGTTCAAAGCTAAATTAATTGCATGCAAAAATTGCGGCTACTTCGTACCCCGTGGGATGAAGTGCCGCCGAAAGAAATTGTGCTAGAGTGGAAGACTTGGAAAATGTTCGCAATATTTCTTTGAGGTCGTAGAATTATACCAGATAATCAGGCCTATTAACAAAATTGCAATATTGAAATGAAGGTGATTGTTACACCGACCCTCAAAAATAGTGTCATATTTGAATGAGAGAGAGAGGGAGAGAGAGAGTGAGGGAGTGAGGGAGATAAACGTACCATAATCTTTCAAAACTATCTGTCTATTTTTGAGGGTTGGTGTAACAATCACCTTCATTTCAATATTGCAATTTTGAGAATGGGCCTGAATTTCTGTGAAATTTCACATCATGGCTTCTCAGATGGATCGTCTGTTGGATACGCGGCCGCCGTGTATCTGCGAACCGTGAATCAAGTGAATGAAACATCGGTATTGATCGGGAAATCGCGAGTGGCGCCGGTACGCGAAAAATTAACAACACCTAGACTTGAATTGAACGGCGCGGTCCTACTTTCGCGATTGATAAAAACTGCCGTTTTGTCATTTAATGTTGCAATATCGTTCGATAGTATTATTTGTTGGTCAGGTTCTTCAATCGTCCTGTGGTGGCTGCAATAGTCGCCGCACTCACTACAGACGTACGAAGGAAATCGGGTTAGGGAAATTTTAAATTTTTAGGAGAACACATTCTTATTGTGAAGTTGTAATTATTCAGAACAGACGGGTCTGTGATTAAATGTATTAATATCAAAAAGGTAACATATGGGGTCGAAAATTGTCGCTAAAAATAATGTCGCTGTAGCTTAGTTGGATAAAGCACCTTCCCCGGTTAGGAAAGAGATCCAGGTTCGAATCCCGGTGGCGCAACAACAATATTTTTCGATAAAATCGATTTTATATGTATATCTTTATAATTAATATATTTAATTCATATTTAAAATATCACAGACCTATGTTCTGAATAATTACAACTTCACAATAAGAATGTGTTCTCCTAAAAATAATAAAGTTGTATCAATGTGTCCAAAATTTAATAAAAATGAATTGATAATTCTGGCGTCTGCTATCAGTTTACTCAAAGGTATTTGAGATTCTGTAAAAATAAGGTAGATGGCTCTGTCAAATGATGGAACGATTAAAATCAAAAAGGCAACATATGGGGTCGAAAATTGTCGCTAAAAATAATGTCGCTGTAGCTTAGTTGGATAAAGCACCTTCCCCGGTTAGGAAAGAGATCCAGGTTCGAATCCCGGTGGCGCAACAACAATATTTTTCGATAAAATCGATTTTATATGTATATCTTTATAATTAATATATTTAATTCATATTTAAAATTTTAAATTTAACTGAAATTTCAACATGGAGGCATGTGCCCTCACGGCTTAATTGCGCTGACCCTGCATCTCGAGGAATGTTACCATCTGAGCTGGTAAATTCTCCTCAATGGTTGCTTCGAGCTCCGATACATTGGCCAAGCCAACGCTTTACTAAGAAACAAGAAGATTTACCTGGTCTTCGTAAGACCAAGGTCATTACTCATCATGTTTCCATGGATGAAACATTTTCAGAACGTTTTAGTTCATTGGAGAACATTACATAATGTTTACGTTTTAGTCACAATATGAAAAATCCTACATGTAAACGATTAGGTCCGTTGACGGTTGACGAATAATGCAAGGCAGGTTGTCTGGCAGGTTCGTGTCTAGGCGAGGAATACCTTCCTTGATTCGATCTGATTGTGGAACAAATTACGTGGGAAGCAATAGACATCTTAACGACGTTCAAAAATGCCTATCAAGTTCGGAAGTACAGGAGAATTTGCAGTCCCAACAAGTGTTCAACGCACCAAGCTTTCCAAATTCTGGCGGAATATTTGAGGCAGCGATAAAGATGTCGAAGACGTTACTTAAACGAGTTACAGGTGAACAAGTTCTCACGTTTGAGGAATTAACCACAGTCTTCACTGACATAGAAGCGGTTATGAACTCGAGGCCATTGACTCCGCTGTCTGCAGATGCTTCAGAATTTGATGTCCTCGCACCAGGGCATTTTCTCATTGGTCAAGCATCGGTTGCAGAGCCGGAATTTCCTTACGAGGAAATTAAATTCACTCATAAACAAAGATATCAATTGACGCAATCGATATATCGGCGATTCTGGTTTCGTCGGCAATCTGAATACTTGCATACGTCGCAGCAGCGTTCCAGGTGGCTGTATTCTACCCACGATCATAAAGGAAGAGAACTTACCGCCTTTGCAGTGGCGTACCGGCAGAGTTGTTCAATTACATCCAGGCAAGGACAATGTCGTCCGAATAGTAGAGATAACAACTTGAAACGGAGTTTTGGCCCCCCCCGATATCAAAGTTATGTTTTCTTCCATAATCATGGACAGCATCGATAGTTTGTAAAGGGTTTTTCAATAGGGACGCTCAAACTTTCTTTCAACAGGGACAAAAAACTACGCCATATTTCTTCAATTTTTTTTGAGGTAAACACTCGTACTTAGTTGGCAAATCATCATGGAGCAGTACACACCGGAGCAACGCTTGCAAATCATTCAAATTTACTACCAAAAATCGCGTTCGCTCATCGCAACTTTAAGAGCATTACGACCATTTTATCGTCGTCATCATTTGCCGTCATCAACAATTCAACGTTTGGTGCAAAAATTCGAAACCACATTGTCGCTACACAATGTTCCAGTGCCAGTGAGACAAAGAAAGGCACAAAGTGAAGAAAATATTGCCGCCGCTAGAGCATCTGTTCTTGATGACCCAAATGAATCACTCACACGACGTTCTCAACAATTGGGCATCTCTGTGACGTCATTGTGGCGAATTTTGCGAAAAGATCTTGGCCTACATCCATACAAGATCATGTTGACACAAGAACTAAAGCCATTTGAAGCGTCGCCAATTCGTCAATTGGGCTGAACAACAATTTGAAAATGATGCTGAATTCCATCGAAAAATCATCTTTAGCGACGAAGCTCATTTTTGGCTCAATGGATATGTAAACAAGCAAAATATGCGTTATTGGGCAGGCACCAATCCACACGTGCTTCACGAAACACAATTGCATCCCGGAAAAATCACTGTTTGGTGTGGATTACATGCCGGAGGTGTCATTGGACCATATTTTTTTGTTGATGATGCTAATCATCATGTTACTGTGAATGGTAATCGTCATCGCTCCATGATAACTGAATATTTTTGGACTCAATTGCAAGGTATGGACTTGGCCAATATGTGGTTTCAACGAGACGGCGCTACCAGTCACACGGCACACGCGACATTCGACTTATTGAAAACCAAATTTGGTGAGCGTGTTATTTCGCGAAATGGACCAGTTCAATGGCCGCCTAGATCATGCGATTTAACACCACTGGACTATTTTCTTTGGGGCTATGTTAAATCTTTGGTCTATACCAACAAGCCGGCGACGCTACAAGAGCTAAGAACAAATATTGAACGCGAAATTGGTGCGATTCGGGCCGAATTATGTGAAAAAGTGGTGGAAAATTGGATTCAACGATTGGACTTCTGCAAACGTGCCCGCGGTGGTCATGCGAGGGAAATTGACTTTCATACATAATTGCCACTAAATGTACTTCAACACATAATAAAAATGTTTTCGATATCTTCATTCGTTTTTGTTTTATTTTAAAAAAAGTTTGAGCGCCCTTAATGAAAAACCCTTTAAGTTAGATCTAGGCCGGCATTTCCCGTGGGAATAACGTGGTATACATTACATTATATTTCATTTGGTTATTTCGTTTTCTTTAGTTACATCGCAACGATGATTCAATTTACTCATTTAACATTTGCTATGCGCATGCTGCCACGCTTACATCATACGAATTTGTTGAGAATTGACTTTTTAGGTAAGTCAATCCTCGGGGGCAGGATGTTGTACTGTGCCATCCACCCCCCCTCCCCCCCCTTCCTCAAAAGCCGCCGGGGCAGTCGATCGGCGACCCTGAACCGGTACGGTTACAAAAGATTTCGCAGTATAACAAAGAGTGAGAAGTGTGTCTACGTGACCATCTAGTGCAATCTGAAGGAGTCGCGACACTGACCAGGAGATAGTGTCAAAACCTAAATTGCAGTCCAATTTGGAGGTGCCAGGAGAACGGGATTGTGGTGAGTGGAACCTCCTTCCGAATCCTGTTTCTTCCGGCATCTATGCCATTACGCAACACGGGTCTACCATCATAATTAAACATGTAGTATTTCGGTAAATACATTCGACATAAAATTCATATTTTAGATAATCTTAAAGAAAATATTAGCGCTCAGGAATGACTAGTGAAAAACCAATTATGAAAAGGGAATCGTACAAAAACAATTATTTTTTCCATTCAATCCGTTGTAAAATTAATACGTTGGTAAAAATACAATTTGTGATATGAAAGACAGAGATCACACTATTTTCACAGTGAAAAAAATAACAAACATACAAATATAATTATCTCTTTCTTACTAATTAAATGAAGAGAGATAAGAAGGAAGGACATATTGTATAGGAAGTATTGAAAGCTCTAAATTATGTTATTAATATTTTTTTCAAAATTGAATGCTCAATATTTAGAGTAAATTCGTGCCATTAAAGCCATTTAAGCTAATAAAAACAATTTTTCTAATTTTTGTTATTTACGGTAACACGAGTTGACAGCGTGGCTGCGTATGAGTATTTTGTATCATGGTATGGTAAAGGTTAAGTAGTCGTCTATACATCGGCCGCACTTGTTCCAATAATTTGACGTATCGTATAAATAAATAATTGTCGAATAAAATATTCGACTCCTTAAATGTTAAAATCGTATCTACTCACCAGAAAATTGGTCAACACTGTTGGAAACCTTCAATCTTTCCATCTTCAGGTCTGGAATTGAAATATCAATATCAGTCTCGAAGGTGTTTCCGCTTTCTTCGTCATCGTCACTCTCATTGGGCGACCTCGTTTCAGACTTCATGGCAGAAAGGTCCGGTTTAATGTCGTCCATGGTGCACACAGCCTCCAGCGAGAAGAGGGATCCCTTTAATCCTCCAGGAACACAATTATCATGGAATATAATAGCCTAATTTAATTATTTTTACAGTGCTAATGAAGCATGTATCGATTTGTGAATGTGCACCCGAGCCAGCACGACAAACATCTATGGAACCATCTGTCAACTGAATAGGGATGCGCCACTAGAAATCGATATTTTAATTTTCAATTAACACCGTTATGGGGTTTTACAAGATTGATTTTAAAAAAAACCAAGTAGCATGGAATATATATATAAAATAGTAAATAAATAATCAATTATTTAAGCGGCAACAAAAAAAATAATTTAACTACATTTAATTTTATTTTAATCGATTATATAATCTCCATCGTTATCTAGGTCCTTTTGCTATCTTGTTGGTAGACTTTTAATTCCCTTTTCATAAAATTCAGTATCCTTTGAAGAAAAATATGCTTCTAGGTGAGTTCGAACATCATCAACATTCTTCAGGTAGTGTTCCATGGACCGGAATAAATAAAAATCGGATGGTGCTATGTCTGGTGAATATGGGAGATGTGGTAAAACCTCCCAGTTTAGCTGCCTTATTTTTTCTTGGGTTAATCTTGCTGCATGCGGCCGGGCATTATCATTTTGCAATATTACCCCCTTTCTGTTGACCAGACCCGGTCGTTTTACCGACAATCGGTTGTGCAATCTATCCAATTGTTGGCAGTACAATTCAGCCGTAACTGTTACTCCCGGTTTCAATAGTTCAAAATGAATTATGCCACCACATTCCCACCAAACGCATAACACTTTCTTTAAAGTGTGGGATGGTTTAGGAGTAGGTACGGCCGGTTGATTTGGAGAAAGCCATTCTTTAGTGCGCTTGTTGTTGTTGTACAGGACCCATTTCTCGTCTCTAGTAACAATCCTTTGTACGCCGTTTATCTTTATTCATCTCCGACAATAGATGTGGGACCCATATACCCTGTCCGCAAACCTTCCCGATGTCGTGAAGATGTCTTTGAACTGATGTTTGCTATTTCCTGGATACTCAGTTAAGGATTCGTTTCCACCAGTGTTTTTAAAGCGTCATTATCAAAGCCTACCGGGCGTCCACTTCGATCGCTATCAGACAAGTCAAAATCAACATCAGAAAATTTTCTAAACCAACGTCGGCACTTATTTACGTTCAATACGTCTCCATACACATCACAAATGTTCTTTGTTGTAACCGTTGCATTAACACCCGTTCGAAAATGAAACGGCACGCGATGACGTAAATGTTCAGTTGATTGTCCGCCATTTTACAACAGAGTAATAAAAAAAAATTAAATTGACTTGTCACGTGTTACAAGACCACGGATTGTAATATTGCGTATAAAACACGCCTTTACCACGTTCACGCTCTGAGCTAGACTAACGCAAACATTCCACACTAAAAGTAATTGATTACTTATGGGTACACCTAATATAAAAATTACAAATTGATAGAATATACATATACGGCGGAACCTCAATATTTTGATAAAAATATTGTCTATATCTGTCTGACTGGTCCAAAACGCAGAATACGGTCGTAAAATGGCACCCAAAAATTCCCATAGTCAATCAAAACATAAATGGATTTAATGCAAATTCCCTATATCCCTATATATATGTAGCGACCATAATTCAAATCTACCGCCATCTCAGTCGGCATCGACGCTAGCCACAGCGCTGCCGGCTGCTGCTACAAGTCGAGTATCAGCGTTTCACAACGGCGGTCTTGCCGGCTCGCGCTTGCCGACCAGGACGCCAATTCATTTCATTTCACGCACACATGCACCTTCTTCACTGTATTCATTTCTATCTGTCTTCATTGTTTTTATCATGCCGACAATAAACACTTCAACACGCATCAATCACATTCATTTCATTTAACCACCGTCCCAACCCCCAAATATATGTACAAACCAAGCCGAATTATTTTCACAAAATGTAATAATTTGCAATAAGTTACCGTAATCGCCGATTCTGCCGAAGCCGTGTCCCGTTTTATTTTCGATTCTTGCATATTTTACTCTGCCCTTTATATTGTATTTGCATCGCATTCTTGCTCCTGGTGGCTCCGCCCCGGCGAGAATAAACAAATCAACATCATATGCTCTTTCAATGATGGCACAATTGCCAACCTTCCCGCGGCGTCATCAAGGAACCTAGTGATGATCTGTTCAATTCAAATAAATGTTCATTAAAATGACGCAACACCTTGAGTCTGTAAGACTAGCGGTAGCCGGTATCAGTACACATATTAATAAATTGAATAATAATATTTATAAACAAAAAGGTATTTTTTATTTTATTTAAAACTCTATAGTTAATGGTGTCCAAGATACAAATATACACAAATTAATTATAATTGTTTGTTATAAATTGTTTTAATCTTAACATTAAAGTATACAAATTTTTAAACATTTAAAAAACATTATATCATATTAAATTACTGTTGAAAAAAATCAATTTCTTTTATATAACACCGCAACAGCACGGTGGGAAACAACTGTCTACTTTAACACAGACCGTAGTCAAGCAAAATACTCAGGACAATGCTTCACATATCAGAGATAGATACCTAAGTGTATTAAATGATTGTATATGCACTTCTGATGTACAAAATATTATGTAAATGACAAATAAAATAAAAAAATAAAAATGATACCTACTGAGGATAAGTCAAAAATATATGTAAAAAAAAAAAACAGCAAATGGAGAAAAATGATACAAGGGTGAAAAATTTATTATTTTGTCGGATTGTGGAGCAGATGCATTGTTGCATTTACTATCTGGTCCTACGAAAATTCTCAATACTTACCATCACCAACTTTATTTTCCACTTCACTTTTTATTTTTTACCTTCATTTTTGCTTTTTTATTGTGACTAAGAGTATGGCGTTTCAAACTAGCGTTCGTTGAATAAGTAGAACTGCATTTGCAACACGCAAACGGTTTCTCTTTAGTGTGAACTAACATGTGTCTTGTTAATTTTTTCTTCTCGGCGCTTTTATAACTACACACAGTACAAGAAAACGGTTTCACTCCGGTGTGCGTAAAAGTATGCCGGTCCAAATCTTGTTTCGAAATGCACGCATAACTGCAATGTGAACACCTAAACGGTCTCACTCCAGTATGTGTGTGCATATGCCTGGCTAAGCTGTGTTTTATCGAACACCCATAACTGCATTCATGACACTGGAAAGGTTTCTCAGCACAATGCGAAGCGGTGTGGCTTTTCAGTTGAACGTTTGTGTGACAAGTGAAACTGCACTCGTCACACGAGAATGGTTTCTCATCGGTGTGCGTGAGCAGGTGTACACTCAACATTTGTCTTCTAATACACGTAAAAGGGCATTTGGGACACGCGAACGGTTTTTTGCTACCGTGGGTGAACGTGTGCCTTTTCAATGTGCTTCTATCGGCAGAAGAATAGTCGCAATAGTCGCAGGCGTACGGTTTCACCCCGCTGTGTGTGAGTGCATGACTTTTTATAGAACCTTTTAAGAAACACGTATAACTGCAGTCGGGACAAGAGAAAGGTTTGTGTTCAGAATGTGTTAATTGATGCTTCATTAAAAAATATAGACTTTTAAATGTTTTTTGACACTCCAGACATTTCTTATATTTTTGTCGCACTTCTCTATGTCGATTAGATTTCTCTATTTTCTTTTTTTTTATGGGAACGGATAAATCACTATCTTGAACGGATCTCCCTCTTTTTCTTTTATGAATGGGTTTAATATTCTTATCTTTACCTTCGTTACATTCATTTCCGTTCTTATAGTAATTTTCTTTATCGTTCTCATCTCTAACTTCTTTTACATTTTCATAGCATTCTTTTATTTTATTCTCATCACCATCTTCTTCTCTGTTCTCATCACTATCTTCTTTATTATTTTCATCGCTATCTCCTTTTTTGTTTTCATCGCTATCTTTTCTTTCGTACTCAATGCTTACTTCTTTTTTATTCTCATCGCCATCTTTTCCGTTCTCATCGTTATATTCTTTTTTGTTTTCATAGCTATCTTCTCTTTCGTATTTATGGCTTTCTTCTTTTTTGTTCACATCACCATCTACTTCTACGTTATAATAGCTATCTTCTTTTTTATTCTCATCACCATATTTTTCTCCGTTCTCATCGCTTTCTTCCTTTTTAATCTCATCACAATCTTCTTCCTCGTTTTCATCGCTATATTGTCCTTCGTTCTCATCGCTATTTTCTTTTTCGTTCTCATAGCTATCTTCTTTTATATTCTTATTACCACACTCTTTTTCGTTCTCGTAGCTTTCTTCGTTTTTATTCTCTTCGCCATTTTCTTCCTCGTTTTCAACGCTATATTTTTCTTCGTTCTCATCGCTACCTTCATTTTCGTTCTCATAGGAATCTCCTTTTTTATTCTTATCACCATCCTCTTTTTCGTTCTCGTAGCTTTCTTCCATTATGTTCTCATCACCATCTTCTTCCTCGTTTTCATCGCTATATTCTTCTTCGTTCTCATCGCTCTCTTCTTTTTCGTTCTCATAGGAATCTTCTTTTTTATTCTTATCACCATCCTCTTTTTCGTTCTCGTGGCTATCTTCCTTTTTATTCTCATCACTATCATCTTCCTCGTTTTCATCGCTATATTCTTCTTCGTTCTCAGCGCTATCTTCTTTTTCATTCTTATAGCTATCTTCTTTATTATTCTTATCACCATCCTCTTTTTCGTTCTCGTGGCTATCTTCCTTTTTATTCTCATCACTATCATCTTCCTCGTTTTCATCGCTATATTCTTCTTCGTTCTCATCGCTCTCTTCTTTTTCGTTCTCATAGGAATCTTCTTTTTTATTCTTATCACCATCCTCTTTTTCGTTCTCGTAACTTTCTTCCATTTTATTCTCATCACCATCTTCTTCTTCGTTCTCATCGCTATCTTCTTTTTCATTCTTATAGCTATCTTCTTTTTTATTCTTGTCACCATCCTCTATTTCGTTCTCGTGGCTATCTTCCTTTTTATTCTCATCACCATCTTCCTCCTTGTTTTTATCGCTATATTCTTTTTCGTTCTTATCGTTCTCTCCTTTTTCGTTCTCATAGGAATCTTCTTTTTTATTCTTATCACCATCCTCTTTTTTATTCTCGTAGCTTTCTTCCATTTTATTCTTATCACCACCTTCTTCCTCGTTCTCATCACCATCTTCTTCCTCGTTTTCATCGCTATATTCTTCTTCGTTCTCATCGCTCTCTTCTTTTTCGTTCTCATATGAATCTTCTTTTTTATTCTTATCACCATCCTCTTTTTCGTTCGCGTAGCTATCTTCCTTTTTATTCTCACCACCATCTTCTTTCTTGTATTCATCGCTATATTCTTCTTCGTTTTCATCGCTATATTCTTCTTCGTTTTCATCGCTATATTCTTCTTCGTTTTCATCGCTATATTCTTCTTCGTTCTCATCACTTTCTTCTTTTTCATTCTCATAGGAATCTTCTTTTTTATTCTTATCACCATCATCTTTTTCGTTCTCGTAACTTTCTTCCATTTTATTCTCATCACCATCTTCTTCTTCATTCTCATCACCATCTTCTTCCTCGCTTTCATCGCTATATTCTTCTTCGTTTTCATCGCTATATTCTTCTTCGTTTTCATCGCTATATTCTTCTTCGTTTTCATCGCTATATTCTTCTTCGTTCTCATCACTTTCTTCTTTTTCATTCTCATAGGAATCTTCTTTTTTATTCTTATCACCATCATCTTTTTCGTTCTCGTAACTTTCTTCCATTTTATTCTCATCACCATCTTCTTCTTCATTCTCATCACCATCTTCTTCCTCGCTTTCATCGCTATATTCTTCTTCGTTCTCATCACTCTCTTCGTTTTCGTTCTCATAGGAATCTTCTTTTTTATTCTTTTCACAATCCTCTTTTTCATTCTCGTAGCTATCTTCCTTTTTATTCTCATCACCATCTTCTTCCTCGATTTCATCGCTATATTCATCTTCGTTCTCATAACTCTCTTCGTTTTCGTTCTCATAGGAATCTTCTTTTTTATTCTTTTCACAATCCTCTTTTTCATTCTCGTAGCTATCTTCCTGTTTATTCTCACCGCCATCTTCTCCCTCGTTTTCATCGCTATATTCTTCCTTGTTCTCATCGCTATCTTCGTTTTTAATATCATCACTATCTTCATCTCCGCTCTCATCGTTATCTTCTTTTTTATTGTTTTCGTTTTCTTCTTTTCCCAAACAATTATCTGAAACAATGTTGAAATAAATAATCGGAATAAAATTCGCAAAACTGACGAGGTCATGTTCGCGTAAGATACAGACACTTATTTAACGATCCTTATCCCACATTTTATAATATACACGCGTGGTTCACAGTTAGTACTTCCATTGTTATCTGAAGCACCAACTACGATGGCCAAGTCGCTGTCTGTCATGAGCACACCACCGAGAGAGAAAGAACGTTGTAATTTAGTGTATTAAACAATACAAATCGTAATACGCATCTCCAAAACGTATATCGTACCACCTCTGCACAGAATATAATAAATAAAAAAGAACAAATATTTTAAATATGAATTAAATGTATTAATTATAAAGATATACATATAAAATCAATTTTATCGAAAAATACTGTTGTTGCGCCATCGGGATTCGAACCTGGATCTGTATCCTAACCGGGAAAGGTGCATTATCCAACTATGCTACAGCGACAATATTTTTAGCGACAATTTTCTTTAAAATAAGGTAGATGGCTCTTTCAAATAATGGAACGATTAAATGTATTAATATCAAAAAGGTTCGAAAATAGTCGCTAAAAATATTGTCACTGTAGCATATTTGGATAATGCACCTTCCCCGGTTTGGAAAGAGACCCAGGTTCGAATGCCGGTGGCGCGACAACAATATTTTTCGATAAAATTGATTTTATATGAATATCGTTCTAATTAATATGTTTAATTCATATTTACAATATCAAATATGAGTTGAAGGGTCGCAAATTTTTGTAAAAAGAACCACGGTATACAGACCCCTGAACTAAACCGCTATTACGTCGGTTAGGAAAGCAAAGCAGTGATTTTTTTCATTTACTAATTATAGAAAACGGGAAACCAATTATGTTATTACTATTTACAATATATAACCCGCGTAGGATATAATATTAATATAATATATAATCAATTTACAAGGAGCCCTTTTTGTATTTTACATTGGGGGCCAATTACTTGTTACGCTATCGATTTTAAGTGTACACCTATATAGTGGTATTGGCACAAAATTGGCGAGGTACGAATGGTAGACGTGAACGTAAATTAAAAAATATCCAATAAACATTATTTAAAAGACTGCGTCGGTTGACGAGCGGCTCAGATAGCATGTAAGCTAATCGCGTATAAAATACTAAAACTAATTTACTCAGAAACATATGAAAATGTAGAAAATATACTCACAAGTGGGTCGGACAATTATTTTAGAATGTATATCAATCATTTCGGCGCCATTTCCTTCAGCCGATGACTTCGAGTCCGGCGGCACAGCAGGAACGGCGGCCACGTCTGAATCAGCTGCATCCATGGTCGGACCCTGTCAATCTTTCAAGTTTAAAATAAACAGATTGCACAAATAAAGAAATCGTATTTGCGATGTAGAAACATGAACATGTTAAAGCGGATAATCGACCGACAAATTAAATTTATTGGCGCAAAATATTTGAAGACCCAACGGTCAAGAAAAAGGATAATAATTGTGTATCTATGGAATATGAAGTGTAAATGTGCCCTATGAGAGATGGACAACTAAATATCGGTTTCTTTTTTACTTAATTACGACATTTTAAATAAAATACACCGATTATGCAGGAAAACAAGAATACTATATTTCTTCTTCTTCTTATCAATCATTATTACTTATTAGGAACCAGACCATCGCCCCAAAGCGAAAATGTGCATATAAGAGTCAAAAAGACTTAGACCTGTGGTGGTGGCCCTGCTCGCGCCCCACAGACATGGCCGCGTAAGCATTAATCTGACAGCTATACAATACAACTGGTACTCGCAGAAAATCAGACAACAATACGTCGAGCCGCAACCAGTCCGCGGAAACCTCGAACCGACCACTCTTCTCCTAGCCAACTCCGTGGACTACATTTAACCTGAAATTTGTATAATATCACAAACAGTGTAAATTCAGTCTGTAAATAAACTCATCTAACATAAGTATTGTTTCATTCACAATATACCAGCTCTAGCCACAAACACTCACACAAATACCAGCAGCTGTACTGGTATTTTTTCATATACATGCGGGAGAAGCGAGGAGTATAGAGCCCTGGATTCTAACCACAAACATCCTTCTAACACAAATAATTCCTATCAGTGACCCGAACGAGTCTACATAATCTTTAACACGAATTACTATAGATCTCTGAAAGAGTAAAATTATTTAGAGCAGCGTTTCCCAACCTTTTTTGGCTCGCGCACCACTCGGTAGTACGTCACGCTCAATTGTACCACATCGTAAAAATGATTGTATTTCGAGAAATTTGTTATTCTATTTGCATTATAAATTTTATAGGGTGACTATATTTCCCAGAACTAAGTTTATAAAAAAATACCAAAGGTTTTATTTTTTATGATAAAAATGAGATATTTGAACTTTACATATCACAATGTTTTTTTTAAATAAAAGGTGCCGAAGCTCATTTCTTGTCGAAATTCAAAACCAGGACATTTAAAGTATTTTTTTTAACTAATTTTTATTTAAAAAAAATACACAGAATTAAATTAAATTATTTGTATAAAACAAAATGAAATGCGCCGCAGACAATTTTTTTCCAAAAATTACCGATATTAATAGAAAATATATGTATATTAAATTAATTAAACACGGTAAATGTAAGAATTCTTCTGATGATTTTTGATCATCGACTGTACAGATTAACAACTGTATTACTAATTAAAATTAAAAATTATAGGAAAATACAACAGTTTAAATGATATTTTTATGACTGATTTTTTTTTTACTTTTTATATCCGCCATTACTGATTATTTTTCGCGTACCACCAACTATCCACTCGCGTACCACCGAAGGTACGCGTACCACAGGTTGGGAACCGCTGATTTAGAGAATCAGTAAATAAACATTCAATAAATAATAAGTCGTCGTTTTTATAAGGGGCCAATATTTTTCCATTTTGCATTGGGCACCATTTTTTTAAGCTACGCCACTGCCTTATACACAACTTAAAGGTACATGGACTTTGCTCTGAGTATGAGTGATAAATAACAACGCGATACGCATTTTTACATTGAAATATCATAAAGAGATTCATTTTTAAACGTAATGTAAATGTGAATAATGCGGTTAATCTATTGCAGCGTAGAACTGATAAGTAAGCCATTTCTTCGTCATCCGCGAATTTGAAAATAATACAATGTGGTGGGATAAGATCCCGTGGACTATATCTAGAGTAATTTTAATTAGTTGACACAACCCGATATTGGAAGTCTGAAGGAACATAAGGGCAGATGGATCTGGCCAACGTTGCTTTAAAGTCCTGGGTTGGGCGTCGTCTTCACCTCCGGTTGACGAACACGTTTATTGTACCGAACAGAGAGATCACTGCACTTCCGGAAATATTGAATACATTTCCTCTGCGCGGTCCTAGCGTTACGCACGGCGCGGATGTAGGACGGAAGAAAAGGGGCGCAAGAACTAGATAGTTCGCTATCGGAGCGCAATCTGTGCCCCGTCGGCGAAATTGCAAGTAATGGCGGGATAGGTATAGATTATTGGATGGACGAAAGTGACAGAAAATTAAAATTTGACTGGCTTTACTCAATAATGAAAGTACTCAATATTTTGTAGAAATCTCTACATTTAATTCCATAGATGACTATATATATTTGATCTAAAAATATCGATTCAAGAGGTGCATCCCTACCAGGCTGACAGATGATTCCATAGATCCAGAAACTCTCTACCGTTGATGTGTTTTCATAAATTAATTCATTGTTGATTGACGCTGTGAAAAATAAATTTAAACGCAATTCGCTGATCATTATATTTATGTTCCTGGAGGATTGATGGGATCTCTCTCTTCGTTGGAAACTGTGAGACGCGAATAGAAACATGGACGACATCGAACCGGGAAGTTCCACGATCAAGTCTGAACCAAGATCGCCTGTTGAGAGTGGCAATGAGGAAGAAAGCGGAGACATGTTCCACACTAATGTAAACGTACCAGTACACGAGATCAAGGTGGAAAAATTTGAAGTTTCCAACAAAGTTGGCCAGCGTTCTGGTGAGGAGATGCTATTTTGACTTTCGTAAAAATGAACATTTTGATATTTGCGACATTCATTCCGTAAATGTTGTTCTAATTAAACATCGGAAATATTAGAGTACTTTATGATTGTCTAAAACCACCTGACACTATATTAAGTTAGGTTAGGTTAGGACTTAAAATTTGTTTATCCGAATAAAATTTGATACAAACATTGCGTTAAAAATAGCGCGCTAGAAAACGTAGTAACCTTTTTATACACTCGCGTTTTAGTTTGTGCTTTGTTTTTCAAAACTTCAAACTTCCGCTGTCTCTAAGAGTGTCCTTAAGTATCTTGCACTTGTCTCATTCGACTGGTGTCCTATGAGTACGGTTGAATATTATGTTCCAGGCCGATGTTGTTTTTGAATAACTAAAAAATGAAACATATTTTTTTAATTTTCTTTTTATTTATCGATCATTTGATTTATTACAATTACGTATGGAATATGACATCGGCCAAGTGGGGCGGCCTTCGGCTGTGCCACATGCCTTTTTTACCATATTTTTCAAACACATTCTCCCACACTTAGCGTGTTATTTCAGTAATTTATTTTCGAATATTGTCCTGCAGCTTCGGAATTGTTGATGGCTTATTGGCGTAGAACTTTCCTTTCAAGTACCCACACAGAAGATAATCGGGAGCCGTCAAATCAGGTGATCGAGGAGGCCAATAGGTATACCACTTTTTGACATTATGCGGCCTGGAAAAATCTCTCGCAAATTTTCGCGGGTTGTATGTGAGGTGGCACCGTTCTGTTGAAACCACATGTGCTGCAGGCTCACTCGACCCAATTCGGCCACCGAAAAGTTTTACAACATGTGATAATAGCGATTACCATTAATGGTTACAGCATTGCCTCTTGTTTCCTGAAAGAAAAAGGGCCTAACTCTGCACGGGTGTATCAATGGAGGATTTTCAGTGCCCCAATAATGGGTATTTTGTTAATTAACAAAACTCGCCAAGCTTACCTTCATAGTTTACTTTTACTTTTCTTATATAGCACAATTATTACATTTAGTCATTAACCGATACAGGTTGGCTCCGGTATCATTGTACCAAAGCCATATCTGGACAATATTTGTCGCTACGGTAAAAATTTAACGCGAGACTCGTTATCATATTGATTGCAGAAAGCAGCCAGAGAGAAGTTCTGGAAGTCATGCACCCTTAAAAGGGGAAGGTAAATGTCACATTTATGTGTTAAAGTCGCAGAACTCGGTCACAGTTCGGCAGAAATTCACCCTGCTCAGGTCGCAAGAGAGTGCGAGGGAGAGAGCCAATAAATTCTCCGCTAGGTCTCGTCCATCCTAGCAACTCCCAGCGAGACACCCACACCCTGTGATCCCACCGGGTCCCCGTACTTGAAGATTATCTCAGCTCTTCTAATCACGAATACAAGTCCGGTACTGGTCAGAGAGATGCTCCAGGAAAAGGGGCTCTTGGTACTAATATAATATAATACTAGCCTGCCCGCACAGCTACCGCACGGTAGCAGACGTATCCTGCAGAGACGCAGTACCCTGTTGTCAATCTACTCCAGATTTAAAAAAAAATTGCTAATTCACTTTGATAAAACCATTAAAAGTGTTTTGATAGAAAAATAAAAAGAAGAAGAAGAGTGAAAGATATAAATATATATGTGTTACACGTCTATCTATCACCAGAACTTTTAAATTTTGAGCTATTGATAGCTGAGAAAAGCTACAAAAACAATATAATATAATCTAAATATTTTCTTTTTTTCTAGCCGAAGATCGACGACAAGCCCGCCTACTAAGTAAAAGGAAGAGCCGACACAAAAGAAACGAACCGTGCGAAGCTCCATGCCCTCAATGTAATAAAATATTTAAAAGTAAATATCGCCTCAGTGAACACATGCGCATTCATTCAACACTCAAACCGTATGCGTGTGCAGAGTGCAGCTACACCTGCGCCCTGAAAAGTTCTCTCAAGTATCACTCTCTCACTCACACAGCGGATAAACCGTTCACGTGTAGCCAGTGCAACTACACTTGTTCTAGAAAACGCACTTTACATAATCACCTTCTAACGCACACGGGAGAGAAACCGTTCGCGTGTTCTGACTGTAGTTATCGTTGCATTGAGAAAAAAAGCTTAAAAACCCACATTATGTTCATACATACTGGAGAGAAGCCGTTTTCATGTCCACACTGTTCCTACTCGTGCACACAGAAACAAAATTTAAAACGCCATATGCTCATACACAGTGGAGAAAAACCATTTGCATGTTCTGTATGCGACTATAAATGTACAGCGAAGAAAAGCTTGATTAGCCATATGTTTACACATGCTGGAGAGAAGCCGCTCGTATGTTCTGAGTGCAGCTACACATGCACTACGAAACAACACTTAAATCGCCATATTCTTACGCACACTAGAGAGAAACCATTTGCATGTTCCAAATGCAGTTACGTATGTGCTACGAAAATTCGTTTGAGCAGCCACATGTTCACTCATACCGGAGATAAACCGCTTTCGTGTACACAATGCAGTTACAAATGTATTGAAAAGCAAAGTTTAGACAGTCATATGTTCAAGCACACTGGTGAGAAGCCGTTCGAGTGTTCTGTGTGCAGTTATAAATGCACTTCGAATAAAAGATTGCGCGGCCACATGGCCACGCACGCCGAAGAGAAGCAACTGAGATGTGCGTACTGTTCGTTCACGAGCACTCGAAAGAAAAATTATGAAAAACATTGCCGCACGCACATGTCATAGAAAGTATAAATCAATTAGCTGAAATTCTACCATGAATTATGACCGCGAAGAAGAAAACTGATAACAAATGGTGACATTCGATTATTGTAATGAAAAATTTTTTTTGGATTCAAATCATTTGTAGCACGTTTCTTTGGTTGTCGTTTTTTTAAGTGTTTCGTACCTGCGTTCTAGTAATGTACTATTATTAAGTTAGATAAGATCGAGTTATTTATTAGTGCTCTAGTTTTATTAGTGTTTCAAATCTCGAGCCTTCATTCCTCTGATCTATTTTTATGAACACTACCAACATATTTGCAGTCATACAGGTGCAATCTATTATTTTTTTTCATTTTCATCAGCTATATCATATTTTCTAATTGAGATCCGTTGAACCCCGTTAATTTTATCGTAATTCTGCAGTGCTATGCGTTGACATCGCAGTCGGTCGATCCGGCGGTGGGATATTGCCGACCTATTCCGGTCTGTGTTACTTTTTATGATGTCTAGAAGCTCTGTATTAAATCCTGAATGATAAATACTTGTGTAGACAATCAGGCCTATTCTCAAAATTGCAATATTGAAATGAAGGTGATTGTTACACCAACCCTCAGACTATTTTGACAGATTATGGTACGTTTATCTCCCTCACTCTCTCTCATTCAAAAATAGACAGATAATTTTGACAGATTATGGTACGTTTATCTCCCTCACTCCCTCACTCTCTCTCATTCGAATATAACACTATTTTTGAGGGTTGGTGTAACAATCACCTTCATTTCAATATTGCAATTTTGAGAATAGGCCTGAATCTGTCTTTCCCTTGGTTCATCAATTTTTCTATGATGACTTCATGTGTAGTGGCAAGACTAATTTTGAAGATTCGGAAATATTTAACTCTTCTGTTGCGTAAAAGCATAGATGCCGGAAGAAACAGGATATTCGGAAGGAATTTCCACTCACCACAATCCCGATCTTTTGGCACCTCCAAGGTGGACTGTAACTTTAGGTTTTGTAACACTATCTCCGTGCAGGATCTTGAGTCCTCCAGATTGCACAGGACACACACTTAGACTCACGTCTCACTCGTTTGTTATACTGCGAAATTTACTTGTTACCGCACCGGTTCAGGGTCGCCGATCGACTGACACGGTGGCAGGTGAGGAAGGGAGGGTAGGTGGAAGGCAAGCAAATATATGTCCCAAACATTTTCTAATATTGAGGCATCCATTCTCCATTCGGAATGTACGTCACCAACGACACATTTCTAGAGCATATATTTCCTTGCGCGCACGTTCACTAAGAGTCCATATTTCAGCGCCACAGAAAGTTTGTGTATTCTGAGTATTTAATAAAATAGATTATCTGTTTCTTATTTTATCATAGGATTATTGGGGTCCATCTTTCTTAACAAGGCATCTCCACTTTGCGGTGACTTCACCCCTATCTTTACATAGATTCTGTCTTTTAGCGTTACCTGGGAGCCTTCCTACTAAGATCCCTGAGAAAATGTACTGAATTAACTTTCCACTGGCATTCTGATGCTACTCTTGGCTCACTGGTGTGGTTGTGATTGGTATTCGATAATAGCGGTGACTGTGATCACAGCTTCGTTACTAATACGATATCACAATACACGAAATAAATATATAAAATAAAATATTCTAGCATAAATAATGAACATGTATCTAATGTAACATCATCAAAGGGAGAATAAAAACGCATATAAAAAGGGAAGTTTATTTTTCAGGTTAAATTTTCGGATCAAATACGTAAAACGTGCAAAATCTACACGATGACGCAGATCACGAATTGTAACGTCATTCCTTCATGAATATTTTCGTCTCACGATGCGCAGGCGCTGAATCACGGTTCACAACCAAATACAAAAAAATTATCACAAATCACGATATTCAATCACCGGTAGTGAGTGTGATTCAAACATATCAGTGATTAAGTTACATCGTGATTTTGAGCTCATCAACAATTCTGATTACATGCCCAGGCCACCCGGGATCTATTTGCGAATAGAAACATTTTCTCTTGTGGAACTTCTCACGCCCTTCAGACGCTCAGATCCTTGAACGGAAACTATTTGAAAATTCTTCTGAGTTTATTTTCTCAATCTACCATAACATATTTTTGTTATATTATTCTCAGTTTTAGGGTGTATTAATATTTATTTGTTTACTATTCTTTAGAAATAAATTATCAATAATCACGAATTGTATTATTATCGATATCTTTATATACCCTTATCACATCGATCTCCATAAGATCTCGCACATAATACGACCATCCCCTTCCCGATATAAATATACAACGTCATCTAAATTTTGTTCGGTTGCACCCTAGTAAAGGACAGCTAGAGGGCGGGGGACCTACCCTATCCCGGGACCGGTTTAGAAGCTAAGGCTTCCTTGTCGGTCCCACTCGTCAAAGCTAATAAAAATACGCGACATTAATTCAATTACATATTTAAGCAAAAAGAGAAGAAATTCAATGTGGTTATTAGCAATTAAGATTTAAAATTTAGACCCTCCAGCATCCCTTGAGTGCTGTCTTTATTCATAAAAATCATAGAACATTGTTTCACATAGAGATGGAAAATTAAGGTGCAGTAATTAGAGGCAGACACTCAGGGATCCATTCATCACAAACACTTCCAAAAGAGGGACAATGGACGAGTCATAAAATGAATTGAATCACACATACGCGGACAGACTAACGGAGTTGCAAAACACGAGGTAGGGGTAGGCGCGTAGGTGGAGTCCCGCCCATGCAGGCCGGGTAACTACCCACCTAAGGAGCTCCAACGAGTCACTCATACCCGAATAAATTCCTTATATAAAACAAAATTCGTCCCACTACTAATTAGGTCTGCATTCCTTGGGTGGGCGGTCCAGTCAGACCACCACAGTTGCACGCTGAGGAAAATAAATTTATCCCTACAACTCTCCCAGACATTCTTTCCTGGACCAAATTATACGTAAAAAAAAAACCCACCCCCTTACCCCTAAATATATATGTAGCGATCGGAATTCAAATCTACCGCCATCTCAGTCGGCATCGACGCTAGCGACAGCGTTGCCGGCTGCTGCTACAAGTCGGGCTCAAGCATTCACCGCCAGGCAGTCTCTCCAGTTTCATCGTTTCACAACGGCGGTCTTGCCGGCTCGCGCTCGCCGAGCAAGACCGCCAACTCGCTTCATTTCATTTCATGCACACGTGCACCTTCTACATCTTCATTCACTGTATTCATTCTACGTCTTCCTTGTTTTTATCATGCAGACAATAAACACCCCTCAACACGCCAATCACATTTATTTCATTTAACCACCGTCCTAATCCCCAAATATATTTCAAATTATAACTAATTATCTTACTAACCGATGGAATATACGTATTACGTAGCGTTCTGGATCCGGCTAGGCTCAGTCTGTGGGTGTGTGTGTATATGGTGTCGGAATGGCTGACTTTGATAGATGAAAATGGTCTCAAACAATAACAACACTACATTCAATACATTATTTACACTTTAATCACATGAAACATAACAAATCCGACATTACAGGCACGACAATAGTCTTTGGAATCTTCTTTCTTCTAATTAAACTTTATTCCTAGTGAAAACATAGAATGTTACCGATTTAGCACACATCGATTTATACCCAGTTTACAGTGGGGTGTTGTCGCAGCCTTGGTCCAGGCCGCCACGCCCCCGTACCAGAAGTGATCTCCCCCCCTAGAAGGTTACCCTGATGCCATCTCGTCACTATGCAGTCCGTCGAGCCCATCGGCCTCTCTGCTGGCGGCAGCGGAGTCTACCCTAGTCTCGCGGATGGATCACGTTCATTTACAAATCTCTAAATCCACCCTCGTTTGCGATCTTGGCCGTCGCCATTTGCCCCGCGAAGAGCGCGGTGCGCGCTCCCCGGCCGTTCGTGCGTAAGTCCCTCTCGACAACAAACCCCATTCGTCTAGCCTTCACGCCGATCAGACACCGTACCGTATGATAGGTCGCTCAAAATCAAACGTCACAATATTTACATACAGCAACTTTCGGTTATTTCTGAAATGATAGGAAAAAAATTGACCCTGATAATCCTCACCAAAAAAAAATCGGACGATATGACGTGACGTGTGACGCTATCCTACAACTTATCCGAGACACAAACCGCAATAAAATCTGTCGCCAGGAGACGTTGCTATTTTGCCGAAATGCTAAATTATGTGTTTTAAACAGCTTTCTTTTTTAAAATCTATTATAATTTTAATATTGATGAATGATACTCGAACAGAACACTATTCGGATTGGCGCGTTATTGCAGCGCATCTACAATGTTTACCGATTACATGGATTCGTTCCGCTTCTGAGACATCGAGCTCAGCACTCAGCATCAACTCTCTGGTGCAAGCGGCGCTCTCATGGAAAGTTGTTTCCTTAACCAGAGAATGGCAACGCTTACAGAATAGCTACATATACAACAATGGTCTTGACTGAAGTATTTATATATATGTGTGAACTTTTTTATTTATTAATATTTTCTTTGGTTTTCCATTTCATAACATTATATTTATTTCGTAACTTTAATGTATTATATATTATCTTTATGGCGAATCGGGTTAAAATAAAAACCCGATCATGCTGACATAAACACATTATTATTATAAATACGTTTTGCGGAAACACTGGCCATTATTAAAAGACACTACTAATCGGTTTGGGTGTATTAAAATCAGAAATTCATTCATATTAGAAATAAAAATATCGATCTCTTGTTGTGCATCCCTAACAGGCTTTGACGTTTCCATAGATGCAGCAGCTGTTTACCGTACTCGTTCATTCAACCCAGATCTTGTGTCCATAAATATTTCAGAGTATTTTAAATTGGAACGCAATTCCCTAACCGTTATATGTATACTCCTGAAGGATTGAAAGGATATCTCTCCTTACTGGAGACACGAATAGAAATATGAGCGACATTGAACCGCACAATTATATCATCAAAACTGAACCATGGTGGTAAACAAGAAGAAAAGCGGAGAAACGCTGTAGATGTTTTAGTTGATACAAACGCAACGTTCTAGTCGTTGCGCAATCAACATTCGTGGTGGTCACGAGGAGATGGTGGGGATGTAAATTAAATTAACACATCTTTCTATATACAAATTCACACAATTATTTACAACACAAGGAAATATGAATAAAGGAAAATTACACGCGGACGCACCAATTGTTTAATTGTTTTTCCCGCTCACTTTTGTCTGTCTTCACATTTGTGGCCGATCGCATGGCCACGTGTGGCCCGCCGCGGGCGCGTGCGACAAGCGGCATCTGGAGCCAGTTCAGCTTCGCTCGCCATGTGGTCTCCGTGGCCGCGTCTGGTCGTCTCGCGGTGGGTGGCCTCCGGTCCTCCGTTGTAAGCGGCGGAAATATTCACCGCTTGCATTGTTTCCAAGGCGGGGTCCTCGGATGCCTTCCAGGAGGCACATCGCAGCTTCCGGCGGCTTCGTCTCGAGGCATAATGGCGGTCGGTATGAAGTTGCCCGGCGGCGCCCCGGAGCAGGTCTGAAGCTTGGCAGAAACCCACCCCGGCAATGCGCGGGGGAGGGGGTAGCGACCCTTCGTCAGCTATGGTTGCACGTTAGGAGCGGGGTGAGGAGGGCCTTGCATTGCCCGACGCGCGGCCCACACAGCAATATTTGAATAAAGCTAAATATTAATTTAAAATTCGCGCCGAATATAGTATTCGTAGTTCGTGAACGTCACACGTGAGATTCGACCATAACATAGTTTCTGAAATCTGGATGGTAAAATTATTATTAAACAGATTCCAACGCGTCGACCACATTTCTGGTCTGGTGCGGACATACGATGTTGATATTGGTAAAAACGAAAATTTTAATACTTAAAAATTACAATAACCATAAATGATGTCACAGATTTGTCGTGAAATTTTAACCATCCCCTTATGTAACAAGTTATTATAAAATATGTTTTCTTAGAGGTTTATTTTTCGAACTAGCAACACTTTTCTAGCGACAGCCAATTTGACAGCCGACAGCTAATTTGTGCTCAGTTTGGTTTGCCATTTCATAATGAATATGCCGAATATCGTAAACTCACCGTGCGCTACGTCCATCTTACGGTCGACATAATCGTCCATCCGAGCGAGTAATTCGAATAACCATGGATCTTTTTCGCACCTCGCATACTCTAATTGATAGTACGCATTCGCAGAGATGTCACACAGTGCGCACCGAGGAAGCTGTTGTTTCTTCAAAAATAATGCCGGCCAGAACGTTAACAGTCAATGGAGAAAGCTATACATCCATGATTGCTGACTTTTTCGTTCCCCAATTGAATGGCATTAATGCGGAAGAGCTGCGGTTCCAACAAGACGGCGCAACATGCCGCACAGCGCGCGCCACAATCTATTTATTGAAGGAAACATTCGATGACCACATAATGCCTGGGAGCAGTCAGCAGGTAGCCGCCCACGCCGGGCGCTGACGGCATCACGTCGCCGGCCTGTGACCAGGTCTCCGGAAGAAGATCCAGAGGAACATCGCAAGACAATCCGAGATAGAATTAATTATAGATTAAGTTAGTTGTAAGTATTTTCACCTGCCCATTAGTGTAACTGTGTGATTAATAAATGTGTATCTTCCGTGTGTTTACATTTACCTGTATCTTCCTATAACCATGGTACTAGTGAAGGTGTGATTCCTGATGAATGGGACGCGAAGCGAACATTCCATCAGAGTGCGAGATGTTGTTCCGACGAGCGCCCAGGAACACGATACCTGTTCAATAAATCTAATTATGACTTCCGAAAACCCTTACCTTTATGCCAATTCCGTATTGTCGCTTTGGACCTTAAACTACATCCTTTGTCTCAGTTAACATACTCTTTTTTTTTAAGGAAAGATTATTAGAAACAGTTTTTACTGAGTTCATTGAACTAGATAGTCAATATAAACATCAACCCTTTTGTGTCGCACAGAATTGCGCGGTCGCCGAGGTGACGCCAATTAAATGATACGACACAGTAATGTAAAGGTATAATAGGAGAGACTCGGGACAGAAGGAATGCAACAATCAACAATGTTGCAAAATAAAGCTTTGATAATCATACTCTGAAAAAATAGATATACTCGGATCAGTGCAATGCTGGTACAAGAGGAAAGGATAAGACTGAGAAGGCCTAATCTCAGAAATCGATGAAGATTTTTAATATAATGCACAGAAAACATGAGAAACTGAATAGATTTAAAGTGAAACTGATCAGATATGTAAAAGATAAGTTAAAGAATAAAAGAAAAGACTTTAATCTAGTTGATATTAGAGCATATATAGGAGTGCTTATGTATGCACTATGTTAAGAATTAAATAAATAGTAAAGAAAGACTATCACTTTTGATAAAAACGCGTCACGGCAGCACCGGTAGCCGTCCACATCGCTAATACGGTGGAAAAAATATGAATAAATGAATATACTGTTTGTAACTGAAATAAAACAAAAAGATATTCTCCCGCCGCGCGGTGTGCATCTCTTGTTCCATTTCTTTCAACGTCACAATCGTCGTCATCTCCGTTCGAGAGAACCGGAGATCGGCAAACTTGTTTAAATATCTCGTTGCGCGCCGCGACTTGGGATCTCAAGCGGGACTGGATGCAAACGGACAATACTAACACAATTATCGAGAGATGGGTGAAGGGATAAAAAAAAAAAAAAAAAGCAAATTTTGATCAAAACATCATATGTATTTATGTACAATTTCAGTGTATTTATTATATACTCCACAACGATTGCGTGACTGGGCCATATATCTCATTTATCTAAACATTCTTATATCCTACATGCTAATATAAGTTCAGGCATGAAAATGCCCTCGACACATCCATCGCAGGGTGATATCATAGACAAATTATATTATATATATATATATATATATTAATGTTACTCGACACTAGGTGCCTTTTGATTTTCAATTATACGAGTAGAAAAATACCGTAATTCTACACGAGAGCCGTGCTTCGCGGGCGGCGGGACGCGAACGTCAACGTCATTACCTGTGAACATTGCAAAAAAAACCTTCGTTTCACTTCACCCCACCCTCCCCGCACAACAATGTATTATTCGACAGAAATCAATATAAAATCGTGCCGAAGACCTGGCGCCATCTAGCGAATTTCGTTTAAAATTAACCTTTTAACTGTACACTATGTTTGAAACGGAAGACACCGCCCAGACACACTAGATTGATTTGATTTATGTATCAAAAGCTGGGACCTGACCCTGAAAGTTTGCAAGGTCTGAAAGTGCGCGTTGACACGCTTATAGCTTGGCGCTACGTACAAAAGTTGGCGTGTTCATTTAAAAAGGAGCTTTTCCCTCCATAAAAAATAGACGTCACTGGAAAATGCCGTTCACAGATGGCAAAATGATTTAAAAATATGACTTACATCTCTGCGAGGTCCAAAAGTGCGCGTCAACGCGCTTACAGCTTGGCGTGTCATGCAAAAGTCGGCGTGTTAACGCGCTCGTGACATTTAAAAGGTTAATTTTTAACAAGCGGCTTTCCTCCGATAAAAATTACACGTCACTAGAAAATAATAAATTTGACACATCACTTTGGTAAAAAAAAAAAATGTATTTTTCGCATTTAAATTTAACAATTTTTTTTTTCATATTCATATTAGTGCGAAAGGGTTTTGAAACATTTTCAATTGACCCGGAACTGAATGTTCAATAAAAAATTAAAAAATCTGATTATTATGCTTTTTTAGCGTGTAGCTAGCTACCCCCAAATGAAATCGACAGTAGAATTAATTAAATTGCTGGATGAAGGTCAAAATCGGCAGCGTAAGCGATACGAAACACGCGGGTTAAAAATGTTTACAAATAATACATTAGACACAAAATTAATAAACCTTTGACGTACTCATTCCGACTGTTAGCTAAAAAAAAAAAAAAAAAACATTTTTGTTTATTAACAAGGTTGCAATTTTTCTGCGATATTTTCAAATTTGTCACTTTTAAAAAATGGCCAAACAAATGTATCAATTCGAAAGAATAATAAAATACAAGTTCTAAAAAATTTGTCGTTAAAACTACTCGATTTTTTGATATAGCGAAACTGGATAACGCGTTTCCGCAGATAGGAAAAGGTTCCAGGTTCGAATCCCGATAGCAATAAATATTTTTTATATATATATATATATCTTTCAAGTTGATTCATTTAACATTTGTTACATCGAAATATGCATATTTATCACAATGAAAGCATCCTAACGTCCGCCGCACACTAACTGGACTGTAAATTGTTCTCTTTTGTGCTGAAATTACACAATGCACATCAGCAACATCGACAATCTGCGCTTCATTGAAACATCGGCAAAAACGGTAAAAACCAACAGCTTAAAGAATTGCGTCACATTTACACAATTTATATGCGACAAGAGTTGTTAAATTAAATTGAAACGAAACCCGTAATTATTTTGAATTGTCATATATAACTATATATATATATATAAAAAAAAAATGTGTCATAGTTACAATTGTCCTTGAATGTATTTCATAAAATTTATTTACAATTTTGTGTTTGTCGTGTCGAATGGTAAGCGTTGAAACACGATAAAGAGATACATTTTAGATTTTTTTTAAAAATTATATTTTGACCAATGAAAACGGCGAAATTGTGAGTTTTTTTTTTTTTAAATACACACCGCGCGTGTCACATCTTCTATAGGTGAAATTTAACAATGAGATGAAATGCCAACAGAGTATATATATATATGTTCATTTTCTAAAACAGCGCTCAAATGCAGATAGCTCTCTTTCGCGGCGAGGTCCTCGGGGACCCGGAAAGTGGGAATTTTTTTTTTTAATTTTTCTTCCAACAAAGACAATGCACACATGACAAACGGACACGAGTTTGAACCCTTAGAAAAACTAATACCAGTAATTACTGACCACCGCGCTATTTCGCACTGGCTACTCCCAGTGGCGCGTTCGCGTCCCGGACGCGTCCTATCATCTCTCAAACGATGAAATTACAAGTAATCTTATTATTTTAAATTTAATTTTTTTTATATATAATATACAATAATGTTTTAAACATATTTATTATTTTAAATATATAATAATAATATATATATATATATATATAAGATATATAATATGAACATTGTTTGAATTTCAATAATTTACCTATGATTAAAAGATATTAAAACTACTATATTATAATGATTGGTGTCAAAAAACAGTATAGTTAATAATCACTATAATAATTGTATATATATATATAGTACATACATTTCTTTTAATTTTTCCATACAAATCACATCACAGCCGGCCAGAGTGGTAGATGGGCCCCCGCATAATTTAAATAAAATATGAAACAATAGAAACGTGGCGTTGTATTGCGCGCGACAGCGACGGATCTACCACTCTGGCCGACGGCCTCGACGCCGACACATCGCAGATTGGACATGATCAATTAATAAACTCGGCGCTGGCCGGGCTGTGCGCAAATTGGTAAGAGAAAAAAAATATATATTATAATTAATTCAACTACAGAAATAATTTAAGTATCTGGTTTATAATAAGTAAACATATATGTTTATTTTTTTTTTTACTGTACAAGTTTTCTATTATAAACGGGGCGACTCCGGTGTTGCTGCCGCGACCCGAGAGAGGGCCAAGCTTCACGCGATAAAACAGATTGTATCAAAAAAAAAAAAAATTTACATTTATTATGTATAAAAGCTTAGAATAAAATACGTCAAAAAAAAAAAAAAAAATTTAGAGCTGCCACACCGGGACTCGAACCCGGAAATCTTTCTACTGCCTTCATTCTGGTAGACTGCTTTACTAAGCTAAGCTTTACTAGCTCGCTTCATAAAACTGACTTTTTTTTTTTCATAATACGTAAGAACATCATTCGAATTTGAAATAAAAATCGGAACAATTTTGAGGAGATCAAAAGAGGGGGGTTGGTGATGCGATACGAGTGTTACGATGATGTGTAATTATTATTTTAATTATCAAAGAACGAATGGTCGCAACTTTTGCGAAAAAATTCATATCACAGAGATTTGGTGGCGCATCTGGTAGACAATGAATGACAGCTCGCTCCGTTCATCGCTGGCGTTTCGTGGATTTGTTACAACACTTTATACTTCATCAAACAGAACAAACAATATGCAATATGGTAGGTATTGGCATTTTTTTTTAAATTGACACCATTTGATATCAAAATGTATACAAAAAAAAAAAAAAAAAATGCAACAAAGACAAATAAAATTCAATAATTTTAAAAGGATCTTCCATTTTGAAATCCTAGACGAAACTCAAAATGTGGAGGAATTAAAAAAAATAATACATTTTTTAATTTTTTCCTCTAAATCTAAAAAAAAAGTCTAGTCAACATTTTAAACACTTTTTACAGATTAAAAAAATTCCGGGTTTGCATCCCGGTGTCAAAATGACATCATCAAAATTCTAAAAACAAAATACAATGATCCGCACCCGGGGCGGGGTGAACCAGATAAAACATACTAATGTATTCGCAGTCTTCTCAAGTCTTATTTAAATTGACACATTTCGATTTTGTAACAATCAAATGAGCGAGCGTCTCGCGGGAGGAGGGGAAGGGGGCCAAAGAAGGGAGAATCTCAAATCGTCATCATATTTTGTAAAAATTGTTTTAAACTAAAATTTTTATGTTTTGTCAATTAAAAATTTATCATACGATACAATATAAAAAAGATTACTTTCGCAGCACGACCAACGTTCGAGATCGACCAATCGCAACATATAATCTGCGTACTGTAATACGTCGCAAACTTCGCCACTCGGTCGGCGCACGTCGACGCGAGAGTCGCCCCCCCCCCCCCCGAAAACGCGAAATGTTGCCAACGTGATAATCGTTCAATTTGTAACAATATTGTTATATACATGTATGAAAATTGACAATATTTAAATATACACACACTCTTTCACCTCTGCCGATTCGCATTTTTTATCACGCGCAATTTTGGTTGAAAAAATAAATATAGCGACCGATAGGTCACTTTTTAATTAACGCTGGTAGTTAAATCATTTGCGTGTTGTTGAAACGTCAAATTTACTAACGTCAAAGCGTAGATGGAGATGTCTACAAGCGCGACCGATAATCTATGCAAAATCTATGGATTTTTTTCGATATCTGCCACATTTGTGGTGAATATTTTTTCGTATTACATATTAAACATAACTCTCATCACTAAAAAATAGCGGTATTTGTTTGGGACATGTATTCATTCTTGAACGAAGATGGTGTACCGCGCCTTCCACCTCCCACATCCCTCTCCTCATCCGGCACGCCGCCGCATCAGTCGAACGGCGACCCTGAACCGGTGCGGTAACTAACGAATCGGAGTATATAGCATTAAATTGAGACGTCGCGTCTAGAAAGCGCAATCTAAAGGACTAGGACCCCGAACGGAGATTGTGATAAATATAAATATACAGTCCAGCCTACATTGGAGGTGCCAGAAGAACTGGATTGTGGCGAGTGCAAACCTCCTTCCGAATAACCTGTTTCTTACAATAATTTAACATTCAAGTATCAATGTGTCAGATGACATTTGCGGAACAGCTGTGAGAAGTCCGCCATATTTAACTATCGATTCAAATTTTTACTATCGGAGAGTAAAATGAGTTTACAACGAGACGTACATTCGAAAAGTAAAGTTAATTGTTCATTGTAACTTTCTAATTACACTGAAAATATATACTTTGTAAGTAGGTTACAATACGGCGGAACCTCGGTTTACGAATTGACTCTGTTTGCGAACAAACACTTCAGTTTGCGAAAGGGCAGACGACAGTCGCGGAAGAACTTAAAACAGCTTCTTGATGAACAGCAAGAGACGGCGACAGAAGAAAGTCGTCGCGTCTCATTTCCGCAACATTATAAAAAGCGAAAAAACAACAAATATCATAGGATAGGTTTTTAGTAAAAAATGAACTTCAAACACGCAATGCTTTCACGGAAGGAGAGTTCACTAACAAACAATAACACTTTACTACATATTTTGTAAGATAAGTTAAACCTCCAATTCATTTCGATCGAGGTACCACCGCCGCACGCACAATATCCAAGCTCGACCAATCCCGTTCCTTGCGGACAGTTTCGCGGCGGCTGTCATCGCTCTGCATGCGCGCGTCAAGACATAATCAATTACGAAAACATCAAAACTGATGGGCGGTGTGGTGTTACTGACGACCTTCCAATCCAAAAATGACCTATTTCATTTTTAAATTTGTGCAAAAGTACACTTTTAACAAAAGCGATACGGACACATCACCGAGCCAGTAACGTCACATTTACGCCACTCTCGAACCGATCGACAGTGTTTCATTTCAATCTCTGTACTTGCACTCCACTGCGCCCGTGTGCAAGTACCGAACCTGCATAGATTTATAAATGTGTTTCCTTCAACGACACACATTAAAGTATAGACATTAATCCGCCGTCATTTTGTATGGTAAGCAATATTGTTACAAATGACAACGGATCGTGTTAAAACAGACATCACGTTGACAACGGACGCGAATCTTACAATATACAAAACAATTTCCAATGAAATATAAATATACAATAAAAAAATTAAGTAAATTAGTTATCAATTTGCAATAATACAATATATATAAATATATATAATTTTACCAACGGACATAATATTAATATATTAAAAAAAAAAAAAAAATTGTTAGTCGTTTATATCATATATATATATTTATATATATATACGCATCATAATATTTTTAATGTTTTTTTTTTCAAAAAACACAAAGATTTTTCAAAATACGAAAATTTACAATGAACGTGCGCGCGCATCCTCTGCGTCAATTCCTCGTTAATTTAAAAAAAAATGGATAATTTATCCTTTAGGGCGTTAAGGTAGCCGCACACGATAATGTCCGGTATTTTTAAATTAATACCCGATAACAATTTATATTTTAATTGATTGTGTTATAGAAAATAACTAACACTAGGGTAATTTTAATCACATATATATATATTTTTAATTTTTTTTTTAAATCCTCTCGCTCGTGTACGCGGCGGTCCGACGCACGCGTCCCCATTCAATTTTTTTCACACAGTCAATCTCGTATATATACCTTTTACGCTAATGGCAACAATCAAATACGTTTGTTGTGTTGAATGTCATTATTTTTTGTTGCTGTTGTATGAATTCAACTCAATTAAGGGTTAACTTGTTAATATTATATCTGTAAATAATGTACTGGCAGGACCTTATACACCCCCCCCCCCCTCCCCCACCGCACAGAAAGTGATAATTATTGGAATAATTTTAAAATTTCATTAATAGGGGTTTAAGTTATATCAGAGTTATGTCGGAGATGGTTGTCCAATGTTCACAGCGTGTTTTGAAATAATTGTCAGATTATTGTTCTACAATTTAATTAGTTTCGTAACCCTTAGCGCCGCCCGTATTCTCCGGCTCGCTGACCGTCTCGGATATGGACCCGAGCGACGCCAGACTGTCTTGCGAGACGCCCTGCTCCAGGCTCTTGGAGTCGCTCGACGACCGGCACACGTAGTTCGAGGACATGTCCTCAATGTCCTCGGAGACGGACCCCAGAGACTTGACGCTCTCCAGGGAGGCCAGTCTGCCCGACTCGCGCAGCTCCTCGATCTCGTCCTCGTTCATGTTGAGCGCGTACAGCGAGTCGCGCGCCATCTTGCCCAGGGTGTTGACGGGCGATCGCGCCTTGGCCCTGCGGCTCTGGTGCGACGTCAACGTCTCTTGGAAGCTCTTCGGGCTCACGGAGATGGATGTGGAGTTTTCCGGGAGGCTTCCGCACCGCACGGGCAGGCCTTTGAGGGATTTCTTCGAGGGAATCGGATGCGTGAACCCGTACAGAGGGAAGGAGCTCTTATTGGGTTCCGGAATATCTTTCGGCAACGACGTGGCCTTGACGTCACCCGCCGGCTTTCTCAAAATAGAAATAGGTTTAAAATCATCGCCGACTTCTAGATCTTTCGTTTCATCGTCAATTTTTATTTCTATTGCGGGTAATTTTTTAGAGCACTCCCCCAGCATTTCGGACGCGACGTCAATGGCTATCGACACCGTTTCTTGTAAATTCAGTCCTAACGGCTTTGTAACATCTTCGGATACAACGTCGACTATTGAAGATTCTCCATCTGACATTTCATCATTTTCTTTAACATCTTTGGAAAGATTTCTGTCCAAAATTCGCGTCACGCTCGCGACGAGGTCATCAGCCGCAGCTTCGTAAATTTGATAATCATTATTTAAGGCACCCACGGACGACTGCGCGGTCGTCGCGCACTCGAGCGAGGCCGCGACGTCCTCCCCCAAAATGGAGTTGTCGCACAGTGTCACGTCGTCGGACACGAGGTCCAGCACGGTGAGCGCGTCGCTGCCTTCGTCCACCTCGGCGCACTCGTCCACGTACACCTCGGGGCTTCTTTCGCTCGATCTGTTCTCGTTAGTGTCGCGCGCGACCGAAACGCTGTCGGTGTAGTCGCGTTCTAGCGCGTTCAATTTATCAGTATTAGAATTCCGATCGTCATCCCCGAAACTGTCTCTATTGGAAAAATTGTCATTGCTATTTTTGTCTCTTGAATTTTTTAAATCAGACTCCAGATCGATAGTTCCGCCAAAGCCGGCGTTGTCTTTAAAATTGTCACCGTCTTTGATGGCCAGCAGGGGTTCGACCAGCAGCTCGTCGTACAGCCTGCAGATGACGTCGTCCGCCAGCTTGTCCGTCTCCCCCGACTTTGAATCTTTCTTCTCCAAGATGGCCTCAATTTTATCCACGCCCTCTTTCAAAGTGATGTCCCAAATGGTGGAGTTCGCGCCCAGGACGCTCCTCCGCTCCATCAGCTCCCGGGCCAGCGCCTTGGTGTTGCTCATGCTGGACGTTAACGTATTTTCGGGACTGATGTTTTCTTTGATCCTCCGAATAATTTTGCTCGGGAGATTCTCCACCGAGGGTCCCGACTCGGGGCTCGGTTGCCTGTCGCAGGGCGACGTCTTGTTTTCGAGGCCGATGGACTGCTTGAGTACGGCCGCGTAGGCGAGCTTCGCGACGTTTTGATTCGTCCTGACGCGCAAGTCGGTCGGCCGCGTCGGCTCTCTGCAATTTTTCAACATTCTCTCCTCGCACTCGTCGGATTTGGCCGTCGCGGCACTCTCACTCGGAGGCCGGTCGTCCCCGTCGAGACTGGCGATCGCGCACCTGGAACACCTCGCACACCTCGCCTCCGATGCTTGTCTACAGTCAGTTTGAAAACCGTCGTTAACATTAATAATACATTTGTCCCTCTCGCTACTATCACATACGTTAAAAACTACATTTTGTACTTTATTTGAATATTCCCGGCGGTCACTCCCGGGGCGGGCGTCGGGGGGCGGCGCCCCGGCCCCGGCGCGCGCGTCGCGGCGACCCGCACCGTCGAATTCGGCTATTTTATCACAGTTTCTGGCAGGTTGCAACATGTCGCGCGCGATCGCCTCGGCCTCGTCGCACAGGCCGCCGACGATCTCGGAAACGTTCCGGCGGTCCTTTTCACTAATTTTAAAATCACAAACATTCTCACCGTCGCCCTCTTTCGAAATTACTACATCACTATTTGTACTCTCCGATGCTCCGATCCTTTGTTCACTGCCCGGCACACCCGCCGACACCGAGCCGCGATCCTCCGGCGCATTCTCACATATGGCAGTTTCTATATCGACGCGCGCACTGCCGTCCGGCGAGACCCCGACACCTGTCTCACTACCTTTCAAACTTAACGAGATCCGTACTTCCACACCGGCAGCGTCCTCCATCGGCGGCAGTCCCTTCACTAATTCTTCGGTGGAAACTTTGGCATCATCGACATCGACACTAGGTTCATTTGAAAAGGGCAACGTGTTCAATTTAAAATTGTCGATTTTCATTTGCTTCGTCGTCTTTTCTAATTCGTTCACAAAACCTTCTAGAGGCTTTTGTTTCTCAATATCGGTAACGTCTCGCTTTGGAAATGTATCAATGGGTATCTGGGTATCGATCGCGGAATCTCCGCCGACGTTTGGAAGAGCGGCGCGCTTCCCGATATAAATGACTTCTCCTTTACTTAATTCATCATCGGTACAGTCCAAAATGTTTGCTACTGTGCGCGCGTTGACTTCTGCCGCGGCATGCTCGGCGTCACCTGCAAATTTAAACGGTTTACAGCTCTCCAAATTCGGCAGCGTAGTTTTCAACACGTCTCCGCCGGTGACGAGGCCGTCTCCGCCGCTGTCCGCGCACGTGCAAGTACTTCTTGCGAATTCTTGATGGTCCGGTAATCTGACGGTAAAATCAGTCGAGACCGGACAGGGCGCAAATTGGTGCACAACGCACTCTGATATCGTCTGCTTGAAGTATTCCGAATCCAAAAAGCCTTTAAGGTGTCTCGCATCAACGGGCAGGCTCGCACTCTCTTGTAATCTACAATTCTCATCTTTGGTTTCAATATTTACATTTGGATTCGATTCAAGCACTCTCGTTTCAATATTTACATTTGGACTCGCTTCAAGCACTCTCGTTTCAATATTTACATTTGGACTCTCTTCGAGCACTCTCGTTTCAATATTTACATTTGGACTCGCTTCGAGCACTCTCGTTTCAATATTTACATTTGGACTCTCTTCGAGCACTCTCGTTTCAATATTTACATTTGGACTCGCTTCAAGCACTCTCGTTTCAATATTTACATTTGGACTCGCTTCGAGCACTCTCGTTTCAATATTTACATTTGGACTCGCTTCGAACACTCTCGTTTCAATATTTACATTTGGACTCGCTTCAAGCACTCTCGTTTCAATATTTACATTTGGACTCGCTTCGAGCACTTTCGTTTCAATATTTACATTTGGACTCGCTTCAGATCCTTTTATTTCAGTAATCACATTTGAACTCGCTTCAAACGCCATCGTTTCAGTATTTACATTTTGACTCGCTTCATATCCTTTTGTTTCAATATTTACATTTGGCTTTGCTTCGACGCCTATCGCTTCAAAATTTATATTTGAAATTATATTGTACAATGTTGTTTCATTATTTATACGCGGACTCGCATCGAGCGCTTTTGATACATTCACATTTAGAATAGCATCATTTGAATTGGAAATTTCTGGAGTTCTTGATGCAAAATTGGAAATTTCTTCAAGCGCGTCCGTCCCAACATTGACGTATGGAAATATTTCAGAAGCTTTAGACTCGACACATGCGGTCGCTTTAAATGTTTCAACATTCTCCGGTTTAGTGTCAACATTCAAGTGAAAGAACGGGCTCGACGTCCTGGAATCGGCGGCGGCTTTCTGTATCCTACTATCTGAATTAGATTTCACATTTGCGACATCGAAAGACGTATGCGGCGGGTTCTTTGTGTCCGAATCCCCGAACTGCAGCGCCGATTCGAAGCTCTCGCCGTACTTTTTGAGCCTGTCGAGGGCCGCCGACGTTTTCGAATCGCAACTTTTGCTCGAGCCGCCGCTCCCGAGGTTCCACGGCCAGAACGAGCTGCCGGAAGACGAGCCCGTAGACGTCTGGGAGTCTCTTCTGGATGAGCTCTGACCGGAGTCGCTCCCCTTCTTGTCCCCGCCGTCGGTCAATTTAGAAAAGTAATTGCCCGGATGGAAGATGCTCATCAGCTTTTCGGGCAAGGATAGCGGCGCCCTCGGCGGCTGGCACGGCTGCTCTTCGGGCTCCTTTCTGCACGGCTGCTGGGCAGACGCGCCGAAGTTGGACGGCGCAACCCAAGATATCTTTCTCGATCTCTGTTTCTGGATAGACGGAACGTCCAGAAGACTCGTGACTCGGCGAGGGGCCACCTCGACGCTGCACTCGGTGGGAGTGCTCTTCCCGTTGTCGCTCTCGATCGACAGTGAAGAGTCACGGCCCATGGAAAAGAAATTGGATTTTAAATTGGAATTGCTCGTGAGGGTCCCCTCGTTCGACGAGAACGATTCATTCAACGATGCATTTTGAGTCTTCGTCTCCGACTGGCATATCCCCGAGTCGACGGAGTCCATCAACGCGTTGTCGTTGGAAGGAAATGTGAACGTGCCTAAAGTGGAAGAGAGCGGACTGGCGTACGCGTTGTTTCCGCTCTTGTACGAATCGACCGAGCTGATGCTGGCTTCCAGACTCGTCACAGACCCGTGCAGCTTCATGTGCTTCCCGAATATGTTGGGCGAGACGCTCTCGTTGGAAGACACGGAAGAGTTCAGCATGCCGACTTGGCTGGAGCACGGCGGCAGGTGTACGGTGACTCCGGCTTCGAACGTGCTGGATTCGAGACTGCTCTCGTTGGAAGAACCGGAGAGGTTGACCAGTTTCCTCCCGTGGTTTTTAAATATCCCTTCGCCGATCGAGCAGATGAAGGGATTTTTATGATCTTGCAGGGGAAACACGTCCTGCTCGCTTTCGGTAAACGGTTCGTCATCATCCTGTATCGAGAACACGACCCGGTCGTGTTTTACAAAGTCGCTGTCGCTCTTGTCCGATATCGTGTCGTTCTTTTTCACATTGTCAACTTCCAAGGTGTTGAGTGACTCCATGGAGCTGCCGGAGATGTCGAGGCTGGACGTGCTGTCGTACTGCGGCTTGGATTGGTTCATGAGCCGAGACACTTCCAGGTCGGGGCTGTCCAAGCTGGTTTCGCTCTTGTTTTTCTTGATGGCGCCGAGCGCATGTTTGGGCTCGACGATGTTGACGGAGTCTAAAGCCTCGACGCTGTCGTTGGAGACGTCGGACATTATCCTCTTCATCTGTCTATCGTCTCTCATTTCGTCCAACAGATTGTCGAGGTCTTTAGTGATGACTTCGAATTGCTTCATATCTTCGTTTCTATCAATACTTTCGACACTTTTGGCATCTATCGTCAGTCCTTCACTTTTTACGTCGGATATCTTGTCTGGTTCTCCGATGATCCCACTTCCTCGGCTCTCTCCCGAGTCTTCTTTACTCTGCTTGGCCGAGTTTTCCAATCCGTCATTATTCTTGGCCGCACCGTACCGAACAACGCTAAACCTGCTATTCTTTATCTGATGCCTCTGAGAGAATTCGTTGTCCGTCTGGCTCGACACGTTAATCATCGGTCCGTGAAAATTTTTCACGCTGTCGTCCGGAGCGACGACGGAAATGCTCGGCGGGGGGTCCGATAACGACACCACTTTGAATCTCGAAGACGCCGGAAACAGACTCCTCGATCCGGGCGGCGTCGACGGCGAGGGACTCTCGGACGTGATGGACGAAGAATCCGACACGCGCGAGACTTGAAACCGGCTCCTGTGCGAGGGGCTCGGTACGGGGCTGCTCACGGGCGAAGGTACGGGACTCGGCAGCGGCGATCGGAGCCTTCCGGAGATGCCCTTCGGCGGCGAGAGCGTGGGCTCGGAAGCGGCAGAGTGCTCGTTCGAGTTCCTGTACAGTGTTTGGCAGGTGAGGCTTATTTTGCGCGTGGTGAAGGACGCCACCCTGCGCCGCTGGGGCGTGTCCTCGGAAGAAGGGGACGACGCGCCCTGGAGGCCGTGCGCCTCGTTCCTCTGACACAGGACGCGGATCTCTTCCACGAGGCGCGCTTCTTCCAGTGGCTGTTCAATACCGTTCTGCAATAAGAAATATATATTTTACACACGTTTGTAATTCTCGCAACTTCTGAACTAGACCATCTTCCATATCAACTAGACACCACACATTAATATATTCGAGAAACAATTTATAGGTATTACATAATAATTCACCTACCTAAAAAAAAAATTGTATCAGAAATATTCAAATTTTCTTCACTAACTAAATTTCACTAGAGTACTATTTGATTATTTGTAATTCACGGATCGTCTGATATAGAAAATGATTCCTATCTGTTTATTTATTTTAATGCTATACATTAATTTAGTTTTACTATCACAAATATATAAAAATTTGAGCTACGGTCGTTATCTCCTATTACCCCCTTCCCTATACCCAGAACATGATTTTTTCTATATGGTTTTGGACCAGTTGAGAAGTTCAATTTGTCAGTTATCGTTTACCACCATTGATGACGAACTATTGCGCGTTCGGTTTGCGAGTTTTCAATAGGTACATCTTTTTTTTTGAAATCATCCAAATCAAATAATAAAATGTTTTTAACTCCAAAACCGTAAGATTTTACACAAGTAAATTTTTTTTTACAAAAATTATTCAAATCAAGTCTGTCACGGTAGAAACACGTGGAGTTCTATCCTTGAACATATGAAGGAAATCAAATCGTGCAAAGATATATTGATAAAATTAGTAAAATGTTAATTTAGTATTTGACAAGCGATATATATGTTACAGTGAATCTGTATTACCAGTGAGAATATATTTTCACTGGTGAAAGTATATTTTCGCTAAGCCGGTCAGTGGACGTATATCAAACGATGAAGATACAAATTCACTGGTTACACTCAGTGAGTTTGTATTCGTTGGCAGGCGAGAATACGCCGCGCGGGAATATTTGGCCTCAAGTGTCGATGTGTCGCCCTGCAGCATGGCGACACATAGTTTGGTGGCGTGGGTGGCCTCTACAACTGTCACTCGGCCATTTTTATTTCCTTTTCAACACACAGGTTAGGTTAGGTTCAATTACAGGTTAGGGTAGAATATACATTTGCTAAAACCTGCTAGTGAAGTTATATTTCCACCAGTAGAAATATATTTCCACTGGTGGAAACGTATTCGGATATGATTTCACTGAAACGTCAGTGAAAATATATTCCCACTGGTAATACACATCCACTGTAACATATATATACTGGTCAAAATAAGAAAATAAATAAAAAATGATTTTTTAGACATATTTTAGTAACGTTTTACAGATAAAGAATATTGCTTTAAATAATTTTTTAAATAATAATATAAATTCTCATCGTGACATCTATCCCATATCAGGGAAATGAACATCAAATTTAGTCCATAGATGGCGATAGCGTAGTTGTACTCGAAGCGTTTCCGCATATTAACATGTGGAGTAAGGCCCCGCTCAACGCGGGGAATGCATTCCAATAAGTTAAATAATGGGTATAAGTGAAACAGAATATTTATTATTACATTAATTACATATGACATCCATGACAATAAAAAAAAGTTCCGAGTGAAGAAGTCACGTTAGCGATAAGGAAGGTTCTGCCTCGTTTGATTTTTTGTTCTTTTATGAAGAAGTCATCTAACATCGTTTGTCTTATCCCGTTTCGTTCAGCGAGCATTTGTCGATAACGAGACATCGCCTCAGAACTTCTATCAAAATTTGTATCATTTCAATTATAGTGGGTAAATTAAAATTGTTCTCGCTTTCTCCATTATAATTGATCGATTTAATGGCGTGTTGCGTTCAACTTCATCGTCAATCCAGACGGAAAGTCATTTTCCATTTCCTCAATAACGTTGCTTCTGGAACGGGGAATTTTGATCTCGCGTTGTAGTTGCCGATGATACGATTTTTTTTAATATTTTAGAATTAGTTTGTATTGTTCAAATAAACAAATCGAATGCAGCACCTATATCAGATTGCCGTTCATCTGCATCTGATTGTCTGAGCACTTGCATTTTAGTTTTCAGCAAAATGCTTTTTCTTGTCGCTTGACTTTCATTTATTTTTGGCAATCACCCATTTTAGGAACTAAAAATTGACATGTTTATCACAATAAAATAATATACGTATTATGGTTATATCTTTATACGTACACAATATCGTCGATGACCGATAATAAATTAACTATGACGCAGCAAACGAGTGTTCGTATTAAAACGCACCGCGAAACTGTACGAGGAATCCTAAATTTACCGCGTAATACTGAAACAGCGTTAAACGGGGCCTCACTGTATACACGACTTCCAAAAATTCGATAGACATGGTGACTAATGGGTGAGAACGGTGAACGTTATATTTATATACAGCAATCACTTAAGCCAGCCAAAGGCAGGTAGTAATACCCATATTACTTAAATATAATAAAAAAGAGCTTTGTCTCTGTGAGATATATATTATTTGTTTAATTAAATAACTGACCGTTTGGGGTGGCGCATCGTCCAAGTCCAGTCTGGTGACCCCAAAGTTCTTCCTCAAGGCTGTCGCGAGTGCCAGCAGTCCCGCCACGTGCAGCCTGTTGTCTCGCAGGTCGATCCTCTGGAAATGACCAACGTCGGGCATGTCAGGAATGACATTTAGTCTATTTTCCAACGGTTCAAAACATAGTGAGATGAATCTACTGTATACATTTTTATATTTCGCACGAGTGTCTGAACCGGATAGTCCCATGACTCGTGTTTCCGCACTCCTCGTCGGCCGTGTCCTCACTCGGGCCGGCGTATTCCAGCGCCAGTATGCTGGGATTATTAAACTGTCAATAATTAATGCGTAAATATTGAGCAAAACCACAACAGCATTTAGGAGAATCCGCTAGCGGCGCACCTGTATAACGGGGTTGTCCTCGATGACCTCGGCCAGCGCCACGGCGGCCTCGGCGCCCAGGCGCGCACCCTGCACGCCCAGGCACAGCAGCGAGCGGTTCTGCTGCAAGGCAGAGCGGAACCGGTTGACCGCCTCCCCGCCCAGCGGGTTCTGCCCGACGTTGAGCACCTCTAGCGAGCGGCAGCGGGACTGGACCAACAATAAAGTAAAACTCGGTGTAAATACTCGGAATAAAACGGAAGAACATCGGCTGGGTCAATCTTCATGTCGACATAAACATTTTAATACAAAAATTATTTGAGTTATGGATGAAAAGGTATATTTTGAAAGCAAATGTACTAAATTTTTTTTTTTACATCATCATTTTTTAAAGAGACAATTCTGTATTTAAGTAGTAATAATAAAAAAAAAATGTATATATCGTTCTAGCAGCCATACTGGATTTTAGACCACGTGATTGGCTGATTTCATTTTATGGGGAATAGCAACACATATTCTGTCTGCTTTGGGGTATTTTGGAATTAACCCTGATTTTGAACATACAATATCAATGGATTTAACTGGCTTTTGCGAGAAACAAAGTGTACCCCATGTAGCCAACAAAAAAAAAAGTACAAAACTGCATATTCAACTCTTTTAATTATTTGAAATCCGTTTTAGGGAGTTTTGCAATTGTCAATTTTGGAAATAGCAATTGAGGATTGGCTCACCAGAGCTTTACTGAAATGTTGGCCGCTGTTTCTCGTCAGGTTGTTATTCCACACGACCAGCACGGCCAGACCGCGTTCCGTGAACGATCCTGAAACGCAACACGCACATTTAAAATGACCAAACTTGTTGATTGAATGAATTTTTAAGGCTTCTAAAGGAATACGACAGACCCGAGCTTCCAGACTGCGGTGACGACACGGTGGATTCGCTGCTGGAGCTACTGGACGGCGAGTGCAGCATGGACTGCTCCGCCAGAGCGTCCGCTATCGCCTCGATGCCGGAATCCTGCGCACGATAAACAAAACAAATTTGATAAATCGCTTTCATCGAAACATATGAATTAGTTTTGTGAGGGATTAAAATAAAAATAAAATAACCAATATTGTGATATTTTAAATACTAATTAAATGTATTAATTACAAAGATATACTTATAAAATCAATTTTATCAAAAAATATTGTTTTATGTACATTCCCCGGATTGGAAAGAGATCCAGGTTCGAATCTCGATAGCGCAACAATATTTTTTGATAAAATTTATTTTATATGTATATCTTTCTAATGAATATATTTAATTATTTAAAATATCACAGAGCTGTGTTCTGAATAATTACAACTTCACAATAAGAATGTGTACTCCTGATAATGTTACCTGTATTTGGTTGTTGCTGACGTCCAGCAGCTGCAGCCAAGAGTTGCACCTGAGCAGCGAGGCCAGGTGGCGGGCATCCTCGGGCAACAGCTGGTTATCACCGAGGTGCAGCTCGCGCACCGACTTATTCTGCTTGAGGGCGCCCGCTGTAAAAACACAAAAATTCATCCCGTAAATAATGCGGAAGGGGATAGGATAAACTACCTGCGTCAGGTAAAATTACAGGTCAAAACCTTAATGGAAGTGACTACGGAGCATATTTAGCTTTACGAGTTCAATAAAGGCAACAACGCAACGGAAAGTGCGAGGAGTATTAATGCAGTATATGGGAATCGGACAATAAGCGTAAGCCAATTTCAACGGTGGTTCCAGAAATTACGAGCTGGAAACTACAGCCTAGAAGACAAGCCTCGTTCTGAAAAATCTGTAAAGCTCGACGAGAACGTCTAGCAAACACCCCGGAGTAACAAAAACCCATTGTAACTGGCAGAAAAGCTTGGATTTGGTCATTTGACCATTCATCGACACCTGCGTGCCATCGGAATAGTCAGCAAATTGGGTCAAAGGGTTCCTCGCAAACTATCAGAATCTAATCGCATGCAGATAGTGAATGTGTGCTCTTCTTTGCCGTCACGTGGCACGATGCCCCAGCCGCCATATTAGCCGGACATTGTATCATTTATTTCGCAGTCTTCAAAATAATTCAGATGGAAAAAATATTAATTCTGCCGACGGGGTCAGAACAGTACAGGTGGAGTATTTTTACATTATATCGTTGCGGACAAGTGAATTTTGGAAGAGGAGCCTTGCAAGTCTATCAAAAAGATGGAAGAGCATATTTTAGATTAAAAAAGAACTTTGTTTATCTTATCTTAGGTATAAAAATACCGCATTATTTATGGGATGACCTAATATTTTATAAATTTTTAAGAGGCAGCATTATAATAGGCTCTGTGAATGATATATATATTTTTAAAACTACCTATTTATCAATTACAATAACCTGCGTAGGAGAAGTCGACGTGTAGATAATAAAGAAATACACACCGAGACATCTAAGGGGCGAGCCCGCTAGCCGGGACCTCTGCAGGTGCAGGCAGCGGAGCACGCAGGAGGGTCGCAGCGCTCGGCCCAGCACCAGCGCCGTGCTCTCGCTGAGGTACGTCTCGCGTGCCTCCAGCTGCTCCAGCCACTGAGACTAGAAACACAAATATTCAAACAATGATTTCTCTGGTTTACAATGTATTGTCATGTAATATTGAATGTTGGTACAAGTCCAGCTTTGCGAGTAACGCTTTCTTCATAGGCAAATATGAAAGGAAACATTGTAGGCAAATTTGAAAAGAAATATTACAGAAAGGGAGGTGTCATTTTCCTCTGAATACAAATTAATTGATATGTAAACTTTGGTTCTAAACGTATAATAGAAAAGTATTTTGATTAATTTGTTATGATGTTTCGTTACCTTGTTCACCATCCGCGAGCAGGCCTGCCAACCGAGGATGCCGAAGGCGTTGTTCCCGGAGATGTCGATCTCCGAAGCGCTCTCGTAGTACTCGATCATGTCGAACAGCGCCACCTGTTGGACGAAGAGCGTGAAATGGAAGTATAGCATCACAAACCATCCGGCGGGTGGCAAAATATACATTCACAACATCCTGATTGTCTATCAATGGTTGAAACAAACCAGAAACCGCCGAGTTTATATAAATAATAAGAAAAGCACCTCAGTTTAAAAACCACTATTTATTGATACATCAACACGTTTCGAGACCTATGGTCTCTTCTTCAGGAAACAATGTATATTAAAATGAAAAACGCAAGCATAGACAAAAACAAAAATATAAAAATAAAAGTGCGCGAACCGGTTCCTACAGGTTCGGTCGGGTGCGAGTATCGGGCGGGACTAGGTTTTACCGAGTTTTTCTGGTTCGCCTTTTAATAAGAAATTACTATAAAAACAAATTTAAAAGGTGACTATTTTCAAAGAGGATTTGATTATTTATAATATTTAATTTGCTATTAACACTTTTTCGGATTTCTAAAATTTCATATTTATCTAACTGTAAACCCCTAGTATTTGTATGTAAAATTTCCAAACCCTTGTAATGTCAAAATAATGGTTTGTTTCCAAAAGATGATTAGCGAATTCAGAATAGTTATTGTGTCAGAAATCATTGATTATTGACAATATAGAACAGCAAGTGTTAAAAGTTGGCTTACCGCCGTTTGGTCGGTGAGTCCCGCCCCGGCCAGCTCGATCCGGGTGAAGCGTGCCCTCCGCAGCACCGCCTCGAGCGCCTCGCAGGCCGCCGGCTCCAGCGGGCGCAGGGACAGGCAGAGGGTCCCCCGCCTGACCCCTCCGTATGTGGGACATTCCTGGACACGAGAAGGCTGAATAAAAGATACCATCGCTCAGAGAAGTGTGAAATTCTTCAATATTGCATATTTAGGCTGATTTTTTATTTCTTTATTATTTTATCAGAAATAGCCAAACACCACAAATTTCAATTCGTTTTCTCACAAATTTACACAGAATTGATGATAAATTGTCACTGGTCATTGACGGATGCGAACATCTTATCTCGAATGGCTTACGCTCGCAAGTCACGCTTGTAACTGACGTACAAACGATGAGAATTATTTCAACATTGCTTTGGAAGAGCCTACACATACTCGCTTGCAAGAAGCGACCGAGCATTCTACCGGTAATAGAAATATTCCGGATACATGAAAGATTTGTAACATTTTTTTTACTACTGACATATGGTTAAGAAACCGGTTATAATGCGTATTTTTAGTGCAGCATAAAAAATACAACAAGCGAGGTAAATTAAAATAGATCTTAAAGAATAAAGATTGTAACTTTTACTAGATTAATTTATTATCGTGGACGATCGCTCGTAAATAGCAAAAAAAATAAAATTCAAAAGTGATTGCGTTAAAATTCTTAAGAATCATTATATTTTCGTTCACATATATAAAATAAAAATAAATTAATTTGTTGCTTTTCATTGAAAACCTTTCGGCTGCCTCTAAAATCATTGACAGTGTGCAGTGCGACTCAATCATCGATTCCTAGCACACGGTCCAAAATATTAACAAATTGCCGTGATCGTAAACCTACCTTCAACTGTCGGACGACATTATCCAGGGGCGGGGTGCGGTGCAGCTCGCAAGACTTGATGTAGTGGGCAATGAGCTCTTCCGAAGATATCTCCTCCACTGAAAATACAACGCCAACACATTACACACGCGTGCATTTCAAATATCGGTATAAAGAAACGCATCGGATGCATTTATTTATAAGCCTATCATATCAGATATTAGACAACATTATTAGGTTAGTTCAGGAGTTATGTACAGGATGGCCCAAAAAAAGTGAGAACATCTTGTAACAGGCGAGTTAAATCAAAACATAATATAATTAATTATAATTTTTTTTGCACACCCCATATTGCATAATCTACTGGGTTTAATTCTGGCCACATGCCTGGCTCGATGAAATTAACATTCTCACGACGAAGAAAGTTGATTGTGTTTCTGGCTGTGTGAGATGGAGCTCCGTCCTGCTGTAATGTATAGTTATACTCCAAGCTTTGTTTTGAAACTCTTTGATCATTTTACTAGCACCCCGGACATTTTTCAATTTGCAAGTTTTTGATCAGAATACGGTCTACTGAGGTGATTTTTGTCATTCCGGACAACAATTAGAAAATCCCAAATATAAACAATGAGAAAATTAATAATCGAAAATGGCGACCGAAAAAACGTAATATAGGTAAATAGGTAAGTAAATTAGTAAACTTACATGACATTTTACGAAATGTTTTCACTTTTTTCAGGCCACCCCGTTATACACGGTTATCCAATAACGTGATAGAATTTCAAATCCACAGAGCGTTTCACGTTAGAACACAATGTTTATTAAAACTAATTATTATCATAATAATTTGACTCGGCAAACATAACGCGCGCCTTGAATCATCAATCTAAACGAGTCATTCATCCAATTGTGAAATGGTTCTAAACAATTATACCCTCGCATGATGCGGGTACACCGGTAAGACAAAGAAATTCTCGCAGCGATGCCAATATTTCCGCTGTTAATGAAAATGTTATGGGATGATCCAAAGTTATCGATTCTGCGACGTTCACTACATTTAGGCTCGTCATATGCGTACACTTCTATGAGATCCATCTAACGCAGGACCGACAACAATTAAAAAACAACTTGACTCGTGTCATCGGTGAAATAGCACCAGAGCTATATGAAAGAAATTGGATCCGAAGAATGCGTTGTATTAAACGTAGTCGTGTCGCACATATGAATGAAATTATATTAAATAAATAATAGATATCTCATAAATACTAAACTATTTTTATTATATTTAATGGAAAATATATAAAAGTACTGGGCTAATGATCACTATGACATGTTATGTATATATTAAATATGAATTAAATATATTAATTAGAAAGATATACATATAAAATCAATTTTATCGAAAAATATTGTTGTTGGCGCCACCGGCATTCCAACCTGGATCTCTTTCCTAGCCGGGGAAGGTGCATTAATAAGGCTCTTTCAAATAATGGAACGATTATGTATACGATCTATTAATTATGTATACGATGTATTAATATCAAAAAGGTAACATATAGGTTCGAAAATTGTCGCTGTAGCATAGGTTAGGAAAAAGATCCAGGTGCGAATCCCGGTGGCGCAATAACAATATTTTTCGATAAAATTGATTTTATATGTATATCTTTCTAATTAATATATGTTCTGAATAATTACAACTTCACAATAAGAATGTGTTCTCCTAATTATGTATATATGTGGACTCGCTTCGAAGCCCTGTAATTACCCCATATTTCTATATATATTTTCCATTAAATATAATAAAAATAGCTTCGTCTCTATGAGATATCTGATGTTTGTTTAATAACAGTGCCTTTGTAGGTAAAAATCCACTGATTGTGTGTTCTTGGACATATTGCTAAAGAAATTATATTCCATTATTAATGGCGTTGAATGATCTTTCAAATATCATTGATATCATGCTCGGTTTTCTAAATTTAATTCCATTTAAAAGTTGTATCACGCTTTAGGATAACCCTGTAGTACTAAGACAGCTAAATAAAGTATTTAGAAGTCTTGATATACTTCATCCAACAGTGTATTAACAATGTACAAAGACCGAATGTCTAAAGAACACCTTCCTCCAAGTCACCCACACATGGCATCGCATCAGCAACCCCGAGGGGCGACAATATTGAGCAAGAAAACGTGGCTTCCATGACTGGACGACTTCTTGGGAGGATAGACTCGGCAGTTGCAAAAAATACTACAAACTGGCAGATAAGCGATCGCTTTCTACTAGGACCTGCGGGCGGCTATTGTGGCCAATAGCGACCACTGCGCGGTCAGTGTCTTAATAGAATCTATATTTCAATGAGCTTTCCCCGAAAACAAACCACACCTCAATGTAATTAATATTATTCCACCTTTGTAAGTTAGCTGTAGAAATGAACAAAAATGATAAATCGCAGATAGATGATAATAATAATAATGCAAAAATGCCATTTGGAATCGGATGAATGGTTTTGTCAGCAGATTTTGACAAATTTTAGATTACAAAATCATTGTTTTGACATTGCGTAATGTACTCTATTCCATGATATACTATAGACAGTATAGATAAGAAAAGATGCCAGATGTAATGTATATTTTTTCTTACTCGTAATAAAGACAATGTACACTTTGTTGAAAATATCTAAGTAATTTTAATCTAGATATATTAAAAATATGTGTCCCACAGACCTGGCCATTTAGGCAAGCACTTTACAGCCACAAATGACACTACTGAAGCCACCACCCATCCAGAAAGTCATACATCCTCAAATGAATCTTTCAATGATGGAAATATCATATGTCGAAAATTGCTAAAATTGAATTTTCAATATAATTGTCTAATCGGAGCCAGCTGGCAAGTTTCCGCCTCATTTAACCGTATCCCGTTGACCATGGTCGCCGAGTCGGTACAATAAAAAAAGTTACCGACACAATTAAAATTTCTAGGCAATAAATCATAACATTAATGTCATAATATTTCTAATATTGCTTACATAACACACGCCTTCAATGAACTATTAAAATAGTCTCAAGATTACGGGGGGCTCACTATCAATATCAAAAATGACATATTGTTTACATATTATAATATCACCTTAAGCTAGATTTAAAATCAAATATGACAGCGTTCTCAAATGTACCGTTGAATTTATTAATCATATAAATACAATCCATTTCATCATTGACAAAAACACTTTCAAATAGAATTTGCAATAAACGATTTTATATGTAATAATTGTATATAATTACCAAGCCCGTATAACAAGTATAACTAAAGATCAGCATTGCCAAAACAAAATATCTGAAAATAATATGTTGTCGGCATTCATCGGAAGCCGACTAGACTTTTGAATAAGTTTAAATATGTGGGATCAAATGTGACGAGGAATAATATCCGACAAGAAATAAATACATTGCTGTTGTGGCGAAAGGCACCACAGGTCATCCGGCAGTGCCGATGTGTCATCCCGAGAGGCTGCCGGGCGCGGGGAACGATAAGAGATACTCTGTCCTCGCAGCCGGTGTCTTCTACACGTCTGAACAAATGTAAATTAGCGTGTACTTAAATACTTCATACTAATCTCAATAATTATAAAACACCAACAAACCCGAGGTATTGTTGTTTTATTATTTATCACGCTTTGACTGTCGTCTTCCCATATTTAAAACACCAAACTGTCATAGAGGTTGTTGTCATAAAATCACGACACCTCACCTCACTTCGGGAACGGTATCGGTCACAAAGAGGGTGAAAGCAGAAAAGCTGCAGCGGACGGGACACGTAGCGAGACGAAGAGCAAGACAGCCCTGCAAGAGATAGACGGGTGCCCGGCGGACCGGACCACGGAGGCGATGTCAGGACACTTCCGATACCCGTGTGAGACCGCTAAAGAAGTATTATAAGTTATTTATTTATTTTCAAGTAGAACACATTCTTATTGTGAAGTTGTAATTATTTAAAATACAGCTCTGTGATATTTAAAATACTAATTAAATGTATTATTTAGAAAGATTTACATATAAGATCAATTTTATCGAAAAATATTATTGTTGATACTGGCATTCGAACCTGATTCTCTTTCCAATCCTTCAAAATTTAATAAAAATGAATTATTAATTCTGATGTCTCCTATCGGACCACTCAAAGGTATTTGAGATTTCGTAAAAAATAAAGTAGATGGCTTTCAAATAATGGAACGATAGATGTATTAACAGTGTGCCGTAGCATAGTCGGTTAATGCACCTTCCCCGGATCGGAAAGAGATCCAGGTTCGAATCCCGACAGTGACGATAATATTTTTCGATAAAATTGATCTTATATGTAAATCTTTCTAAGTAATACATTTAATTTATTTATCTTTGGTGGAGTATTAGATTGTGGGGTTGCGCGCTTGTACCTCAAAATTGCAATTCTAGAAGATAGTTCCGTGCTATTATTAACATAAATTTAATGAGTTCATTAGACAGATGTACAATAAAAATATTTGGTACATAACATATAGGTGGTTCAAGGATCGATAGAATTTTTTAAACATTTTTGAACTGCTACCATATTATTTTATTTCAAATTTTTTTTTTATTGCAGTTCATAATTTTTATTACTAGGCGAGTTTTACCATCTGATCCATTTTAAGTCTCTCTCTTTTATTCCATTTAACAGAGCTTCAGATATCCATAATTTTTTTGCATCTTTTTCTATTGTTATTCCAATAAGTACTAACTAATAATATACGCAAAAAGCATCTAGTTTTGAATTGTGTTAAAGAACTGGAATGTATGAATGTAGGAGCAAAAATGGGCGATTTGATTGTATGCTGTTTATTGTACGCCGATGATGCAGTACTAATGGCAAATAATGAACAAGAACTACAGAGTCTGGTGAGTAGAATGTACGATGTATGCAAGGAAAGCGACCTTATTATGAATGCCTTCGAGAAGGAGAAAACCTAAATACTTGAAGGGGATGAATGTTTGGAACAAGTAGATGAGTTTGTGTATTTGGGAAGTATGTTTGATAGGAACGGAAAGGAGGGTGACTGCAGGGAATAAAGTGAACGGCGCTTTGAATGGAATTATAGCTAACGGTAATTTGTCAACCGAGGCAAGACTAGCGGTTGCACAATGGAGTCCTGGTACTGACAGTGATGTAATGGAAGTGAGGCCCGGAGCTGGCAGAAGAGAAACAAAAGTAGACTGAATGCAATGGAAATGAGATCATGAGAATGAATGAGGAGAGAATGGTAAGAAAAATATATAACGCAAGTGAAAACTCGACACGACCAGGTAAAGCAGATAATGGAGGATGGTTTTGTTATAAGCCTCAACAATCGGCGAGAAGATGTATTAATGCGGATGAGGCGAGAATTGTGGGTCAGAACAGAGGAGTGCGGCGCTCCATCCTCTCTGCCTACCCATGCGGAATGATGGTAAGTAAGAAAATAACAATTTTAGAACTATAAACAGTTTACGTATAACGCGCCCTTGAGGTGAAAGTTTTTACATAAATGGCGCTATACAAATTATCTAATATTATTATTATAACCCTTCATAAATACTAACTAAACAGCTGTAAAACTAGCCTACAGGGGGTAATTGAATGTCAACCTTCGGAATCTGCAATCCAGTGTGCGGCCGCTATCCGGCCAATCAGTTTATACAAAGGTGAATAATAATGTAAAATAAGAGCAGACTGTGAAATTTAATAATACGAGATAAATGTAACATGCTAAGGACCAGGTGAGTTGTGGGGAGACTTATTGGAGTGAATAATTTCCACAGAAATAAACCGATTCGTCGGCACCACAGGTGACAACACATTTGGCACCGGTACAAAAAACACAATCACACAATGTTCAGAAAAAATTTACCACTTTCTAACGCTGAAAATACAATTGATATACTCATTTATTTGTATACATTTTTTTTACGTGTCAATCTTAACCGTTAGAGTGCCAAAGAGCGCGATCGCGCTCGTGCGCGTAATGTTCAAAATTGCCACGAGCGCTATCGCGCTCGCAAGAACAGTCGCCGTTTGGCGTGCCGTAGGGGAGGTTGTGCGCACGCATAGGCAATTTTTAATCTTTCTAAGTGTTACATAAAGTTCGAATTCGAAGTTCGAAGGTCTGGGATTTGTTGTAGAAAAACTGTTGTCGATGGGAAATTACCTAAACAAGGGATACCACCTGTTCACGGATAATTTTTTCACCAGTGTAGAACTTGCACGGTCCCTTTATCAATGAGCCACATACATAACAGGAACCATACGTAGAAATAGGAAGCTTGTTCCAAAAGAAGCCACAAAGGTACTAGTAAATGAGCCCAAGTATTCATGGAGTCTGTGCGAGAAAGCACACATGTTAACTTTTTTACTTTTAGATTACAGTTTTTGTTGTAATTTTTCTTCACAATATATATTTCCATAATTTTATTTGTATTTTATTTCCCTTGTACAAGTTTTTATAAAGGAAACACCGAAAACAGAATTCGAATTGGACAATTTTTGGAAGAGATACAGTTTTTTTTCAAAACAAGGGTAAATGACATAAAAAATAAAGATTTCTTTGGCATTTTTAAGTATATATGGGTAAAAAACAATGGCACTAAAACGGTTAATTGTACTACCGCCTTGTCTCGGCTAGGAAAATTGACATAGGCAAAGTTTACATCAAATTACGATATTGAGCTATTGATTTTTTACAGTCGTATATCTGACTGCGGTGACGATACTGCAAAGTCTACGTAAATAATAGTCATTTTTGTTATGTCAACACTGCGGCGTTTTATTAATTTACTTTCTACATTTTGTACCATGCTATATATTTTTATTCTTTGCATACGTCACTTAAGGTCTGACTGTACTTAACAGTCACAATTTGTTTATTTTATGTTTGAAGAATACTACAAAAAATATACAGTCGCTGGGCACTTCAATTTAATAATTCGGGGTAGAAACTAAATTACAAATCGAAAATGTTCAAGAGTATATACAAATTCTGTACGGTTATATAATATAATATATAATAAAAATATTATTAAACGAGATGTTTATAAAATCGTGTCAAACTTTTCAGTCTATGCATTTGAAAATAAATATTTGCAAAATTATTGTGGCCGCTGTATGAGCAGGGTTTCCGTAGAATTATTTTTTAAGTGCAGAAATCTCTTATTATATTGGACTTTGTATTTATTGTTCCCAGTAAAAAAAAAAATACATGTCACATCAAATATTTTTAGTATTTTCAAACTAAGGTACACGCTTGTGCTATGAAAATAGGACTGCTGGTCATTATTATGGTAATTAGAAAAATATTTAATATTGTTGTTGCTACAGAGATTCGAACCTGGATCTCTTCCAATCGGGGCAACGTGCATTAACCGATTACACTACAGCACCACAGTGAATTGATGACAAATTTTCATACATGTTACACTTTTCAAATTAATACATCTATCGTTCCATTATTTGAAAGGCATCATCTTTATTTTTTTTAATATGTAATTTATTTATCTGTTTTGAACGGCGACACCTACCGGAGTCCTTAATCGGTGACATCTATTGCATCAATGCAGAAAGATTGTAAGTGAATATTAATATTCTTTGGCTTCGGGTTCTAAATCACTTAACAAAAAAAATATTTCACAAACACCCTGTTCAATTAGCCAGAAGCCGCCCGGCAGTCTGGTGAGCGCTGCCAACGCACGTGACGCCCGCCGAGCACACCTCTTCACGCCGTATTTATATCTGCGGGATGCGTGCGGGACATCTGTACTTTGGATCTCAATGTTGCGCCTCGCGGCGGGGATCAACGCACATCCAACGCAGATACCGCCGAGTGACGCACAATTCACTAGCGTCGCACGTTACGCGGGGCAGTGTTAAATTTAATGGAAAATTTTCATTCATGATCAACGGTCGCGTTCATATTTTTTTCATACTCTACATGTTGAAAGAAATTTGCATTCAGATTAAACTATGGAATTTTTCAAATTTTAATATTACAATAATTTTCTCATATATGCTAGTCCATTGATGAGTTCTCCGTTACACAATATCTGATCTAACTGATTACATCAGTTGTTTTGCGGATGCCCTCTGTTACTGTCACCTTGTAAACTCGCAAAATATATTTTCTTTCAACTTTTCTTAATTATATGGAGTGGGTTCTGAGCAGATCTACATCTGCTACTAATTTGTTCACTCCTCACTCTATCATACACAGATTAGATTAGATTCCATATAATTTAAAAAAATAGCTCCGTCTCTATGAGATGATCTATTATTCGTTTAATTGATTAATTACCCATGCGGACCTGTCTCCGGTGACGTTATTCCAAAATTTGAGTATCTTTAAATAATAAGACTTCTCACAATGCTGAGAAACTTTCCGGAAAGAAATACAACTACAGCGGCTCGCCCACAACCAAACAATAATAAACAATTTCACTATAAAATGTTTTATTCTAAATAGCGTGACATCGTGTGGCGCCCGCGTCACAATTACAATCACTCTGCTTCAGATGACAATGTACACCGAGTAGAACAGATGCTACAGAAAGCGGAACTCAATTATATTTACGGAATCCGTTGATCTGTGTGATGACGAAATAAGGAAAGAACGTAATGCTGATCCTAGTATTAGTTAGTAAGATTAAGAAAGGATCACTTTGGTGGTTTAGTCGTATGGAACGGACGAATGTGGAGAGAATGGTAAGAAAGATACCATAAGATATATTTACTCTGGTTCTTCTAAAAATACGGTGAATAGTATCTGTTACGCAGTGGCGTGCAGTAGGAACATATAGCTTATGCTATTAGTGACGATTAGAAATATTTTTCAGTAATTTAAAAAAAATTAATAACGGCTTTTTTGCAGTTTTTTATGATTATTTTTAAATGATGTATAAAGAATATTAATTTTATCACAAAAATTATAAATAACGCAAAAATCGATGAATAAATTCTTAAACGAAGTGACTGTCGTTACTCAGAAAAACCGTTCCAAAAAAGGTTCTTCGGCTCTATATAAGAAACCTTTTTTGGAACAGTTTTTCTGCTCTATTTTTTTTGTGAAAGACTTGTCAATACCTGAAAAGTGGTCAGCTGATTGAGGTAAATATTAAAAATAACCAATATTCCACGGCCGTCGGGTACGGTTTCAATTAGACTGAGACTGCCATTCAGGAAGAAGACCAAATTTCAGAAATCGATGATGTATAGTGCGATGAAGATTTTTAATGAAATGCCAGAAAACATAAGAAAGGAGGAGAAATTTAATAGATTTAAAATGAAACTGACTAAATATGTAAAAGATAAGTTTTAGTAAAAGAAAAGACTTTAATCTAGTTGATATTAGAGCATATGTAGGAGTGCTTATGTATGCACTACGTTCAGAATTAAATAAATAAATAAAAAATTATGTCGGATATTATAAATATTGATGAATAAATGTTTAAAAATACATTCATACAATGTTACCTTGTCTTATTTTCAAAATGTAGTCGTTTTCAAGTTAAAAAATGGTCGCAAATTCCATTCATCGTTTGGAAATTGTGTTATCGGTACATGTAAAAAGTGGATAGAAAAAAATTACAAAACCTCATCAAGTCTAACAGGCACTGAGGTCTAATAATATTTTGAATATATTTCCTCCAAATTTTGGCCATGTATAAAATAATAATCCATTTGTATTTTTCTTGTCAATAAATTTGTTTTGTCTACTATAATTTATTTTGTGCATTAAATTGTGACAACGATCGGTATCTCAAATTTAACGACGATCGGTAACTAAAATTTAACTATCGGAGATTTACTTTTTGTGTACGAGTCATTGCTTGAAGAATTGCAAATAATCAGTTACCAATCAGAGTTACAATTGAACACAAACACAGTTACAACAACAATTAAAATAACGGTTTAAACATAGTATGCAAACAAAAATAATAAAAAAATTAACGTACATTTAATTATCTATTTCTGGTTATTTTATCATGAATTTTTCTAAATAAAAATTTAAAACATATGAAATATCTTAATTTTTGGATCAGTAAATTTTTTTTTTCAGACGGTTTTTTGAAAGCCCTACCGACGATGCTAAGTATACAATACAATAGGTATTAATGTTAGAAAAATTATTCTAATTCTAAATCAATATAAATTTAGAATATAATTGTGAATTTATAATTTATAAAAAAGACGAGTTCTTTTATTGCTCCGTACAGTATTCTGCTTTCAATTTTGCTTAAAATGCTCAAAAACATGTTTTTAAATAACTAGCTTTACTACAAAATAACCATAGCCGAAACTCATAACAGAAATAACGCAAATTTGGCTTGTATGCAGCGCACGCCCCCGCTGTCAGTCAAACCTCACATCTGATAAAAAAAAATTACAATTGTTGGAAAACAACAGACTGATTTAAAAGTATCTTATGACAATACCTCCACCGTGTGCGGAGATTAGATCATGACTTAATGAATCTGTTGTCTGGTAATCCTTTGAGCACATTATTTATGATCATACACAATCGCTAAATGTTCAAATTATTATTTATCAAACATACATAAATTGTAATTATTTAGTATTTCTGTACATTAAGTAATTGTTTAATAAATCTACCAGGTAAACCAGATACTGGAAGATGTTCTTGTTAGAAGCCACAATAACCGGTGAGCTTGTGTTGTGCATGAGGCTAGAATTGTGTCAAGACATAAGAGTGTGGCGCTCTATCCTCTCTGCCTATCCCCGCGGAGAAACAGCGTGATGGTAAGTAATTATATTAATAAACACAAAAATGTCAATATAATTAAATGATTTATTTTACGTAACAACTAATTGGCTAAAAGTAAGTCTACGCAAATTTGAAGTGTAAATTCTTGATTAATATCAACCAATTCTGGTTGTAAAAATCTAAAATCCTAAAATCAGTTGATAAATCTTAGATGTACTAAATTTTTATAATTAACTCTAATGTTCAAACTCTTAACCATTAAAAAAATATAATAGGTCAAATGTAATGTTTTAATTTCTCGAGATCCGATAGATATTATAAAAATATCAATGAACACACATTTTTACAACTTTTTAAAATGATATTAGTAATCTGTATAATTAATTAGCTTGTTTCAAATGATATCCAAGATGATGAGTGCAAATATTCAATTCATGTAATTTGTAAAAGACTCAAAGTGAATGACACTTGTAGCAGGAATGACATAGTACAAGCTCCAAATCACAATATAAGAAAACTCCTAATATATATTGTGTAAAATAAGTCTTTTATGTTGACTTTCATAATTTACAGATAGCATAAATATTGATATAACAATCAAATACCTGAGGGTATTATTGTTGTTTCTTGGTTGACTACTGCTGAATACAAAATGTTGTTAATTCCATAACAATTTTTCACTAAAATGGAAATCAAAGTGATCACTTTTTAGAAATTATAAAATTATTTTCAGCAAACGCATAAATAATTATGGTTTTTCCAGTTAACTGGTCACGCCAAATACCTAGAGAAAAACATACGATTTATTGCATAGGTTAAACGTCAAATTTTCATTAAAATCAGAATTAAATTTACAATACCGCGGGAAATAACGATAAACAATATTTTTCCATTTCGACGTTCACTCGTTTCTCGTTCAAAATTGGAACTGTCCGTTTTCACAGGAGGAAATAATGTGTCATGTCGACCTGTCACATTGCAAACATGCACTTCAGATTCCTGAAATAAAGTTGAGATCATTCGCCTGGAATCGAGCGGTTCGGGACCGAAGGGGCCAAGGGAAAGAAAGACATTAGAGGGTAGTTACCCGACTGCCAGGGGTTCACGGGCTCCAGGTAGCCCGTGACGAGCTGGCTGTCATCCAGCGGGAAAGACACCCGCCGCGGCCTGTCGGGTCTCGATCTCCCGTTTTTCTTGGCCAGCGCGCTGAGCGGCCGCAGCCGCGCGCCCACGTCGCCATTTTCCGAATTTTCACTCGCGTCGGGTGAGCCGTCGCCGCTTAAGTCTTCAGACATCTCACATACTACGGTGTCACATAGCCCCGCGCGAGGAAAACAGCGAAACTCGCCACAGCGGGTGTCAGTCGCAACTGACGTCGGACGGGGGCGTGAATCGTTCGCGGCGAAAATTTAATACTGTATTTCGATACGGTTTATTTGGGATTTCGTTTGTTATGGGTCCGCGCGAAAGGAAAGCGACATACAAAGGATACATGTAGCGACCGCCATCTTGCTTTATGGGCAAAGAGAAGAGGAAAAAAATATTCTCTTTCATAGACAATAACATCCTTCGTGCGGTAGGTTGGCGACAGCGGCTGTCAGCTGTCAAAATATTGTGAAAAGTTTTATCATGTTTTATGTTTGTTTTTATTTACAAAAGGAAAATGTGCATAACATTCATATCGCAAAAATTAATGGCTACGTTTTCAAACCTTCAATGAACTATCAAGCATTCATTTAAGGTTCTCGGTAGCCGTGAGGATGGACGGCAGAAGAAATGTTCTTTCAAAATTATTTTGGAACAGATCATAATAATTATGACGTTTGTGCATTGCCGTTACGCCCCCCACCAGGGTTACACCAACGGAACTGCAAATTTGCATTCAATCGAATCCCTTATTTTCGAATCGAATCGCGAATCACAAATTTTATAACGTGAATGTGGCATAAATTATACTAGTTTATTGCAATTGCATTTAAGTTGTTATAGTCAAAAGGTACATGAGTAATGAAAAGTAAAAATAAAATCCAACTCATCAATTCATATTATACCGATTCGAATAAATAAAGCAAATAGTTTTCTAAGTAAGTGTAAGACCGAATTAAATTATAATAATTATTGTAATATCGCATTGTACAAATTTCACAACTCGCCGGGGACCAAACACTTCAAATAATTTTAGTGAAATTAATTGAAAATTTGCTAAAAATATTTTGTTTAATTGATTGATTCTTGTACGTACATAAATTGATAAAATTAAATATGCCAAAAAAATGAAGAAAATATGCCATCGCTCGAAGGATAGACACTCGTTTGACAAATACAATCATCCAGTGGTACATTCGAAAGGAATGAAGAGACCGACAAGCCGTCCTAAAAGACGCTAGAGTGGCGATTCAAATTCTACGGAAATGCGTGGTAGCGAACATCAATGGGTTGAGTAAAGCGGGAAACACTCGGGAAGACATTAATCCAGTAAAATATGTATATAACGGATTATTTTCTGAGGGAACCCGCGTCAATGTCAATGCATACTACGTCAACATTAGTGCAGCATGTTTTGACCGAAGGTCATACAATAGATATCTATAATGTACACACCATAGCTAACCTTAACTTAGAATCATTCCGTATACATATATAGAAAAGCAATAGACATTTGAAATGACTCCATAAGAATTTCACACACTTGGACAAATATTTTGAATACCGCCGTCCACGAAAATACATTCAGTAAAAAAAAAAACATCATTCATAATAAAGCAACAAAATACCCCTATAATAATCAAAGAACTACTTAGCAAGATAATTGCGTGTGAACAAAGCTGGCTATTAAATAAATAACGAAATTACAAGTCATTTTTCATTACCATTAGATACAATAATATTAACATTTTATAAGTTTTGTGTTAATTATCTCAAAACAATAATTTTTCAGCCATTTCCATTTAATGCTAGCCAATCTAAATACTCAATCGGACATATTCATAAGATTATTAAATTAGTCGTGTAACGTTTCGGAGATGACACGAGTGCCACGTTTGACTTTTGACACCGCCTTGTGACAGATGTTGTATGGGCGCGTGTACTAAGCGGTCTCAAAATAATGTTCATGAATTTTCATTAAAGACTTTCGACCAATTCCAATACTATTTTATTATAGATTGAGAATTTTATGTAGTAATAGTGCTATTTGATAACTACGCTGCTAATCTGTGAGAGGCTGTGTATCCACAAAACTAAGCCATGGTTAGAAAAATAAATTAATGCATTCGAAAAAAAACCTGTATTCAGTGGTCATACCGTTCTGATCCGGAACAAGGAGATGAACAAATTATTTTTTACAAACGGTTTTATTAGTAGTTGCATACATGAATGTAGGAAGTCGAGTGGGATTGCAATTCAGATTTTTTTGTTGGCTGGTGAATAATTAAGAAAAATAATTATACCATAAACAAGAATATATTTTTATGATTATTGGTGTCTATAATCTTAAGTAGAAAAATGCGGCATATTTATGGTTCACGGAGAAGTCGCTAGTTTTATCAGTTTAATCGGGTATTTATTTGAATAAAGAGCAAAGTAATATTCTCGCAGGCTGCCAAAGTATCGTTTCGGACTTTGGAAAGGTATCAGAAAATTTTCCGCAAGCCGCGACCGAGTTTCAACGAATTTCTCGCCATTATCAGCTACTAACCTCGAAAACCAGAGCGTCACGTACAATCGGCGTCTGTCAAAATACAATGCAAAATAAGCCGCCAACTCGCAACTGAAACGATCGAAGCTCACAATAAAAATTAGTGTAACACGTGACAATAAGTGTGAGGATAGTCGGTGAGTGTTCCATCGGCGTTTATATTCTTTATTTTGTTAGAAAACACGAAAATGACGACTCCATCGCCGGGTGTAAACAAAACTGGTAGCGGTTGGCCGCGCAAACTGCCGACCGGAGCGCCCCAGGCGGCCGTGACGCAGCAGAGTCAGACGCTAAACAGATCGATCCATCTCTACCCCCTGACGAACTACACCTTCGGCACCAAGGAACCCCTGTTCGAGAAGGATCCTTCGGTGCCGGCGCGCTTCCAGCGGATGCGGGACGAGTTCGAGCGCATCGGGATGCGCAGGTCTGTCGAGGGCGTCTTGCTGGTTCACGAGCACGGCCTTCCCCATGTGCTCCTCCTGCAGCTCGGCACCACTTTCTTCAAGCTGCCCGGGGGCGAGCTCAACACCGGAGAGGACGAGATCGAGGGTCTCAAGAGACTGCTCAGCGAGACGCTGGGCCGGCAGGACGGCGTGCGGCAGGAGTGGGTGATCGAGGACACCATCGGCAACTGGTGGCGGCCCAACTTTGAGCCGCCGCAGTATCCGTACGTGCCGCCGCACATAACCAATCCTAAAGAGCACAAGCGCCTGTTCCTGGTGCAGCTGCAAGACAAGGCGCTGTTCGCGGTGCCCAAGAACTACAAGCTGGTAGCCGCGCCTCTGTTTGAACTCTACGACAACTCGCAGGGCTACGGGCCCATCATCTCCTCACTGTCGCAGAGTCTCTGCAGATTCGACTTTATCTATATGTAATCATTTGTAAGGATTCCGAAAGTGAAAATTATTCATTAAATTTTAAGGCCAATTTTTGTTTTTTTTCTTCGCACACCTTTTATTATAATTTTTGTAAATAAACTTTAAAAACCGTCAAAGAGAGGATAGTTCTATATTTTTTGTAAAAATACTATTTCTTTTCGATGAGAGTTTCTTCAGAGTTATCAAGACTGATAAGATATCGTTACCTTAATTCTAATAGTATGTAACTCGCTTATGATTCGCGTGGTGCTCTCCCTGAAGAGTGAGACGGATGTATTTCGACGAGCACTACACAAATCGATACTTGCTAATAGAATCAAGGTGACGATACGTTACATAATTCAGGCAGATTGTCGGCTGATGATGGATAAACTACAGTTGTGCGATCGGTATTCAATTGCACTGATGATTAGTCATAATTCGGTGAACGCTCACCGGTACATTAAAAACTAAACCTTCGATTGTTAAATTACAGTTAGCATTCATCGCTACAATCGCACACCAATCATTTGTTTCAACACTATTGTATCTATTGTCCACAGCAACAATTCTGCACTGAGCACCTTAATACAATTTCAGACCCGCCTTGCCGATGACGTTAACTGTACGCTTGTAAATTTAAAAAAAAAATTGTTTATTTTCTTACTGCCCACAATGTATTATATATAGTAATAAAACCAAATTAAATTCAGATAATTAAAATTGTTATATTTTAGCATTACATTTTTCATCCTGTTCGTTTAGGTCATGAATTATATATTCTTCAATAAGTACATCTGTGGATTCCACGGAAATGCCAAAAATACCAGAACCTCAGAGAGAACAATTCCTAGAAATGTTTTTATAGAACCCAAATTGTATAATTCTCTTCGTAAATATATAAAAAATATTGAACATCAGTTCAAAGGCGCAATATAATTCTGGTTAAAATACTCATATCAAGCGTATTCATAGCATGGTCACCCTTTAATATGAACACAGGCAGAGTCAATGTGTGTGTGAGAGTCGGCAAGACATCAGCGAGTGAGCAGTCTGTGCATGTGCGTGTGTGTTTCACCAACCAGGAACATCTGCTATTAACTGATTACATTATTAAAAAGAAATAATAGATATCTCATAGAGACGAAGCTATTTTTTATTAATGGAAGTACGGGTAATTACAGGGCTTACGTTCTGTCTTCAGCTGGCTTAAGTGATCACTTTACACAATGTAAAGTTCAATATTCCACCCAATCAACCTCCATAACTCTAAATTTTTTTAATGGTAAGTCGTAAGCCCTGTGATTACCCGTACTTCCATATCTTTCCATTGAATATAATAAAAAAAATTGTTTATTAATTCTGGCGGCTGCTATCGGTTTACTCACGAGGTATTTGAGATTCCGTAAAAACAAAGTAGACGGCCCTCAAATAATGTAACGATAGATGTATTCATTTGAAAAGTGTAACATATAGGTTTGAAAATTTGTCGTCAATCCACTGTGATGGTATAGCATAATCGGATAATGGACGTTCCCCGGATTGGAAGAGATCCCGGTAGCAACAGCAATATTTTTCGATAAAATTGATTTTGTATGCATATCTTTTTTAATTAATACATTTAATTTGTATTTAGTATACAAGTCTGTTATTATTCCTCACATCAACTACTGCAGCAGCGTTCTATTGTTGGCTAATGAAGAAATGGAACGATCGTCAGTGTTGCAAAATAAAGCTTTGAGAATAATACTCGGATCAGTGGAATGCTGAGAGATCTGAATATGATAATAATAATGGATAATTTGTATAGCGCCATTTTCGTAAACTTTCACCTCAAGAGCGCTTTACACATAATGTTTTTTAAAATTAAAAAATCGTTATTTTCACTTATGGAAATGATTTTTTGAAAAAGTGCGTTTTTTGTTTCTTCTCTAAATAAAGTCTCTGATGCACTGTTTCTAATAACGGAGGGCAAAGAGTTCCACGCTTTTGGGCCCGCCACTGCGAATGCCCGTTCACTAAATTTAGACTTCTGACAACAGCTGATCGGTTCTACAACCCTTCCTGCAGCTGAAGTAGAGGCTGACCTGAGAGTTTGACGTCTACCATTCAAATTGTCTGGGATACAAAGTTCTTGAAGATATAGAGGCGCCATGTTGTGTGTCGCCTTGTACATCAACCAGCACAATTTAAATTCAACTCTTTCAGGGAATCGGAGCCAATGTAGCTGATGTAAAAGGGATGTTATATGAGAGAATTTGGAAACTTCATATATTATCCGTGCAGCCGCATTTAGAATAGATTGTAAACGCCAGCATAGATGCTGTTACAATAGTCCACACGTGACACCACAAATGCATTTATAAGTAGACGGGCTGCCTCAAGAGGAAGATGTCTCCGAATACTTTTAATCTGTCTCAGTTGATGGCAGCATGCACTGACAGTTTTACTGATTTGTGTATTCATTGAAAGATCTGAATCAATGTGCACGCCCAACAACTTAACTGCAGATTTAGCATTCGTAGACATTGATTCCTGTATTTAGTTTTGCCTTCTGGGTGTTGCTGTCCATAGTAATTCTGTTTTGGATGGATTCAATGTAAGTCTATTCTGTGCCATTATGAGATATTTCAATGTAATGGTATGTATATATTTATAAAATCCTCACTAAGAAAATAATGGCAGAATTTATAAGAAAAATGGATTCAAATCAAAATGAAGGAGGAAGAGCCTCCTTTCATATATCATTTGGCATTTCATAGAAAATCTTAATCGCACTGTACATCACCAATTTGACCGTTTTCTTGAATGGCAGTCTCATTCGATGTCTTCCTCTTGTATGATCTTCGTACTCGTGCTGATTTGCCTCCATTTTTCTAATAAATTCTGCCGATATTTGTTGAAGATTTTAAAAATAAACACTGTAATATTGAAATATATTTTCTGCTTAAAGGTTATCATATTCGGGTGTTACAGAATTGCATAATATTGGGCATTAACATAATTTGTAAAATAACAGAGGATTTCATACACAAAGAAAAAAGAATTATAATGTTGGCATTTTTTTTCATAATCAAAATAAAATATGAAGTAAAGCAATTTATCCGTCACCATTGTGTCGAGACACAAAAAATTGTAATAATGCAGTCCTATAAAGAGTTAAATTTACAGCAAAAATGTCGACTACCTCCGCAAATTCATTCCCCAAAGAATGCAATCTGGGGACTGCGGAGTTAGCTAGTGCACGAGTTCTGACATTACCACTGGCGTGCAGTCAGTACTTTGAAATAATCTGTAATGAACTACAGTTTCTGTGAAATAAATCAGAATAAAATATACATCTCATAATATTTTCATATTATGCAGACTTTAATATATCATCATATTCTGTCAGATAAATATGTATTTATTCTTTATTTCCCAAAATATATAGTTCCCGTACAGCTTATTTCATTGTACGCGCCTGCCTGTGATAGAACAATTAATTGTGTTTCGATGACCTCAATGGTGCGTGACAGTCAAGTCAAGCAGACCGGCAGTCTATCATACCATCGATGATCCTGTATAGAAATATACGGTCGGTCATGGTATGTTTCTCTGATAAGTTTAACAATTTCAGATACGCGGTGCGCCGTTAGAATCCAGACAAAAAAACATTATTGCAAAAAGTTGTTTATTTAAGCCAATATATAAAGATACCAAAAAATGCTGTTATCTCATTTAAAGGATCCTCATTGGGAACTTTCATTCTATATAGCCACCCTGCGCCTCTATCATCTCTTCGATCCTCACCCTAAAGCGCGAGCACGCTATTTTCAACTGATCGCGGTTCATGGCCGTAAATTCTGCCTCGATAGTGGCCCGGAAGGAGTTGAAGTTAGGGAGCCTAGACTTGTTGGTTTGTCTCTCGACTACGCCCCACGCTTAGTAGTCTAGAGGGTTTAGGTCGGGACTGTTAGGAAGCCAAAAGTCCTGCAACCAAAACATGTCAACGTTGTCAGAGAGCCAATTTTGCACTAAATGACTCGTATGAGTAGGTGCTCCATCTTGTTGATAGATATACGGTCTCCCAGAGGCCACAGTCTCCATCCGCAGCTTTACCACTGTCCTCAGGACCTCTAATAAACCTCCTTCATGACCGTTTCGCCCTCCTGGAAGAAGTGCAGCAGCATGACATCACCCTCACCTGAGACGACACTCAGGACGTGGACATTGGCCGGAAACTTGTTCTTGCCCACCATAGGGTTATGGGCGTCTCATACAGTCGATCTTGGGTACAATATAATAATTTCGGTGGGAGCTCTTCCGGCACGAAGGAGTTCTATAATCGCCATTCTTCTATCGTATTCCACGCTTGAGTTGACAGGCTCTGCCATTTTGAGGTTATGAAGGTCTTACAGACATAACTTTTCACAGATTTTAAAGTACCAAAAATAGTACATATACAAAAAAAATTCAATAATTCAAATTTTCAAAATTAAAAATCAATTCAATTTTAGAAGCGAATTCCGATCTACAAGATATAGAGATCAAATTGATATCCCAAAACTAAAATATACCGCAACTCAAAATCAATATATTTATCAAGGTATCAAATTGTTTACCAATCTCCCCATCACAATTAGAACAATTACGGACTATCATACATTTGTAACTGAAGTTAAAAGAATATGTACACAGACTAACTGAAACATAAATTAATTTGAATATACTCCTTATCTATACACGAGTCTTACTCTCATAGAGAAGAAACAAATGTTAAAATATATATTATTATCCACTGATTATTGTAATTGTATTATATTTTTAATATTAATAAAAAAATATTTAGCATATATTTTAGCACCTAACGTCGCCCCCCCTTTACCCTAGTTCTTCCAAAAATATAGAGATAGGAAATGTGAATAGAACTGTTAGTCAGTGGCGTGCAGTAGGCTGTGTAGCTTATGCTGTTAGTGACGATAAGTAAAGTTTTAAAAAAAAACAAAAACCGACTTTTTTGACATGATTAATCAGTTTTTTATGATTATTTTTAAATGACATATAAAGTATATTAATATTTTCACAAAAATTATAAATAACGCACAAAATCGACGAATAAATTCCTAAGCGAAGCGACTGCCGTTTCTCAGGAAAACCGTTCCAAAAAAGGTTTCTTTGGCTGTTTTTTTTTGGGTATTGGCTTCGCCAATACCTAAAAAGTGATCAGCCGATTGAGGTAAATATTAAAATAATTAATATTCCACGACTGTCGAGTACGCTTTCAATTAGATTGAGACTGCCATTCAGGAAGAAGGCCAAATCTCAGAAGTCATAAGAAAAATGCCAGAAAACATAAGGAGGAGAAATTGAATAGATTTAAAATGAAACTGACTAAATATGTAAAAGATAAGTTTTAGTAAAAGAAAAGACTTTAATCTAGTTGATATTAGAGCATATGTAGGCACTATGTTAAGATTTTTTTTTTTTTTTTTCTTTAGGAGAACACATTCTTATTGTGAAGTTGTAATTATTCAGAACAGACGGTCTGTGATATTTTAAATATTAATTAAATATATTAATTAGAAAGATACACATATAAAATCAATTTTATCGAAAAATATTGTTGTTGGATTCGAACCTGGATCTCTTTCCGAACTGGGTAAGGTGTTTTATCCAACTATGCTACAGTGATGATATTTTTAGTGACAAATTTTCGAACCTATATGTTTTTGATATTAACACATTTAATCGTTCCATTATTTGAAAGAACAACAACAGTATTTAGCGCAACAACAATATTTTTCGATAAAATTGATTTTATATGTGTATCTTTATAACTATGTTAAGAATAAAATAAATAATTCCAAACCTCTCTTCTATATATGTACATTTTACTCACATCCTGCGGTCGACCTCTTTCTCAGTCCACTGTCTTCGTATAAATTCAAATAAAAGCCAATGTAGAAAAAATATATAAGCATTTTATTTCCTATATATATATATAATATAAACAAAATGTATCAAAAAAAAAGTAACATACAAACTAAAAAATTATCACAAATTTGCTAAACTTAATTAATATCCGTTAAATTCCAAGCAGGACAATATATTTATGCTTTGATTTGATTAAAATGCGATAACTTATGAGACACAAATTAACTATATAATTAATACCTAAATATATAGAAACAGAATTAAAGAAAATTAAATTATTATTAGATAGATTTGATCAAATTCGTGAGCACGCAGTTCAGTTTAGAAATAAATTGGCCTATAACGAAAATATTGGTTGTGGGTCAATGTATTTATGTGGATGCGCAAATACTAACGATGTTGGGTAGAAAATTCCACAACGCTTCTGAGGGCCGGTTGTGTGATCAGTAGTAACTTTTTACTAGCGCCCGTGGTTAAAATCGTTTGCAGGTTGTTTGAATGTCAAAGCATGTCTGTAGGTGTGACAAATAATCATAAAATATGCTTTATCTATGGAGTTTTTTCTCCGCCGCATTTGAAATCTGTCACTTTGGTGGTGAAATTTTTTCAGATTATGCGATGAACTCTCATCGATGAAATAGCGGAATATTTAATGATTAATTGTCGTATACTGCAACATTCCAAGTATCAATGTGTCGGATGATTTTTGGAACAGGTGTGAAGAGTCCGCCATGTTTAACTATCGGTTATCGAAGAGAAAAATGATTACGAGAAGTAAATATTTTTTTACCATTTTACCTTTTTTACTAATGTAAAAAGTTACTACTGATCACACAACCGGCCCTGAAACATTCGAAACAGCTCGCTCGTAATTTGTTGAATACACGTTTAGTGAAAAGCAATATTTCACAGGTGTCGCTGATCGTACATTACATCTGAGGGTATCGACGAATCCTTCTTATATCATTAGAATACATGCCTTTTACGATGACTTTTGAATAACTGTTTTAACCATGAAATGAAAATGAGTTTACTACGGGTGTACTTTCGAGAAGTGAATATTTTCTACGATCAAACCTGTTTTTTCACCTTCCTGAACATTTAACATTGAACATGTTTTTTAAGAGGCTCTTTCCAGGTAAAATGTTAATTAATCAAAGACAAAGCTATTTTTTTTATCACACCCAATGGAAAATATACAGAAGTATGGGGTAATTACAGGGCTGTCTTTGGCTGACTTAAGTGATCACTTTACACATGCATATATATGGTGTATAATGTTCACCAACCTCAATCGCCACATTTTATCAAATCTTTTCAAGTTGTACATATGTTAGTATGTGGACTCGCTTCGAGTACCACTGCACCATCGCCATCCATGGACCAAATTTGATAATTCATTTTTCCCTTTTTTTAAAAATATTTAAATATATATTGAGATATTTGATATTTGATTAATAACAGTGCCTTTGTAGGTAAAAATCCAGTAAATGTGTGTTCTTGGACATATTCTAATATTTCTAATAAAATGTCAATTTGAATTTGCCTTCAATAATAATTTAAATTTTTGTGTTTTTTTATGAAAATGTGTTTTATTTTATTCATTTATATCAGAAGTTATACACTAGATTTTACTTTTTTTTTTAACTATTACTTAGATATGACCTTTATACTCATTTAAAACTAATAAACTGATAGTTATTTTGCCATAATTAAGATAATACGAGCATTCTAAGAAAGACAGCGGCCATTAGACGCATTTTACGCGTGCCATTAAATTATCTTAATTTTGGTAAATTATTGCATAAACAAAAATATATTTTCGTATAATTTTGAAGTCAAGATTACGGAGACAAATCAACAAGATGTTAAAAATTAATAGTGTTATAAACCATTCAATTTGCGGGACATTTTACACAATTTAAAAAATCATTTAGTCAACGAAATTTCACAAAAATGTATAATTTAAAAGGAATATAAAATAGTTAATATACAGTATACGTTAGGGTAACATTTTGCACGCTGTATATTAACAAATTTACGCAGACATATTTTGTAAGAAAGATAATTATACACAATTGAAAATAATTTACAAGAAAGAAAATCGTGGAATCGGTGCCAAGGATTCGATAGCATCCCGACAATAATTCTGATCAAAGTGTATTCATATTACTTCAAAATATATTCAGCTCGCAAAGCGGAATAATTAATAATAAATAATGTGATGTGCGTATGTTACATCGATACAAATAGTCAAGAGGCGTTTTATAATAATTGAAACCTAAATATTACGTTATACGAGGTTTATCGCGCAATACAAAAATAAATACGTTGCTAATTTTATAATAATAGAAAGACAACACTGATTGACGTCTTTCACATCGAGGGTTCACACCGACATATTATACATTGAAATAGTTGTCTGCGATTGATTTGCTTTGCGTTATTGTGCGGCGAATGTTCAACTTCCTGATGCTGTGTGGGAGAACGCGTAGAGTATATTGGATGGTGGAGGAATGTAGGAAAGGAGATATAATGCTAGTTAAATGTATTAATTAGAAAGATATACATCATAAAATCAATTTAATTGAAAAATATTGTTGTTGCGCCACCGAGATTCGAACTTGGATCTCTTTCCAAATCGGGGAAGGTGCATTATTCAACTATGCTACAGCAACATTATTTTTGACAACAAATTTTCAAATCCATTTTATGGAACTTAAATACCTTTGAGTAAACCGAAATTGAGTAATTTTAAAAAGGTGTAACATATAGGTTCCAAAATTTGGCATCAAAAATAGTGTCACTGTAGCATTGTTGGATAATGCACCTTCCCCAGTTTAGAAAGAGATCGAGGTTCGAATCCCGGTGGTGCAACAACAATATTTTTCAATAAAATTAATTTTATATGTATATCTTTCTAAATAATACATTTAATTAATATTTAAAATGTCACAGACCGTCTGTTCTGAATAATTACAACTTCACAATAAGAATGTGTTCTCCTAATAAGATAAAATGCGGTTATGGTCGTTACCCAATGTTTCGATGTGGCAATCATTCACTCACAACGTAACGATTAGCAGCACGGCCAGTCCATTTACCACCAGACAACGATGCTCATCTTGTGACATAAGTTAGCGAGACCTCAAATATAGGACAAAATCCGTTTTACATCCTTTTTAAGTGACAAATTCAAGTTTAATTTTATAAATATGATTTTTACACAACAATAAAATATAACGCGCAAGTGAAAATTCAGTTTCATACAAATGCGCGATGTCGCCATACGTTGTGATATTTGCACGACACTAGTCTCTGGTTCTCAGTCCCCAAATGGAAGTTCTTCTGTTGCCGACTGTCGGTCGCGCGATGGAACTGAAATTTTAATAATTATCATATTATAGAATGATCGGATGGATATTTGCTAAACATTAAACGACAAATTGCCACGGTGAAGTCTGGACTTACAAAGATATGAAAGGCCCGTTTGTTTGCCGTTGGCAATACATACAATTTGATGCTTTATCTGTCACTTTGGTGTTGAAAAATCACCAGTCTACGTGCTAATATAAATTCAACAAATTTTCTCATCATTAAAATAGCGGGATATTGCACGGAATGATTCATTGTCATGTACATACTGCAACTTTCAAAGTATCGATGTGACAGATGACTTTTGAAACACCTGTGAAGAGGCTGCCATTTTGAACTAACGTAATAACTAAATATTTCGAACAACCCGTTCTCGCATAAATTTTTACTATAGTTATAAATGTTATATAATTACATCAGTTGGTGTGTCTCGAATGGAGAAGACTCGTGTCGTGTTCGTTGAACCAGGTGGCCAAAGTAAGCAATGAATATTATTGTGAACATGTTCTCAGACATGGTCGCCACAACTGGACATCTCACACAGCCAGAAATACAATCGACTTTCTTCATCGTGCGAATGTTGATTTCATCGAGCCGGCCAGATTTAAACCCACTAGATTATGCAATATAGGATGTTTTACAAGAAAAAGTCTACCTTCGGCGAAAATTTACACAGTTGATCAGCTCAAGTTGGCAATAATTGATGAATGGAAAAATCTGAGGCAGCGCTTTATTGACGGAAGCATAAGCGAGTGGCGTAGGCGCTTAGAAAAAGTCGCTGAGAAACAAAGTGGATACATTGAACATGATTTCTGATTAGCTAAATACACAGAAACACAGAAATATGTTCTTTCTACGGCGAGAGAATCGAAAATGAATTCTCACCCGCAGAATACTTTACCTTTTATTTTGTTACAAACAATACAATTATTCATTCACCATTTTTATATTTTTAAATTGCTGTAACTGTATTGCGCCTCGATATAATGAGCATCAATAAAATATTAACCTGTGCATGAACTTGTTGAACTGGATGTGCGGCAGCTGCCTCTGCAGCAGGGCGATGGTGAGCGGCGGGAGGAGTCCGAACGCGTCCACCCACTGCAGCGAGGGGCACTTTTCTAAAACCCTGAATAAACATTGTCACAATTGATATATTGATGCAGTACTCGATGGACAAAACTATGTACTAAAAAGGTGTAAAAAAAAATACAAAACTTATTTCCATTTAAGATTTTAATCTGACCCTCTTTGCAAGAACCTATCTCCCTTTTCTGTAATATGATATATTTACATTTATAAAATAAACTAAATATGAAAAAATATACACATACATAATAATCTTGTCTTCAATTTATATTTAAAATTCTGTTTATACTGAATACCGCATTGAGCAAGCCCCTGCAACCTTTATCCGCATGTTCTGCAGCATTCGCACGATCTCAACCTTAGATTGAGAATGAAAATGGTCAGATGCTATGTGTTCTCGATTTTATTTGATGGAACGGAAGCATGGACACTTACCGAAGAAATAATACGGCGACTTTTGAGATTATCAAAATAAGCTGGATGGATAGTTACGAATAAATATGTATACACTGTATACAGGCGTGTACAGAGGGCGGTAATGGGTTAAAACAATAAAAATCTGAAAACTTTTAATATCTCGGACATGCGATGAGACATCCAGAGAATACAAGATCTTGCACCTCATAATGCGGGGAAAGATTGCTGAAAGTCGGGCAGTGATGATAGCCAACATCTATTGGACACAAGAAGAAGAATCATATAGATAACAGGTTCGAATGCGACACTACAAATTTAATGAATTTCAATGGATTCGAGTCATTTAAAAGATATTTTTCAGTCAATAAATTTAATCAGATGTCTAAAGTTCCCTAGAAGGAATTAATCTTTATACAGTACAGTGTACTATTAACATTGAAGACTATCTGGTCTTCTTTTTTGGAAGGTCCAAGTCACTAGTGATGAGAAAAAATGCTACTCTTGATTCACTGGTGTGATTGTGATTGGTATTCGATAATATCAGTGATTGGAAACTGTGACTGTGATCACAGTTTCATAACTAATGCGCACGCGCCGCACGATATTACAATACACAAAATAAATAATTCTATCATAAGTAATTAATATACATCTAATTTAATATCATCAAAAAGAGAATGAAAACGCTAAAAAATGTGAGTTTATTTTTCGGGTTAAATTCTCAGTGTTTCAGATAAAAGGCATAAAACGTTTTGGCAGAATCTACTAGATGGCGCTGATCACGAATTATAACGTTACTTCATGAATATTTTCAATTCAAATGCACAGGCGCCGGAATCACGGTTCACAACCAAATATAAATAAAATAAAAAAATTAATCACGATATTCCCACGAGTGTGACTCAAAAGTATCAGTGATCGACTCGCGGTTCGTGATTGTGAGCTCATCACTACGAGTCACGTATCATATTACATATACAGGGTGTAATGGAACTAGTCCACAATACTTTATGGGTGGATACCTGACTAAATTACGAGTTAAAAATGTTCCAGGGATATTGTGCCTAATCTGAACCATGTCAGAGATATAAACATTTCAAAAAAAAATATTGTAATAATACAATTATCTCGATTAATTGAAATATTTAATTAAATACTATTTTTTGTCAGATGATTTAGGATCTGAAGCAAAGATATAAATTAATAATGGAACAATTTCACTAATATTTATTTTGAAGTACGTTAGAAGCCTCAATAATCATCGAGCTTGTATGAGAAGATGTATGAATGCGGATGAGGTGAGAATTGTGCGTCAGGACAGAAGAGTGTGGCGCTCTATCCTATATCTGCCTACCCCCGCGAAAAAACGGCGTGATGGTAAGTAAGTATGTAGACTTCAAGCTTAACACGATTTTGTAAAAATTTCAAACAATAATATTTTACGTAACAGTGCTGAATTTGCACATATTCCTTGAACATTTTGAAGTTTCCACCCATAAAATATTGTGGACTAGGTCTGTTCATCGGTTGAACTCGAATTTGAAGGTGATCGTCCCAGGTGCGCTGGCGACACCGAAGGAGTGATTATATTGCTCAGAGTTTCTATATTTTAACAAAGTGAATGCTAATGAAGAAGGTTAAAGGGTGCATCGCAATATTAAAAAATCAATATCCATTTAAATACCAAAACTGTATTTGCCGGAGGATTTTGGACCCTAGACTTCATTTTGTAAAGCATGAGACCATAACCGAATCGGTAATCGTGATGAGGTGACTCACAGATAATCCTTGAGCTGCATCATGTAGCAGCGGGACACGGCCAGGTGCTCCAGGGACTGCAGGCCCCGGACTTTCTGCATGGCCTCTCCGCCAATTGTGGCCGCATCCGACAGGTCCAGCTCGACGAGCCGCGGGCAGCGATCCACGACGGCCGCCACCACTAGAATAATAATCACCCGGTAATTCAGCATCTCAAACTCAATGTGTCTGTGGTGAGGCGCCACCTTTAGATATCTGTCTAACTTAAAAATTGCAATTGTACATTTTGCATAGTTACTTTCTAGGACCCTGAGCAAGTTCCGTATTCGTAATTATTTTGTTTTTGATCGGTGAACACATGTACTTCATACATATATTCCATGATTAGAAACAAATTATTATTTTTTATAAATATCGATTATTGTCACCGGTTTTAGTTTAGTTCCCTCGCCTAATCCACTCCCAATTCAGTACACATTGTTCTCTCAGCTCGACTGGTTCATTTTGTATTTGTGAAATTATTGAATAGTGTTCAGTGACTTCATCAGGGTCGCCTGTCGTGCCGTTTAAGTTTGGGTGAACTTCAGAAGAAACCAGAGACAGCATCATTCCCTATTTCATTTCCCTACTCCTACCCATCTACCCATTTCCTTCTCCTACTCCATCCCGTTCCGATTCCATCAACCATTTTATCGTCGGCGACCTGCCCCATTAGATTCGCCAAATATCGCATAATAAATACAACAAGACTGACCGTCATCCTTGAGTGTCTTCCTGCAGCCGGCCAGGTTGAGCCGCTGCAGTCCCACGGGTAGTTGGGACGCCAGCGTGCGCAGGGGGGCCTCGCCCAGGCGCGCCCACGCCAGGTTCAGGTGCTCCAGGCGCGGCAGAGAGCCCAGGGCGCGCCAACCGCCCAGCTCCAGCCCGGTGGCTTGGGACAGGTTGAGCGCTCGCAGCTGAGTCAACCTGGTGGATAAGCGTGACACATATAACTTTTTTTATCTACTTGTTCTGCTGATATGCGTCCAGTATTAAATATATGTCTCAACTTTCTTGCTTTCCACAGCTGCCTATCGGACAAATGTACCCACAGATAGAAACAAAAGGCAGAATGAATTGTTAATTCTGGCGTCTGCTATCGGTTTACTCAAAGGTATTTGAGATTCTGTAGAAACAAAGTATGGATATACAAATAATGGAACGATAGATGTATTAATTTATCATCAGAAGTACTGTCACTGTAGCATAGTTGGATAATGCACCTTCCCCAGATTGGAAAGAGATCCAGGTTCGAATCCCGGTAGCGCAACAAGAATATTTTTTTGATAAAATTGATTTTATATGTATATCTTTCTAATTAATACATTTAATTAGTATTTAAAACATCACAGACCTTTCTAAATAATTACAACTTCACAATAAGAATGTGTTCTACTTAACAATATATAAGATAGCTGTAGGAACTACATAAATTAAAAATGATTCTAGAAAAGAATTCTAGTTAAAAGGAACATTTTGATCTTGTTTAGAGCAAATACGTATGCATATTGTACCTCCCGAGAGCCTGCGCAGCCTTCTTGTCCAACGCCAGAGCCTCCAAACTCAGGCGCACCAGACCGGGGCTGGCAGCCAGGATGTCCGACAGGCAGGCGGGGCTCACCGTGGCGGCGCTCAGGTCCAGGTATTGGATCCGCCAGTCGTTCTGGACGGGCGACGGCAGCACCGGCTCCACAAGCTGGCAGATAAAATAAATTCACGTCGTCACGAGGGTTTGAATTATCTAAAATGGCTTACATTAAAACATATTACTCTAAAAATGTGTATGATGGTTAGTACATTTATAATAAGTTATTATATTGTTTTAGATGAAGTATAAATTCTACGGAAACCATGCCCACATTAGCCACCCACAGGTCCTAGCAGTAAAAAGCATCGCTTTCTGCTTTCTTACTCTGTCGGCGTGGTGTAACTGGTAACGCATTCCTCCAGGTAGGAAAAGATCCAACAAAAATATTTTTCTGTACATCTTTCCAATTGATACATTTAATTTGGATTGAACTAAATCAGCTCACCTGGGCGTTGGCCAGTCTTAACACAACGGGATGTCGCTCCATCAGAGTGGGCAGTGCGCCCGACGGCAGCACGCGCCCGCCCAGATCCACACGCGCCCACAACCTGCCGTCCGCAGCCAATCGGCGCCATCTAAGAGTGAAACGCTTATGTTTTAGTTGGTAATTATTTACAAGGAGGATAATTAATGCATTCTAAAGTTGCATTCTAATACGTTAAAGTATCTAGAGACATCTTCCTCTTGAGGCAGCTCGTCTGCTTATAAATGAATTTGTGGTGTCACACGTGGACTATTGTAACAGCATCCATGCTGGCCTGGCAATGTTTCAGCTGGATCCATTCTAATGAATGAAATGATACAAAAATCAAAAAAAGATTCATGGAAGATAATGTTTGTTCCCATAAATAAGTAGAGTCAAAGGTTATGAGAATGACAAATACTAGTTCTCTTATTGGGTCATGTTTCAGGCAAACTATTCCATGTATCAAATATGATTATGATGAGAGTTGAAGAGCTGCATGTGGCTCGCGAGCCGCAGTTTTCCGACCCCCTGTTCTAGAAGATAGGCAGAGACAAGCCAGAAGAAACATCAGTTCTTATATAGATGTGCAGATCGTAATGCTGTATACTGTTCAGAAATTGAAAATATTCATGTACCTTCGGCAGACGTGCATGCAGCGCACGATGGTGCGCTTGGGGAGCCACTGGAACACCGACAGGATGACCTCGTCCGACAGCTTGGCGAACATGCCGCTCTCGTCGTCCTCGGACATGCTCACTCGGTACGACTTGTCGTCGTGCTGGGACGGACACTTGCTGGGGTGAGATGAGTTCTCGCAGGAAGCGCAGAATGACCTTGAAATAAAGAAATCATTGCATATTTCTTGACAACATACTTCAATAGCTCCGTATCCCAAACAACTTGAATGGTAGATGTCAAACTCTAAGGTCAGCCTCTACTTCAGTTATAGTAAGGGTCGTAAGAACCGATCAGCCATTGCTAGAAATCTATGTTTAGTTAAAAAGCATTTACAGTGGCCGGCCCAAAAACGTGGAACTCTAGGGTCTCCATCATGTGTAGTGATGAGCTCAAAATTCTATTGATTTTCTGACGCTACTGTTTAAATCGATTATCATTCGAATCAGCGCCATCTACCGGATTTTCCATAAGTTGATCAGCGCCATCTAGTAGATTCTGCCAAAATGTTTTACGCATATTTGCTGAGATATTGACCCGAAAAATAAATTGACATCTTTTTAAGTATTTTCATTCTCTTTGTGATGATATTAAATTAGATTCATATTAATTATTTATGCTAGTATATGTTTTTTACACAAATTTGGTATTAATAATATGTATTAATAAATACGCTCAAATTTTAATTTTTTATAATGTGTATTGTGATATTGTGCGGCGCATGGTGATCACAGTCACAGTTTTCAATCACTGATATTATCAAATACCAATCACAATCACACCTGTGAGTCCAAAGTAGCATTGTTTCTCATCAATAATTTTTACGTCACATAATTCGAAAATTACATGATTCAACTGAGACAAGACTAGCGGTTCACAATGGAGTCCTGATACTGACACTGATGTATGGAAGTGAGGCCTGGAGATGGTAGAAGAGGAACGAAAGTAGACTGAATGCAGTGGAAATGAGATCACTTAGGCATATATGTGGCAGATACATTTATGACAGAGTAAAGAATGTAAAGCTGATCTTAATATAGTGAGTAAGATTGGTTTGGTCATACGGAACGGATGAACGAGGAGAGAATAATACTCAGAAAAAATAGATATACTCGGATCAGTGCAATGCTGGAAGACCTGAATGTGATGACCCTTAAGCAGAAGATATATTTTAATATAATGATATTTTAAATACTAATTTAACGTATTAATTATAAATATATACATTATAAAATCAATTTTGTCTTTGCGCTACCGGGATTCGAACCTGGATGTCTATTTCCAATCCGGGGAATTACACTACCAATTGTGTTATAGCGCCAGTATTTTTCATGACAAACTTTCGTACCTATACGTTACACTCTTTCAAATTAATACATTATTCGACAAAATTGAATTTATATATATATATATATTTATAATTAATACATTAAATTAGTATTCAAAACATCATAGACCTATGTTCTGAATAATTACAACTTCACAATAAGAATGTGTTAATAATGGTGTTTATTTATAAAATCCTCAATAAGAAAATATCAGCGGAATTTACATGAAAAATTGATGCAAATCAACGTGAGCACGAGCATCGTACAAGGGGAAGGGATAGACCGAGAGTGCCATTCAGGAGGAAGGACAAATCTCAGAAATCGATGATGTATAGTGCGATGGAGATTTTTAATGAAATGCCAGAAAACATAAGAAAGGAGGAGAAATTGAATAGATTTAAAATGAAACTGACTAAATATGTAAACGATAAGTTTTAGTAAAAGAAAAGACTTTAATCTTGTTTATATTAGAGCATATGTAGGCACTATGTTAAGAATTAAATAAATGGATACTGAAATGGCTGCTCAATAATAAATCTAAAGGAAGACACAATAAATAAAAACTTTAATTATTTAATTAGACAAAATACCTATCGTGGGCTGTGAAGCACTCCTTCTCCTCATTCTGTCCGACGAAATAGCCGTCGCTCTCTCCGTGGACGATCGTCTGTTCCAGATCCTCACTGTCCGCCGACTCCAGGATCACCTGATCCACCGACGACAGCGGACAAGACCCGTCATCGTCGTCGATCTTCCTCTTACTACCGCTCGTCGACCCGCTGCCGCTGCCAACTTTACTGTCGCTCTCTCTAAAACCACTTTTCGTCTGTTTCGGGCTGGACTGACTGATTTTCCAAGTGCTATCGTTCGAATCGGAAACGCGGTGTATCGTTTCGGTATTTCTATGTGTTGCATTTGATGCGTCGTTTATATCGACTATTTGACTATCGTCTGTGTCGCATGGTCCGTGACTCGTAAATGTTTCACGTGGAGAGTCTTTTGCGTCTGTGTTTTTATTTATAATTTCAAATTGGGCACTGGAGACATTATCAATTATTGTTTTTGGTTGGATGTCTTCAGTTTGCGAGCTGGTTTCGGTCCCGTTGAAGAAGTTATCGAATTCTCTTTCGAAGTCCGATGAGTCTATAAAGTCTTTGCGATCTAAAATTAAAAAAATTTAAAAATATATGTACATAATACAAAAAAATATGACACTTTTTGATAAAATTGCAGGAAATAGTTTAATGCAGTGGACTGAAGGACTGAGGAGAGTGGGAGGAGGGAGAAAGGGAGAGGGGAGAATGAACGCAGGAATGTAGAAAAAAGTTACATTTGTTATACATAAATATTTAAAATTTGAAAGCTGCACAGAAACAAAAAAAATAATTAATTAAACTTTGTATTTTTGTATTATATAATATCAAGTGGCAGTCGATAGCATCATTTTCTCTCTCTCCCTCTGAATGTTCCGCTCGTTGCGTTATGATGCGTAATTTAAACGATTAATGCGGTAAAATGACGCATAGAGGAACGACCGTGCGATCTATTTCTGGGTGTTTTGTATGAAATAAACGATACATGCGATTGATCGTAGTATCACTGTATATTGTTCAGTATAGGAAAAAATAAAATAAATTTAATAGGAATATTAGCAATTTTGTAAAAGTTAAGAAATTTAGACTTTCCGGCGTCCCTTAAGTGCTGTCTTTATATATACAAGAACATAGTTATATTTGATTGATTACATAATAATAAAAAAAAACTTATAAATATCATATTACATATATAAAATCATGCAGAGGAAAAAAAAAAATGTACACAGTAATATATGTCATTACATAATATAGAGAGGAACAAATATACAAGTCAAACAAGTACATAGATGGAAAATTAAGGTGCAGTAGTTCACACTCAGGGATCCATTCATCATAAACACACCCAAAAGAGGGCCAGTGGACGGGACAAAATGTTTTGAGTCAGTAAAAATCACCTCTGTCTGTGCGCAAAGCGTCGCACTGCGCGGCGATGCGCGGCCGGTGGAGAGCGGGATGCGGGCTGCACGTGGTGTGCGGGGAGGCCTGGCAGACGGGGTTCGCTCCTGTCGCCGGCTTGTCTGCCGCCTGTGACGTGCTGGCCTAGAATGACGGAGGTATCGAGTCAGATTTGAATTGGAATTTTTGCAACAGTTTAATAATTCAATTTGAGTAATGATGTTCGACAGTGAACAGATAACTGCGCACAAGGTAATAGAATATTAGATATTTAAAATAACATGATAGATTACAGCGTGATACATTAGCAGAGAAGCTTGGATTTGGTCATTCAACCATTCGTCAACACCTGTGCCATCGGAAAACTCAGCTAATTGGGTCAATCACAAACCTCCTCACAAACTTCACACAGAGTCTAATCGCGTGCAAAGAATGAATGTGAAACATTTTTTGGAAACGATGCCCCACCCACCGCCCTATTCGCCGGACATTGGCCCATCTGATTATAATTTATTCCAGTCTTCAAAATCATTTGGACGGAAAAAATATGAATTCTGTAGACAAGGTACTGTAATTTTGGAAGAGGAGCCTTGCAAGTCTACCGGAAAGATGGAAGAGCATTGTAGCGAATTAAAAAAGAACTGAGTTTATCTTAATTATGATTATTAATGAATTATAATTAAGTATAAAAATGATACCTAATATTATTTAAATTAAAGTAATAAACTCACCATTTCTTCCTGGCAGTCCACCCTCGCTTTCTTCCCGCACTTCTCCATTTCACTGCACCTCTTCTTATCTCCTTTACTTTGACAAACGTCCTCGCCGGACAATCCAGCGTCAATTAAACCTTTAACATTAACATTTTCATCGCAGTCTAAAAAATCAGAGACACCACAATCAGTCTTACAACAGTCTGCGTTTAAATTATTTGAAAGCGAAAATTCCGGAACACGGGCTTCGGTTGTTTTAGAATCGTTTGCAGGAAATTCAGATTTTTTTGCAAATTCATAAATATTTGAATCTTTTTCACGTTCGAAATTGGGGCATTCAATTTTTTTTTCTGCACTTTTACCATGTGCGTTCATCTTGGAGCCACTTCCAGCGAGGACTTTGCTGTTGGGCGAAGACTTTGGAGAGTTTTTTGGCAGTTGAAATGTTTTTTTGTAATAGTGCGACGTTCTGAGATTCGGGCTTCGGTTTTCAATGTTGTCCAGAATCGTAGCGTCGCAGGAGTTCTGAAAAAATAATATTTGTTATTTACGAGACGTTTCTTCAGTTATGTGCATACTAAAAAAAACACAAGGAGGAAAATGAAAACATTGAACTATTAAAAATATTATTTATATATTTTTGTCATTATTTATTTTGTTAAATTGAAAAGGTAATTCTTTATTTTATAAAAACTTTTTTAAATAAACAAAACTTATTTATTATTCATTATTCAACCTAGAAATAGATGAATTTCAAATAATTCTAAATACATTTATCAACTGTCGCAATACATGTCTCAGTGCCGCGAAGTCACGCGGTGGCAACGACGTGTGTGATTTTGTCCTGCAGATATTTATGAATATAAAACACAATTTTTTGTTTAAAAGTGAGAATTATTTGTTATTAATGAGAACACATTCTTATTGTGAAGTTGTAATTAGTCAGAACAGACGCTCTGTGATATTTTAATGGCTTTCAAATAATGGAACGATAGATGTATTAATTTGAAAAGTGTAATATATAGGTTCGAAAATTTGTCATCAAAAGTACTGTCTGCTGTAGCGTAGTCGGTTAATGCACCTTTCCTGGATTGAAAAGAGATCCAGATTCGAATCGCGGTAGTGCAACAACAATATTTTTCTTATATATATAATAATATATGTATATCTTTCTAATTAATATTTAGAATTATTTGTTTTATATTCTACAATTTACAACAATACACATATAAGTGCACTCTTTTTGTATTTATTGTTAGTTTTAAATAAGCCCTGACAATGCTCGAGCTAAGTGAATCCGGTTGGCGTTTAATAAAATTCGTGGTTTCATACAAAATGATCGCTTTCTACAAAAATATAAATATCTTTTGGTGATTTAGCATTTTTTTTGTACATAAATAAATATATAAACAATTCCAATCAATAAATAGACACTACATATTCTATCTAATTGTATTTTTTGTATTGCAAGTATAAATTTTATTTCCTGACAATTTTTTATTAATAATTTTTGTGTTTTTCCGTTATGTATTTTAAATAAAAATTAATAAAAACCTATCGCTATTTTTGTTCAGCATTTTTAGAACCTGTAAAGAAAATTAGAACGCGCTAGAACGGTTAATAAATATTTTCCATATTCCCACCCCACCTCACCCTTTTGCCTAAGTAGGTTATTACCCAACTGTATACAATTTTGTTGTCAATTTCAACTGTTGACAAGAGAGATCCCACTCTACAATATTATAGTCGTGTTAAAAAATTAAAAATTCGGATATGCGCCGTTTCGGAAATCATAACGATGACGTTCTTGTCGTCACTTTTGACAGGGTGCCGCATGCGTGTAGGCCGCATATTACAAGTTATATTTTATAAAGTTCCAATCACCGGCGCGGAATATACAGGGTGGCCCAAAAAAAGTGAGAACATTTTGTAAAATGTGATATAATTATATCAAAAATTAGTTTAACTATATCAACAATAGCTTAAATAGTTTACTAATTTACCTATATTACGTTTTATTTCCGGTCGACATCTTTGATTATTAATTTTGCCATAGTTTATATTTGATTTTTTCAAACTGTCGCCCAGAATAACAAAAATCACCGCAGAAGACCGTATTCTAATTTACGAATTGAAAAACGTTGTGGTGCTAGGAAAATGATCAGTTTCAAAATAAAGTTTGGAGTATAGCTAGACATTACAGCAGGACAGAGCTCCATCTCACACAGCCAGAAATACAATCAACTTTCTTCGTAGTGAGAATGTTAATTTCATCGAGCCAGGCATGTGGCCACCGAACAAACCAGATTTAAACCCAATAGATGATGCAATATGGGATTTCTGATTAGCTGAATATTTTGCAAAAAAAATTACATTACGAATTATAATTAATTATATTATGTTTTGAAAAAACTTGTCTGTTACGAGATGTTCTCACTTTTTTTGGGCCATCCTGTACATGGTTTACATTTAAACGCACCATTTTATGTCCTCTCGATGGATGGCATAATACAATTAGAAACGTTATACTCAAATAATTCAGGTTTAATTGAGAATGATCACAATTATCACGACTAATCGGTAAGCGAATGAAGAATTCGGCAATCCCGAGGTTTCCACTCACCGTGTCATCGTCGGGACTTATATTCTCATCTAATAAAGCCACGCCCATTTCAGCCAAAACCTGAAAGAGTAAATATTGTAATGAATGTTATTATCACGGGTGAAACGACGCCGGGGAAAAGTTGATACGAAATTTATTCTCACCTGATTGTCTTCTTTCTTGTCTGTCAAACTCCATCTTTCTTTGCCTCTGGAATCCAAGCGAATTCGTTTCCTGAAAACGTACGCTTAAATTTATAAAAATATATATCACACAGTAATTAAAATGAAATAATATCTGGAATATACGGATGTTTATTTATTTATTAAATTGTGCGGCAAAGACTTCAGCCGTGATTTCTTGGCTCGTGGTGAAATAAATCACAGATCTGCAGATCACCATACGCAAAACAGAATCTTCCGGATGTGATAGTGCCTTTCGAATAGTTGACACATGTTACAAAACACATCTTTTATGATTGAGAAATTGAAACTCAATGAACAAATAAAATAATGAATCAATTAGCATAATGCCGTTTTTTGCATTTGAGCTTATTTGCTTATTGTGTGAAGGATTTTCAAACAATAAAATAATCATGTTCCGTCATAGAAAGTGTTCTTAAAAATGTCCATACATTTTTAATATTGATTTTTATATGAGAAAGAAGGTATTATTTTACGTTAAAACTTAAACTTTAAAAACACTATTAATAGTAATCTAAAATTACAAATAAATACATGGCAGGGTCGTATAAACGACGGATTCATTTTGTCTAAAGACGTTGGTTAAACGTAAGTACAAATATTGTATTACATATATTATATATGATTGTATAATGTCATTGGTACCTAGATCTATACCTTCTGCACGTCACTGCCTATCCTACCATTGTAAGAAAGATTTTATTCTCACAGCAGTAGCTGACTATTCGTCCACGTTTTAATGGGCGAGATTTTCACTGGTGATGGGCTCTTGTGGACCTGATTTTTCGTATATTTGTTCACGTTTTAACGTGAAACACACATCCAGTTAAAATTAATAATATATTGTATATAATATATCAAATATTATTCATAAAAAACTACCATTGCAAAAACATGAATAAATTAGGCTACATTTACGCGGCAATATTGTGTATACGCGTCAAAAATTCGCAAAAAAATTGTAACACTTCAGAAAATGTCGCTCAATTTGCTAATGCTCTCCAAAAGCACTCGTCGGGTGCTAATTTAAAATAATAAATTGTTCCAAAAATAATTTTGAATGCAAAAAAAAAACACTTGACGTACGAGAGATCTAACCTAAAAATAAAGTTTTCATAACTTATTGTAACGCAGTGCGACGAAAATAATACCTGTCTATAAGCTCCAGCTCGTCCAGAAATCTCGGTACGATGGTTTCTGGCTCATTTTCAGTGGATTCCATTCTAATTTAGATATTTTTGTGACTAAATGACAAGGGCGAAACTCGGAGGCGAAGTTAGAAGTTGATAAATTTAGGCGCGCTCAGCTGATTGAGAACTGTTTTTTTTTTATTAATATTTATGGCTGTACATTTTTGCGTGCGTGGCGAATATTTTCGCGGTATTATGTTATTGTTTAGGCGAAGTTTTCAAAATCATCTTAACTTAAATCCTGTCTTCAAAGTTTAATAAAATGTATTGAAATACGGTCGCATCTCACGTGTGACGTTCACGTGTTACGAATATTATTTTCGGAGCGAATTTTAAATTATTATTTAACATTATTTAAATATTGCTGTGTGGGCCGCGCGCCGGGCAATGTAAGCTTCTCCTCACCCCACTCCTAACGTGCATTCACAGCGGATGAAGGGTCGCTAACCCCCCCGTGGTGGGTTTCTGCCAAGCCGAAGCTAGCTCTCGCTCTACGCCTGCCCAACGCATCAGACCTGCTCCGGGGCGCCGCCGGCTTTGCGGTCGGCCTCCAGACAGCTCCATGCCGACTGCCATTTTGCTTCGAGACGAAGCTGCGACGTGCCTCCTGGAAGGCATCCGATGATACCGCCTTGGACACGAGGTAAGCGGCAGATATTTCCGCCGCTCACACTAAAGGACTGGAGGCCACCCACCAAGAGATGACCGGACGCGATCATGGAGACCACATGACGAGCGAAGCTGCAGAGCCCGCGTCCGTGAACTGGACCAGGGGCGGACTCCAGACGCAGCTCGTCGCACGCACCCGCAGCAGACCACACGTGGCTATGCAGTTGGCCACAAGTATGAATAAGACAATAAAGTGAGTGAAACGATAAAACAATTAAGGTTAGATATAAGAATTTTCCTTTTCCATATTTTTCTTTTGTTGTAATAGATATGTAAATTTGTATGTAGAAACTCGTATTAATTTAATTTACCCTCCCGCCATCTTCTCGCGACCACCACAAATAATGATTGCGCAACGACCAGAACGTTGCGTTTATATCATGCTAAAACTTATTTATTACATTTGACTCTTCTTTAATACGTTTCTTCGTCATGAAATAATATATTTTTCAAATCGAAAACTTGTTTTAATAATGCATAATTTAGAAAATGGAATTATAAGAGAATGAAATAATTGTGTCATAAAACTATATTTTTTATTAAATAAACAAGTGAAGTATTGTTTTTCATATTTAAAAATATTCATTCAATTTGTACATTTAATGTATAACTAATTTTAATGTATAATATTTACGATTAAATACATTATTTAAACAAAATCATTCAAAAATATCACAAAGTCAACATAACACCATTTTAGAAATAAAAACGATACCTTAAGGGCAAACTAACGAAAAAACACAATGTTTTTAACACAGGCAATACTCGTTAAATGTGTTTTATATGATCAAGTTTAGTAGAATTTTAATATTGTAAAGATTAAGAAAATTAAGGTTTTCAGTTCATTTAAATTTATTAGTAAAACACATTCTTATTGTGAAGTTGTAATTATTCACAACATACAACTTACAATATGAATGTGTTCTCCTAATAATAAAGTTGTATCAATGTGTCCAAAATTTAATAAAAATGAATTGATAATTCTGGCGTCTGCTATCAGATTACTCAAAGGTATTTGAGATTCCGTAAAAGTATGGTAGATGGCTTTTTCAAATAATGGAACGATTAAATGTATTAATATCAACAAAAAAAAGTAACATATAGGTTCGAAAATTTGTCGTTAAAAATATCGTCGGTGTAGCATAGTTGGATAATGCACCTTCCCCGGTTTATATTCTTCGATAAAATTGATTTTGTATGTGTATTTTTCTAATTAATATATTTAATTCATGTTTTTATTTAAATTTAGCTAGTTTCACATATTTACAGAGTGACTTCATAAATTATTGATGATTTTTGTCAAAACAGGAAAACCATTGTCTATAATTTTTGCCTTTTCAGATATACATTTGTAGCGATCGGAATTCAAATCCACCGCCATCTCAGTCGGCATCGACGCTAGCGACAGCGCTGCCGGCTGCTGCTACAATCCTGGCTCGAGAATTCACCGCCAGGCACTCTCTCCAGTTTCATCGTTTCACAACGGCGGTCTTGCCGGCTCGCGCTCGCCGAGCAAGACCGCCAATTCATTTCATTTCATAAGACACGTGCACCTTCTACATCTTCATTCACTGTATTCATTTATATCTATCTTCATTGTTTTTATCATACTGTCATAATAAACCTCAAACACGCAAATCACATTAATTTCATTTAACCACCGTCCTAACCCCCAAACCTTCATAACAACAAATTTTCTCTAAAAATCAATCGGAAAATTAAGCCCTCTAAATAAAATCAATGCAAATATTGTGTAGCTCTTTATTTTCATCGATTTGCATGTATCGTCACTACCTCCCCGTGCCGGGAGTGGATAATTTGCATGCCTACTACTTCCGTGGATGTGGTATCCATTTTTAGGCTTCCTCTAAGGAGTCCAACCCTGATACCCTGTTATCCGTGACAGCCATGGTAGTCGCATAAACTACCATCGACAGTTGATAAGGTAGATATTTGAAAGATGCGTCACCGGTGTTAAACCGTGCGATCAGATCAAAGTTATCTAAAGTCATTTCGATTGGCGACGAACGGGGCGCGAACCCCGCCGCCAATTGGTTTTTGATTTAATAAAAGTATTCAGAATGTAAGAATATATTTTTTCATTCCCCTATAATTTCTCTATTTTATAGGCTTTTCCAGAATTTGTGTATAAGTTTTTTTCCTTTCACTATTATTGTTTTTTTCTTCCTACTTTTGTACTTTTTTCTTTAAATTTTTTTTTGTTTTGTCAAAAGTAACAATAATAGTTATTCTTTTTTAAATTCTAGTATTAATAGTAGCTTGTTGATGTAGTGGTCAAGACGCTGGCCTAGTGATCTAGTGGTCGGTGGTTGGCGCCTCGTTCCAGGACTCCAGCAAGTTAGTCCTATTTTCATAGCACAAGCGTTTAGCTTAGTTTGAAAATAGTAAGAATATTGATGTGACATGTATTCCGTGTACGCATCTCTATTTTTATTAAATAAATATATATATATATTCACAACTTATAGAGTTAAAAAAATTAAATTACTGAAAATGTAATAGCTATTCTTATGTTCCATTTTTGGTATTTGACTTTTTTTTGTTTGTTTATTTACCTAGGTAGTAATATTTTGTTGATAAATAAATAATTTCGATCAAAATTGTGTTTGCAACATTGTGTTAGAGATCCTATTATATTTAAATATGCACTTTAAAAAATGAAACCTCACAAGAAAGATAAAAAATCTTGGGCGGTCAACTGACCGCCCACGCGATTGGACGTATCAATTATCTAGCGCGAGCGCATGAAGGATAATTAAACTTTTATTGAGACTTGCATGGCTTAGTCTTTAACACAAGCATATGATTATTGGCAGGATCAACCGGGGAGGAAAGCTTTTATTTGATCGAAAACTAACCTTTCAAACAGTACTTTAATACTTAAGTAGAACGTTTAACTAGTAGGAATCTCTGGCTGAATTTCCGCAAACCATTTACTCGAGACATTAAAATATATTGTGAAAAATTTACCCATTTGCAGCATGTATGTTAATCAAGTCTAAAAAATAAACAAATTGTAGTACAATTCTAGGTCTATTTCGTTCTAACGTTGTGCTTGGGATAATTTTATTTTCATACAGACGCATAATGTGTGGACAGATTTTGTATTCTATCGTAGATAAAGTTTGCTGTGATTGGATTTGTTGCAGGATTAAGGTGTTCGTGCGTCGTGCTGTCGGTGGGAAACGTAACACTCTTCTTCGGTAGTACACTTCGATGGCGATTATTCGCGTATCACTATTGAGAATAATTCAAGTCTCTGCTGCATACGTGAAGATTTGAAAGATAAAAATGTGAACCGATAATATTTTAAATATGAATTAAATACACATATAAAATCAATTTTATCAAAAAATATTGTTGTTGGGCTACCGGGATTAGAACTTGGATCTCTTCCAAACCGGGGAAGGTGCATTATCCAACTACGCTACAGCGATGATATTTTTAGCGACAAATTTTCGAACCTTTTTGATGTTTGATTTAATCGTTCCATTATTTGAAAGAGCCATTTATCTTATTTTTACGGATACTCAAATACCTTTGAGTAATCTAATAGCAGACGCTAATAATAATAATAATAATAACAACTTCATAATAAGAATGGGTTCTCCTAATGATAATATTTTAGTTACTCGTTTCGTGTATATCTTTCTCTCACACATATCTACTACTCTTTCTGTCACAAATTTATGAATTGGTTCATAACATTTGTATCTACTTGGATTCGACATTGAATTTCCGACCGATTGTCATTGCCTCTTGAACTATATCTATGTGCTCAACATAGACCCATTGTGTATATAATGGCACTCGCGTTATCATATTATTTTTTGAGCGTTAAAATTAATACGATAAGTAGGCACCTACGCTTGGGTTGTTTTTAAAATTACGCACAAGCATTTTTGTCTATGGTTTTGACATGGACGTCAAATGCGCGGCCGTGCCTAGTTAATTTGTTTATTTTCGCTATTTTCCGCCGTTTTTGCGGAGTTGTCGCCCCCAAAGCCGCGCGGAAGCCGGGAGGGATGCCCGAGTGACGGGGCCGCAGTGTTTTGGTGCATTTTTTTTCTTTTATTTACGCATTTTTGACGTTCGGACCAGTGGACTCTGCCGAGTGCCGTAATGTGTTGCTGCTGACTGAATCGTTGTTTTTGTTTTGACGGCCGCGAACCGACGGCTGTTATTATGTTTGTTAGAATAAAAAATTCCTGACCTATTTAGGGTTGATTACGAAATAATTGTAGTTGGTTTAGTGTTGTTATAACCGATCGCGTTATAATTGCTAGTCCAACGTTCCTCTGTGCGTAATGTTTTAATGGAGGTGTGCGTCTCCAGTGGGTTTCGTAACTCTGATATGAGCGTGAGTACCCAGGCTGTCTACTATGAACGCAAAATACTATATACTATAACTTAACAATTATTAAATCTTACAATGTTTTCATATACACATACATATACGTTCGCTACTTAACTACGCGATTGTCAGTTGGGGTGGTGCAGCTAGTAGTATTTTAGACTCCGTAAGTAAACCACAAAAAATGGTTCGGAGAGTTATTCATAAGAAGCCCCTTCGCTCTCCTTTGAATGAACTCTTCAAAGAATGTCACGTCCCAGACATCTGTCAAATGTACACACTCACTGCACTAAAATACTTTTACCGGCATAAACAATATCATCGGCAAATAATGCACCTTCACCTAACAAGGACACGGGCCGACTGTCACTGTCTCGTGCCAATCACTATATCAATAATAGCTCAAATAGTTTACTAATTTACTTACTTACCTATATAACGTTTTATATCGACAATTTCCGGTCGCCATCTTTGATTATTAATTTTCCCATTGTTTATATTTGGTTTTTTTAAATTGTCGCCCAGGGTGACAAAAATCACTGCAGAAGACCGTATTCTGATCAAAAATTTGTGAATTGAAAAACGTCGGGGTGCTAGGAAAATGATCAAAGAGTTTCAAAACAAATCCTGGAGTATAGCTAGACATTACAGCATAACTGGACATTGCAGCAGGACGGAGCTCCATCTCACAGTCAGAAATACAATCAACTTTCTTCTTCGTGAGAATGTTAAGTTCATCGAGCCGGGCGTGTGGCCACCGATCAGCCCAGATTTAAACCAAGTAGATTATGCAATATGGGGTGTTTTAATGATTTCTGATTAGCTGAATATTGTGCAAAAAAATGACATTAAGAATTATAATTAATTATATTATGTTTTGAATTAACTCGTGTGTTACAAGATGTTCTCACTTTTTTCAGGCTACTCTGTATACACACTGAATAATCAAAAATTTCGGCATGGCTTCATTTAAACCTTGACATTACATGTACTCAATTGAGCATTTTAAGTGCTATAATTCTATATTTTCTGATGACGTTTAGAATAATAGCTTTAAAAAAATATTATATATAGTGGTATCTTGACTTATGAGTTTTTCGAGATACGAGCCGTCTTTCGGCTGATTTTTTGTTTTAAGTTTAGAGCTCTAATTCGAGTTAGTCGGCGCAACGAACGCCATAGCAAACGCCGCAACATCCGCCCAGCATCTCGTGTCTCACTCGTCCACTTTAAGCGGTTAAATAGTGGATGAATCAGTTATTTTGCATAATTTTGTTTTTCCAACTGCGGGTCCAAAGAGAGTGAGCGCGAAGGACAGTGCTGAGAAGAAGAAGTGGATGATGTGCATTGAATTAAAGATAGAAATTATCAAAAAACACGACCAAGGTGTGCGTGTAGTCGGCAGTACGAGCGTAGCACTAACACATTCTTATTGTAAAGTTGTAATTATTCAGAACACAGGTCTGTGATGTTTTAACATCCACGGAAGGCTTGGCACGACCAGGTAAACCGGATAGTGGAGGATGGTCCTGTCAATAGCCTCAATAAACGTCGAGCTTGTATGAGAAGATGTATGAACGTGGATGAGGTGAGAATTGTGTGTCAGGACGGAAGAGTGTGGCGCTCTATCCTCTGCCTACCCCTGCGGTGAAACGGCGTGATGGTAAGTAGTTAATTAATTCGAAAATGGTGAATAAATTATAAAAAATTAATAAAGCACGGGGTCAAAAACTGTTAATTTTCAGGTTGTACCACCAGATATTCGAGAGTGAAATTAGTTAACCAATGTATTTTTTACCAACGTTCGAACAACTCGTTTTAGCAAAAATTTTTTTTACCAAAGTTAAAAGTTACCACTGATTACTCGGACTCGATGAGGCAAGAATTGTGTGTCGGGACAGAGGAGAGTGGCGCTCTATCCTCTCTGCCTACCACCTCAGGGAAACGGCGTGATGTAAATTAAGTAAACAGTGAAGCAGGCATAGTCTAAAATCAATATTATAATTTGATCTGTAAAGTAATTATCCCCTATCAGGAAGAATAATCTCTTCTTTGTTATCGCCTTATTCCGCTCATCTGAAGTCAGCTACTTTAATCTTATCAATCTGCTCCGCCTTGTTCTTTCCTGTGCTGCGTTCTCAGTCACATTCGGATGACTGAAGCTAATCATTTAACTCCGCTTATTTTTCTCAGCTGCGTGATTTTGTCAGTCAGTTTCTTGACACTCGCCCAACATTCGGACCCATAGACTTATATAATTTTTTGTATCAAGACTTCTTCTTCACGCGAAGGTGGGCCACTATGTTGCAGTGCATGCAATTCTCGATTTACAAACGAATTCCGTGATGTCGTTTGTTATGCGTCAAAACACCTAAATACGCATTTTTATCATATAAGTTAGAGGTTATGAAATGCCAACATATTAAACATTTAATGTGTACGTTTTATTGTAACAATATGCTATAATCGTAAAATAAGTTAAATACTAATTAATATATTTAATTAGTATTTAAAATATCACAGACCTCTGTTCTGAATAATTACAACTTCACAATAAGAATGTGTTCTCCTTAATAATATATAAGTTGTATCAATGTGTCCAAAATTTAATAAAAATTAATTGCTATCGGTTTACTCAGATGTACACTCGGGTCTCTTTTTATGCGATAGATACGTTCCACAGGAAAACGCATAAAAAAAGACTAGACAGACGTTATAAAAATGAAGGATTCGTTCCATAATTTTTTACAATTGCATAAAACTAATTTAATATGTTAAAATATACTGAAAAACGCATCAGAAAAATATATTCCTTCCAAATTTATGTATAAAAATCTTTTTTGCATATTTTTTTCTTAAGAATTATCATCGCTTTATGACAATGTTGGGCATAATTTGCCAACTGGTTGGAAATCACTTTCATCATTAGAAGAGATAGTCAGCGCATCAGATCTATGATCTGTGTTTGTTCACAATATAAATTAGCCTCAACTTGGCGTGTTGATTTTTCCCTTTTGACAATATAATCAGTGATTAAACTTTGCGATGACTTTGCTCATTTTTTGTACAATTCATGATGTCCAGAAATGCAATTTTGAAGCTAGCGTTGACACTTGAATGCTCGTTCAGAATTATCATCTTTTTCAATTAAATAGTTTGCCAATTTACTGCAAAGTTGAAGACCTTCTCGAAATGCACTTGCGGTGAGTCTGACTGGAGTTTATTTTTTTTCCGATTCATTTTCTTTTTCTTTGACAACGGTATCGAGAGTTATATCAATGATAATCATTGTCATTATCATCTGTATTATGCTCACTGATAATTTCTGAAAACGATGGAGAGGAGAAACGCGTCCAAAACATGCACAATTTCACTTGGTTTCGGCTGAATTGTACTGACGCAGACTGTGTTTGCATATACATACAAAATTCTCCAAAGTTTTGACAAATTCGTCTAAAATAGTTATTTAAAAAAAAAGCTTTTTAAAATATAAACCGCATAAAAAGAGACCCGAGTGTATTTGAGATTCCGTAAAAACAAAGTAGATGGCTTTCAAATAATGGAACGATAGATGTATTAATTTGAAAAGTGTAACATATGGGTACAAAAGTACTGTCGCTGTAGCATAGTTGGATAATGCACCTTCCCCGGATCGGAAAGAGATCCAGGTTCAAATACCAGTAGCGCAACAATAATTTTTTTCAATAAAATTGATTTTATAAGTATATCTTTGTAATTAATACATTTAATTAGTATTTAACACAACTTCACAATAACAATGTGTTCTCCTTAATAGTAAAATAAGTTGAAAAAATACTAAGAGAACACAAGATGTGTATAGTTGACTTTAATTAAAAACAAACTAAATTACATATTATATCATATATTGTACATTCATATTTTCATCAGCGTTTGTTATTTTCACGCGCGTGTCGCTTTGCGCACTCGGCGTAGATGGTTGAACTTCCGGTGAAGCGGCTGCGGCTGGTTCGTCCGCTCTTGAAATATATTACACAGTTGATTTTCTTCATTAAAAATCTCATTATAACATGTCATTGAATTATAATCGCCTCTTTTCGCTTTCGCAATTCTCCATATTGGAGTCCTGTTCTTCTTACTTTCTCCGCGGGGGCAGGCAGAGAGGATAGAGCGCCACACTCTTCTGTCCTGACACACGATTTTCGCCTCATCAACATTCATACATATTCTCACACAAGCTCGCCGATTATTGAGGTTTCTAACAGAACCATCCTCCATTATCTGGCTTACCTGGCCGTGCAAAGTCTTCCGCTGATGTCCTCTATTTCTGGTGCCATCAACACTTGCGTCATATATCTTTCTTATGATTCTCTCCTCAGTCATCCGTTTCATATGACCAAACCACCTAAGTGATCCTTTCTTAATCTTACTATACTAACATCAGCTTCACATTTTCCGCGTCGTAAATATTTTGGAATGTGAAATTTCAAGTTTTTCTTGTATTTCTGTGTTTAAATTTGTTTCTATTTCTATCAACTCATCAATTCCTCAGAATATAATAATAATAATGTATTTATTACGGCGTGATCGGCTCGTTTATGCAAGCCTCGATTCACAGTAAAAAAATCGCCCATTCAAGTAACAAAATAATTATGAAAAGATATAAACAAATGTTATGAAAAGACAAGCAAAATTGATGAAGTTCACACATGTACAGGGTGGCCCAAAAAAAAGTGAGAACATCTCGTAACACACGAGTTATTTCAAAACATAATATATATAATTAATTATAATTCTTAATGTCATTTTTTTGCACAATATTTAGCTAATCAGAAATCATCAAAACACCCCCCATACTGCATAATCTACTGGGTTTAAATCTGGCCTGTTCGGTGGCCACACGCCTGGCTCGATGAAATTAACATTCTCACGATGAAGAAAGTTGATTGTATTTATAGCTGTGTGAGATGGAGCTCCGTCCTGCTGTAATGTCCAGTCATGCTGTAATATCTAGCTATACTCGAGGCTTTGTTTTGAAACTCTTTGATTATTTTCCTAGCACCCTGACGTTTTTCAATTTGCAAATTTTCAACCAGAATACGGTCTTTTGCAGTGATTTTTGTCATTCTGGGCGACAATTTAAAAAACCAAATATAAACAATGGGAAAATTAATAATTAAAGATGGCGCGGGGAAATTTTCGAAATAAAACGTAATATAGGTAAATAGGTAAGTAAGTAAATTAGTAAACTAATAACTTAATTTTGATGTAATTATATAATATTTTACAAAATGTTCTCACCTTTTTTGGGCCATCATGTATATATATATATATATATAAACAAAATTTGAGTTCAACAACTCTTTTAAATCAGCCGAGTCATGTTTGATTTACTCCATTTAAATTTACCCAGATCGACAACTTTGTATGTTACGTAAATAAAAAAGATCTTAAAACTATAATGTACATTATAGCAAATGTTCATAAATCAAACATTTGTAAATCGTCATTTTATTCTGTATAATCATCACCATTTTAGACATTGAACCGCTTTCTTAAGTTACGCAGCCAAGGTAATCACTTTCCACCCATGACTCTACTTTTACCTTCGTCTGCATTGTGAGTTGTAAATATTATTATTAAGTTTTCTTAATTTATTTATGCGTAGTGGTGATGTTTTTCTTAATTTCTCCCCCGAGCAGCGCACAAAGCATAGCATTTATTATTAAGGGGAACACATTCTTATTGTGAAGTCGTAATTGTCCAAAACATTAGCTCTGTGATATTTTTAATACTAATTAAATGTATTAATTACAAAGATTTAAAATCAATATTGTTGTTACTACCGGTATACGGAATTAATTAGTATTGAAAACATCACAGAGCTATGTTCTGAATAATTACAACTTCACAATAATTATGTGTTCTCCTTAATAATATATAAGTTGTATCAATGTGTCCAAAATTTAATAAAAATTAACCATTAATTCTGGCGTCTGCTATTGATTGTATTTGAGATTCCGTAAAAATAAAGTAGACGTTTTACAAATAATGGAACGATAGATGTATTAATTTGAAAAGCGTAACATATGGGTTCGAAAAGTACTGTCGCTGTAGCATAGTTAGATAATGCACCTTCACTGGATTGGAAAGAGATCCAGGTTCGAATCCCGGTAGCGCAACAACAATATTTTTTGATAAAATTGATATATATATCTACCTAATTAAAACATTTAATTTGTATTTTAAATAGCATTTATAATAATAAACTGATTTAAAATTAGAGGATACATTTCTTCTAGATCATTTGAGAATATTCTTTGTCCATATGTTATTTGAAATATGTGCTGCCGATTTAGTATTATTTTATTTGTGCCCGGCATCTATCGAAATGAATTTTTATCACAAGACTTTTCTTTGTCTGTGACAGTTTAATTATGATTCCTAAACTGGTGCACTTTTGAATGTGAATATGACGATACTATTCCAGTTGGCGCCTCCACATTCCGAGAGTTCTGAACTGACCGAGTCGAGAGGCTCGGCACGCTACGGAGCCATGGCCGACGTGCAGATCTCCACCCACCCCGGTAAGCACTGTTTTGCTCTTTGATTGAACTAATTGTTAAAATAGATTTTCAGTCATTATTTCATATGCATACTAAAAAGTTTAATTGCTTTATGAATGGACACGCTACCCTCACTATTAAACTATTATTAACAATATATAATTATAATATAAAGATAATAATTATTTTAAATATTTATTTACGGCATTGGGCTGTTCTGGGAATTGGTTTTGTTGATCTTTGCGTTTATGTACTTCTGTTTGATTGTTTTCAATATTAATTTTAATATACATACGTACAAAAAAATATGTATTTTATTTTACATAACTTTTTGCAGTATTTAAATTTTATTAACCATAAAACAATATATTATGTACGATTAACGAGTTTTCATTTTTTCAGTTTGAAATTCTAAACGAATTAGATGTACCTTCAAGACGAGGTTAAAAGTTAAATTCGTATAAGTAAGGGAAAACTGGTTGTTCAATCGTTATAAGTTAAAAAATTCAAAGTTACTATTGGCAAAAATTTAACTAACTGACTTACCATCGCACCGTTTCTACACGATAGAGCGCCACACTCTTCTGTCCTGACACACAATTCTCGTCTCGTCCACATTCGTACATCTTCTCATACAAGCTCGCTGATTGTTGAGGCTTCTAACGGAACCATCCTCCAGTATCCGGTTTACATGGTCGTGCCAAGTCTTTTGCGGACGTCGTCTATTTCCGGTGCCATCAACACTTGCGTCATGTATATTTCTTACCGTTCTCTTCTCATATGACATTTTATTATCTTACTCATTATACCGATATTAGGTTTACATTCTTTCCTTATTTCTTCATTCGTTACTCTGTCATAAATAGATTTGCCATATATACGCCTAAGTGATCTCATTTCCACTGCATTCAGTCTACTTTTGTTCCTTTTCTGCTAGCTCCAAGCCTCACTTCCATACATGTCAGTAATAGGACTTCATCGTGTATTGCTAATCTTTCCTCGGTTGACAAGTTCCCATTAGATATAATTACATTCAAAGTACCGTTTTATAAATTTACCGTGGTCAAATTTTATTACTGATCACCCACAACCGGACCTAAATTGTTAATGACTACATTGGACAATGCCATGTTTGTTACGGATCTGTCTAGATGTTGACATGTTTGATAAATGCATTCTTACACAAAATTTTAATATCCCACAAATACACACGTATGGCAATGTCATAATTATAATTAAAAATATAACATTTTAAATAGTTCAATTTTGCGTATAAAATTAGTGTTATAAGGTGGCCATTGCCATCTATTCACAGACTCATTTTCGCACTGCATCATTACAGGAGAGCTCCATCCTGCGATGGAGACGCTGCCCGCCGACTTGACGCTGGACCTGTCCATCCCGGCCGGCGCGGAGGTGGAGGTGAGCACCGCGTCGCGTCGCGGCCGAGGCCGGGGCCGGCCCAAGAAGGAGCGGATAAAGCCTGCCAAAAAACAGATTGGTAACGTATTTGTTTAATCGCACTCTCAATCCATGATTCCTATCTACGCGTGTACGTTCTCTTCCACTGAATCCCTTCATCGTCTTCTCTCAAAAGTTGATTAGAATGGTTGATTATCCTTTCAACATGCCTCATGTTATCGATAGGTTGTCAATTTGCAAAGCCACTGTCATCAGAGTCAGACTCAGAAATTGATGAAAATATTTATGATTTAATTTGTACAAATAACAGTTCCGGAATGCCGCGTTGGTATATTGTATCATAGTAGATTTTATCTTTAATACATATTAAATTAATCAATTAGAAAGATTGACTGATGAAAAAAATCTATTTATCAGAAAAATATTTGTTTGTTACCATAATACAAACCTTGACCTTTTTCTAACGCTATATATAGCAATTACGTTTTTGACAAATTTTGATCTTATTTAATGTAGTTCTTTGTAATTGATATACATATATTATTTCTGTAGCAACTAAGTATTTTTTATTAAAGAGAACACATTAATATTGTGAAATTGCAGCTTTTCTAGAACATAGTTCTGTGGTATTTTAATACAAATTAAATGTATCAATTAAAAAGTTATACAGGAAAATTTAATTTATCAAAAATTTTTTTTTTTTTACTACCGCAATTTAAACCTGAATCCTGCGTTAACCGATTACACTACACTAACATAGTAAGTTGACGACAAATTTTCTGTTCTGTAATTGATACGTCTATTATTCTAAATTTAAAAGCTATCACCTTTTAATTAAATAAAAATACTTTTTCGAATAATTGAAATTTACTATATATCTTTCTTATTAAGGAGAACACATTCTTATTGTGAAGTTGTAATTATTCAGAACAGACGGTCTGTGATGTTTTAAATACTAATTTAATGTATTAATTATAAATATATACATTTAAAATTATTTTTGTCGAAAAATATTGATTTTATATGTATATATTTATAATTGATACATTAAATTAGTGTTTAAAACATCACAGACCTATGTTTAATGTGTTCTCCATAAGTTGTATCAATGTGTCCAAAATTTAATAAAAATGAATTGATAATTCTGGCGTCTGCAGTCGGTTTACTCAAAGGTATTTGAGATTCCGTAAAAACAATGTGGATGGCTTTCAAATAATGGAACGACAGATGTATTAATTTCAAAAAGCGTAACATACAGGTTCGAAAATTTGTCATGGTAAATTGGTAGTGTATTTCTCCGGATTGGAAATAGATAATCCAGGTTCGTATTTTTCAACGAAATTGATTTTATATGTTTATAATTAATACATTAAATTAGTATTTAATATATCTTTCTATTTGGTTAATTTAATTTGTATTAAAAATACCACAGAACTATGTTCTGAAATCGCAACTACACAATAAATTATATAGTCTGATTTTTCTAATACGACACAACACAGTGCATTCGGGGTCTCTTTTTATGCAGTTTTGAAGTTATGCAGTTTCTATTTCAAGTATTTTTTATTAAAATTAACTATTTTAGACCAGTTTGACATGTTGAAAGGGTCAAAAATTTGTAGAATTTTGTCTATATATGCAAACACGGTCTGAGCCAGTACAATTCAGCCGAAACCAAGTAAAATTGGACAAGTCTGGACGCGTCTCTCCCCTCCATTGTTTTCAAAAATTATCAGTGAGCATTCGATATTCAGACGTGTTGCAGGTACGTTATTTACTTTAAGGGCCGTTCTTATAAACGTCAGATCAAATATCGGTTAGTTTAATAAGTTTACGGTTAGTTTAGTAAATCTTACCGGCGGTCGTCCTATAACCGTCTGTTAGTTTACTGCTAAATTGTCTATGGTTCCTACAGCTGTCAGCGACAAAACATAACCTAAAAATTTTTGTGCGGGTTTTTGTAGTACATATTTAAAATAGATATTATATAATTTTAAGTTAATAAAATGATTGTTAATATTGTTATTTACATATAAAATTTCATATCACTGTCGAAAGGCATGTTTGCGACGGCACGTCAAACTATGAATTTGTGATTTTAGAAAATTATGGAACGTATTCTTTATTTTTATATGTGTCTAGTCTTTTTTTATGCCTTTTCCTGTGGAACGTATCTATCGCATAAAAAGAGACCTGAATGTATATTATTAACAGGAAAGATGTTATTTCTAGGCAAAGATTGTACCGAAACTGACCAAACTGACGAAACAAATATTTCCAGATGATTCCGCTTGTAAGCCGGAATTACCGATAGGTTGAGGAGGAAATTGGGAGATGGGTATAGGAAGGCTATTAGGAGAATTCTATCCAAGGACTAATGGTCTTGGGTGGTTAGGATTTGAAAGGAATGCTCGCCTCACTCAATTTTTTAATATATATAATAATATAATTAATATCAGTCTTCAAACTCCTGTAGTCGCCACCGAAGCTACACACTGCAATGCGCGAGGATATCCAAGGGTCACCGCTCACGATGAAACCGGTGGCGTTACCCAAGGCATACACGATCCACAATAAATCTAAATACAGTGGAACTCCGATTTTACATGCCTGTAATTCATGTTTTCCCTCTATTTGCGTATTATTTCAGCAATTCCGTGTCATTTTATGGCGATATTTGTAATTTTCACAAAGTTTAAAAATCGTTTTCATCATTCAAAACAAATTCACATTACAATACTGTATTATTGGATGGGGAGGAGCATATAAAACTTCAATATCACAATTTGAAATCACACAAAAAATGATAATATAAATGTATACAACTTTTCACAGATTTCAAAGTACCAAAAATAATAGACGTACAAAAAAATTCAATAATCCAAATTTTCAAAATTAAAAATCAATTAAATATTACATGCGAATGATATTCTAAAACTGAAATATACCACAACCTAAAATCACTATATTTATCAAAGGACCAAATTTTTTAACAATCTACCCATCCACAATTAGAACAATTACAGACTACTATCAATTTGTATCTGAAGTAAAAAAAATATGTACACAGACTAATTGAAACATAAATTCTCGTATATACTCCTTCTCTATACACGAGTCTTACTCTCATAGAGAAGAAATAAATGTTAAAAGAAATGATATGTATTTATATCCTATTAATTATTAAAATGTATTATATTTTCTAATATTAATTATATTAAATTATATTAAATCTTCAGAGAATATTTCCGTTCGCTCGGTGGTGAATTATGATTTAATATTTTATTTTCCAGCCGAGGGAACTCCAAAACCAAAAAGAGCTTACAAGAAACGAGCGCCAAAGGTTGAAAGTAAGCCCCGTCATTCACATTATTTACCACGATCAGCGCAACCGTCCTTTCTCTTATATATTAATACAAATCAAATGTATGTATGAAAGATAATTTATGGAAAAAATATTTTTTTGTTGCCACCCGGATTCGAACCGGGAACCCTTCCTATCCGGGGAAGTGCGCCGACCTATTACACAACGGCGCCGCAGTAAGATAACGACGCTAGAATTAATGAAATGATTCATTTTTATTATATTTTTTGAACATAAATACAATTTATTTTTATATTTCTAAAGAGGACACATTATTATTGTGAAGATGTAGTTTTTCAGAACATGGTTCTGTGATATTTTTAATATTCATGTATTTTTTCGATAAATTGATTTTATCTTTCTTATTTGATACATTTTGATTTGTATTAAACATATCACGGAACTAAGTTCTGGAAAACTACAACTTCACAATGTTAATGTGTTTTACTTAAAAATAAAAATAAAAATATTATTAGCCATAATATACTGGTCAAAATAAGAAAATATATAAAAATTTAAAAGATATAGATGTCTCACAGTGACGAAGCTATTATTTTTACATGGAAAGTATAGAAGTCTCGGGCGTTACAGGGCTTACGACCTGTCATCGGCTGGCTTAAGTGATCACTTTACACAATGTAACGTTCACCTGTTTACCCATGCTACCACGTTTATCAAATTTTTGAAAGTTGTATATATATGTTATCATGTTGGAACATTTCAATTATTTATATACTGGTTTAAATATGAAGTTGAAAATTGAAAAAATACGGCCTTTTTAGACGTATATATTTTTATAATTCAAATGAATTTCATATATACACATAAAGGAAATAGCCCCATACTTCAGAATAAAATAGTCTCAGCTTCAGTGACATCTGTACTGTTACATGAGAATTAATATCAAATTTTCAAAAAAATCCCTAGATGAAATGTTCCAACATGATAACATATATACAACTTTAATTTTTTTTTAGAGATGTGGTAGCATGGGTAAAATAGGTGAATGTTACATTGTGTAAAGTGATCACTTTAGCCAGCCGATGACGGGTCATAAGCCATGTAATGCCCGAGTCTTCCATACTTCCCGTGTAAAAATAATAGCTTCGTCTCTGTGAGACATCTATATCTTGATGACAATCCCTCAGGAGATAAATCCCAATAATTGGTTCCTACAAAGATTTTGACGTATTAAAAAATTGATTTTTCAGGTGTATAGTGTGTTAAAAAACATTTTACAGATAAATAATATTGCTTTAAATAATTTCAAAAAGTAATTAGATTCTCATTGTGACATCTATGCTGTTTCAGGGAAATGAATATCAAATTTAGTCCATAGATGGCGATAGTGTAGTTGTACTCGAAGTGTTTCCACATAATAACATATATACAACTTTAAAAAATTTGATAGATATGGAGATTGATTAATGGGTGAGAATGGTGAACGTTATATTTATATATAAGCCAGCCGAAGACAGGTCGTAAGCCCTGTAATTACCCATACTTCCATATCTTTGCATTAAATACAATAAAAATAGCTTTGTCTCAATGAAATATGTATTAAATTTTAAATATATTAATTAGAAAGATATACATATAAAATCAATTTTATCGAAAAATATTGTTACTGCGTCGCCGAGAGATTCGAAACTGGATCTCTTTCCAAACCGGGGAAGGTGCATTATTCAACTATGCTACAGCGACAATATTTTTAGCGATAAATTTTCAAACCTATATGTTACCTTTTTGATATTAATACATTTAATCGTTCCGTCATTTGAAAGAGCCATCTCTACCTTATTTTTACAGTATAATTACAACTTCACAATAAGAATGTGTTCTCCTAAGAAATATGTATTATTTGTTTTTTTTTTCCTTTCTTTAAATATAAAAACTGGACATTGTTTCGCATCTTTCACACCTACGTGTGATATTAATTATCATTTATTTATCTGCAAGGAATCCACTCTAGGTGTGAAGTAATTTATATGAAAATTTAAAAAACATTTGCAAATAGATTTTTTTCAATCACTTGAAATCATCTATTTGTTGAAAAAATATGGTCACCTTGAAATTTTTTTACTTTACCATTTAAACTATAACAATCCTGTAGATTGTCATCAAATTACATTTTGGTTTTTTTCCCCCATTTTTCAATTACAACTTCCGATTAGAAGCCGCGTCACCGTCGTTGATGACGCACAGTTTCGGCGCCATGACTAGAATCATAGACAAGATTTGTAAAAGTTAAATTGAAAAATTATGTTTTAAAGTCGCATCGTCTATTTCAGCGGATGTTGTGCCAAAGGCGAAAAGAAAATACACACGACGCCCTAAAAATGCGGTGAGTACTTTGTTGATATCAATTATGGCCCAACCGCCGAAGTCTTCCAGTTTTAACCTATTGAATGCTACAGTATCAACAGTTGATACGGCGACGTTGGTCCGTGATCACATAGTGCGCCTGTTTCATACAATATTTTAACACACACTAAAATATTCTTAATACTCTGACGGTGCTGACATCTTCAGATATTTCTGGAAAATAAAAATGCACTTCGTTAAAAATATTGCTGTACCGTTATGTATGTTTTGGTATGGAGTTTATGTTTATTAATTTATAACCATCCTATGGGTTTTTACAACCATGTTTTGGTTTCATCAACACTTGCGTCATATATCTTCCTTACCATTCATCCGTTCCATATGACTAAACCACCCAAGTGATCCTTTCTTAATCTTACTCACTATACTAAGATCAGCTTTACATTCTTTCCTTATTTCTTCATTCTTTACTCTGTTATAAATGAATCTGCTACGCATTTACCTAAGCGATCTCATTTCCACTGCATTCATTCCTCTTCTACCAGCTCCAGGCCTCACTTCCATCACATCAGTGTCAGTACCAGGACGATAACAAGTTCCCATTAACTATAATTCCATTCAAAGCGCCGTTCACATTCCCTGCAGTCACCCTCCTTTCCGTTTTTATCAAACATACTTCCCGAATGCACAAACTCATCTATTTATTCCAAACATTCATCACCTCGCAAGTATTTAGCACGGTGTTTTGGTTTCCTTCTTCTCGAATACCATCACTTTCCACTTGTTGTTTACTATTTAGATATTATTTAGTGAAGTAAAAAAAGCCCCCCGAGTATTTTGCACTAAACCCTACCCGTAATTTTTTATTTTTCACCAAACTAAACTTTGTACCGCGCGCACGTCGGGTTATACTGTCACTATTATATTTTAGAGAGGTGTGGTCCCTCTCATCATCAGGTGATAATTAATTATTACGTAATTATTACGAAGCAATGCTGATATTAACGATAGAATAAATCAAACACAATTCTTTTGGTTTTATATTTAATTTTTCCAATTAATTTCGGCAGCTATTATTTGTGCGCCGATGGAGAAAATAAGAAAAATGTTACCATTGAACAAATTGTTAATAAAGATGTATTAAGATAAATAAATAAGTCATGATAACTAATGACACATTATCTGCAATTAAAAATATCTTATTTTACAACTCATTGTCCAGGGGAAGATAGAATATAATGGAAAATAGTGTGCGCGTGGTGATAGCTAAATTAAATACAGTTTGGTAACGTATTTATGTAGATCATATGGACAGTAAAGATGATGTGTTAGGGAATGTGATATTATTAATTAGTGTTTCTCTGAATTGAAATTCTCTTGTATTTGTTCCAACATATTATCATAGGGCGACGATTCCGTCGACAAGAAGGACAAGGACGGTAAGGAGAAGAAGGTGAAGGACAAGAGGGGCGGGAGGAGGAAGAAAGAGCCGGCAGAGAAGAAGCCGCGAGAGAGAAAACCGCGAGAGAAAAAACCGCCGCGAGAGAAAAAATCCAAAAAGGGCAGCAAAGTCGACGGACAGCAAGGTAACCCGAAATGTATTTTTCGAGGACGTCTCTTCTTTAGACCTCCTAGCTTGTAATAATGGTTTAATTGATATTGTGTACAAATAATATATATTTCACGAAGACGAAGATATTTTTTATTATATTTAATGGAAATATATGGAAGTATGGATAATTACAGGGCTTACGACATGTCTTCGGCTGGCTTAAGTGATGTGATGAAGTTAATCTCCGTATCTATCAAGTTGTATATATGTTAATATGTGGAATCAACTCGAATACCACTACAGTATCGCCATCTATGGACTAAATTTGATAATCTAATTATTTTTTTGAAATAATTTAAAGTTATATTCTTTATCTGTAAAATATTTTTTAACACATTATATTAGAATACGTCTGAAAAATCAATATTTTTCAATTTTATATATTTTATTATTTTGACCAGTGTATTATTAGCAATATTTGAATATGCCCAAGGACACACAATTACTGCATTTTCACCAACAAAGGCGCTTGTTATTAAACAGACAATAGATATCTCATACCCGTACTTCCATATGTAATAGTTTCGTCTCTATGAGGTATCTAGCGTGTTCTTTGACATATTCAAATATCGTGTTCAATTATAACGATGATTAGCAACTGATATTAGTAATTATTGGAGCAATGACTGGTACACTAGAAACTCACTGTTACAATCAAACACAATCACAGTCACAATAATGGTTCACAATCACTACTAGCGGTTAGGGCCGAGTTATTAATTAATTTAAGAGTAATTAATTTATAATATTTACATTATTTTAAACTACAATGGGTTCTCTTCTTAAGTAGTTTGCAGAAATAACGCATTGCTTAATTTTAAAAATAGTTGAAACACAGAACTGTACAATAAAAAAAATTATTTCAGTTGCGCTTCCCGCCGCACCGCCGCCGACGTTCACCATAGACCACCATTCCGACTCCTCCACCGACAGTGTCGTGTTTTGTTCCGAACTACCGCCGTCGTTATCGCCCCCGCCCCTGACAGCCATCCGCCCGTCGCAGGGGACCAAGCGCCCGCTGTCCCCGACGTCGCTCCACCGCTCGGGCAAGCGCTCGACGCCGAACTCGCCCAATTCGTCGCAGACCAAGGGTCGGCAGTCGCCGCTCATCAGCCGGCTGGAGGATTCGTCGTCGTCGGGGGACAGCGACAGCGACGACGACAGTTCGAGCAGCGACGAGGGCAGCGACGGCAGCTCGTCGTCGGGCGGCAGCTCGGTGGTCTCGGCTGTCGCGGAGGATCGGAGAGAGAGGTTCAGCCTCTCGCCTCCGCCTCCGCCCGTCGTCCGTTCAAATGGGATCTCCAATCATTTAAAGTGAGTCATTTTTTTTTTTTTTTACTACTTTGATGATATTTCAATGTTTTTATTTTATTATAAATATTTCTACAAAAAATGATACAAAATAAATGTCATACCACTCGCGCCCCAGCCAGAAATAAACAAAAAATGCGTATATATATATTTAGAGGCTGAATCAAGGTCTCCGGTAGGTGTCTCTATTTAAACCAAATATAATATACAAGACGTCATGACGGATATATACAGCGCTGGGCCGTAGGGGTTTAATATGTTTTTCTGATTCACCCTGTCCCACCACGTATAATATTTTCTTCAAACGTCATCTCAAATTTATTTCAAGTTCATGTGGTGTTCTTTCGTTTTTTGGAAATATTTCTTCCATTCTGTTGATGTCTACAAAGGCACTAAACACTGGTGATGAGCTCAAAATTACGAACTGTGAATCAATCACTGATATCTTTGAGTCACACTCACTATCGGTGATTGAATATCTGGGAATATCACGATTAGTGATTATGTTAAAAATTCTATTGATTTTCTGACGCCGCCGTTTAAGCCGATTATCGCTTGAATTAGCGCCATCTACCGGATTTTCCGTAATTGGATTAGCGCCGTCTATTGGATAATGTTTATGCTAGCTTGATGGTAACTTAATTTAGTTTGTATTTTTTTTTTTTACATTTTGTAGGTATATGCAATTGATTTCTACTAATTATTTATGCTAGAAATGATGTTTTAATAATATAAATAAATTCACTTATGTTTTTATTTATTTCAATCACTGATATTATCGAATACCAATCACAATCACACATGTGAGTCCAGAGTAGCATTTTTTGTCATCACTACTAAATACTTGTAACATTCTAATATATTACTATAAAATTTTACGCATTTTTTTTAATGCGGTTACGTGGCACATTTTAAATCTATGTTAAAATAATGGGACCACCTAGCAGAAAGTGTTCGCCTCGTAGCTGCGTCATCAGTCAGTAATTTATTTTCCCGTAAATACCATCAACATTGTCTAGTCATATATCTCTTAATGCGGTGTCAATTCTCTGACGATACTGCAAAGTCTATGTAAATAATAATCTACTCGACTTATTTAGAATACTAACATTGGTTATTTATGGTTTGACGTGCTTGTATTCCTTGTGATTGATATGTAGTTATTTTGACCTATATTTTTGTACTATGCTATATATATATATATTTTTTGTACGTCGTGTAAGGTCTGAGATTATAATTAATAATATTTACATACTAAGATCACAATTGGCTTATTTTATATTCGAAGAATACTAACTTACCATCACGCGGTTTCTCCACGGGGGTAGGCAGAGAGGATAGAGCGCCACACTCCTTCTCGCCTCATCCACATTTATACATCTTCTAATACAAGTTCGCCGATTATCAACCATCTGGTTTACCTGGTCATGCCAAGTTTTCCGCAGATGTCTTTCTGGTGCCATCAACACTTGCATATTGTCATATATCTTCCTTACCATTCTCTCTTCATTCATCCGTTCCATATGACCAGGTAAACAGACGCCTTATTGATTCTTTCTTAATTATACTATACTAAGTTGCTAGGCATTTAAATTGAATAGTTCAGGGTAGAAAGGGTTAATGTATGTACTTACCTAATCATTTTGGATAATTCAGACTACTCTCTGTGTTGTGTGGGTTTGAGATCATCACCTAAATTTATCCTACGCCGCATGCGTAGCAAGACTTCCCGATGAAAGTCGGAAGTGGTCGGAGTCAACATACAATGTCTTATTTGACCATCTATGCAATTAATCAGTATCGTAATAGTTCTTTAATCCGCAGCCTTTCGCCCGGCTGGTCCGACGGACACTCCTCCGGCTCGGAGGACAACGACGAGAGTCGACCTAGCGCGACCGAAGACTTCAACGCTTCGCCGCCGCGCTCCCCGTCGTCTGCGTCGTCGGAGAGCGCGGACAAGCCCTTCCAGTGCCACACCTGCAAGAAGTGGTTCTCCACAACGGTCACGCTCAGGTACTTTATTTTCTTGTATCAATTTTTTTACCTTTGGTTTGTACACCTGTGAATATCTTCTCGTTGTTGTAGTGATTGAATGATGTAGGAGTGCGCTTGCGGTGAGCGGTGGTTCCGTATTCATTAATTTAAATTTAATAAGTTTTTTTTTATTTTAGATAGCTGAACACATACAGGGTGGCCCAAAAAAAGTGAGAACGTTTCGTAAAATGTGATATAATTACATCAAAATTAGTTGAACTCTATCAACAATAGCTTAAATTGTTTACTAATTTACTCTTACTTACCTATTTACCTATATTACGTTTTATTTTGACAATTTCCGGTCGCCATCTTTGATTATTAATTTTTCCCATTGTTTATATTTGGTTTTTTCAAATTGTCGCCCAGAATGACAAAAATCACCGCAGCAGTATGTATTCTGACCAAAAATTTGCGAATTGAAAAACATCGGGGTGCTAGGAAAATGATCAAGGAGTTTCAAAACAAAGCCTGGAGTATAACTAGACGTTACATCATAACTGGATATTACAGCAGGACCGAGTTCCATCTCACACAGCCAGAAATACAATCAACTTTCTTCGTTGTGAGAATGTTAATTTCATCGAGCCAGGCGTGTGGCCACCGTACAGGCCAGATTTAAACCCACTAGATGATGCAATATGGGGTGTTTTGAAAATTGATTTTATATGTATATGTTTCTAATTAATATATTTAATTCATATTTAAAATTATTATTGTTACATGTAGTGTTATTGTCATCAGTTTTAGTTTTGTTCCTACCCCTTGGCCCATTCCCAATCAGTCTACACCTGTTCCTCAGCTCGACTAGTTGATTTTTGTATGTGTGAAATTCATCGAAATTTTGGAAAGGTGATGGTGTTCTCGCTGGATCATTCGTTGGATCCACTGGAATAACGGAAGTTTTGTATTTGTGGAATTCAATGAACAGCGTGTGGTGAATTGATCAGTATCGCCAGTTTGAGCCGTTCAAGTTTTTGAGATGAACTTCAACTTCAGCCAGGGAACGTCATAATAAGGCGAGTCGAGCTGTCCTATTTATCCTGTAAGTCATCCTGGTCCGCTATAGAAGGATCCCCTTATCCTCATCCCATCTTTTCCTCTTCCTATTCCGTCCCGTGATGCCCCAATATTCCATGCACCACTTTCGTGTTCGTTTGATAGTCGCCGGGTGTTTAGAGCGGGTTATGAAGATGAAAAATTAGTTACGGCTGACACTTGGTTTATTGTTAGGCTCAGTTTACAAGTATGTACAAGGCGGCAGTGAAAGTAGTGGAGTTTGAGAGACGTCCTTCCCGACAGTTGCTGGCTGCATTAGTATTTCCGCATGGCATTGGCACTGGGTGTGTTTACAGCTGTTAGGAGTTTTGTTTCACGCAATGGTATTGCAGGGTACGTTCAGTATCACCGGACGGTGGTGCTAGAAGTGAAGGCGATGATAGATCTTGTTTATTTTGCACCCATCTTTGTACAGTTTTCATCCATGGAAACCAGCTTTCTCTCATCAATCTGTCATATGTTTCGAACAGTGGCCGCATTGCTGTACCGTTATGAATATTTTGTATGGAGTTTATGTTAATTAATTTATAAACATCCATGGTTTGGTTTCATATTGAACAAGATAACCTTTTATCTCTATCTGAGGCGATAAATCATGTGTATTTTGATGATTTAATGTGTATTTGCTTATTAAAAAAAAAACTTCCGCATGTGAGTATTAGAATGTCAAGGTTGGGAGTAGCGTTCAAATGTTAATAACTCTTTTCATTTAAACCTGATGATGAGACTCTCAAAACCATAGTGACAAAAGTATAACTCAATGCGTGTGTGGTACAAAGTTTGGTTTAGAGAAAAAATTGAAATTCTTTTAACATTCATTGTATCGTTTCTGTAATGAGACACTTATTCAATATTCGACAAATGGAAATGACACCGATTTGGCGTCTGTTTCAGGATACACAAACGGAGTCACGTAGCCAAGCCGTCGGGCGGCAGTAGCAGCGGCGGGGGGCGCGCGTCGCGCCGATACGAGTGTGACTGCTGCGACGCTACCTTTACCAGGAGGGAGCGCCTGGAGCAACACAGGTCAGTTACAATACGACTCTGACCTATCTGTCTTGTAGGGGATTGACCTCTTGCTCTGTCGCCTTCAGTGTTGCCGAGTATCATCAGTGTAATAAAAAAAAAATCATCTGTTAGGGCTGAAAGATATTATCTCATAAGAGCAAATAATCTTAAAATCGTTCCAAGAATGAAACTACTTTTGGTCAAAGATTATTTACTTTTAAGCTCCCAGAATATTATAAATCAGGCAGCATAATTTGTAAAATAATAGAAAATTTCATCAGAAGAGCAATCAATACACAAAGAAAAAAAATTATATAATGTCAGCATATTTTTTTATAATCAAAATTAAAAATAAATATAAAATGTGAAGTAAAGCAATTTATCCGTCACCATTGAGCTGAGACACAAAAAATTGTAATAATGTTGTCCTATAAAGAGTTAAATTGTGACCACCTCCGCATATTCATTCCCCAAAGAATGCACTCTGGATACTGCACGAGTTCTGACATTACCACTGTGATAGAACAATGAATTGTGTCTCGATGACCCCAATGGTGCTTGAATGTCAAGCGGACCAACAAGCTGGGGCAGACTATCATACTATTGATGATCCTGTATAGAAATATAAGGTTAAACTTTCTCTGGATTATTTCAACCGCCGTCGAGTGTACAATGAAGTGTGGAGACCATATGACTGAATTATATTCTACCTGAGATCTGACTAGAGACGTGTAGAGGTGTGCAGGTCTGAAAAGTTTTTTTGCAGTCCGCAAAACAAATGCCAACATTTTGAGACCTCTATTAGTTATCGAATCAATGTGGGGAATGAATGGTGATTTACTGTCAAATGTACAATCTAATTGGAAATAATATATATATATAATAAGTGACGGAACCTTTAGAAAGAATATTGTAAATTGGTCTGAAACTTTAACTTTTAACTTAATTAAATAAAAATACGTCCACAGATCGGAAAAACACCGCGGCACCCTGACGGAGAGATGCGAGGTGTGCGGGAGAGGTTTCGAGGACGAGGAACAGCAGAAGAGACACTTCGCCACGCACACGCCGGACGAGAGAGCCGGTAACGTTTATCCGTTGCATCTATCCATATTCATTCAAATATTGTGAGCGATTTAAATTATTCGCCATTGATGTATTGACACGTTGTAAAGTCAACCTTGTGCGTCCGCAGGTAGGTGCGGCGAATGCGGGGAGGTGTACAGCAGCTGGGAGCAGCTGAGGCGGCACCGCGCAGCCCACGCGCCGCCTGCACCGCACGCCTGCCCCCTCTGTAGGAAGGCGTTCACCTACTCCCATTCACTTTCCAGGTAAATTGTCTATTGTATACAGGCAGTTCCGTTCCTTGAGGTTGTTCGTTATGTGTGTCCATTATTATGAAAGTGGTCTAAGTCATGTTTCTTTCGTTTCGAGATATTTAAAGATTTGCGTTTGAATTTATCAAAACATATTTTCATATTACGCAACACAATGTTTCAACATTTATTTAGTCTTCTAATATGACTCAATGAAAGACGCACATCTATGCTGGCCTGCCAATGTTTTGGCTGGATAGATTGCAATCCATTCTATATATATAAAGTTTCCAAATTGTCTCATATAACATCCCCTTTTACATCAGCTACATTGGCTCTGGATCTCTGAAAGAGTTGGATTTAAATTGTGCTTGTTGATGTACAAGGCGACACATAACACGGCGCCTCTGTATATTACAGAGCTTTGTATCCCTGTCAAGTTGAATGGTAGACGGCAAACTCTCAGGTCAGCCACAGGAAGGGTTGTAGAACTGACCGGTGTGTGTTTAGTGAACGGGCATTTGCGGCGGCTGTTCCAAACGTGTGGAACTCTTTGCCCTCCGTCATATGGAACAATGCATCGGTGACTTTATTTACGAAGATATTAAAAATACACCTTTTCATAAAATCATTTCCACAAGTTCAAATAATGTAGGACTATAATGTGATCGGTTCCGGTGGTTTCTCAGACTGGTTGTATCCCAATGTATTGTTGTCTGCATTTCTGCGGGTATCAGGCAGACCGGTATATCTGTCAAGTGTTTGTTTATATGGCCCGGTCTGTAGGCCTCCACATATTTTATTATCAACATCTTCAGTCATTATCGATCCACAACTGGATGAAGACTTTCCCATGGTTCTGCCACTGTCTTCTATCTTTGCGAATCTCGGACATTTCTGGAAATTTATTTGGGTTGGGACGATGCCGGGAAGATCCGTGGCTAGAGAGACATTGTGGCAGGGTGAATTTTTGCCGGACTATGATTGAGTTCTGCGACTGCAACACATAAATGTAACATCTACCCTCCCCTTTTGGGGGTGTATGATTTCTATAGCTTCTCTCTAGCTGTCCGCTGAATTGAATGTGATAACGAGTCTCACGTCAAATTGTACAGGTATGGCTCTGGTGCGATGATACCGGAGCCAATCTATGATGGTATTAAGATGTTAATAACTGGATGTAATGTTGACGAATCGAAACAACTCTCAAAGCGATTCCGGGATAGTGTGTAAATAAAAAAATATATATATATCTTTGCAATGTCACCCCACTGCTCCAATAATTTTTTGTCCATGTAACCCACCCATCGCCACCTCAGTGACGATGACATCCTTGATCGCGTTATTGTCTCTGTTTATTAAAATTGATCTTTTTACGTTCCAGGCACCTCTCTAATCATTCGAAGGCGGTGTACAAGTGCGTCGTCTGCAAGACGTCCTTCAACGACGCCAACTCGCTAGCGTCACATCTCAACAGTCACCTCGATCGGTATCGGCAGCTGAAGACGACATAGTCGTGCCGAGACCGGGCGTACGGAATCAAATTACTAATAATTATAAGAGATATCTTAAAAACAGATGAAACGGATCAGAGCGTAAAGGAGTTTTGTCTTATTTTCGGGGTGTCGCCGACCGTTGCGTCTCATTTTGTTTATTCCATTTTACACTTAAACACGTTGTTTAAATTATTGTAATGGATAGTGACATTCTTAATAGAACACATCAGACTAGAAAGGATCCTTGCATAATTAAGTGAACTGCCGATGAAAATTTGCATATATAAAATGTTTTAAAATGCTTACCTGTAATACGCTTTCATTTTACCATTCGATATGTCATTGTCTGTCGGTGCATTGTCCCGAAGCACGCGGGCGATCCCCGTAGTACGGACAAATATATACAATTTACTAATTTTGTCACACCGAACGTGTGATGCGCTGTGCCGGGGTGAAATATTTAATGTTAAAAACATTGGTAGGAGGTTATTTGTTCGATGTTATGTTTTTTTTATTTTTTTATCTATTTTATCACAATTCACAACATTGTAAAAAGAGTATCTTTGCTGTTGTAGCAATAAAGTAATTTTTTATGTATGTTAAAAATAAGTGTTAAAAGAAAATAATTATAACAATTCGGGTCTGGTTCCGCAGGTTTAAATTAAACAAGAGGGAGACATCGTTGATTTGTCGAACGCGGTCAGGTAATTATTGCTCTGTCCGCTCTCACCTTGCCAAAATACACATTATTAATTCCATAATTTGCATATGCCAACGATAAATGTTGGTACCCCCGTCTCGAGACCGCGTGATCAGCAGCAACTATTTTACTGATAAAGAATTAAATTAAATTTTGCAAAAGCGAATAATTTAATTGTTAGTAAAAAAATATTTATTAAACAAATATCAGATATCTCATAGAGACAGAGCTATTTTAATATCACTTTATATTAATATAACGTTCACCAATTCTCACCCCTTCATCTCCACATTTATCAAATTTTTTAAAGTTGTATATATGTATATATTGGTCGTCCATATATTTTCCATTAAATATAATTTTAAAAAATAGCTTTGTCTCTATGAGATATCTGATATTTGATTAATAACAATGCCTTTGTTGGTGAAAATCCAGTAATTGTGTGTTCTTGGACATATTCTAATATTGCTAAAAAAAATTTTTTTTCTCGAAAGTACCTCTCCCGTAGTAATCTCATTTTACTCTCCGATATCCGATAGATAAATATGGCGGACTTTTCACAGCTGTTGAAAGTTGCAATATACGACAATTAATCATTCAATATACCGCTATTTTAGTGATGAAAATTTGTCCGATGATGATCTCGTTGTTTAATATACATTAGCGCATGATACAAAATTAATTTCACCGCCAATGTGACAGATATCGAAAAAATCCATAGATTATGCATGAAATAAAGCATATTTCATGATTATTTGTCGCGCCAATAGACATCTCCGTCTATGCTTTGAAAATAGTAAATTTGATTACTATAGTAAAATGTTGCCACTGATCACGCAACCGGCCTTTAGTCAGCTTAAAATTCCATTTCCAATAAGCATACTATTATTAATTGCAGACTGTGACACGCTATTAATTTATTTAAAAAATATATATATATATATGGTACTAGATAATTGAACAAAACATAGATCTTTGCGAAAATATCACCGATATATCGATAGCCATTCCATCACTGATTTGTGATTGCGTGAGCCATTTCAACAAATCACATTCTACGTGATACAAAAAACTGTACCATTTTTTCATATTAAATTCTACATCACATTGATTCTCATACAATACAACCGAGAGAGAATCTCGCCTACCTGCAGGATTTGTTGCCGTTGCTTTCTATCTGTGGTGTCTCTCTTTCTCATTACACCCAGAGCATAACAGCCTGTTACAATTTCATTGAACCGTCTCGTTGAACACTGAACATTACATACCAAGACTTTCTCATTCATCTGATGCCCGCCACTCTTCTGATGTTTGAAATGAAGAGACGCATTCAGCCGGGTTGGGCGGCGTTTGGAAAGCTAAATCGTAACATTAAAGTTAAAATTATCATTTATGGAGCTGTACATTCTATAAATAATTTATCTTTCACAGTTGTCTAGTGTCCAGCGTCCAAGCATACAAAATATATATTTTCCCTTAGAATTGAGTTCTGATTTCAAAAGTGAAAAAAAAAATTAAAACAATTTTTGTACAAATTGAGTGTATTAATTAGAAAGATATATTATTACAGAGAACACATTCTTATTGTGAAGTTGTAATTATTCAGAACAGACGGTCTGTGATATTTTTTATTTAATTTGAAAAGTGTAACATATGAGTTTGAAAATTTATCATTAAAAGTATTGATGCTGAAGCATAGTTGGTAATGCACCTTACAAATCCCGGTAGCGCGACAATATTTTTTGACGAAATTGATTTTATATGTATGTCTTTCTAATTAATACATTTAATTTGTATTAAAAACATCACAGTAAGAATGTGTTCTCCTTAATAGTATTTTTATATATTGAAAATTCACCAGTGATTTCTGATATTTGACATACTTTGTCTATGGTTAACTTCTCAGATTTCTGAAAATGGCGTAATTTCCAATAAAATACAGTATCCCAGTAATCAAAATAAGCAAAAATGACACGTATGTTGAAAATATAAAAAAAATTTTTTACTTTAGAGAGAATAATCCACCGCCGGATTATAACTAATCTAACCTAACCAATTTAATCCAACAAATCTATCAGAAAACGTGCATCTCATAATTTAGTATGTATTTATAATTTTTCTGACTTGCCTATGATTTTTGTGATTTCGTTATATCGCAGATAAAGTGTTTCACATGTCAAAACGTACGGTGACTTTTTAAATGTTTCATTTTTGAAATTACGACACTCGAAATTCTACAGGAAAAATTTTTTTTTTGTAATAATAGGAGAAAATTTTGGAGCATTTTATCGTTTAAACCTGTCAACGCTAGTTTGTAATTATTCATTCATTTCTATTAATATAATCAATAATCTCTTGTGATAATGTCATTATCTAGATTGTACGTTAGAATTTATAGATGTGGACAGTGTGAAGGATTTAAATCGAGATGGGTTCGCCATGGAAGTGAATCCTCTGCCTTACCTTACAGGAATCCATTTCGATGTTATTACACATTGCAGATATTACGATGCTTTTTAATCATGTGTAATTTTTTATTTTTTTTTTACTTTTTCAAAACTGCTAGATTTTGAATCAACCGCTGTCCGGGACTGCTCGATTTGGTTTGAAATCATTGAGACCACCTTTTTTTAAATTATTTGTTGCCTGAAACAATTTGCAAAAAAAAGCTTATCGCACTAGAATAGTAGTATTTCAATGAAGTATCGTTATCCAAATTTAGATCGTACTCACATGTATTGTATCGCAGTTTGCGGTAGGCGCACGCCGCATAACTCGGTAAAAACAATGACACAATGATGGCGACGCCCCGCAAATGTAATTTTTAATGTTCACTGACTGTAGATTTAGGTTTTTAACATTTATCCAAGTACTGTTTGTTTACAAATAATGTTTTTATAACGTTTTTTATTTTATATGAGCACATTTTTGTCGGGTTTTAAAAATGGAGCACGTTTTTGAAAAATAACATCAAACATTTTGACAAGTGTCGGGGTTATCGACGGCGACAGTTTTGTTCGTGTCTTTGGCCATTTTAATGTTGCGTGAAAATGCCTTTTATTCTTATTATAGAAACCAAATTGTACAACAATATTTCAGTATATTTCACATCTGTGACAACATCTTGCGTCAACACCGTCATCCGCAAACGTTACGCAGTTACGGTCCAGTTACTAATTCCAACGTTCTTCTATGTTAAAATGAATAATGATGTTGTCGTAAATGTGATAATTATCGCTTTTATAACAATTAATGAATTTCGTACAATTTTGTTTTTTTTTTTAAACGCAATCCTTGTCAAAATGTGGGATATTATTTTTAGGGGCCCCTTTTTGCAATTTGTTTTGATCACATGACCACGTAGTTTTGGTATTTGTAAATAGCTAAATCAATACAAACATATTATAAACATATATATATATTTTATTTAGAAATTATTTTTTTGAAGTTTTATAATTACAAATAATGGACGAATGAATACATGTGCGGACGGCTTACGTTGTGTGAATGATTGCACGCACGCATAACGTCGTCCCGTTTTAAACGGGATCATTCCGTTTCCGAGTTATGTCCCGTTGTTGCAATATTTTAAAATCGCGTCAAGCCGACGAGCGCAATTGTCATGTTTGCGCTTGTCGCCTTCGCGGCGTGAGCGTCGCCGTTTCACGCGGAGTGTTATTTTAAACATTTTATTGTAAAAATGATTGAATGTATTTGGCGTTTATTGTTATAAATTTATTCTTTTTGAAATCATTTATTTCTTTAGACAATTGCAATGGCGCATGCGACATTTACGATGGAATTTGTTAAATGATATCATTTTTTTTTTTTAATGCATTTAGTAAATATTCTGCGTCGGCAAAATACGTGATCCGATTTTGTTAATTTGAAACAGTTTTTAAGATAGGCAGTTTGATTGTATTTTCGTCACTTTAAATATTGAGAGATTTGGGATGTCCGAAAATATTATCGTCAGCTTCGAAGACTATCCTTCACGTTTGCCTCGGGATAGACGAGAGTACATTATTCCTTTCGTAGGCTGGTTTCAGGCATTCTGATCAATCCGTGTGAAAGATAATCAAATTAATAAAGTAATAATTAATAAATATGAAAATATAAATCAAAATTGTAAAATATATTTTTTTGGTTTATCCATCTGAATGGACCGAGCTTATTATTTTATTTTAGAATTATAATTATTTTATGGAAGAAAATATCATTTTCTATTCTGATTAAATATATATTTAAAAATGGTACATAATCAGATTGCATTTATAAAATGAAAATTATGATTTATTTTTTTACTTTATCGGAAATCATTGTAATTGTTTAGTTTACGCGAGAATATCACAATTGTGTATGAACTTTTATATGGTTAGGTTGTTATGGAAAAAATGATTTAAATAAATAACGTCTACGTAAAATAAACATTTGTTTTATTTTTATTTTAAGTTTTTACTGTTCTACTGCACTGGATGGTATGTGTTATCATCTATAATAATATTTCACTTCCCCGTCTATATCTATGACTTTCTGGATGTGGCGACTTTGTTAGTGTCATTTGGTTCAGTAGGCTGTAAAGTACTTGCTTAAACGGCCAGGTCTATGAGACTCCTATCATCTTATCTATGTATCGCGTGCGCACTCTATGGTTTTATTCCTTATCTACGTCGCTGTCAAATGTGATATGTATGTTTTGTTTGTATTTTTCACATTTGTACAACTCCAGGGAGAGCAATACAGAAAAGCAATCGGCTATCGCTGAATATTGCTAAAACTGCCACCGGGCCGAGTCTCAGTTGCGCGTGACGGTACATTATGTTTTTGAATCATTTGTAACATTGAACGATTGGTTTTACAGAAATACTGTCCTTGCCCACTGATGCCGACTGCTTTTTGTCAGTAGATTTTCATTTTTAATTTAATTTATATTGTTTGTTTTTGATTTCTGATTAGCTAAATATTGTGCAAAAAAAATTACATTAAGAATTATAATTAATTATATTATGTCTTGAAATAACTTGTGTGTTACGAGATGTTCTCACTTTTTTTGGGCCAACCTGTATATACAATGGAACCTCTATATTTGTAAAATTTGGTAACAAACAAATGTTTTCATATTTGTTAATATTTTTTATATTTGTCACTTCCACCGTCCGGCAATGCTGCCTGATTGGGCCAAAATGCAGAATATGGTCGAAAAGTGGCACCCAAATGTTGCCATAGTCAACCAAAACATAAATGGATTCAATGGTAATGTGATTGACTGCTTCATGAAAGTTTTAAAAAACAGACAGAAACAGGCAACATTGGGTAAGTTCTTTGTTAAGTCGAGTACTACTGAATCTTCGGCAAACGACAACCACCACCAGAATTAGAGTTACCTGATGTTTTAATTGTCTCCTAAATATTAGTAAGTTTCCTCCTCTTCCGCTTCTACCATCACGTCTCCTCAATACAATAAAGGTCAAGTTTTGACATAACATTTATTTGCAATATGTCCAAGAACACACAATTACTGGATTTTTACATACAAAGGCACTGTTATTAAACAAATAGTAGATATCTCAAAGAAACAATGCTATTTATCAAATTTAGTCCATGTATGGCGATAGTGTAATGGTATTTAAAGTGATTCCACATATTAAAATATATACAACTTTCAAAAATTTGTTAGATATGGAGGTTGATTGGGTGGAATGGTGAACGTTACATTGTGTAAAGTGATCACTTAAGCCAGGTCGTAAGCCCTGTAATTATCCATACTTGTATATTTTTCCATTAATAAAAATAGCTTCGTCTCTATGAGATATCTATTATTTGTTTAAAATTTATTCATTTGTGTACTATTTTTGGGTACTGGGAAGGAATTAATTTAATTTCAGTTATTTGTTACGTGATAAACTGTTTCTATATTCGTCAGGCCCTCAGGAACGGATTGATGACTAATATAAAGGTTCCACTGTATATTTTTTTGAAATTGAGATACATACACGGAATACATATTTGATATCTAGCAGTTAGACACTTAATTTAATTGAATATTTGGCCAATTGATGTGATTCTCACTTTTTTCAAAAACTACTTTATAATCTCATTCTATGTATTATGGAGCATTGTAGGTATCGGCTTGTAATCGAGCCACAGGAAGACTTGTGGAACCGATCACCCAAAGTCAGAAGACCGAGATGGATGTCAAAATTATATTTGAACCAGGCAAATAAAAATAAATCCAATAAACATATATTTTTTGAAATAATTTAATGGAGTCACCATTGGTATGGTATGCAGATAGGTATTTATTATTTGGTAAATGAATAGACATAAAATAAAGTGTACGTATAGGAGAGGGGTTTGGAACATTAGTAGCGGGACGAGGGACATTTTTACACACATTCTTAGTGGACACATAAATCCCATAGATTATGAGACATTTATTTATTATTATTATACACGCCCTATTTAGGCATTAACAAAATTTGTAAAACAGCAGAAAATTTCATTAGATGCACAATACACAAAAAAAATAATTATACTATGTCAGTGTGTTATTTCACAATCAAAATTAAAAATAAATATAAAATGTGAAGTGAAGAAATCTATCCGTCACCATTGAGTTGAGACAAAAAATTGTAATAATGTAATCCAATAAAGAGTTACATTTACAGCAAAAATGTTGACTACCTCTGCTTTTGCATTCTGGAGACTGGAGTTAACTAATGCATGCGTTCTGATATTACTCCCGTAATAGAACAATGAATTGTGTCTCGATGATCTCAATGGTGCGTGAAAGTCAAGCAGACCAACAATCTGGGGGCAGTCTATCATATCATTGATATACAACAGTAAAAGTATTACTCTTCGAAAATTAATTTGCGTTAGTTCATGTCTATTTATTTGGCAGTCTGTGGTAAGTTTACACAAGTAATTATTTAAATATGTGGATGGGGAGATATGCACAGGTGACTGATGTATGATCTAACACAAAGAATGGATTTATTTGTCCTTTCTACCAGCCCTAAAATGAGCGGAACATCATGGTAGACATCGATTAAAATATTTGACAACAAAATACGGATTTGCAATCGTATGCATTGAACAAGTTTGCAAATCAGTTTCAAAAGATTTAAATTTCATGCGTTAATTTGAAAAATTAACATTCATATATGACAGTATACATTTGACATAAATTTGATTAAATTACAATAAATTGAGCAATGGTCTAATTGTTTCTGTCAAAGTGGAGCAATACTCATATTTTTCTACAATACTGAAGGTAATATTTTTTCTACACATATCAACAAAGCACTATAAATGATTTATCTGAAAATAGTCACAAAAACATACATAAATCTCGAAAGATTGTGTAAGTGCCATAAAACGATTTTAAATAAAAATAATTTATCTTTGAACTGGCAACACTAAGCTAAGCATTTTTCTCTTATCTATGATTTTTCTTTTTAACCATAGATAAGAAAGAAATATTTAACTGTTTTTGTTAGCAACAACATTCTATGAAAGTTTCTAAAATTTTAACCATAGAATTACATATTTATTCACTTAAAGCCCGCCGGATTTTCTGTCACGTTAAAATGTTAATGTAAATTTTCTTATTTTGTGAATGTTTACGTGGAGAGGTGGAAGCGTCTTTGATTGAGAAATTAGCAGTTGCTAATTGAGGTAACGGAATCTTATTTCCCTGTTATTACGTGTTGTTTGAAAGATTTATTTATAACTGACAACTTTCCGGACTTTAGAAAACTACCGCTATTTGATATTTGTACTGTTTTGATTTCATTTGTTTTGGAATGCTTTAAGCACTCCCACGATGGTGTAAAACAGAAGTGTTGATATTTTTATTTTGTTATCAAAACGATTAAGGTAAGATTAGATTTTAATAATTTTTTTTATCTGGACGTACTTTTTTTAACATCTGTTTTTATTTGTATAAAAGTTTATAAATACGTGTTTTGTGCGATCTTTAGATTATGTATTTTTAACAAAATGTTACGTCAATCCTTTTTCTAAGTTTTCTTTGTACTAGTCTAGATATTTGGTGATAAAAATTCTCACATAATTCATGTTGAGTAAACTTGGAAAAAAATTAACTAACATGATGGGGTAATTTGCTTGGCACTTTCTTTCCTCTTTCATTGATATAATCGGATGAGACTGCTCCTAATGCACCACAATATGTCGTGTCCTGGATTGCCTCCATAGCTGACTCCAGGGTCTTTTCAACTAGATGGTCTTTTCAGCCTAAAATTGTGTCCAGAATAATAATCTTTTAATCATATAATGTGATTAAAACCATTTGTGCGTCGTGCTGTTTACAGCATGCGTAACATCCTTCTGCAGCGATACATTTACAATACTTTTATTTAATGATTAAACTGTCTTTTCCTATTCTCGTAGCAACTTTAGCTAGCTGTATGCGTCATCAAATTTTCTTCTTAGAAATACATTTCATACAAAATTGTCACGTCAGCGTATATTAGGTTTACACTTTTTATTAGTAAGAATGGCATTATTTTGTGTTGTAATATTGCGATATATTAAAATCTGAATGATGCGATAATAATTATTATTAAATACAAATTAAATGTATTAATTAGAAAGATATATATATATCAATATTGTTGTTGCTAACTGGGATTCGAACCTGGATCTCTTCCAACGCGGGGAATGTACATTATCCGATTATGCTATACCAACACAGTGGATTGACGACAAATTTTCGAACCTATATGTTACACTTTTCAAATTAATACATCTATTCGAAAGCCATCTACTTTGACGGGTCGTAGGCTCTGTAATACACATACTTTCATACTTGTAATATAATTACCAGGCGCGTGCAGTCAGTACATTGAAATAAACTGTATGTAACTTTATATTTTGGGAAATAAAGCGAAACTAAATAATTATCTGACAGAATATTTATATATAATATATTAAAATCTTAATATAATTACAATAATAAGGATAGAATATTATGTTAAGTACGGCATATTTCGAAGTACTGACGCATGCCGCTGCAATAATATACATAATATTAAATCATTTATTTATTTTATTTATTGTTAAATATGGACATAAATTTTTTACATATTATACATTATAAACATTCTTATATAAATGTACAAAAATACATTTATACTTATTAATATACAAAAGAGGCGAACGAGCTTCATAATGTAAGAGATGTTCACTGTCTCCTTAACTGGACCGAAGTCTGTACTAAAGGAGACAGGTTCATCCGTTGTCTGTCATACAAATATGAAAACCATTATTATTATTATTGATATATATATTTTTATCTAAACCAAAAATATTAAGCAAACAGGGTTTTAAAATAATTCTAATAACATAATAAATAAGTAAAATAGTCTCGCTATCCCATGATTGAAACACTACGCAAAACAGAAAAATGAATATAAAGAAATGATGTTCTGTTCATGTGATCATTTCCATGAATCTTTGCTCAGTTTCCTTTCTGCCGACATCCAATAACCAGCTCCCGAGATGGTGTTTGAGTTTGTCCATCGAGAATTATTTCATACTGCTCGGATTTAGGGGCCTATAACATTTTGTCTATTAAATATTATGACTCTGGTATGTCGTGTTTCAGATGTCTAAGGGCAAGGATGTCGCCACGCTGCGGACCAACGCTCGCCCGTGCTCCTTTTGCAAGGAGTGCGACGATGTGGAAGTACTCTTCGGGCTATTCTACAATATCGGGAAAATCAACGTCCATCACTTCTGCCTGGTGAGTGCTCCAAATTCTCTCTGAAGACCAGACTAACTGCCGCAAGCTACGGTTATTACAAAACTGGATACATCAATTGTGGTTTTTTTTTAAATAAAAATATGCTAGTTTGCTATATCTTTACAGTATATCATATATGTGCCAATTATTATGAAAGTTGTCTAATTTTTATTTCTTTACAAGCTACGTGCAACATTTATATGTTGAAATAAATTATAAATCTAGTAGACTAAATAAATATTATTTTTTAGGAGAACACATTCTTATTGTGAAGTTGTAATTATTCAGAACATAGCTCTGTGATATTTTAAATATATTCATTAGAAAGATATACATATAAAATCAATTTTATCAAAAATATTGTTGTTGCGTCACCGGGATTCGAACCTGGATCGAATTTTGGACACATTGTATCATTGTATCCGTAAAAATAAGGCCCTTTCAAATAATGGAATGATTAAATTTATTGATATCAAAAAGGTAACATATAGGTTTGAAAATTTGTCGCTGTAGCATAGTTGGATAATGCATCTTTCCCGGTTTGGAAAGAGATCCAGGTTCGAATTCCGGTGGTGCAACAACAATATTTTTCGATAAAATTGATTTTATATGTATATCTTTCTACATTTAATTCATATTTAAAATATAATCAATTCAAACGCAAACCTTTAAATATCATGAAACATGACTTAGACCACTTTCATAATAATGGACATATATATAAAACTGAATCCTATAACCCTTTGATACACTTTAGGACCCGGCGCGAAACAAATAACATTGACCCATTGACGTTCCGTTGGTCAGTTAGACCTCTGACTTTAGCGACTCTTCAATCGACGTGTTGCATTAAGACATACTCTGCGGTGGTGGGTCAGATTTGACCCGGGTGTTTGTAAAAATATGAATTACGCTACAAATATTCGTTTAATGCTGTTTTCCTTCTAGCCAATCTTTTAATAAATATTTCCAAATAATCTATGTTATTGGATGAGTTATTGATAAAAATGTGAACAAATGTCCAAAAACTGACCTAAGACAGACGCTTTTACGGGATTGAATCTCAGTGCTTACGCCGAAACATATATTGTTAACATTTTGAGCGGGTAGACAAAGGATATCACGTATGCATCCATGTATTTGTTTTGACTTATTTTCGTCTGGCGGCCCCTAGACAATACCAGTAATATAACTATTTGAGGGGCGTTGCACCTACCTGTATGTTTTATGACACTACCTGTTTGGTATGTTTGTATTTTGGCTGTGAAGGGCGTTTGTTGATGCATGTACATTATTCGTAATATTTTTTAATTTTTATCTTTAATTTTTTAGCAGAAACATTACGGCACATCATGCCATTTCATTAAATCATATTTAAAATGAAATATCTGTAAAAAATCTCTCACAAAACGGTTGAAAAACTGAAAATTTGAGGTGGGTCTAAAATAGACGTGTTTTGTTTTAACCCACCGGGCATTAAGTGTAACTGATAAAACTTGATTGCAGCTGTTGTCCACGACACTCTTGCAGAAGGGGAGAGACGACGAGGGCGTGCTGGGATTCCTGCATGAAGATATCATTTGTGAACTCAGGCGGGCACACAAGCGGGTGAGTCCGTCCCCCTGTTCGGTGTTGCTGATTGTTAAATATTATAAAATTACATTATTTTTCCTTTACATACTAATGTAATGTAATTGTTAATGAAAACATTTAATTTATCTTCAATTAGAGATACCTATTAACTGTTGATAGTGCCAAATATTTTCTTTAAATATATAATAATGTGTCAAATAAAATTCTATTTTATTTACATGTCGCTTACTACTATTTCTCTTAAAAATATCCGATTTTCAAAATTCTTTCAACATTGGTTTTATCGAGCTTCGTATTATGACAATAAAATATAATAGTTTATTTAAAACGAAAATCAAAGGACAAATTTAAAAATTGTCTGAAATGGATTTCTTGCAAACGTTTCACTAAACCGCTGTATCTTTGGCCCGATATGAATAAATTGTAGTCATCTCTGGGTGAGTGACAGGCTTCCGTAATTTTACATGCGATTTTGGTTTCAAATTTGGATGAAATTGGGTGACACAACGGTTACTTTCGGTAACAATTTTGTTGATTAATAAGGTAGTTTGAATATATTTATTTATTTTATTACATTCATTCGTTATTAATATTATCATCATAATACCATCGTAGGTTGGCTCCGGTATCATCGTACCAGAGCCATACCTGTACAATTTGACGTGTTATCACATTAAAATCAGTGGACAGCCGGATACAAGCTATAGAAATCATGCCATATCATTCCCCAAAAGGGGAGGGTAGACGTCACATTTATGTGTTTCTGTCGCAGAACTCGGTTACAGTCTGGCAGAGATTTACCCTGTTCAGGTCGCAAGAGGGCCAGTAGAATGCTCCGTTAGGTCTCCGCTTCCTGGCATCGCCCATCCCAACAACCCCCAGCGAGAGACCCACACCCTAATAAATTCCTGGAAATGTCTGAGATTCCTTTCATCTCTTAATAGGGCATCGTTCTGGGGGATCCGATGATTTATATATAGTTTGAATATAATAAAATGAGAATCAAAGAAAAATTACAAACTCCATGCGCACAGCTGTCACTGTCGCGAGACAAACGTACACTGAAGCAAATTTCAGCAATAAACAGTTAAAGACACGTTGGACATACTTAATACTTTGATTCTTTTTCTTACTGGTAATGACATTAACATACAATGCGTACGTTAGGGCAATATTATAATGCACTTGCGCACATTTCAGAAATGCTGCTACTGCGGTCAATGGTGTCCCACTCTGCGCTGCGACCAGCCGGGCTGCGGGCGCCTCTTCCATTTGCCGTGCGGACGGAGGAACGGCTCACTCAACCTGTTCCACGACAGATTCCAGTGAGTACAGTGCGCCTACACGACTCGACTATTATTAAAACAATGGACACTTTCACAATTACTGCACATTTTAATGCATTATTGCAAGTTTGCACCGGAAGCGTGTGACATGCAATTTAAAAAAAGATTTCCTTGAATTTTTTCACAAAATACCCCCTTCGGCATTAAAATTAGTGATGGGAAAAAATGCAACTTTTGACTCACTGGTGTAATTGTGATCGATGTTCGATAATATCAGTGATTGAAAGCTGTGACAGTAATCACAGTTCCATTATAAAATCATAATAAAAAAAAATTTAAAAATTTAAATTTAAGCGACTATGCTTGTATTATTCACACTTCATTTGCGTAAAAAACATATTCTAGCATATATAATTAATATATATCTAATTTAATATCATCATAAATAGAATGAAAACCCTTTCAAAAATGTGAGATTGATTTTCGGGTCAAATTCTCTGCATTTCGGGTCATATGCGTAAAACGACAGAATCTCTAATTATAATGTCATTCCTTCATTAATATTTTTGTTTCATATGCACATGCGCCGAATTACGGTTCACAACCAAATATAATACGATATTCCCAGATATTCAATCACTGATAGTGAGTGTGACTCAAAGTTATCCAGTGATTGACTCACGGTCCGTGTGTTTGAGCCCATCACTAATTAAAATAGCAATAGCTTATTTTCTGAGTAGAAATATATATTTTTTTTCCTGTTCTTAAATTTGTATTAAACTGAGAAGTTTTCAAGCCGACGGGCAACGTAGGTCATGATGCTTTAAACTTTGTTGAAAAATGTTAATTTTATAAGAAAACTTATCAGAAATAATTATCAAGAAACAGAAAGTGATATGTTCTTAAGTTTTGGTAATTAATTATTTAAAAAGTCATAAAATATCACGAAAACCGTGTGACCTGCGATGGGTTATTCTATTAGGCGTGTCGGCTATCGACGGTTTTCGTTGGATCACAATTTACGGGATTTATTTAGACTGTCGATTAAAGTAATATTTTAAATTATGCATTTTCTGTTTTTTTTTTTAATATTGTCGATCCAAAACACCGCGTTGCCGTTTTGCAAGCTGTTTCATCCTTGCATGGTATTTATGAAACAGACAGCTAGCGTTTAAAAGACAACAGTGTTATATATGAACAAAATATTTAATTGCAACGTATATAAAATATGTCCGGCGGAATGAAGTGAAGAAACCTTACCAATTAATAGGATCTATATAAATATTATTTAGTAAGAAATTATTGTGTTTTTGATATCAGACATGATTTTAAATAGTAGCTGAAGCCTCGAAGCATAATTATTTCACTTAAAACAAAGTACTGCAAATTTAACAGTTTATAATGATTAATTTTTAATTTGTCTTGGTTCAGATTTGTCTCTGTAATCTTATTATTCGTATATTCTTGAAATAATGAATAATTATTTCCTTTCGCGCAGGTCGTATTGCGCCCAGCATCGCCCCATCCAGAGAGTTCCGGCCGGCATCGTCACGGGCCGAGGCCGCGGCGCCTCCGGCAGCGCGATGATCCAGCTGGAGCGCTTGAGGATGTCGCGAGACGGGACGCGGCTGGTCCGCCCGAGAGACGTCCCCGACATTGGAAATCTGCACATCGGACCGCAGAGCCGAGCTTTGATCGAGAACGCAGAATTAAAAAATGGTCAGTTGTCATTTGTCAATTTCATGATTTTAAATCAGAGGTAACAGAATTTATCTAAATATTCAAATAAAGACAGTGCTGAATCGACCACTGCTGTGCACCGGCCGGCTGCGCGTAGGTCTCGGAGAGTGGTGTAGTATCGCCGCAAACGCAACAATGTTTTTAGTATCCGGCATCATCGGTGGCGTCTTGAAACAATGTAGTTGTCTGTTTTTAGTATTGTTTCATACGCAACAATTCACCTGTCCTAAAGTAGTGCGCCATTTAATTGTGAGGTATGAAGATTACCTAGTATTGTGTCACAGATGCTGGACACGAGCGTTTTAATATACATTTTTTAATACACAGTGTACTTTTTTCAGAAGTTTCCGTGGTAACATTAGAATCCGGAAAGGCGGCGGCGGCCGAGTGGCACACCTGTGGGATATGCTACGATCGGGTCACGCCGCTGCCCACGGCGCACACGCTGTGGCCGCCGTGCTGCAAAGGAGACAAGTGGTTCCATAGGATATGTGTCGCCGTGAGTTCATGAATCCATATTTCATTATAGCCAATTAACTTACTGCCGCGCCCTCTCACTGGGGATAAGCAGAAAGGACAGTACTTGCCTTATACACATTCGTACAACTTACACATACTTGTCGATTAATGAGACTTCTATGGTGATGGATCCTGTATAGGTAGTGGTGGGGTGACGGAATGTACGAAGGGTGTTTGGGACATTTATTTATTTGTGTATAAATATATAAATTATTGATCGAAAATAATGCACTGTACTTTCCCCTTCTGGCTACGCCACCGATCCGTCGATTGGCAACCAACGTGTATGGAACAGTTAATACTGTTATGCAGTCTATACTTTGTGTCGGAACTTTGACGGAAATAGTGAGTGTAAAATATACAGTCCACATCTTTGGAGTTGACAGCAGAATCCAGATTGTGGTGAGTGCCATATTCCTTCCATGTTCTGAGATTATTCTGACATCTATGTGATAGGAATTTGGTATAGGGACAGAACAATAAAGACCAACCAGGAAGAACACAATTTATCTGGATTTTCTCCCCTGCGGTCACAGCTCTTGAACTTCAGTAAACTTCTTTGACGATCAGCACGAAGCACTGTGCTACACAATAGAGGTTTAGGCACGCACACGCAAGGAACCGAATACACACTAGTAACAAGTAACTTTATAATAATTTCAAGTTAATGACAATCACAGTAGCAGGAAATCCACTCTCCTTGTCAGTTCAAAAGTCATTGACAATACACACAAAAAAGTTGTGCTCTGAGGTATAGGGTATAAGGGGGTGGGGGTGGACAGAGGTACAGTAAAAGTACTGCTTTCAAAACAACCCAATTTTTTTTAACACTTCTTTTAGCTTAACCTAATATGTACGCAAAAATAAAAAATATATATTTGATTCTATACTCCGTCGTCAGGCCATCCTTTCAAGATTCTTAGATGCCGACCAATATTTACAATTAATTCTATTAATTTTTCTATACATTTTGAACAAACTACGTTTTCATATAAGATTTAAAACATAATGGTGTAAATATTGATATATTTGTGACATTTTGCAGAAACTGGCACTGTCGGCGGGCCGGCACTATGTGAAGTGTCCACTCTGCAACAACCAGCCCATCTTCCTGGACGCCCTCTACAAATACGGCTTCTACGTCCCCGACCAGTGAGTTTGCACCCCGCGCAATCTCTTCATTCTAGCGGGATATCTGATAACTTGACAGAATAAATTTTGCTCATCGGATTTTATGGCTCCCCCGATACTGCCGTCTTTTAATTATTTTTACAATTATTGCACATCCATGTTTCATGCGCGCATTAAAGGTCTGCTATGCCAGGGTCTCAATAGAATCTATATTTCACAACAAACCATCGGTAATTAAAATTATTCCACCTTTGTAAGTAGAACTGTTAAAATAAACAAAAATGACATCCAGATAGTGATGAGAAAAAATGCCACTCTCGACTCACAGGCGTGATTGTGATTGGTGTTCGATAATATCAGTGATTGGAAACTGTGTCTGTGATCACTGTTTCATTATTAAAATCCACGTGCCACGCGGTATTACAAAACGTTAAATAAATAAAGAAACAAAAAAAACCGAGCGTAATATTAAAACTTGAATTGCGTTAAAAATAAATAAATAAAAAAGTAATCTAAATATCGTCACTAAGAGAACAAATTTTTTTATAAAATCAAATTTCCATCATTTGCTGTTTTATGCATTTTTTTGGCGTAAGACTTTTTGACAGTCAAATTCCCAGCAATCAAGCGTAAAACTTTTTAGCAGAATTTATTAGACGGCGCTGGTTACGATCATGACGTCATTCCTTCGTAATTTTCGCCCATCAATTCATTAATTTGTGAAAAATAAATAATAATGTTAAAAAATCAATTCACGTATCGCGATGTTTTCATATTCTCAATCAACTGATAGTGAGTGTGACTCGAAGATATCAGTGATTGACTCACAGTTCGTGACTTTGTGCTCATCACTACATCCAGATGAAGATATAATATTCCAGTTTGAAATTTGAGAAATTTTACACAAATTAGATATGCTTTCAAAATGATGCTAATAGATATCAGATAACAAATTAATGATATTATTTATTATGTAAATCATGCGAGAGAGAGGAAGGTTTGAATAGAAAGAGACGACAGTAAAAATGTTGATTTTCTCGCATTCGATACAAGTGTATCGTGCGTTTTCGCTAAAAGAAAGTATTTAAAAAAAGTTGAAAATTGGCAATATGTCCTATAATATTTTTAATCAATATATATAACATTTTGCCAATTTGGTTCAATGCAGAGTTTGTCTCCGTAATCTTGGCTTCAAGATTATAAGAAAATATATTTAATTTATGCAATAATTTACCATATTAACACAACTTTGTTGCACGCGGAAAATGCATCTAACGGTCGCGGTCTTTCTTATAATGCTTGTATTGTCTTAATTATGGCAAATAACGTTTAGTTTATTAATTTTAAATGAGTATAAAGGTTCTATCTAAGTAATAGTTTAAAAAAAAGTCAAATCTAGTGTATAACTTCTGATGTAGTAAATAAATAATAAAAACTCACATTTTGGTAAAAAATACGAAAATTTAAATTATCATTGAATGTAAGAAAGTGCTGTTTAGCAGAATTTTTCATGTACATTTCATTTCAAATTGAATATATATTTATGCACTGTTATTGAATATATGAAAGAGAAAACATTTAAGTAATCTTAACCTAGATATATTAAAAACATGTTCATTTTTACTCTATTCGCGCTTCATAAACCTGGCTGTTTAACCGAACACTTTACAGCCACAAATGACACAATGTCCGAATCCAACATATCCAGAAAGTCATAGATTATATTATGATGGCTACGTTTTGGTTTTAGTAACGACTGGTCAGATACACTCTTTTGTAACTGTAAAATCATATTGTCAACTGTATTTCCAGGGACGCATCATGGGAGCGCGAGGCGGGCGCGTTCAGGGAGCTGCACGAGCGCCCCAAGGAGTGCTACGTGCCGTGCTGCCTCCACCAAGCGGGCAGGGACAAGGCCGGCAGTAAAAGGTGATTGCACATCTGTACTGAAAACTTCATTTATTAAAACTCTTCTTACTTACTTACTAACTTACCGTCACGCCGTTTCTCCGCAGGGGTAGGCAGAGAGGATAGAGCGCCACACTTTTCTGTCCTGACACACAATTCTCGCCTCATCCACATTCATACATTTTCTCATACAAGATCGACGATTATTGAGGCTTCTAACAGGACCATCTGGTTTATCTGGCTGTGCCAAGTCTTCCGCGGACGTCCTCTACTTCTGGAGCCATCAACACTTGCGTCATATATCTTTTTTACCATTCTCTCCTCATTCATCCGTTCCATATGACCAAACCATTCACTATACTAAGATCAGCTTTCTTTCTCTTCTTATTTCTTCATTCTTTACTCTGTCATAAATGGATCTGCTATATATGCACCTAAGTGATCTCATTTCCACTGCATTCAGTCTATTTTCGTTCCTCTTCTGCCATCTCCATTGTGAACCGCTAGTCTTGCCTCATTTGACAAGTTACCATTAGCTATAATTCCATTCAAAGCGCCGTTCACTTTATTCCCTGCAGTCACCCTCCTTTTGATATCTTTCATTAAAAAATGGGTTGTTCGATCGTTGGTAAAAATATTTACTCATCGAAAGTACTCACTTTGAAAAGTAAATTAATTTTACTCTCTAATATCCAATGGTAAATTGTAAATCGTTAGTTAAAAATGGCAGATTTTTCACAGCTCTTTCAAAAGTCATCCGACACATTGATACTTTGAAAATTGCAGTATACGACAATTAATCATTCAATATCCCGCTATTTTAGCGATGAGTGTTCGTCCGATAATGATCTCGCTGTTGAATTTATATTAGCATGTAGGCAGCACAAAGTGACACCATAAAACCATAGATAAAGCGTAAAATAAATCAAATTATTGGGTATTTAATGATTATTCTCCTTGCCACAATATTAGGCGGCATTAACAGTAGTAAACTTAACGTTCAAACAACCCGCAAACGTTTTTTATGGCGTTACATTTTGATGGGCAATGCGTCAAAAGTATTTAAAGACATGTATGGATAGTCTGTTGATATCTTTCTGCCAGGCCCATCAATCGATCCATTCTGAAAATAATTGATCGGTACGCCTTTATTTTGTTTATGCTTCTGCTACACCGGTACTATTATTGTGATCTGACAGATGTCAGGCGGTGAATGATGTGTCGCAGTATTTAATTGATGTTGTCATCCACAGATGGCAGCTGGTCATCTGCAGCCTCTGCGGCTCGCAGGCAGCGCACCGGGCCTGCGCCGACATCTCCGTGAACCGCACTCTCATCTGCTCGCGGTGTCGACCTGACGTGCCGCGTGATGAATATTCGGAAAGTCACAACGACTGCGAAAGTATTTGTGAGTTTGACTCGACATTGAATATTTATATTTTGGTGCCATTTTTGTTTAGACGTTTAATACCTATCAACATCTATATCTACTAGTTTCTAGCTTCGTGTTTACATTGTTATTGAACACAGTTCGGTTGATTCGTTTATCTGAAAAAATATAACAGAAACTAGTAATTAACGTGCTAGACCATTATACGTTTATAAGACCCTGCGATAATTGTACAAACGGTGTTCTTACGTATCAACTTGATATATATATTCACTTAAATACATTTGTGAAAAAACTGAGATCATGTTTACATAAATGATTATTGAACAAACGTAAACATTTGTCTGTCATCTCGCGTCGCATTTTACAGTGCGACCATGAGTAAGGAAAGAAAGTGCGACGCGAAATGACTGATGCTCAATAAACTTGCCGGTCGTAAAAAATTTCGCTAATGCATATTTACGTACTGTTATTGAATATGTATATAAAATATATTTTAAGATTTATCATTGAAGTAATCTTAACCTAGAGATGTTAAAAACACGTCAAAGTAGTGAAAATTTTCTTACTGGTAATGACACTTACACGTACAGATTCAAATCCAATAATCCATCTAGATAAAAGATGAGGAAGCCCAATAATATTATGGATTTTATTTGATAACGAGTCTCACGTCAAATTGTACAGGTATGTCTCTGGTGCGATGATGCGGGGCCAATCTATATCAGTTAACCCTTATTGCCCGGAGGGTCAATACGCAACATGTCCGGCGGTAGTGGGTTATTTTAGTTTTATAACCGTTTTTTTGGGAGATTTCGTATACATATTTCATTTAAATTCACGGTGTTAAGTTGATATTACTCTAGGCGCCATCTATGAAATCCAACTGACATGAAAATGAGTTGGCGGACTAGAGGAGGCTATTTATTTTAAATCGCGTCAATGCACTTTGTATTTTGATTGATAGATTAGTTTTTTTATGAGATGTTCATCTCTGTCAGTTTCCGGGATGGGGGTTGTGCTGATTTTTATATCTGGACAGCGTCAATATTTTAATGTGGTTTTGGACGAGGCTGTACGAGGTGCAGAACCGAACCGCATTTCATTGTTGTTAATCATACTCTTTTAATTTCAGCTGTTGTCTCCAACCTCGAAAAGATGTCGAGCGTCAAGTCGAGGTGCAATAGTGTCACCTCCGTCTGCGACAGCGGTGCGACTTCTGGAAGACGTGACGACTATTCGAAAAGTGATAACAATTACTTGGGGAATGAAAACCTCCACTTGATGAATAATGACGACGGCTTGTCGAAGAATGACAGCATCACTTCGTGGAGGGACAGTATTCTGGCTTCCATGTCACAGGCGAGCACGTCCAAGCAAGACGGTTACAATCATTTGACAGAAAATTTGATCGGGGATGATTTTGTCATAAATAAAAGTGACGATTATTTTACACCATCTTTAGAAAATGGAATTGACAATATGAGTAGAACCTATTCTATAGAAAATGAAATTTTACACGTTAACGACGTCGTTTCAAATAGTGACAAAGCTTTTAATGTAAAATCTCAAACAAAAACGGAAGTCATTAAGCAAAAGAAAAAAAAACCCTTACCTAGGAGATCCTTCAGAATGTCATTGCTCACGTACAACAAGCGCGATCTGGGTCCGCAAACGAACGAAGATCGTTATCTCGTAAAAAATAACTACATCCTGCGCAAACGCAGCGCCTCCGTCTTCCTGCCGGCTGAACCGAGCGCGAAACCTTCAAAGAGAAGCAGAGGAGCCGCGGTGACGTATTCAATCGACGATTTGAACATTGCGGCCTTGCAGTGCCTTGCAGGGGAAAAAATTACGTTTAACGAAAATTCTACACCCGTGTCAAATGAACTACCGATAGTTGAAGAGTGCGTCGTGTCGGCCCGAGAAGTGTCGGATTCCACGTTGGCCAACAGTAAACCGAAGGCAGTTAACTTGTTGAGAGGATCTGGGTCCCAGAGAATACTGAGAGTTAAAATTTCGCCCAAGAGCAGGAGTCACGCTGTACAGGCTAAAAGTACGGAAACCGTGGACATTTCGCGGGTCAAGGAGACGTTCAAAGGAAAGCTCGGCAAGTATTTTGAACATTTGGAAGAATTGAAAAAGAAACGGAAAATTATGAATGAGAAAAAAGATTCATCGGAGCGCGCCGAGTGCAGTCTGCCCGTGTTGACCGTCAAGCCATGTCCCAAGTCGAAGAAATGTTTCTATATGTGAGTATATTATGTATTTTTAGACAAATTATTACAGTAAAACTCCGTTTATTCGAAATTCGCCGCAAGTTGAAGTTTTAGAGCAGAATGTGGTCCCTCTGGAAAGTTTTCATACCAAATTGTACTTATAAATCGAATATCATTATTCGAAGCTATTTGGACCCTATAAGATGAATTTGTCCATCTATTTTTCGCCTAATTCAATTTTTTTGTCTAAGAGCTCCTGATACTTTTGTGGTGAGTCTGAAGATACGGCGTTAGCTGACGCGAGGCATCTAAAAGGCTATCGGGTGAGTCGAGTGTTCCTCACATCCGATCACCTTTGGTTCTTCAGATTTCTCAACATATTGAATGCTACAGTATCAACAGTTGATACGGCGACTTTGGTCCGTGATCACATAGTGCGCCTGTTTCGTGCAATATTTTAACACACACTAGAAGATTCCTAATACAATAAAACTGCGATATAACTAAATCCAAGGGCCCAAAAAATAAAAATTCGTAATAACGAATTCCCACATATAACGAAATAAATAAAAAAAATCCTACTATATGTTACGCGCCGTCGCAAAAAAATGTTGCGCGGCTTCAAAAAAGATCGCAAATTCTGCAAACAAAGGAGGAAGAAGGCCATAGGGAACTGAATACCTACATATTTTTAGTAGTTTTGTTATTAAAACAGATAAGCAAATGGATAATCAAAGGAATTAAATTAAGAACAGAACCTATTCAACACCAATTGGAAGATATTTTTGTAAATTCCAGAATATTGCAAACACAAAACAATATTTTAATTGTGTTTAAATGTAGAGCCGCTTCAAACATAGTTTTGGGCATAAAACATAAAAAATAATTCAAAAATAAAAATTTGACAGTTGAATCGCGGCATTTTTATAAAATGAGTCGTATATAAATTACGAAGGTACTTACCGGTAACGGCGGCAACCACTTCAAAATATGATACTATGAACCCAAGAAGAAGTTTGATTTGTTTTACTACCTTGTCGGCAGACCGCCGCGCACCGCCGAAAAGGCCATTAAACCGTTCGCATACGGCAGATTCAGCGGCGCGGCTTTGTAAGTGCGAAATAATATTTTCATCTTTTAACATTTATTTATTTCGTTATAAATTTACGTAAATGTATTGGCATTTTTTCGTACGGGACAAAAATGATTTTGTTATAAATATTAACGGGATTTCGTTATATAAATGCATTTTTGTATGAAAAATTGGTTTTAGGGACTAAATTTCGATTTTTTTTTCGATATACGTCATTTTTCGCTATATCGGGTTTCGTTATATCGCGGTTTTACTGTACTGTGACATATATTTTTGGAAAATATGCTGTACCGTTATCTATGTTCTTGTATGGAATTTATTCATTTATAAACATCCTAGGGGTTTATACAACCATGTTTTGGTTTCATATTGAATAAGATAACCTTGTATCGCTATCTGAGGTGATAAATCATGTGTAATTTGTCTATTTTGATGATTTGCTAGTATTGGCGTGTGTTGAAAAGGTTAGGTATCTAGCGCCGATTGCGCTTTCTTCCATTGCCATTTCAACTTGTGGGCAAAGTCTCGGCGTTGTCCCGCTCGGTTCAAAGCAATCCGCCACACAAATGATCCATTTTATTATCAGATATATTTATATCATGGTATTATTATATATGTTTTTAATTTTTTTTAAATTTTGCAGTGAGAATGGAGATACCGTCAGTTTGGAAGACAAGATGGACGAGGAGGAGCAGGCCACTGTCAAGTATAAAATAATCAACAACGATTTCGCTAAGGTAAACACTATGTTTCAGTTCATGATCAAATATTAAATGTAATGCTGGACGTCCTTAATTTAACTGAACTGATTTTACACTACGCTCCCGCGCGGAGTGCCAGGTCGTCGGCGCTGTTCCAATATACTAATTTGTATAGTAATGCACCCAAACAATGACTTCACAGGCTTGGGAGCAATTTTGGTCTTGTAGATATATTCCGATGTCAAAGATACAATTGATTTTGATTCTCAGCCATTCTGTGTCATAATATTCAGTGTTCCCTTATCTTGACTGCTACTTAAATAGCCGCAAGAGTAATCTTAACTTAAATTAATGAGACCCCTCCCCTGCAACAACACCGTATATCTGTCTTTATAAATGTTGATAGACAGACAGAGCTTTGGCCATCTTGGATGACATACAGTGTTGATGCAGTTATATTATTATCCATTCAGTTTATTTTGTGTTAATATTTTTAATTATTCAAACCTTCGTCTTTCAGGTCATCACGTCGCGCAGAGTCTACACGATTGCCATTCCGAATAGTCATCGAGTGAAACACAAGAAACGGAAATCTGCAGAAAACGGGCAAACGAACATAACCTCGTACTTTCGCACTCTGGATACCAAAGTAGAATCTGGCAGAGGTGACGCGAAGAGCGCCGGAGTGACGGTAGATGAAAATGTTGGCGATTCATCTGGAGTTGCGCTCGTGGCGGATAATTCAAGTGACGTCGCTGCGGAAAAAACTTGTTCTGGGGCAAATGTTAACGTGGGCTCTTTGAAGAAGGTCAAGAAGAGAAAATCCAGGAAGAAGAGCAATAAGAAAGGGAAGTCAAATATAAATAAATTGAAGATCAAAGATAAGTCGCACGTGTCGAGTGCTCGTGTCAGTGATTTGGTTAACGGTGAGTGTGACGTGTTGATTGGAGATGTGTTATCTGATTGTGATGTCACGAAAAATGACGAGTCGAAAGGTATTTCGGTCAACGAGACTGAAATAAATAAAGTGATCGATGCGAACGACTGCGGTGGTTGTAATAATGAAATAATTGATAGCACCTTGTCCGATTGCGTCCTTCTTGACAATGACAATGACGCGGAAGACGATCCTACGGTGAAGACAAGCGAGGACGGAGATATGACGACACATACAAATGACACAAAAAGTATTACTTGCGTAGATTTGGACGAAACTGACGAAATAACCAGCGATGAGATAATTGACGGCAGTAAATCGGGCGACGGACATTTGAAAGAAAACATAATTGATAGCGATTGTGAAATTATTAGTTATCACGAAGAAGATGCTGACTTGGATAGCATAAGAGCCGTCAGCGCTGTGAAGCCGGTCGAGGTTGAGAAAGAAAAAAGTGTTTTCGGAGATTGTATAATAGACAGTTTGGTGAATGTTGCTACCGTCATTAAAACTGATAACGAGGAAATGGCAGCAGATAATGGTTTACGCTCAAATAAATCAGAACCTCCCTTGAATGAAGTTAGTTTATATTATAGAAGAAATACAAAAAGAGTCATTAAATATAACTATAGTAGTTCCGTTAAAGTAGATACGGATGACGTGAAAGATTGCGATGTTGTCATCGTCGATAACGATGGCATTCAAAGCGGTAAGGACATTTCTATAAAGAAGGAAAATTTTAAAAATTCCATCGCGACACATTACATTGATTTGGTAGATCGAAAACGGCAAAATGACAATTGTACGATCGTCGACGACCAAAAACCGTCGGCATCGACGCACAAATATCACACTGCGTTGCGTGACACGGATAGGAAACACAAAATCAACAGCGAACCGTTCAACTGCATACACAAGGCGGCAGAACACGTCGGTGTTCAAAATTTCAATTTTATGATAACAGAATGCGACGTGTCGCACGCGAAGAGGCGGAAGCAGCAGCGGCCGGAGGACGACGTGAAGCCGGAGTTTGTCAAGACTAGAACGATCACCGATTTTTTCAGTCCCGTAGCTGCCATCGGAGTCTCGACGGGAGAGTCGTCTTTCAACCGGCAAAAATTTAACAAAGATTTTTGGATGAGCGGAAGCGACTACCTCAAGACGATCAGGTCCGATATAAAGAATAGACATAGACGAATGGATATATCTAACCGATATAAGCGGTCTAAAAATCGGTACAATTGATTTGAAGATTGTTCGTCACGCTCGTTCTGCTTGCAGTTTTACCTATTTACACAATCTTTTGGTCCGTCCGGCTCCGTCCTGGACAGGAGTCTAGTAAGACTACGCCGCTGGCAATAAACAAATATTTGTATTTTACAGAGTTTTATGATAGCATAAAGATAATTATTTTGTATGGCTAGCTGGGAAAATGAAACAATATTTTAAATACTAATTTAATGTATTAATTATAAATATATACATATAAAAACAATTTTGTCAAAAAATATTGTTTTTATATGTTTATATTTTATATGTATATATTTATAATTAATACATTAAATTAGTATTTAAAACATCACAGGCCGTCTGTTCTGAATAATTACAACTTCACAATAAGAATGTGTTCTCCTTAATAAACAATATTTTATTTAAAAAATGTACAATTCATTAGTTTAATCTTTTCTTATGTTAAGAAACGTTATAGCGTTTAATGTTAAGTTTTTTTTATTTTAGTTTCAAAAATAATGGTCCATCTTAACTATCAAATTTAATTGAACATTAAGAGGGAATAAACAATATTAACCTGATTTTTTTGACTTTTGAGAAGTGAATAATTTTTACCAACGATCAAACATCCCGCTTTGGCGTAACTAATTATCATAAAAAGTTACCACTGATCACAATCATGCGATTTAATACCTCTTCATCGGTAGTGTGGCGATGATCAACCCAGGATGTCTCGAGCGTACGTCGGTATAGTCACATTTCAAATGCCTTCAGCCAGCAGCCGAGATACGTCATCTTTTGACTACTGATTACTGTGAACAGTATTTTGTAAATTGAAGATCTGCAATAATGTATCGTCGTGTCGTAACGGAGGTTACAATCATAATGCGTTTGTTTATAAATCTTTTATTTTTCAAAATTAAGATAAACAGAATTATTTTTCAATCTATAATATACTCTCATTCATTTTCTACAATGCTCTTTCCATCTTTCTGGTAGACTTGTAACATGGTTCTTCTTTCGAAGTTCACTCGTCGGTGACGAAAAATACTCCTCCAGTAGTGTTCAGACCTCGTCTACAGAATTCATATTTTTACCATCCGTATGATTTTGAAGACTGCGTAATGAATGATAATCAGACGGGGCAGTGTTCGGCGAATATAGTGGGTGGGGCGTCGTTTTCCATTCAACCGACTGCTCCGGCCTTTGTTATGTCATTCTCGCTGTATGGAATATGAACCGTCGACCTGATTTGCTGACTTTTCCGATGGCGTGGAGGTGTCATAGCTTGGTCAAATGACCAAATCTCTGTGCTATAATTACCATGGGATTTTTTGTCGAGCTCTACAGATCTTCCAGGTCGAGGCTCATCTTCTAGGCTCGGAATTTCTGGAATCATCATTGAGACACTGACATTGTCCGTTCCTCATATACTGCATTAATATTCCTCGCACTTTTCATTACGTTGTTGCCTTTATTGAACTCGTAAAATATGCCAAATATGCTCCTTTGTCACTTCCATTATAGCTATGAAAAAATAACTGTTAAAATCAAATTGCAATTTAAACCTGACGCGGGTAGTTTATCCCCGACCCCCTCCGATTTTTAGTTCATTTAATTGAAAAATAACTGCCTTATTTATGGGATGACCCAATATATTTCTTAGCAAGGAACGTTCAAAATGATGTTATTTTAGATATTGAATCAAAGTCTCCTCCGGCAGACAAATAAATGATGTCACGACTGATATATTCGGCGCTGGCTGCGGTGGAAAGAATAACTAATATTTATTTTTAAAAAAATTTGAAAATTTAGATTATGGGTAGTTCACACTATATAATACAAATATGAACTGAACATGTTCAAGCTTCACGTGCCTTATTTCAATCACGTCAGTCGAAAAATTAAAAAAAAAAGGATTTATTAATTATTTAGCATCACATTGTTTTAAATTAATATAATAACAAGTAAATTGTGCTAATAGATGATTAGTTATTTCAACATTAAATTTTTTTATTTCCTTGTAAGGTACATGCAAAATTTATATATTGAAATAAATGATATATCTAGTAGACTAAATAAATGTTGAAACATTGCGTTGTGTAATATGAAAATATATTTTAATCAATTTGAACGCAAACCTTTAAATATCTCGAAAGTAAAGAAACGTGACTTGGACCACTTTCATAATAATGGAAGTATTTTGCGTTAAACACTTGAGACAATTTTGTAAAAATCTCATGCAATAATATTTTCCGTATCGGTTCATAATTTTTGCAGTCTCCTTTGACTTGAAATTTAATCAGGTATACATCCACAAAATAATGTAAACTAGGCCTGTTACACTATGTATATCGGTTTCACACATATGTTTAATTTTAGTTTTTTTATTATTGAATTTCTCTATTTATATATTCTTTATTTATTCATTTAGTTTAAAATGTACAAAATTCTGATATTACCGGAATCCACTAAAGAATTCATCAAACCTGTGGTCCGCTTTTGCAGCGCAAACTGCCGCCACTCTTCGCTGTGCATCGGGGCTCATTTTTACTTCTACTTCACACCCAAAGTGTCAATTTTAAAACCCCATTAATTTATAATTCAAAATAATTTTCAGACCTTTGCGTCATAAATCAATGTTTTTACATCACATCATTTAGAACGTCAGAATATGTACAATGCGCGCAACTTTATTGCCTGATTACGCACTGATGGTTTGCGTTATTGTGATTTTTCTTTTGACTCTTGAATTTCAAATTAACAGGGTTTTACTGCGTATAACCTATGAATGTCGAGTCGATTAGCATATTTATTTGGACTCCTTTGCTTGCTCCGGTCCTTCCACTGGGATATCCACTCGGTCATGATCCTCGGTGTCCTGTCACCTGGCATTCTTTCAACGTGGCCGGCCCATCACAGTCTTCGGTACCTGCAGAATCTTACTATTGTTTCTTGCTCGACATAATTTTCGAGTTCATCGATCATTTTTATTCTGTAGGTTCCATTTTTTACTGTACTTGATGTTAGTATTTTGCATTCAAAAATTGCAAATTGTTTTTATTGATCTGAGATAGGCAGCGCGTTTCGCACCCGTAAGTGACCGCCGGTCTTATTATTGTCGGTCGAGATCCCGACTGACAGTACTGTTATCAGTTTTGAGCCGATGTTGTATACAGTCACCGTCAGCAGCAACACCACATATCAGAGAAAGAGAGAGAGAGAGAGAGAGGCGTGACTAGTTTTAAATGATTTTTGTAGAATTACTCGAGTGTTACCTACCTTTTTAGACTTGTAAAGACGAGCAGATTCTTTCTAAACTGAAACTGAACTAAACTTAGGTACGATTCCCTTTGACTTGTGCGCACTTGACAGGGATGTTACAGATGATATGTGGTGATTACATTTCTTTGATTTGAAACTAATGATATAAATATCTTAATTTAATATATGCGGTGTTGCCGCTCTGGTGACGATATCTTCTCGGGTATCAAATGGTATGTTAAACGACCATATATAAAAAAAAAAAAAATACAATTGAACACAATTTCAATGCAACAACACTGTATGTAATCCAAGTGTCAAATATATCGAGCCGGCAAATATTTTTGAGATAATGTATTTTGTAATATTAAAATATATGTTATTTATGTTTATTTTATTGGGTTGCGAAACCAAAATTAATGCCTTAATACAATTGATAATATTACTCTAACGCAATGTGAGAGTATGGTCGATAAGAATTTTTTTTATGTATATATTTATAGTGTGCCTACAGTGCCTAAGTGTGTATTTTCTTAAATGCATGTAAAGTATTTTCATTATAGATATATTATAAAAAATAAATTTACTGTTATAACATTTATGTATGTATTTTTATTTATGCCACTCACCTTATAAAATATTATATTTGTCAATCATCTGTCACTGGGGGCTTGATGAATATAGAAACAGTTTTTCCCATAACTGAAATTTAATTAATTTCTTTCCAACTCCCAAAAATAGTACACAAGTTAATACATTTGATGTCAAAACTTTATGTCAAGTGGAAGAGAAGGAAAGTTACTAATATCTAGGAGACAATTTAAACATTGTTTTCGTTTGTCGTTGATTCGGTAGCCTGTTTCTGTCTGTTTTTTAAAACCTTCATGAAGTTGTCGATCACGTTGCCGTTGAATCCATTTATGTTTTGGATGACATGGCAATATTTGAGTGCCACGTCATCACATGTGACGAATATAGAGGTTCCACTGTATTTCCGTTGTCGATCCTCTCCAGGGCTGGTCAAAGGGTGTCCAGCGCAGAAAATTTTCAACATTTTAATTTGCAGACACGCGAGAGAAAAGCAACAAGCAGGTTCCATGGCAGCAACTTCACTGAGGATATTTTCATTTAGGGCCTGAATTGTTTGAGGTTTGTCCCCTGTAAACTCTCAACTTAAGGTATCCCCATAAAAAAAAGTCACACGGTGTAAGGTCCGGTGACCGAGGTGCCATGGGTATGTCTCTGTACTTGCTGATGCTACTCTCGACTCACTGGTGTGATTCATTATCACGAAAAAAGCATTATTTTGAGAAAAATTATTTATATTATTAAAACCTTATTTGCGTAAAAAACATATTCTAGCATAAATCTAATGTAATATCATAAAGAGAATTAAAATGCTTAAAAAAATGTAAATTTATATTTCGGGTCAAATTCTCAGCATATATGCGTAAAACGTTTTGGCAGAATCTACTAGATGTCGCTGATCAAATTACAAAAACTCTGGTAGATGGCGCTGATTCAAGTGATAATCAATTTGAACAGCGGCGTCAGATTTTGAGCTTATTATTTGTTTAACACTTACAGCCCGGTGGGTCAAAACAAAACACGTCCGGCGGTGGTGGGTCATTTTAGACCCACCTCAAGTTTTCGGTTTTTCAACCGTTTTGTGGGAGATTTTTTATAGATATTTCATTTTAAATATGATTTAATGAAATGACACGATGTGCCGGAATGTTTCTGCTAAAAAATTAAAGTTAAAAATGAAAAAATATTCCGAATAATGTACATATTCTCACGCATCAACAGACGCCAAAATATGAACATCCACTGAGCATGTGATCTTCTCGTCGGAACCCGAGCAGGTAGTGTCATAAAACTTACAGGTAGGCGCAACGCCCTTCAAATAATTATATTACTGGCATTGTCTAGGGGCCGTCTGACGAAAATAAGTCAAAACAAATACATGGACGCATACCTGGTATCCTTTGTCTATCCGCTCAAAATGTTGACAATGTATATTTCGGTGTAAGCGCTGAGTTTCAATCCCTTAAAAGCAACTGATTTTTGAGCATTTTTTCACATTTTTATCAATAACTCATTTGAATTTCGCCCGATAATATTTATTTGTATCTCAAATTATTTTTAAATATTTAACAAAAGATTAGCTAGAAGGAAAACGGTATTAAAAGAATATTTGTAGCTTAATTCGTATTTTTATAAACACCCGGGTCAGATCTGACCCACCACCGCAGGGCATGTGTTAAAGGCATTCGGATGGTCAAATAAAACTCAAATATCTTTCTACCCACAGATTTATTCACATATATATATATACTTAATCAAATAAATTTAACAATATTTTCTTTTCTAAGGAATAAAAGAGACATGAAAATGGGTGCATTTTTTTTAAAGGTAAGTATTTAGTGTGGTAAATTACAAGACCGTTCTCGGGACTGTTCCAGTCCCGCGGCTAGAGGCGTTGCAGACACGGTGATAAAGGTGATACTCGCCGACAACTAGAATTTCTTCATAGAAGCTAATTTTAAATATGACATTTTTAGTGTTTAACGTTTCTTGTTTTAATGAACCTCAACTGTGGGGAGGACGCAGCGCCTCCGTGGTAGCAGATTTGAAGCAAACGAAAGTAAAATTGAATGACATTTCGACTCTTGAAATATACAATTTGATCAATATCATCTGTCAGATGTTCCGATTTTAGCGCCCAACTGAATGTAAATTTTATACATGCATCACTCTAATAAATAAAATTAATTTTGCACGATTGGACGCGTTCGGCGGCCGTCTGCCCCAATGACTGCACACGGGTTGTACCGGAGGATTTTTGTGGGGATCGTGAGGGAGTATGGCAGAAAAAGATCGATTAAATTACATATTTAGATTAAATTTTTAAATTAACTTTTCCAATGCTTTTATATATTTATTAATAATATAAAAACTCCGCAGGGTTTAACACAATTTAATAATACATTATACATCATTTCAGAACAATACTGTATATCGGTTTTGGTCAGATCTGATCAGATGAATGCCGCAACGTTGTATATTATATTGAGCATCCAATGGTATATTAAACAATCATATACTATTAAATATAAATATTAAGTGAGCTTCTCCACAACAACACTGTAAACCATCCAAAATGGCCGACGCTCCGTCTATCTATCAACATTTGTAAAACTGTTATATAGTGTTGTTGCACGGAGGAGGATCTCCTTTGTTACTTTTGTCACCATTTTTTTGAACTGGTCATTATACACTGCGTCATCTGTTGGGTGTATGTCGTAATATGATATTAATTCATTACAAATGTGTGTAACTTTCAATGGAACCATTTAACTGTCAGAAAAATGACAAACATTAGTTACTAACTTCATGGTAGTGTACTTTGCAATTATATCAAGGATTAATGTGGATCTCTCACTGTATAAGAAAAGATTCTACATATACGAAAGTGTCAACTATATCGTGGTGTACATTACAAACATTTTAATTAAAAATAACCTTTATAATATTATTATATAATGTGTATTTTAAATATTTATAAACCTTCCACGCAAACTTAACAAACTAATTAAATGGTGTATAATTTTATTAAATATAATGTTATCTAATATTTTGAATGTACGTGAAGCAAATCTAAAATTTATACAAAAATCTACGCAGTATTTATTCAGCTTAATTCGATTAGGTACTTATCACATGGGGGGGGGGAGGGTTTATTATTTATTGTGCTGGCAACATTTAATTCTATGTAGATATTAATAATCTATGGTTTTACTTACCTGTCAAATGAGAGAGGCAAAATTGAGATTCGTAATTTGCTATAATATATATATACAGTCGATTTCGCTTTATTGGGACTCGTTAAAATTAAATATTTTTCTTTAAATACTTAGGGCTCTCTTTTCATTGCCTTTCTGCATAAAATAACGCTGTAATCAGGCTATATATATTTTTTTCTCCTGGTCACTTAGTCATAGTTTGATATTAATCGTCAACGTCTTCTTCATCTAATTTTTGATGTTTCGATTTAATGCTTCAACTAAATTGTTATCTATTATCGAAAACTTCTAACATGTCGTCATTTCCCTCATTGCTCAAAATTTCGGGAATATCTAAAGGTTTAAAGATTTTATATGTCGTTTGTTGTTGGTCAAACTGTATAACTTGCAAACGGAAATTTTTTACAGTAACTCTCCGGCTTTTGTGGATAACTTGTTAATACATTTTAAACTTATGTATTGTAATCTTAACCCTTCCCAAACCATACAGTAACACAGGTCTACCATCATATTAAACCTGTAATATTTCGGTAAATACACGCAACATAAAATTCATATTTTAGATAATCCTAAAGAAAATATTAGCGCTCAGGAATGACTAGTGAAAAACCAATTATGTAAAGGGAATCGTACAAAACAATTATTTTTTCCATTAAATCCGTTGTAAAATTAATACGTTGGTAAAAATACCATTTATGATATGTAAGACAAAGATCACATCCATTTGAACAGTAAAAATAACAATAAACGTACAAATATAATTGTTTCTTTCTTACAAATTAAACGAAGAGAGATAAGAAGGAAGGAAACATCGTATAGAATGTAATGAACGCTCTAAATTATGTTATTAACCATTTTTTCTAAATTGAATGCTCAATATTTAGAGTAAATTCGTGCCATTAAAGCCATTTAAGCTAATAAAAACATTTTTTCTAACTGTTATTTACGGTAACACGAGTTGACAGCATGGCTGCGTTCGGGTATTTTGTATTATGGTATGGTAAAGGTTGAATTCACCGTCTCAAGTCGTCCCAATTAAACGACGTAAATTAGTTCTTTGGTTTGAGATTTGGCCCAAATGAGCGGCTGCCCCAATTAAGCGGAATCGACTATATTTGTAATTATATTATGATATATATATTAATATTAGCATAAACAAATTTAAAATGTTCAAATATGAATATAATGATATCGCTAACATCAAGCGCTTAATTTTATTATACAATCTCATGTTTCGGTTCTAGTAATTGTTTTTTTTTTGTCTTACGACTATGAAAATCGTAATACACAAAAAATAATATTAATTTTATATCACTGATTGAAAGATATTTTAAATATTTTTAGAAAATATTGAAGAATAATAACTTTCAAAATAGCAGGTAAGCTGCTCGTAATTTTTGAGCTGTATTTAATATTACAACAATCTACTCAAAACACCTACAGCTGATAAAAAATTCTTACATAAATCTATTTTAAAAAAAAAAACAATACAACGTTTTACAGGGTGTATAATAAAAATATTTGTAATATCATTCATATATATTTATTTTTAATAGGTTAAGGTGCGTGTCCACGGGCCGATCCGTATCGATCGGTTCAATCTTCTCTTTATACAAAATGCAAAGAAAACATTTTTGAATTAATGACTCTACTAGTGTATTAAACTTTATTTGCAGTTGTGCCGTGGACAAGCACCGTTAGGCTATCGATGTGATCTGAAGATGATAAAAATTACTGTAAATATAAAGTAAAATATGAACTCTATTATATTACTGCAAAATGGTTAGACAGATCTTGGTTTATATTTTGTCTTTTAAGAATTTCTACAAGTTTTCCGAATTCAAATCAAGCTGTCAAAAGGTCTGATACAAAATATTAAATTCATTCTAGTTCACATCGATATTTAACACATATATATTTTAAATAGGTACTTAATAGTAATAATAACATTTCGTAAATCATATGCCTGACAACACTGCGATGAAGAGAACTCTATGGTATCGTTATACATGGACAAGGCCACTCTGTGAAGTAAATCTCAATCTAATAACAAATACCCATTTTTCAATATCCAATGGTATTTATACATAAGAATCTATAATTATCTGAAGGCATCCACGGATATTATTTAAAAACAAATTAAAACATTCTATCTTTTGTATTCACGCTATTATATATGCGCGACGTACAGCCAATCATTAATAAGTTAGAGATGTTACATTTGGATATGTGGCGTCTTTTTTTTTTTTTTGTTTTCATCCGGAAACACTGGCTGTGGCCTGCAGGGCCTAGCAGCGAGCAATCGGCAATAACCGTTTGCTCTCTGCCAGTAGAAACATAAATTAACCGAAGATATTGCATTATCAATATAAAATGGATTAGATCCGTGATAGATAGCAGCCGAGATCATCGCCGACATCTTGTAATCTTAACCTTTCATATTATACAGTGTTGTGTGTTGTAATCTTTGCTAATATCTAAGTGGGGTCCCCACACTGGAGCGATCGGAAAATAGCATCAAAATTAATTATTATTATAATTTGTAAAACACACTTGCGCATGCGCGTTTTATTGAAAATATCGCTTCTATTTGACCAGAGACATTGATCGCTTGTCGCTTGTCTATCATTCCCGCGCATTTCGACTGTCAGAATGACAGAAGAGTGAAATAATGACATTTTTATGCGAATCGTTCAAAAATATGCTTGCATTTACGTTTACGGACGAGTAGATTAATAAAAACATTAAGTTAGAAACGTGAAGTCATCTCTGACTCTATTTTGAGCAATAATATATGAGCATTGACAGTGGCATGTTGCAGATTGCTCCGGCGCGAGACCCGACACGTTGATATAACTTATAAAGCTTCAAATAATTGGATGCTAGTGTAAAAGAGAAAAAGACTAATTAAATATAAATCTCTCTTCGAAGCCAGGACACGATGGCACCGAGGACGATGGCGAACGTCATGGAGTTGTGTATGACACCATCTGGAAATAAAGAACTGAATTAGAATAAGTATAAATAAGAGAAGAAATGCTATCACATCGTGCTGTACGCCATTATATATGAATTGATATATCTTGCGTCACCAATTTGTTTTAACCGTTATTGACAGCGCCGGCGTTACGCACAGGCGGAGCCGGCGCCTGAAAAAGAAAATACCAAGTTGCAAAACTAATAAATATTATAGTTATAATTAGGAGAATACATTCTTATTGTGAAGTTGTAATTATTCAGAACATACGTCTCTGATATGTGTCGCTGTAGCATTGTTGGATAATGCACCTTCCCCGGTTAGGAAAAAGATTCAGGTTCGTATCCCGGTGACGCAACAACAATATTTGTCGGTAAACTTGATTTTATATGTATATCTTTCTAATTAATATATTTAATTCATATATACATATAATATATATGCAGCGAGATTAAAGGTTCTAAGGGCTACTGTGCCTCTTGGCTATTGCTCTTCACATGGTCGATAACATAATATTGTCGGAGGGTGGGTTGGCTGGAGGGGATGAAATTAAAATTTACTACCCATGCAATACCGAGTATATCAACTGGCAAATAATAGTTAAATCGTTATTTAAACAGTTATTTTGATCGTGTTCGATTGTAACGATCCTTGGTAACTGATTATTCGTAATTCTTCGAGTAATCACTGGTACATTAAAAACTAAACCTCCAACAGTTATATGTAGCGCCTAATTTAAAAAACCCCTAAAACGGATTTCGGATAATTAGAGCTAAATATGTAGTTTTGTAGATGTTTTTGTCAGCCACATGCAGATCAAATCGTTTCTCGCAAAAGCCACTTAAATCCATTGACATTGCATGTTCAAAATCAGGGTCAGTTCCAAAATACACTAAAGCAGACAGAGTATAAGTTGCTATTCTACCTAAAATGAAATCAGCCTGTTTGTTGATGATCACGTGATCTAAAATCCAGCATGGTTGACAGAACGATATATATACAGGAAAATAATTACATTACAGAATTGTCTTTTTAAATAAACTAATCTAAAAATAAACATTTTTGTACACTTGCATCATTTTAGGGGGTTTTGGAATTAGACGCTACATATCTCAATTACAAATCATTGTCATAATCACAGTCATATAATGGTTTATCGATTTATCGAGACAAATCGGAAGATTTTCATTAATTAATTACTCATGTGTTGTCCAAGTTATTTGCGAACAAAACACAAATAAACTTGTGGAAAATAATTGTAGATACGCTGGTCGAAGAGATAGAGAAGTGAGTATTCACTGGTGGAAGACCGAGAAGTGTCTAGAGCAGTGCTCCGCAACCCTTTCTCACCTAAGACACCAAAATTCTTTCTAGATCTCCGCGGCACACCAAAAGCTAAAATATATATGTATTAAATTGATACACAAATTTTACAATAAATTGTTGTTTTTTTATATGAAAAGTATACATACATAAAACAATATCATATATATATTTACGCAATATTAATAATTATTCTATACTACATTTTGAAAAATAGATAACATTATGAAAAATAATTTGTCATTGTGTATTACATACATAATGAAAAATTGTAATATGTCAAATGCATTGAAATTGACCGCGGCACACCAGTGTGCCATGGCACTCTGGTGCGCCGCACTGGTTTAGAGCGTCGCTGCACCGCGAAGCAGACCAGATAGAGAGACAAGAATGTCAAACAGCGACTATTAGGTTTATTTCAATAGACATATTTATGATTTTACATTGACTGCCAATAATTTATCTATGGTTGTCAAACAATTTCACAAATGGTCGCAAACACGTCTACATTGAACATCGAATGAAATTGAGGTAATTGAATTTCGACAGATGTGCCAGGTTCAGGGGCAATTTACATAACGTCATACTTGGCGACGTCTCCGACGGCTTTCATTCTGCCGGAACTTTTAATATATAGAGAAAATGTTTTCGGTTAAATATGCCACGAAGATTTTGAGACAAGCAGACGTTTGGAAAGAGACTGAAGGCTATCAGTCCACCCGCCTCTTGCTCGAAAATAACCTTAGGTTTAAATGTATTAATTAGAAAGATATACATATAAAATCAAATTTATCGAAAAATATTGTTGTCGCGTCACCGAGATTCGAACCTGGATCTCTTTCCAATCCGGAGAAGGTGCATTATCAACTATGCCACAGCGACAGTACATTTTACGACACATTTTCATTAATTTGAAAAAGTGTATCGAAAATTTGTCGCTGTAGCATAGTTGGTAATGCATCTTCCACGGATTGGAAAAGAGATCTAGATTCGAATCAATTTTAATTAGTATTTAAACCTAAGGATGGAACGACAGACGTATTAATTTGAAGAAGTGTAACATGTGGGTTCGAAAATTTGTCGTCAAAAGTACTGTCACTGTGGCATAGTTGGTAATGCACCTTCCGCGGATTGGAAAAGAGATCTAGGTTCGAATCCTGGTAGCGCAATAAAATTTGTTTTTATATGTATATCTTTCTAATGAATACATTTAATTAGTATTTAAAATATTACAGAGCTAACTTCACACTAAGAATGTGTTCTCCTTAGTTATTTTAGGTTTATTATTTGCCGGTCTTGGCTTCTTTTGCCGGATGGAAAATTTTCGTTTCGTTTCGGTGTGCGAGGGAGTTAGGAACGGCTATATGCTGTCTCTCTCAGTGCCTCCATTATTGTGTGTATATTTTATTTATTAACGTTGTCTGCATGGACAGTGAATGGTCTTTGATTGTCAGCCGTGCCGTGTTAGCGTATAGCATCGTTACCAAGTAATGTTAAAAAAATGCAACCTGGCTGAGTGTGAAGGACAAATATGCAAGCTGTGACCGACGCGAGTAGCCGATCATACTGGGGATCCTTCGATACTAGCGGATCAGGGTTCACGACGCCGTCTCTTGCTTCTCTTCAAGTCCACCCAATTTGAACGAAACGACGAGCGACTCTGGTCAATTCACCGTCCAATGCTCAATAACTTACACACACACACAGAAATACTCTGTTGAGTACGACCCACTGATCACAATGAAATTTCACAAAACTAATAGAAGTGGCCGAGCTGCCAGATGAAAGGGTACTGAAATGGGAGTGGGCTAGGCGAGGGACGAAACAATGAAAGGTAACAATTTAACAATAGTAATTTTAAATATGAATTAAATATATTAATTAGAAAGATATACATATAAAATCAATTTTATCGAAAAATATTGTGGTTGCGCCACCGGGATTCGAACCAGGATCTCTTTCCTAAGGTGCATTATCCAACTATGCTACAGCGACAAATTTTCTAACCTATATGTTACCTTTTTGATATTAATACATTTAATCGTTCCATTATTTGAAAGAGCCATCTACCTTATTTAAAATATCACAGAGCGTCTGTTCTGAATAATTACAACTTCACAATAAGAATGTGTTCTCCTAATAATAGTAATTTTGTTTTAAGCGAATAGAATATATTTTGCTCATAAATCTGTTCTGGGTAAGCAGTGGGTCACTATTCACTGTCCAGGTAAGCGGTGATATGTCTCACTAGAGTGACACGGTTTTATCATCAATTGAAAACCCGGGATCAGGATTCATCGCTATCGAAGGTGTTAGACTCACCGCTGCAGTAGAAGTCCCGGTCGACGAAGCCCTCGTCCTCGTTGCAGAGGCACAGCTTGGTGGTACTGCTGAGCACCACGCCCTTGGGAGCCGCCTTGGCCGTGGCGTTGGGCAGCAGGCAGGCCATGCCCTCCATGCACTCCGTGGACAGCAGGCAGGTGTGGCGCAGCCCTGGAGGGAACACAGTCACGCATGAGTGCATATATAGCAAGAGGGTTTATCAAAGCCAAAATACCACAATCTCTGAACCACTCACGTGGACCTTCACCGCAAATGTCGGACACACTTTCAAGAGCTTGGAATGTCTCTGAGAGATCAGATTCCCAACTGTGAGAACTGTCACGCTATACATGTACAGCATGGCCCAAAAAAAGTGTGAACATTTCGTAAATTGTGATATAATTACATCAAAATTAGTCAATAGCTTAAATAGTTTATTAATGTCGCCCAGACCGTATTCTGATCAAAAATTTGCCAATTGAAAAACGTTGGGGTGCTAGGAAAACGATCAAAGAGTTTCAAAACAAAGCCTGGAGTATAGCTAGACATTACAGCAGGACGGAGCTCCATCTCACATAGCCAGAAATACAATCGACATACTTCGTCGTGAGAATGTTAATTTCACCGAGCCAGGCGTGTGGCCAGAATTAAACCCCCCAGATGATGCAGTACGGGGGGTGTTTTGATGATTTCTGATTAGCTCAATATCGTGCAAAAAAAATAATCACATCAACAATTACAATTAATTATATGAATTAAATATATTAATTATAAAGATATACATATAAAATCAATTTTATCGAAGAATATTGTTGTTGCGCCACCGGGATTCGAACCTGGATCTCTTTCCTAACCGATAATAGTAATAACAAAGTTGTATCAATGTGTCCAAAATTTAATAAAAATGAATTGATAATTCTGGCGTCTGCTATCAGATTTACTCAAAGGTATTTGAGATTCTGCAAAAATAAGGCAGATGGCTCTGTCAAATGATGGAACGATTAAATGTATTAATATCAAAAAGGTAACATATAGGGTCGAAAAATTGTCGCTAAAAATAATGTCGCTGTAGCTTAGTTGGATAAAGCACCTTCCCCGGTTAGGAAAGAGATCCAGGTTCGAATCCCGGTGGCGCAACAACAATATTTTTCGATAAAATTGATTTTATATGTATATCTTTCTAATTAATATATTTAATTCATATTTATAATATCACAGAGCTGTGTTCCGAATAATTACAACTTCACAATAAGAATGTGTTCTCCTAAAAAAACAATTAATTATATTATGTTTTGAAATAACTCGCGTGTTGCGAGATGTTCTCACTTTTTTCGGTCCACCCTGTATATTCTAAACAAAATTATTGTCATCAGTTTTAGTTGTGTTCCTACCCCTTGGCCCATTCCCAATCAGTCTACACCTGTTCCTCAGCTCCCACCCTGTGTACGCGTAATAAAATACAGTCGGTAATGTCAGGCTCGTGCAGAGCCGGCGCTCCTAACGAGCTTTGCCCGAGTTTTATCAAACATGTGATCTCGCATTTGCAAAGTTTGAACCGCTGCTCGGAGAAAATTCCATGAAATCGCAAATATCCCCAATTAGAGTTGAAAAATGTAAGAAAGCAACCGCCGTGCATGTCCGACAACTGTTATTATCCCCGGCCGGCGCACGGAAGTTCGCCGGCTGAGGAGGAGGTCGAGACCTTCCAGCGCGGAGAATCACCGGCGACACAATCTTGCAGCTGTTCGTGCAATGCACGTTGGATATTTTGATATTTCCAACGCCGCGTTCTGGACGCGTACCCTTGTCCCCGAACGCAGACACCCGACGGCACAGTATCAAAAAAAATATCGCGATATATCACACGCACGGGGACACAAGACATTACACATTAATATTAATACAAATTAAATTATAATTTTAAATTCTTTGTAGTTTGACATATTACAATTAACCTTTACCATACCGTGACGTAAAATACTCGTACGCAGCCATGCTGTCAACTCGTGTTACCGTATGATATTAGAGTTCTCTTTAAAATGTGGAAAAATGGTTAATGCCATAAATTTTCTTTAAGTATTGAGCATTGAATATATAAAAAAATATGTAATAATTGAGAGCATTCATCAAGTTCAATACAAACTTCCTTTTTATCTATCTTCACGGAATGAATTAAAAATAATTATTTTTGTAGGATTGATTTATTTTTCATCAGTCATTTCTAGGTGTATATATTTTCCTTCAAATTAACTAATATATGAAGTATATATTGCGTGTATTTACCGAAATATTACAGATTTAATTAGAGCAGTAGACCTGCATGGTTTGGGAAGGGTTAAATAAAATAACAATAACTTTGTATGAAACTACGAAATTTATTGCACGTCGACCGGTTTCGCTTATCTCAAGCTTTATCAGAAAAGTGCACTTATACATACATAAATAGGGATATAGAATATAAAAGTACATGTGATTAAATGTATGTATATATATATATATTGTATTTTCCCCTCCCTTAATGTTCCGTCTATCTGTATATGTATTATGTCTCTCTCTCTTTTTCATATAACATACCTAATATGAGGCTAATGGATAAATTGATTTGATTGTTAACAGAATTTTCCAACCATATTATTGAAAAATACCATTCTTTTGATAACACCACACGGGGTAAATATCCTCCATAAAAAGGGGTTTAGCCTCTGGTTAGATAATTTAGAAGCCCTTGAAATAAATATTTGTACGCTAATTCTTAATAATCAATTCAATTTATCCATTAGTCCCATACTAGGTATGTTTCCTTTAAAATCAACTTAATTAATCCATCAGCACTGTATTTTACCATTCCTTAATGTCCCATTTATGCGTATACGTATTCTGTCTCTCTCGTTCACGTGTGATTTTATATTCTATCTCCCTCTTTATGTGTCGACGTACAATAAATTTCGCGGTTTCATACAAAGTTATTGTTATTTTATTTAATACAAATTATATGAATCAACTACTTATCAATATTAGTTAACTCTTCCCAAACCATGTAATTAAACCTGTAATATTTCGGTAAATACATGCAACATAAAATTCATATTTTAGATAATCCTAAAGAAAATATTAGCGCTCAGGAATAACTAGTGAAAAACCAATTATGAAAAGGGAATCGTACAAAAACAATTATTTTTTACATTCAATCCGTTGTAAAATTAATACGTTGGTAAATATACCATTTGTGATAGGAAAGACAGAGATCACACACTATTTTCACAGTGAAAAGAACAACAAACATACAAATATAATTGTCTCTTTCTCACTAATTAAATGAAGAGAGATAAGAAGGAAGGACACATTGTATAAGACTCAATGAATGCTCTAAATTATCTTATTAATCATTTTTAAAAATTTGAATGCTCAATATTTAGAATAAATTCGTGTTATTGAAGCCATTGAAACGAATAAAAACATTTTTTCTAACTGTTATTCACGGTAACACGAGTTGACAGCGTGGCTGCGTTCGTGTATTTTATATCATGGTATGGTAAAGGTTAAAAAAATGTATATTGTAACATAACCAAAAACGAAAACATATCATTCGCGGACTGATCGATGTTTGAAGTTCTCAGTCAGTGTTCTAGTTGTGCAACTTTCGTCTCCTTCTGCAGCCGCCAGAAGGGCCTGGTCATCAAAATCCGAACATCGATCCTTTCCTGACTTGTCGTCTAAGCTGGTGTCATCAGCTTTGAGCGAACAAACCACTCTCGGCATGCCCTTTCGCTAATCGTTCCTTCGCCGATTGCGAAATGACTCGGCAGCTTGCCACCCCTTCTCCAAGTGGTGCCGCATCACGTATCGTTATGTTTTTAGTTGACGCAACCCGAATTGGATTCAAACGGGTCGGGCGACAATCTTCACCTCCGCCAGACTCGCACTTTTGTTGTGAAGTACGAAGATGTCACTGCACTTCCGGATAGTGTAGAGCATCGCTTCCTCGCGGTTCGGATTATCACGCGCGGCGATTATTTCGTTTAACAAAAAAAAAAGACTGTTGAAATGCAATCTGTTCCCGCGTCGGCGAAATCCCTAAGTAATTAGTTGGCCAGAGCGGAAAAGGTATATTAAAGTTTGTTGGATAGATGGAATACACAGCAAGACTGCTTTTCTAAATTCCTAGCCCCATTAAACAATTAAATTAGGACAAATGCCAATTAAATGTCAAATTCAAAGAAACAACCTGAAAGAAAGATATACAGATAAAATCGCTATACGAACCTGGACCTCTTCCTATTCCGGTAGCAACTGAATATTTTTTCGATAGATAGATTTTTTCTGTACGTGCTTGTGTATTTGTAATACAAATTAAATTTATTAATTAGAAAGATATATATTAATAATCTTGTTGTTAATATATATCTTTGTTGTCTGGATTTTAGATCACGTGATCATCAACAAACAGGCTGATTTCATTTTAGGTAGAATAGCAACTTATACTCTGTCTGCTTTAGTGTATTTTGGATCAGACCCTGATTTTGAACATGCAATGTCAATGGATTTAAGTGGCTTTTTCGAGAAACGATTTGTTCTACATGTGGCTGACAAAAACATCTGCAAAACTGCATATTTGACTCTAATTATCCGAAATCCGTTTTAGGTTTTTTTTTCATTAAGCGTTTCATATAACTGTTGGAGGTTTAGTTTTGAGTGTGCCAGTGATTACTCGAAGAATTACGAATAATCAGTTACCAAGGATCGTTACAATCGAACACGATCAAAATAACTGTTTAAATAACTATTTAGCTATTATTTGCCAGTTGATATATTCGGTATTGCATGGGTAGTAAATTTTAAATTCATCCCCTCCAGCCAACCCACCCTCTGACAATATTATGTTATCCACCGTGTGAAGAGCAATAGCCAAGAGGCACAGCAGCCCTTAGAACCTTTAATCTCGCTGCATATATATTATATGTATATATTAATTAGAAAGATATACATATAAAATCAAGTTTAAGTGTTGCGCCATCTGGATTCGAACCTGGATCTCTTTCAAACTGGGGAAGGTGCATTATCCAACTATGTTACAGCGACAGTACTTTTGACGACAAATGTTCGAACCAACTTTTTCAAATTAACACATTAATTAACAGTTCATTTTTATTAAATTTTGGACACATTGATACAACTCATATATTATTAAGGAGAACATATTCTTATTGTGAAGTTGGACTTATTCAGATTTCTTCGAAAATTTGTCGTCAAAAATACTGTCGCTGTTGCATAGTTGGATAATGCACCTCCCCCGGTTTGGAAAGGGATCCAGGTTCGAATTCCGGTGGCGCAACAACAATATTTCACGAGAAAATTGATTTTATATGTATATCTTTCTAATTAATACATTTAATTTAATCACAACAAAAATCTGCCTAGACACACAATTTTCGCCTCATCTAGATTCTCGTGCAAGTTCGTCGATTATCGCGGCTTCTGACAGGACCATCTTCCGGTGTCTGGTTTATCTGGTCGCGCCGAGTAGCGAGAACACGAAGTCTGTACCGATCGTTACCCGCTCTCGACACGAGTGTCCGAGAGAAATCTCGCCCATGGACGCGGGCCACTACACAGGCGACGGCGACGCACGTCTGCGTATGTACAAAGTTTATGAAAATCTTGATTGGGGGCTATTGGATTTTCTGAAATAGCAAAAAACGTATTTCGCGACATCGCGTGACGCCGGCACAAAGCAATGTAATTTGCGCGAACACGCACGGCGCGGCCACGCATTGTTTAGTATTTTGCAGCGGATTCATTAATCAACCTCAAACTGGACCCCGCGGGTCGCGAATATCCAACACACACGGTCCGGTGTTGTCCACAGCGCTGTACGGCACCTAATTAGTAATGGAACGAATTTTGATTTATATTAGGATTTATTCGGGTATGGGTGACCCGTTGGAGCTCCTCAGGTGGGTATTCAGGCTGGGACAGTTATCTTTCATTAACACACCCTAGATGTCATCTTTCCCTACAACACTAGCCAAATTTTTAATACTTTTAAACTAATAATCAATTACAAAGCATTGTTACAATCGAACACAATCACAGAACAAATGAATTTATTCGGGTATGGGTGGCTCGTTGGAGCTCCTTAGGTGGGTAGTAGTAGGTGGGTGGGACTCTACCTACACGCCTACCTCTCACTCTACATGCCTCGTGTTTCGCAACTCCGTTAGTCTGTCCGCGCGAATGTGACTCAATCCATTTTGTGTCTCGTCCACTGTCCCTCTTTTGGGAGTATCTGCCTTGAACTGCTGCACCTCAATTTTCCATTCGTATGTAAAACTATGTAATACAATTTTTTACGAATAAAGATAGCACTTAAGGGATGCTGGAGGGTCTATATTTTAATTTTTTAATAGCTAATAACCACATAGAATTTCGTTTTGTACTTGTAAAAATGTAATTGAATTAGTGTCGCGTATTTTTATTAGCTTTCCTGAATGGGACCGACAAGGAAGCTGTGCTGGTGGTGCACGCTACGTATCCCGCTCAATATATATATATATATCTAAAGTATATAAGCCAGGTTCGAGCATTCATCGGCAAGTAGTCCCTCCAGTATCATCGTTTCACAACGGCGGTCTTGCCGGCTCGCGCTCGCCGAGCAAGACCGCCAACTCATTTCATTTCATTTCATGAGACACGCGCACCTTCTACATCTTCACTCAATCATTTATTCATTCTATCTGTCTTCCTTGTTTTTATCATACCGACAATAAACACCCCTCCATAAATAACATTGTATTAAAATGTATCTTCTGCTTAAGGGTCTTCATATTTTATTTATTTATTTATTGTGGCTAATTGTCAGTGTTGCAAAATAAAGCTTTGAGAATATTACTCAGAAAAAATAGATACACTCGGATCAGTGCAATGCTGGAAGACCTGGAGTCGCGCGGTTCAAGAGAGTTAGCGAATTATATTAACAATTAAAAAGAGAAGGGCATCCTTTGTACACTATGCCGGAAAAAATAATGAATTTATTTTAAGAATAACTTCCCATGATCGATATTCAAGACACTGATTTGCCAGCTACGGCTTCGGGCGTTTTAATAAATACAATCCTTTGTTCTTGGTTAATATAAACATTTTTTGTTTTAAGGGAAGGAGGGAAGGGAAGACCCTCATCTCAAGTGGGCTTGAGAACCTCGGAATTATGATTAATGGAGAGATGAGATATTATTAGCTCTTGTCTCTGATGTCTCAAGTGCCATAACCTGTGGTGAATTTTTGGGATCCCGTGAGCGGGTAGCTAATGTTATCAGCGTGTCTGGGTTTTAGATGTATAATAATATATATATATATTTTTTTTTTGACCCGCTCAACGGGCGGAGGCGGGAGGGCTCGGAGGGAGGGTCGTAAAGACCGAGAGAATTTATGGTGGGATTGGGGATGTTGGGGAGGTTGGAGTAAAATACTCGGGATGTATATATGCATCTACTTCTACATCTACAGTATGCCACACCGATAGGGACGCCGATGTGTCAAAACGGGACGTATGGAAGCCTAGCCATAAACATTGCCAGGGTCACGTGACCCTGGGTTGATATCACACCGACCGGTATAGCATTATTCCGCCGCCGACCTTGGTGAGCTTAAATGAAAATGCCACCGGGAACTGCTTCCCATGGAAATTTTCCCATAACAAATGCAACATACCCATGCAATCGCTCCGGCCATCGGTGATTAACGTCCCCACGGCACGCGCCTCGCGTCCTTACACGGTTGACATTCGTCCGGAATCGGAGATTAATCGGTTTGCTTGCCACGAGCGAGTTTCGTGGCTTTGTTTTATTAAAATAAAATTGTTTACTTATTGTGGCATGTAGAAATTACGCGTGTAATATATATATATAATTAACTTCATTCTTTACAAGGCACATAGGTCAAAAGAATATAATCTCCTCGATCTGAACTAGGGCCTCCGATCATTCTCCTAATTCGGCAAACCGGTTTGCGAACGTTTTTACATTCAACAAACCGGTTAATCGGTTTTTTATTATTTCAACTTGTTAGGATGTGGGTCTCCCGCCGGGGGTTGCTGGGATGGATTAGCGGAGCATTGTGACAGGGTGACCGAGTTCTGCGACTGCAACGCATAAATGTGACGTCTGCCCACCCCTTTTGGGGGTGCATGATTTGCCGCCTTTTGACTTAAATGGCTCTGGTGCCATGATACCGGAGCCAACATATGATGTTAACCCTTCCCAAACCATGCAGTGACACAGGTCTACCATCATAATTAAACCTGTAATATTTCGGTAAATACATGCAACATAAAATTCATATTTTAGATAATCCCAAAGAAAATATTAGCGCTCAGGACTGACTAGTGAAAAACCAATTATGAAAAGGGAGTCGTACAAAAACAATTATTTTTTCCATTCAATCTGTTGAAAAATTAATACGTTGGTAAAAATACCATTTGTGATATGAAAGACAGAGATCACACACTATTTTCACAGTGAAAAGGACAACAAACATACAAATATAATTATCTCTTTCTTACTAATTAAATGAAGAGAGATAAGAAGGAAGGACACATTGTATAGGACTTAATGAATGCTCTAAATTATGTAATTAATTTTTTTTTCAAAATTGAGTGCTCAAAATTTAAAGTAAATTCGTGCTATCAAAGCCATTAAAGTTATTAAAAACTTTTTTTCTAACTGTTATTTACGGTAACACGAGTTGACAGCATGGCTGCGTTCGAGTATTTTATATCATGGTATGGTAAAGGTTAATAACTGAACGTAATATTAATATTAATATTGTAAAGGAAAAAAAAATAACATGAAGGGGTGCCATAGGGTTTTAGTAACTTAGCTAATTGCTTAAAATATAGTCCAAAAATAGGCTTTAACGAGAGTAAATAATTCTCAAAACGATTCCGGGATAGGGTGGGGCCCTTTGGTGTTTCCTCCATATTCCAACTTTGTTACAAACTAAAAGGACTGCCCTTCACGTTTAAGTAATAACAAAAAAAAATTAAATACAATTTAACATGTATAAAATAAACAAATAATTACACGAGAATGTGTTGTCACTTTATGCTGTAGAATGCTAACACAGAGTTCGGAATGTAACGATGTTGACAAGTTCGGGAGTGGTACTGTAATGTACTGTACAGAAGTGATGGTTAAATCGTTAGTAATTAGAAAGATACACATATAAAATTAATTTTATCGAAAAATATTGTCGTTGCGCTACCGGGATCTCTTTCCAAACCGGGGAAGGTGCATTATCCAACTATGCTACAACGACAAATTTTCGAACATATATGTTACCTTTAATCGTTCCATTATTTGAAAGAGCCATCTACCTTATTTTTACAGAATCTCAAATACCTTTGAGTGATCTGACAGCAGACGCCAAAATTATCAATTGATTTTTATTAAATTTTGTACACATTGATACAACTTTATTATTAGGAGATTCAGAACATGGCTCTGTGATATTTTAAATATTAATGAAATATATTAATTAGAAAGACGTACATGGATGGAACGATTAAATGTATTAATATAAAAATAAAGGTTCGAAAATTTGTCGCTAAAAATATTGTCGCTGTGGCATAGTTGAATAATGCACCTTCCCCGGTTCAGAAAGATATCCAGAATCGCATCGCGGTGGCCGCAATGACAGTATATTTCGATAAAATTGATTTTATATGTATATCTTTCTAATTAATACATTTAATTTGTATTTAAACCCGTTATTAATAGTGATCGCATTCAATTGTAATGATTGTCGTTATTAGAGATTTGACTTGTCCGTCGAGGGTTCAGTTTCTAGTGTCGCAGTGGTATGTAGAATCTACCCCAAATGATTTGTAAAATTTCACCCCTGGCTAAGTATTGTATGGTTTATATACATAATGCGTTCTAAATCATTATTTTCTTATTAGTGGCTCGAAAGGAAGTCGAGACACGAAGAATTTCTTTTCCGCGTAAAGTTTTTATCGATGTTGGCATATAGGGGTGTACAAGAAAGTACCGCGATATTAATAAAACGAAAATCAATATGTTAACTCGTTAGGGTGCAAATATACGCAAATAAATCATGTCTAGAGGCGTGGGGTGCGTACAGGCAGAATAAAGTCCGGTTCAACCATTCGCCGCCGAGCAGTCTCTCCGGTTTCATCGTTTCACAGCGGCGGTCTTGCCGGCGCGCGCGTGCCGAGCGACACCGCCAAGAGAGTGCACCTTCTACATCTTCATTCATTCATTTCACTCTATCTGTCTTCCTCGCTTCTGTCATACTGTCACAATAAACGTCAACACGCAGACAACATTTATTTCATTTAACCACCGTCCTAACCCCCAAATAAATAAAAACATTATTTTACAATTAGCGCCATCTGTGTACCGGTAGAGACTCTAATTGCTTAGTTCTAAATACTACCGCGATAACTGATAGCAGCACTCATGTATTCGCCGCATCGAGCTATTCACATTGCTTCGTTCCTTCTAATTTTAAGCTGGAGAATTACTAAATTGATTGAGTATTCCTTTCGGTTGTTCCGTTTTGTATGTAGTCGTTATATATATACATGCTGTTTCCCACTTCCTCTTTTACTAATTCGCAAATTTTACTATCTTACTGTTTTTTAAATTTGGTGCATGGATTGATTTTTGATTTGGGAAAAACAAAAAGCAATTTTGCAGAATAATTTCATACGTTAACCTTTAATAGAAATAATTATTTCTTTTAGTTATTACGTGAAGGATTTTCAAATAATAAATGAATCATGTCCAGTCATAGAAAGTGTGGTAAGAAGGTATTATTTATGTTAAAAATTAAACTTTAAAAACACTATTAATAGTGGTCTAAAATTACAAATAAATACATGGTAGGGTCGTACAAACTACGGATTTATTTTGTCTAAAGACATTGGTTAAACGAAAGTACATGTATTGTATAATCAGGCCTATTCTCAAAATTGCAATATTGAAATGAAGGTGATTGTTACACCAACTCTCAAAAATAGTGTTATATTTGAATGAGAGAGAGGGAGAGAGAGTGAGGGAGATAAACGTACCATAATCTGTCAAAACTATCTGTCTATTTTTGAGGGTTGGTGTAACAATCACCTTCATTTCAATATTGCAATTTTGAGAATAGGCTTGAATATCATCGGTAACAGCATAACCTAAATCTATACCTGCTGCACACCGCCGATGATGTCTGAACGGTCGAATCCCTCAGACAGGACAGAGATGACGCCAAATCAACGTTTGAAATGGATGCTGTATACTGGGGTGGATGAGGAGATTGGGGCAGTGCCGGCCCTAGGCTATGTGGCGCCCTCATCCTTTGATTCAAATGAAAACGGTGCATGTGCTAAACCATTCTTTCAGACTCTCAGACTTCGCAGTCACATGACAGACATTGCGGTCAGAGCATGTTTCTCGCGATTCAATCCAGCACCGATGATAAGGTGGAGAGTATTGTTTTACATATAGAGTGGCTCGAAAAAAGTGAGAACTAATATATTTAATTATAATTAAATAATATTAATTAGAAAGATATACATATGATATCAATTTTATCGAAAAATATTGTTGTTGCGCTACCGGGATTCGAACCTGGATCTCTTCCCTAATTGGGGGAAGTGCTTTATCCAACTAAGCTACAGCGGCATTATTTTTAGCGACATATGTTACCTTTTTTGAAATCAATACGTTTAATCGTTCCATCATTTGACAAAGCCATCTACCTTATTTTTGCAGAATATCAAAATACCTTTGAGTAAATCTATCAGGTCTATCTGGGGTCGAAAAATTGTCGCTAAAAATAATGCCGCTGTAGCTTAGTTGGATAAAGCACCTCCCCCGGTTAGGGAAGAGATCCAGGTTCGAATCCCGGTAGCGCAACAACAATATTTTTCGATAAAATTGATTTTATATGTATATCTTTATAATTAATATTTAAAATATCACAGACCGTCTATTCTGAATAATTACAACTTCTCAATAAGAATGTGTTCTCATAAAAAAAATTATAATTAACTCCATATTGCATCATCTACTGGGCGGTTCGGCGGCCGCACGCCCGGCTCGATGAAATTAACATTCTCACTATGAAGAAAGCTGATTGTATTTCTGGCCGTGTGAGATAGAAGCTCCGTCCGGTGTTATATCTAGCTATTCTCTAGGCAATTCGTAAATTTTTGATTAGAATACGGGTCTTTTTTTCATTCGGCGGACGATTTGAAAAAAACCAATCATGAAATTGTCGAAATAAAACGTAATACAGGTAAGTAAGTAAATTAGTAAACGGGGTAGTTTCGGACCCACACGAATAAAAACATTTTTTACTGTAACACGAGTTGACAGCGTGGCTGCGTTCAGGTGTTTTATATCATGGTATGGTAAAGGTTAACGAAAAATATTAACTAATTAAAAAATGTAGTATTTTATTAATAATTATTTAATAATTTTTTTTAATGTACAGGCAAACATAACATATCTCACGCAATCAATTCAAACGTAAAAATATCATTGCTAACACCAATATTAAAAAGGTTCGGAGATTTGTCGTCATCGTCGCTAGAGGGGAGGCTCCACCTGTAGAAAACTTGGCCACCCTGTATATCTATCAAGTTTCGCGCCAAAATATTACAATTTACGATTTTTTATTGATTTTTTAGCTCATTTTTCAGTTACTGTTAAGATCACAGCCCAGGTGAGTTTTTCGGTCAGTCTTTTTTAACGGCACGCAGTTGCCCGGATTGGAAGGGATCCAGGTTCGAATCCCGGTAGCAACAACAATACTGATTTTACATGTGTATCTTTCTAATGAATATATTTAATTAGTATTAAAAATATCACAGACCGTCTGTTCTGAATAATTACAACTTCACAATAAGAATGTGTTCTTCCTAAAATAATACATAAGTTGTATCAAAGTGTCCAAAATTTAATAAAAATGAATTAATAATTCTGGCGTCTGCTGTCAGATTACTCAGAGGTATTTGAGATTCCGTCAAAATAAGGTAGATGGCTCTTTCGAATAATGGAACGATCGACATATATGTTCGAAAATTTGTCGCTAAAAATATTGCCGCTGTAGCATAGTAGTTGGATAATGCTTCTTCCCCGGATAGGAAAGAGATCCAGGTTCGAATCCCGGTGGCGCAACGGCAATATTTTTCGATAAATTGATTTTATATCTAGTATATCTTTCTAATTAATATATTTAATTCATATTTAGAATGTGTTCTCTTTAATAATTTGAGTAATTGATCAAAATCATTTAAAACTAGTCATGTCTTAATTTTTATACGACGTGACGTCACGCACCTTTACCGACTCTCAAATATCACAGCCTTAGGGCCCGTCAGCGAATAGCGCGACTCCATCGCGTTCCTGTACGACATTTCGTTCGGCCGGGCGCCATTTGCAATTCAAATAAGCGCGCCAAAACATGTGTCACTCGCGGTTGCCAGCGGTGAAAAAGTCGCGCGAACCCGGCTGAAAGCTGGCAACACTTGCTCGCACGTGCGCCAGATGAATTACGCTAGCATGCAAGTTGCTAATTTCACGTTCAAGACAGTATTGCAGTTGAATTTCAAATACCAGAGCGCTTAGAAAAGGTTTAGTCATTGTTCTTGACCCTCGATCAGACGAGACTCGGCTCGCGATACGTCTCCACAGGTCCAGACTCTCCGGCCAGATGCTGTGGCACTCTCCCAGGTCTTCTTGACACTCCCCGTTCCGGAACGGGGCACAACATAACCCCAAAAATCTTATTTATTAAATATTAATGATATTGAGCTGATATTCATTGTTCTCGTCACTGGTGGGATAAGATCCCGTGGACTGTGTCTAGAATATTTTTAAGTAGTTGACGCAACCTGAAATGCAAGTCTGAAGGAACATAAGGGCAGAAGTCCTGGGTTGGGAGTCGTCTTCACCCCCGGTTGACGAGCACGTTTATTAGGCAGAACCGAGATATCAATCACTGCACTTCCGGATCTGGAATCCACTTTGTCTGCGCGGTTCAAGTGTTACGCACGGCGCGGGTGTAGGGCGGCTGAAGGAAGAACACAAGTACTTAAGGTCCCGTCGGCGAAATTGCGAGTAATTAATCGGCCAGAGCGGGACAGGTGTAGTTTATTGGATGGACGAAAGGGGGACAGAGAATACCAAAGAATGTAAAGCGAAAAAAATATAAAACAACTATGTATTAAAATATGAATTAAATATATTAATTATAAAGATATACATATAAAATCAATTTTATCGAAAAATATTGTTGTTGCGCCACTGGGGTTCGAACCTGGATCTCTTCCCTAACCGGGGGAGGTGCTTTATCCAACTAAGCTACAGCGACATTATTTTTAGCGACAATTTTTCGACCTTATATGTTACCTTTTTGATATTAATACATTTAATCGTTCCATCATTTGACAGAGCCATCTACCTTATTTTTACAGATTCTCAAAATACCTTTGAGTAAATCTGATAGCAGACGCCAGAATTATCAATTCATTTTTATTAAATTTATAGTATAGTATATATAGTAAGACAACTATGTATAGTAAGACAGTAAAAAGTAGAGAAAATGAAGTTTTTCTATAAACAATCTGGACCATTCTATTAGGTAACGGCAGAAATGACGTACGTATTTGGATGAGTCACTTCGCTAATGCACGTGCGCGGTATGTTCGCAAACGCGACACATCTGACTGCGTCGCTTAAGAGTGATTACACTTCAAAACACAACGGTTTCGTAGTATCTTGTTCGCATTGTGTAAGAAACTTAATCAAAAATATGATAGAACATGCTGGAACCATTATATATGAACGGGGTCGCTTTGTACCCCGCTCCGGTCCTTGATCCTATTTTCGATCTTCCGGCACGCGAAGGTTAAACACAAAGTTGTGCCCAGCATCCCTTTCTAGGATGTCGCGTAATTTGGCCGAAGAATTAGAAACACATCGCTATTGCGGACTGTCCAGGTCTCGCTGTACTCGCGAAGATTGCTAATAGTAAAATCTTAAATATGAATTAAACATATTAATTAAAAAGATATAAAATTCAATTTTATCGAAAAATATTGTTGTTGCGCCACCGGGATTCGAACCTGGATCTCTCTCCAAACCGGGGAAGGCGTATTATCCAACTATTCTACAGCGACAATATTTTTAGCGACAAATTTTCGAACATATATGTTAATCGTTCCATTATTCGAAGCCATCTACCGCATTTTTACGGAATCTCAAATACCTTTGAGTAATCTGACAGCAGACGCCAAAATTATCAATTCATTTTTATTGAATTTTGGACACATTGATACAACTTTATATATTAATTAGTATTTAAAACATCACAGAGCGCCTGTTCTGAATAATTCCAACTTCACAATAAGAATGTGTTCTCCTTAATAATGCATAAGTTGTATCAATGTGTCCAAAATTTAATAAAAAATGAATTGATAATTCTGGCGTCTGCTGTCAGAGTACTCAAAGGTATTTGAGATTCCGTAAAAATAAGGTAGATGGCTCTTTCAAATAATGGAACGACAGATGTATTAATTTGAAAAAGTGCAACGTACAGGTTATAACACAGTTGGTATTGCACTTCCCCGGATTGGAAATAGAGATCCAGGTTCGAATCCCGGTAGCGCAAAAACAATATTTTTCCACAAAATTGATTTTATATGTGTATATTTATAATTAATACATATACTAATAATTTTATATATATGTATGGATCTAAAATAAAACAGAGTATTCTGGAGGCGGTAAGCCATTCTCAATTATGTCGTGTCTCCGTAGTGTACCGACATTGAACATCTTTCGTGTGTCATGTCTTTCCACCTCAAAATCGTCACCGGTACAGAGAAGCAGAGATCTGTGAACCATCCACGTCTATATTCTAGTTTCCTGTACGGAACACGGCCGGTTGTGTATTCAGAAGTAACTTCTTACTAACGTCCGTGGTAAAAATCCTTTGCGGGCTGTTCGAACGTCAAATTTACTAGTGTCAAAGCGTAGATGAGATGTCTATAATCATTTTACGCTTCACGTATGATTTTTTTCGCATCTGCGTTCGTAATCTGTCACATAGGTGATGATATAATTTCGTATCATGTGCTAATGTATATTAAACCAACGAAATAATCTTCGGATGAACTGTCATAATTAATATAGCGGAATATTGAATGATTCATTGTACTATACTGTAACATTCCAAGTGTCAATGTGTCAGATGACTTATGGAACAGCTGTGAAGAGTCCGCCATTTTTAACTATCTGATATTGGATAGTAAAATCAGTTTACTACGAGATGTACTTTCGAGAAGTTAATGTTTTTTTTACTAACGATCAAAAAAATACCGATGACACAATCGGCCCCAAGACCTCAACATTTTCTACAGTCGGTTCGCAGCAATTTTAGCTAGCTGTGTGCGTTTTGGAATCTCCTACCAGTGTTGGGTGATGCACGAGCACGCTCCACAAATAACTATGATTTAATTATTAAACAAATTTATGCAGCAATTTCACAATTAAGTGGTACATATTTAAAATTGTCAAGTGCTGTTCAAAGGTTACAAAGCGAGTTAATTATTTTAAAACTATGCCGTTCAAAAGAAAAATCGGTTTAAATTTTAATGAAAGGCCTCGCGGACGAACACGCCATCACGCCACATTCCCGGGCGGGCCTGCAGCTCCTCGAGCTGGTCGCCAGGTTCGCAATTACCATTCAAGAGATTTGTATAAATTCTACAACCCGCAGACCCTCGAGGAGAAAGGCGTCAAGTTCAATCTGCGATGTTTGCCGAGCTGGATGAGCTAATCTAGCCCTTTTTTGTACATGAATAGTATGGTAAAAATAGATTTACTCTCTGATATCTTATTGAGTAACATTATATATCAGTTAGTAGATTTTTTCTGAATATCTTTCTAGTTGATTAATTTAATTTGTATTAAGTACCACAGGACTGTTAATGCGAGGGGTGGTAAAACGGGATGTAGAAAGAAAGAAAGGACAAGACAGTAAGGACACGAAGACCAATCAGAATCAACACGTCTTAATGTAAATGCCTTCGGTAGCTGGTTCCCAGGTTTCCGATTATCAATAAGCACACGGCTGTCTTCTGGTCCGATGTTAAGGTTCTTTTAGTTGGGTAATTAATTAAGGTATGTAATTAAATAACGCCTGTCGGTTATCGTCTTCTTAGCTTTCCGAAAAAAGGGGCGGCAATACTCACACATGTACATTATTATAAACCAATCGATGTAACAAGACGCGTAAATAACACGATTTACCTGAATTTTCTCTGCTGTGGTCACAGGTCTCCCGAACTTCAGGAACCACACTTCGTTGATAGCGCGAAGCATTGTGTACCATCCACAATAGTAATTGTAATCTTCGTCACGCACCGCGAGAAACCGAATACACAATAGTAATTTAAATTAGAGTGACGAGATCGCAGCAGGACGTTCACACTTCTTCACAATTCAAAGATTCGTAAACAATACACGGAAACAATCATGTTCTGAGGTATAAGAGAAGGGACATTTATGTATAGTAAACTGTGACATTTAAAAATTGTGCGGCAGATCGAGCGTTACATTACCGATCCGAGTGGACGCGGGCGGAAAGAAAACGGCGGACTTGGACTCGTTTCGGCGAGGCGGGTGGAGCGCTCCGCCGACAAGGAAGGATTTCTGAGATGCGGGAGATTTAAGGTCCCCGATCCATCCGCATCATGGAACCAATCCCTGGATGGAGGCAGGAGAAGAATCTCGGCTGGTAGCCGTGCGGACCGGCATGGGAGAAATATCTCTCACCATGGTATGGTGAGAGATAACTTTGGTAACATTCAAGTAACCTTGTAATAACTTGATTAGTGTTAAAGTCATAACAAACTGGCGTCCTCTGGAGGAAAGAACGATGACAAGTGAGTTAGACAGAAAGATTCGAATCGTGTGACGTATTTTGTTAAGTTGTTTAAAGACTCTCTTTTGAAAATGTAGTAAATTACAATGAATCCATGTGATTGAAATACTGAACGGTATGTGAGGTTCCACAATGGAAGGTCGCGAGCCTTCGTGTACCCTGAAGGCCGCGGTGAGGTGACCACGCGATAGTCTGCAAGGAGGACCTCGATCAGTTCGCTGGTGGCTTCCGTAAAGATCTCTGAAGAGTCTCAAAGGCCAAAACGTCAACGCTTCATTCGGAAAATGTTGGTCCAAAAAAAGTGAGAAAATTTGTGTAAAATGTGATATAATTACATCAAAATTAGTTTAAAATATATTTCGACAATTTATAATTGGTTTTTTCAAACCGTCGCCAGAAGATATTCTGATCAAAAATTTGCCAATTGAAAAACGTCGGGGCGCTGGGAAAACGATCAAAGAGTTTCAAAACAATGCCAGGAGTATAGCTAGACATTACAGCAGGACGGAGCTCCATCTCACACGGCCAGAAATACAATCGACTTTCTTCGTCGTGAGAGTGTTAATTGCATCGAGCCAGGCGTGCGGCCACCGAACTGGACAGCGGATAATGCAGTATGGGGTGTTTTGATATTGTGCAAAAAAAATTACATTAACCCTTCCCAAACCGTGCAGTAACACAGGTCTACCATCATAATTAAACCTGTAATATTTCGGTAAATACATGCAACATTAAATTCATACTTAAGATAATCCTAAAGAAAATATTAGCGCTTAGGAATGACTAGTGAAAAACCAATTGTGAAAAGGGAATCGTACAAAAACAATTATTTTTTCCATTCAATCTGTTGTAAAATTAGTACGTTGGTAAAAATACAATTTGTGATATAAAAGACAGAAATAACACACTATTTTCACAGTGAAACGAACAACAAACATACAAATATAATTGTCTCTTTCTCACTAATTAAATGAAGAGAGATAAGAAGGAAGAGGACACATTGTATACAACTTAATGATGCTTTAAATTATGTTATTAATCATTTTTTCAAAATTGTATGCTCAATATTTAGACTAAATTCGTGCCATTAAAGCCATTTAAGGTAATCAAAATAAAAATTCTAACTGTTTATTACGGTAACACGAGTTGACAGCGTGGCTGCGTTTGGGTATTTTATATCATGGTATGGTAATGGTTGAGAAATGATATACGAGATGTTCTCACTTTTTTGGGCAACCCTGTATATTAAATATAATAAAAATAGGTTCGTCTCTATGTGATATCTGATATTTGTTTAATAACAATGCCTCTGTAGGTGAAAATCCAGTGTGTCTTGGACGTATTTAAATATTATTTAGGAGAACACATTCTTATTGTGAAGTTGTAATTATTCAGAACAGACGCTCTGTGATATTTTAAATATGAATTAAATATATTAATTATAAAGATATACATGTAAAATCAATTTTATCGAAAAATATTGTTGTCGGTATTTGAGATTCTGTAAAAATAAGGTAGATGGCTCTGTCAAATGATGGAACGATTAAATGTATTGATATCAAAAAGGTAACATATAAGGTCGAAAAATTGTCGCTAAAAATAATGTCGCTGTAGCTTAGTTGGATAAAGCACCTCCCCCGGTTAGGGAAGAGATCCAGGTTCGAATCCCGGTGGCGCAACAACAATATTTTTCGATAAAATTGATTTTATATGTATATCTTTATAATTTATATATTTAATTCATATTTAAAATATTTAAATATTGCTAGCGTGTGTAAATGCCAAGTTATTTGTTAGAGTGTGTATGGTGCAGAGTATTGAAGCGTGAGTAGATATAACGAACCAGTTCATTGAAGTACATCGTACAGTATGGACACATCCCTAAGCTTGCACGTCAAACATCAAATGTCAGTTCTTTGGTCAGTAATATTCTTCTTCTCGCGCCAAATCGGTTCAAGGGACGTTGGCTCCGCGATGGACTGGCTGAACCATCGCTTCAGGTTCTTCAGCTGTTCTTCAGCAATATTTTCCAGCATTATGACGTGCAAGATCTCATACTTATTACATACATCTTATCATCCGAACCATAACATCTTCGTACGTAACTCTAAAACCATCCAGATTATTTTGAGTATTCTTCTGTAAATCCACATCTCAAGTCACTTTATCATTTCGTGGGTAAGTGTCCATGCTTAGGGATGATCACATGTATAAAATATACTCATGGCACGCTTTTTACCCTTTCTACCCTACTGCTTGCCCTCAGTGTCAATATTAGTTGTTTGATCTCGACATCGCGATACCATTCGTAGTGTGGACAATTACCTCCAGTGCGGCGGAGCGCTATTTTGTGTGATCACAGTGTTTATTGTTTGTGTGTGCCGTGGGTGAACAATGACACCGCCGTCTTCAGTCGGGAGCGGAGATCCTCAATTTCAATTGCTTCTTTAGATGATCTTTCATTTTTGGTTCTTACCTCCAACAGTTAGTTTAGAGCAGGATTCAGGATAAGAATTAAATATAACATATATGTACATCTGGTGTCTCTTCTGGGTTAGATAGCGTTCTTTGTGTACGGTTTCCTTGGAAATAAATGTTTGTATGTCTAAGTTGTCAGACTTCAAATCCACCTCATATTTTCATATACAATCATATTTGATACATTGAATGGTTTTCCTGCAACATGTTACACAAAAAAAGAACTAGCATTTGCCATTCTTACAATCTTTGGTTCTCTACCTATTTACACGAATAAATGTTATTTTCCGTGAATCAAATAAAAAGAAACAAATTAACCGTAGATAATTTACAATCCTGCCAATAATTCAAAACAAGTAGTTACTTGACAGATACGTGGATCCCGTGCGCGTGTGTAGATGCTCCACTATGTTTATCTGTCTATCTGTCCGCGCCTTGCCCACATCTCAGAGAATGACTTTTTCTGTGTATCGTAAATGACTTTTGAACTGTTAAGGAGAATGAATGTTGTCGTGTTGCTAGTGTATTCGGTTCCTCGCGTGTGCGTGCCGAAACCGCTATTGTGAACCATAATGTTCAGGAGCTGTGACTATAGGAGTGAAGATGAAGGAAGTTGGTCCTTGAGCTTTGTCCTGTTCTCTATACTTAATTCAGCTGAGTAGCTTCATCATTATTATCTTGTTCTTCTACCTTCTGCCCAAATTTGAGCTACTCGTACTGCTCTGTGGGTTAAATCTGTCGGCAGTGTTGCGCGGAGGGTGAGTCTCTTATATGTTGTTCTTTTGTGCCGTCTTGTTTCTTGGAGGAGTCTTGTTAATTGTATTATTTCATATTATCTTATGTTATGTATTGTAAATGTATTTTTTTTGGCAAAAATGTCAACGCCTTGAGATTATTGCATCGGTCCTGGGTAAGCGGAGGGTCCGCCCTCAGTACGTTTATTTACAGAAGCACAATGAGCGGTTGTATGGCTCCTCGGACTGGTTCGATCGCGGAGTATTGTTGTCTACAATTCGGCGGGTACCAGTCGGACTGTATGGCTGTTTTGAGTTGTGGTGGACTCACGAGATCAATTTTGTGGTGGACTCACGGTACAAGGAAGCTCGCTGACACACGGCATATGCAGCGGACACCATCAGAAAGAAGGCGCTACTGGGCGAAACGCCCTGCCCGGTTGACGAGAGAACAAATCTGCATCTGTGTCGTAACTTGCCGTGTATTTTTGAATTTAACTAATTTAATTCTCTAAACACGGCTCAGAAGAGGCCATTTAGACATAACTCTGAAGAACTCTTTAAATTCTTTCAAGTTTTGGATACAAGACAATTGTTTACCAGAGCAATCTTAAAACTAATTAAAAAAATAATTATCTTTACTTATATAGGAAACCAGGAGCAAAGCTTTACGATACTATTCAGTGCCAAAATTTAATACTAAATTCGCTCGATGAACTTTTTTATTATGTGCTCCGAGAATATTTAACAAATTGCCACTAGACCTTAAAGGGTCTAAAGTGATTAATGACTTCAAATCAAAAATAACAAAGTGGTTGCTTGATGTGGGCAGAAAACAGAATGAAACTAATTTGGCACATTTTTCTCTCCCACTGTTGTATATTACTGACAATAATATTTTTATAACTTTTTTTTCATTATCTTTTTATAACTTCTGATTGTACTTATTTCACACAACTTTTCATAACATACTTATAACATTTACAACCATTATTTTTTCATATGTATTACGCAATAAAAAAATAAAAAAAATAAACTAGTACAACTAAACCCAAGGATCAGTTATCTTTCATTAACACACCCCAGATGTCATCTTTCCCTACAACACTAGCCAAACTTTTAATACTTTTAAACTAATAATCAATTACCAAGCATTGTTACAATCGAACACAATCACGTAACAAATGAATTTATTCGGGTATGGGTGACCCGTTGGAGCTTCTTAGGTGGGTATTCAGGATGGGACTCCACCTACGCGCGTACCTCTCACTCTACATGCCTCGTGTTTCGAAACTCCGTTAGTCTGTCCGTGCAAGTGTGACTCAATCCATTTTGTGTCTCGTCCACTGTCCCTCTTTTGGGAGTATCTGCCTTGAACTGCTGCATCTTAATTTTCCATTAATTTTCCATCCTAACTTCTAAACCGGTCCCCTCCCTCCAGCTGGAGGTGCACGTTGCCTATCCCGCTCAAATGTCTCAAGGATTACAGAAAGACTTTCGACAACATGCAGAAGAAAGATCGCTACATATATGAATTCAAATCCACCGCCATCTCAGTCGGCATCGACGCTAGCGACAGCGCTGCCGGCTGCTGCCACAAGCCTGGTTCGAGCATTCACCGCCAAGCAGTCTCTCCAGTTTCATCGTTTCACGACGGCGGTCATGCCGGCTCGCGCTCGCCGTGCAAGACCGCCAGTTCGCTTCATTTCATTTCATAAGACACGTGCACCTTCTTCTACATCTTCATTCATTCTATCTGTCTTCCTTGTTTTTGATCATACCGACAATAAACACCCCTTCACACGCCAATCACATTTATTTCATTTAACCACCGTCCTAACCCCCAAATACATATATTATAAAATTGATAACCCTTATTTATTTAGGCTAATCAACTTTAATGTACCTGCTGAGTGTCTGCCTTGAAGTATTGCACCTTAATTTTCCATCTGTATTAACTATGGTTTTTTATGAATAAATATAGTACTCAAAGGACGCTGGAGGGTCTAAATTTTAATTCATAATTGCTAATAACCACATTGAAGCCACGTGACAAGGGAGCCCTAGCTTCTAAACTGGTCCCGGGAAAGGGTTCCGTCTTCGTAAAAACATACTTTAAGCGCGATCAAGTGCCGTGGATGAACATTGACATCGCCGTCTTCAGTCGGGAGCGAAGATCCACCATCCGCGTGCGACCATTATGTGATTGCGGAGGCGTCAAGCTAAGGTGAGCAGCCCTTCTACATACAAATTGCCTCCCCCTCATAGACCTCTTCCCGCATCCGTCTCCCGACTCCACACCCTCGCCTTGCGGTGATTCAGATTTACAATCAGAATTGTGGTGATCCGTCACGCGAGAAGTGCGACCCGGAGATGGCACATTTTTTTTGTCTCTTTCTACCAATCTCATCGCCGACGCGGGTGACGGAAATGTCACGTTCCCCGACTGCCGCGCCAGCTGGTGACCCCAGCGCCGAGCGGCACGCACGTGACCCGGCCCGGGGGTCTAGCGTGTCGATCGCCGATAAAGCGGCCGACTGCCTTACCGGCCGAAATGAAATACGTCCGTCCAGGTTATTATTATTATTACAATTTAAATATCAAGTATCGAATGATTTTTCCGAAACGGAATATTGGCGAACGCGACTGAAATCTGTTTCGCGCGGCCGTCGGAAACTTTATGGGTGTTTTGTCAACGAAAACAGGCGTGCGCTATATCTTACATCATCGGCTTGTACAAATGTTTTGTATTTTATAGCTTGGACCAGAACGCGGTGAAAGAATTGGAGGGGGTGACGCCCTTAGGGAGATTTCATAATGACGGCCTAATTTCAAATATATTAATTAGAAAGATATACATATAAAATCAATTTTATCGAAAAATATTGGATTCGAACCTGGATCTCTTTCCTAACCGGGGAAGGTGCATTATCCAACTATGCCACAGCGACAATTTTCGAACCTACATGTTACCTTTCTGATATTAATACATTTAAACGTTCCATTATTTGAGAGAGCCATCTACCTTATTTTTACAGAATCTCAAATACCTTTGAGTAAACTCAGCAGACGCAGACTGATTGTATATGTATATCTTTCTAATTAATATATTTAATTCATATGTAAAATGTGTTCTCCTGATATAAATTCAACACTAAATATAAGCAAAAACGTAGTTAAATTAAAAATAATTTCTTTCATCTGTTGACACACCACGTGCAGCGTTAGAGACATTCACACAGTGTGGCCATATTGTAGTGAGTGGTTGAAAAGACAATAGATGTCCTGATTTGGCACATATTGCCCTTCATCTGAAGCGGTTCCTCCGTGGCGAGCGTTCTGATGTCGATTATGACCTCGAAGATGTGGTTTTAATCCCAGGTGGCTTCGTTCTATGACAAAGGTACACAAAAATTGGTGCCCCGTTATGACAAGGGGTGACTATGTTGAGAAGTAGTGCTTAAGGTGTGTAGCGTCCGAAGTGTTGAAAATTCTGGTACTTATTTGAAAAACGCGCTTTGTATTATTTAACATCAGTTTTTAAATGTGGCACATTGTATTATACTTTTATTCAAATATTTTTTAAATATATTAATTAGAAAGATATACATATGAAATTTTTTTTATCGAAAAATATTGTGTTGTTGCGCCACTGGGATTCGAACCTGAATCGCTTTCCTAATCGGTAAAAGTGCATTATCCAACTATGCAACAGCGTTATGAGTTCTTTAGAAGTTTTTAACTTGAGAAGCCCTCTATTTAAGCTACTAAGCTTGGGGAAGTACAAATATAAATGCTGGAATGGACGATGACGGGAAGAGCATTAGCTAGAGAGACCTAACGGAGCATTCTACTGGCTCTCTTGCGACCTGGACAGGGTGTACTTCTGCCGGACTGTGACCGACTTCTGCGACTGCAACACATACATGTGACGTCTACTCACCTAAATGGACCAGGATTACGCAACTCCATCACGTCTTGGACATTCCCCCAATAAAATAATTAATAAAACACCTCTCTAAGCGTTTTTATGCTGAACTCCCACAGCGCCGGAACCCCACGATAAACGTTCGGACATATCGGACCCCTCGCGTATTTAACGTTCCAAAACCGTCCTCGTTTAGAGGTTATCTCCTGCCCCAGCTAGCAGCCCCTGCATCATTGAAGTAATAATATAATAATATATACAATAATAATAAACACACCCCATGATGGAAGAGCAAGGGGTCCAAATGGACCCGGTACTCTGATTGGAATGATACAAAAGTCAAAAAGACCGTCCCCTTTTGGGGGCGTCCGCTGAATTTAATGTGATCTCACGTCAGATTGTACAGGCATGGCTCTGGCACTCTGATACCAGAGCCAACCTATGGTAGTATTAAAAACTGAATGTAATAAATAATTTAATATTCACGAATCGAAGCGAGACTAAACAACTCTCAAAACGATTCCGAGATGGGGTGACAAGTAGAAGTAGGCTGTGTGAAGACAGATTGTATCTTATTAACCTTTACCATACCATGATATAAAATACCCGAACGCAGCCACGCTGTCAACTCGTGTTACCGTAAACAACAGCTAGAAAAAATGTTTTATTAGCTTAAATGGCTTTAATGGCTCGAATTTACTTTAAATATTGAGCATTCAATTTTGAAAAACTGATTAATTACATAATTTAGAGCATTCATAAAGTCCAATACAATGTGTCCTTCCTTCTTATCTCTCTTCATTTAATTAGTGAGAAAGAGACAATTATATTTGTATGTTTGTTGTTCTTTTCACTGTGAAAATAGTGTGTGATCTCTGTCTTTCATATCACAAATTGTATTTTTACCAACGTATTAATTTTACAACGGATTGAACGGAAAAAATAATTGTTTTTGTACGATTCCCTTTTCATAATTGGTTTGTCACTGAGCGCTAATATTTTCTTTAAGATTATCTAAAATGTGAGTTTTATGTTGCATGTATTTACCGAAATATTCCAGGTTTAATTATGATGGTAGACCTGTGTTACTGCGTGGTTTGGGAAGGGTTAACTGGCTGATCCAGGATTCCTGCATGTTGGTAATGTATTTGTGTGACGTCGCATATTTTCTCTAAACTTCATCGTCCAAGATCAGAAGCTGAACGGACTAGATGCGTAGCTTCACCTCACCTGCCTGCTGCAGCCGACAGCCTGCGTTGCACTACATCAAGTGTTGCCTGCCTTGGCCGCGTTCAGGAAACGATTCCGATGCTGCCGATCTACCTGATTCAATGCTGAACGCGGTGGAAAATACGAGGTGCTTCGTATCGGTCTTAATTAAAAATACAACGAAATTTCTGGGCTACCCTGCCGTGTGTTTCTCACGTTTCATTGCCTTAACATCAACTCTGATTTAGACACGGTATTGCAAACCAATACTTAATACAATACTGTATATATATATATGTCAGAATATTAAGATGCTATGAGACTTTTTCTTGTCTCACGCGTGTTGTTGGTGTGTCGCAGTACACCCTACAGGGTGTCTGTTGTAACTAGAGCAGGGTATATAAATGAAGGAGCACTTACAAGGTTTCGTTTATTGATACAATTTAAATACGTGGTAAATACTGGAGATGCTGTCGTGTAGCGATACTGGTGTTGGGACGGCCCGCGGAGAAGTGTAAATGTTTGACAGTGCCCGTCTTTGGTGCTTAATGTTAAATTGCGTTCGCTGATTGGTAGATATACCAACATCAGCGTCCCTGCAAGCCATCAATCACACAGTTTATCTCCTCCCTACCGAAAATTAGTGCTAAAATAAAAACGCGCGTTCCGGTGCTGTAAACTCAGTGTACATGTACACTTTGGCGATTTTTAAGTCGGATTCAAATGAATATTTATATAAATTATTGTGTAATGCCAAAAATTATAAAAAAAACAACACCTCGATCATCACGAACGACAGCACAAGACACGTCTAACTCGGCCGACGCACGCAGTGCCACTAAGTGACGATCCGCACCATTGCGCGCGTACGCACTGACAAATTCACGTCAGGTTCTTCGAGAAAACATGTTTTATTTGTTGCGTGCAGACAGTACATTGAAATAAGCTGCAAATAACTATATATTTTAGGAAATAAAGGAAAAATACATATTTATTATTAAAGTTTATTATTATTTATTAAAGTCTGCATAATGTGAAAATAATTGTGATGGAAATATGAGATATATATTTTATTTCTCAGAAATTCTAGTTCATTACGGCTTATTTCAAAGTACTGACTGCACGCCGCTGGTAAACACTTAACACCTATACTGTAATTATTTTATCCAATACATAATACCTAAAATGTGAACTTCGTATTTAGTATGTAGCGATCGGAATTCAAATCCACCGCCATCTCAGTCAAGCCTGGCTCGAGAATTCACCGTTTCACAACGGCGGTCTTGCCGGCTCGCGCTCGCCGAGCGAGACCGCCAACTCATTTCATTTCACAAGACACGCGCACCTTCTACATCTTCATTCGCTGTATTCATTTCTATCTGTCTTCATTGTTTTGGGCGCCATCGACCGAAGCGAGTAGGCGAGGCCGGTGGGGAGAAGAGTGGGGGACTTGAGTGCGAGCGCGCGGCGGAGGTGGAGCGCCGCACGGCGTCTCGCCAGACAGAATGGCGGAAAGAGATCGAAAAGATAAGATTGGACGAGGCGCGGTGGATCCAAGCGGGTCGAAGCCTTGATCTACCCCTCGTGAGAACAATCTCTTTGCTGGGACTGGCGGGGAGTCTGCACGCAAGCGATGGTGGACGGATGGGTGCGACGGACTCCACTGTGACAAGATGGTATCGGAGTAACGGGGGAGGAAGAGATCACAGCTGGTGCGAGGCGCGGCGCCTGGACCCCGTGACTTCACTGGGTAGAAATCGAGGTGTGCTAAATCGGTGACATTCAGGCCTATTCTCAAAATTGCAATATTGAAATTAAGGTGATTGTTACCCCAACCCTCAAAAATATCGTACGTTTATCTCCCTCTCTCTCCCATTCAAATGTAACACGGACGTTAATTTACATACTGTCTATTTTTGAGGGTTGGTGTAACAATCACCTTCGTTTCAATATTGCAATATTGAAATGAAGGTGATTGTTACACCAACCCTCAAAAATAGACAGTATGTAAATTAACGTCCGTGTTATATTTGAATGAGAGAGAGGGAGAGAGAGTGAGGGAGATAAACGTACGATATTTTTGAGGGTTGGTGTAACAATCACCTTCATTTCAATATTGCAATTTTGAGAATAGGCCTGATTAAAGGTATTAATTGGTCAAACTGATGGTGCCAGGTGTGTGTCCTCACTAGGGGGAGAGTTTAAAATGAAGAGAGAAGATGACAAAGACAGTTATCGCGTTTAGAATGTCGGGTTGTTATGTTTTATGTGATTAAATTGTTCTTAGCGTATCAAAGTGTTTTGCATTCTTCAGACCACCCGCATTCATCTGAGACAGACTGAGTCTAGCTGGTGGCGTGGTGCGCTGGCATTCCATCCACAACTGTCATAATGAACCTCAACACGCGCCAATCACATTTATTTCATTTAACCGCCGTCCCAACCCCCTAAAGTATATTTATATAATGTCAACACGGTTTGCAGCATCGGAGAGGAAAGGTTAACAGGGTAAATTTGACGTTTGGCTCAAGATTCGTATCGGAGCCGGCCCGCAGCAGCAAGTTGACGCGGCCCACAGTTGATGAACGCGGCCTGACTTGCACATTTCGCTTCCTGTCGGTTCGTTGTGTCGGCATTTAATTAATAAGCCACAAAATACAACTGGGCTTAGGGTGTATTTTAAAGAGTTGACTGGATTTAATATTGCCTCATTTTCTTCCAATTGTGGACTTTGAATCTGGCACTTTGTAGCTCACAACTGCCTGAAAAGAAATTGAATTTCTAAGCATATCTGTCACATTTTTTAATTCTGTTTTTTTTTTTAAATATATATATTTAGTTCTAACTGCTCCTGACCTTGTATCTGATGATGACTGTCCTTCACGGCTTAGGGTACAATCCCGAATTTAAAAATATCTGAACATCTTGGGCATGGGATGGTAGACACTAGCGATTGGTGTTCATATGTTTATAACAAGATACTAGATAATGGTTCCTGTCTATTGCCGACCTATACTGCCACGACCTTTTCTATGGTTTTCGATCCAGTTGAGATGAGAGTTAGACTGCCGTTAACACTTACAGTCCGGTGGGTCAAAACAAAACACATACAGGTTGGCCCAAAAAAGTGAGAACATTTTGTAATTTATAATCTAGTTACTAATTAATCAAAATTAATTAAACAATAGCTTAAATAGTTTACTAATTTACTTACCTATATTACGCTTTATTTCGAAAATTTATATTTGGTTTTTTCAAATCGTCGCCCATAATGACAAAAATCACCGCAGAAGACCGTATTCTGGTCAAAAATTTGGGAAAATGATCAAAGAGTTTCAAAACAAAGCCTGGAGTATAGCTAGTGTCCAGACCATTGAGCTGATCTGCAGTCAAGATGATAATCTATCTGCAGTCACAAAAAGTCCACGGGAAATAGAACGAGAAGCTGGTATACCACGCTCGTAGGTTCAACGTACTTTAAAGAAAGATTTACAACGTACAACGTACAAGCGCGTGATTGGGCAGAAGCTCAATGAAAATGTCAAGTTGCAACGCTCGCAACGCAGTTGGCAGCTACTTACAAGCTGGAGAAGTGTACGGAGCATCTGGTTTAGAGGCGACAAGACATTCACCGCTGTCACGCCAGCCAATTTTCGTGTTTTAACTTTTTTTGGACCACCCTGTATATATAAAAAAAGGTTTGTTCTTTTGTTTGCCATTAATAAAATAATGTATGAAAAAAAAATTGTTTTGTTGATGCATGTCGAATGTTACCTATGATATCCTTCGTTCCAATGATTCCGTCACGATGTATACCCATCCCTGTTTGGCTGACCTTTTACCTGGTGGCATTTGGCGGACGGCGAGGAGTGCAAATTCGAGTCTCAATGGGTCAACACGCGCTTGGTTCCGCCGAGATAGATCATCTAAGACCCCTGGGACTCCCAATATCTTAAATAATATTTTAAATTTCTTTATACTCTATTTTTAAATTCTTTAGTCATACACTTTATTTTTCTCATTTTGTTGTATTGTAGTCTATATTTTGATTTTTCTCATGTAATTGCGATGTTACGGCCGGCAGCGGTGCTCTGATGACTGGTCAGTTTGTTGTTAATTTTGTATTGTCCTTTTGTTGCCGACAAAAGCTACATTTGAATTTATTTGTTTTTTCATCTACTACGTCTATTTGTTAAAATGTTTGTAAATTATCAATAAATACATAAAGGAGGGTTTTGTGATGGCGGCCGTGCCGCTCCGTCTTGTCACTATGTGCGAGAAGAAATCGCACAACTGTCTATTAGCATTAAAATGTGTGGGAACCATATATGAGCTTTTGCTTATAAACGGTCTTGGGTAAGCGGCGGGTTCACACACTCTCATTGGTTTAAAAAAAGAAATATATATATATAGATTATTCTCCAGCATATGACCCAATACAAAAGAGCAGTGAAACCTTCTTCCTATAGCGCTAGTCGAGGTAAGTAAAAAGTGGCGTTCAGCTCATGAGATTGAGATCAAGGTAAGACCAGATTCCTTCTGTCCTTATACCTTTCTTGATCATCAACAGTGATACAGTCCACAACGGAATCTATTTATTTCACAACAAATCTTATCATTTTAGTGCTTTTGATTTTAAATCATAAAAAAATGTATTTTGCAGCAGAACATTTGTCGAATATTATCTTAAAATCGTTTTACATACAAGGTCATTAATGATCTGTTGATAATCTGTACATGAAAAAAGATAAACAAATTACACATTTATCTGGATCATTGCCGATAACTCTTGAGCCGGTCCTGCCCTCTGCCACCCGTCTGCAGAACGCCACGACCGCCAGCCATATAATAATTCTGCGGTCGCCGGACCTCTGCTTCCAAATAAATAATTATCTATAATTTTTATTGGCCACTTAAATCCGCCAGCCACAAAGGTAATAAAAACTAATCGTTCCATTTTTAAATCTGACGTTTCGTACATTTTTCTTTGTCTATGGTAATCGGGTCGGTAATTTGAACGCGACAACTCCGTTTTATTTCGGATCGTTAATTTACTTTTATTCGGTAGCAAATTTTTTCTTTTATTTGCCATCAATCACCATGTATCAGGGATCTTTAGGCCCTTAAATCTGCGGGATATGCAGGGTGTCCTGAAAGTAGTGGTCCAAAATAAAAGTTTTTAATAATTTGTACCCTTTCTTACTTTTTAGAATGTCATTTCCAAAACAACGTATCAAATATTATTTCTGATTTTTCAACGTAGTTAAATCACGATCTAAGCGCCCGATAGTTTGAAAACTTCTCAGTTTAATGCTAATTTAGGAATAGAAAAAAACATACACAAATGTTCAAATATCTCGAAAACCGTGTGACATTTATTAGACCTATGATTGATTCTCAGCTATCGATGGTTTTCGATTGGACCACTGCTCACAGGACACCCTGTATAAACTGAACAAACTGTTTCGATTACCGATTAAATGGATATACATAGCTGACGCAACTTGCTCTGGTCTTCGAAAATATAGTCTCCCTGAGATGATCCTGGCCTGAATTGTTCGAGGATTGTCGCTCGAAACTCTCGACTTGAGGTATCCCCACAAAAAAAAGTCGCACGGTGTAAGGTCCGGTGACCGAGGTGGCCAGGGTATGTCTCTGTACTTTTGAATTAATTTATTGGAAAAAATTCCCTTTAGCTTCTCCATTAAAACTCTAGCTGTGTGTGGAGTGGTCTCATCTTGTTGAAATTGCTGAAGACCCGGGAAACGGCTTCAGTTGCGGTACCAAAACCTCGTCGATCATTCGGCAATACACGTCAGCAGTGACTGTATCTCGCTGGTTAAAAAAATAAGGGTCAATTATCCCTCGGGCAGAAATTCCACACCACACTGTCGTTTTTGGACAATGCAAACGTTTTTGATGGCGTTACGTCGGGTTGTTCTGTTTATTAACATAGCTATCGATATGAAAATGTGCTTCGTCGGTAAACAATATGTTTTCAAGCGTTCGTGCTGTACGGTGTAAGGAGGACAGCTCAACTCACATGATGAATCCTGGTGACGACTCTGGTGTTTCATGAGTTGCACACACAGTGGCGTGCGGAAGGTATAGACTTAGGTTATGCTGTTACCATGTATTAAATAATATTATTATTTAAGCATTTTTATACTTCGATAGGTAGGCCTCATATATATTTTTAATATGTGTATTCCATGAAACTGCTTCTGGTGAGATACGATATATATTTAAGGCGTTTAATAAAATATAAAAGCATTTAATATTGTATTTTTTCATATTAACGGTTATGATAAAGTTTCAGAGGCTGGCCAGCAGAGAAGCTTCAAGACAACAAGGAGAGCGACCATCGGCGTGTAACAGCACAGTTTCACCAAAGGTCGGTGTATTTTTATATGCATGGATTGAATGAATGTATTCAACATTACAAATAGAAAACCCAGGACTAGCTATCGGAGAGTACATACGGCTATAACAATACTATATAATATATGCTACATTGTACATAGGTTTCGTTTAACTGACGTCTTTAAGCGAAATGATTCCACCATAAAAATATAGCATTATCCTCGATTGCAAAGAACAATAAAAATATCAACATGTTTAGTAAGATATGTTCTAAGCCAAGTTCTGTGAAATAGCATTAGTAAGGATATCGTACAACATAGAGGGTAGTCCAAAAAAAGTAAGAACATATCGCGTAACACCCGAGTTATTGCACAATATTTAGCCAATCAGAAATCATCAAAACACCCCCCATACTGTATCATCTATTGGGCTGTTCGGTGGCCACATGCCTGGCGAGATGAAATTAACATTCTCACGACAAAGAAAGAAAGTGAGATGGAGCTCCGTCTTGCTGTAATGTCTAGCTATACTCCAGGCATTGTTTTGAAACTCTTTGATAATTTTCCTAGCGCCCCGAAATTTTTGATCAGAATGCGGTCTTCTGCGGTGATTTTTGGGCGACAATTTGAAAAAAAACCAAATATAAATTAAATATGAATTAAATATATTAATTATAAAGATATACATATAAAATCAATTTTATCTAAAAATATTGTTGTTGCGCCACCGGGATTCGAACCTGGATCTCTTTCCTAACCGGGGAAGGTGTTTTATCTAACTAAGCTACAGCGACAATATTTTTAGCGACAATTTTCGACCCTTTTTGATGGTAATACATTTAATCGTTCCATTATTTGACAGACCTATGTTCTGAATAATTACAACTTCACAATAAGAATGTGTTCTCCTAAAAAAATATAAATTGTCGAAATAAAACGTAATATAGGTAAATAGGTAAGTAAGTAAATTAGTAAATTGTTTAAGCTATTGTTGATAGAGTTAAACTTATTTTCTTAACTAGTTCTCTCTTTTTTTGGGCCATCTTGTAGATAAGTTGATCCATTTCTGACTGTGCCGAGTGGAATTTTCAATTCAGTAGTAAGCAATTATATGGCTTGAATAAAACGATATATTAATACAGTGGCTAGCAATTGTGGTAGCAATAAATGAAGAATAACTCAGTAGAAGACTACAGCGCTCCGGTGGCGTCGCGCGGTAGCATCCAGAACTACGCAACTAATGATTCTAGTGATACACAGTGGGCGCTAGTGTAATTATAAAATATGCATTATTTTATTTACATTTGTTGCCCAGAATTTTTAGTAATAGTGAGAACTGTCACTTTGTGTGTGTGAGAGGAGTGGTGGGGGGGTCAGAGTAGATAAGAGATCGTCACTAGTCAATAAATATCCTAGTTCTATAGTTGTACATTATGTAAAATAGTTCAATTGTCACATATATCACAGAGTTTTACTACAAGTAATACACCAAGTGGAAAGTATTTACCAAGGCGCCACACCGGTCCAGACAAATTGGGAAGTTATTACAGTAATGCACAGCTTTTTTGCTTGTATGCAGTGCACGCCCCTGTGTACATAGAAATACTCTGTTGAGTACTTTTTCAAATGATGAAAACTAAGATTCCACTCCAAATCTCAGCGAATTTCACATATACGAAAGAACTAATGAGCCGAGCTGAGAGACAACTAGGTACTGATGGGAATTGGGCTAGCCGAGAGAAAGCAAGATAACAATATTTTTATTACGTTTCAAATGCATGGAATGTGTGTATAAATTGTGTTACCGATAATAAAAACGAATAATTGCAAGTTTACGACCTGCAACAAGTCATATCAACAAAAAGATTCTTCCAATTCTTCGGCCACATCATATGTCTTGAAAATGAGATTATCCTGGGATATTGGAATTATGAGTCGAAGGAGACCTGGGAGAGGGCCAGAGCGGTGGTTAGATACGTAGCATCTAGCTGGAGAGGCTGGGTGTGCAATACAAGTGTGTGAGTTACAAGATAAATGTCTAATCACGAGACGCGCGACGGTTTCGGTGTTTCAAAGCGAATGCGTGTGTTACACATTCGAATAATTATTTACGCTTGTATACTAAGCTTATGTTATGAAGAATATATCCCGCTAAGTATTAATGGATCATCTAAAGGATATTTTTTCAGAGGTATAAATAGAAATTAAAAATAAAATAAAATACATAAAAATCGTGGAAATGGCCATGGTATTAGCTCTAAGGTAAGGTAATTTTACGCCATTACGGTTTATCGGCGTAGACTACCGACTTCACACAACATCACATGTTGAATCGCACATCATGGAAGCTAATACACAGGTCCGCTACGCGAAATTATGCGCTCATCGAATGTTTCCTACAATAAATAGATTGTGGCGCGCGCTGTGTGGCATGTGGCGCCATCTTGTTGAAGCCGCAGCGCTTCCACATCGATGCCATTCACTTGGGGACCGAAGAAGTCAGTAATCATGGATCTACAGCGCTCTCCATTCATCATTATTTTTGAAGAAACAACAGCTTCTTCGGTGCGCACTGTACGACGTCTCTGCGGATGCGTATTATCAATTAGAGTATGCGAGGTGTGAGAACGATCCACGGTTATTTGAATTACTCGCTCGGATGGACGATTATGTCTACCGTAAAATGGACGTAGCGCACGGTGAGGTTCTATTCACGGTGAAATGGCAAACCAAAATGAGCGCAAATCAGCTATCAGCTGTCAAATTGGCTGTCACTGGAAAAAGTGTTGCCAATTTCAAAAACAAACCCCTAGTTGTAGTAATTAAGTATTCTATACTGGAGAGAGAAATAGCCTAGATTGGTTTTATAAAACTTGGTGACCAATACCAGCGCCGGTGCTTGACTTTCTGCCGCCCCCTAAATCGGCCGCCCGCGTGCCGCACACATTTGGGGCGGTATTTTGATAGGCCGGCATTTTGACACTTGCCCAAGGTCGGTTTTTTTACCAAAAAATGTTCTGGACACTAGTTTATTTATATCTGTTATATTATCTATCTATTATCGTTTTGCAACTTGGATGTATATTGCTATTCAATTTTTATATATTTTTCGGCCACCCCCTTGATTTATCCGCCACGGGGAGGCGCCTGCTCCGCCTGTGCGCAACGCCGACGCCGACCAATACGTGGTAGCCTAATCAAAGATTGAAGGAGGTGATAGACAACTTGGAACTTTGGGATGTGTGTGTGGAAGGCTACCGCCTCCAAATGAATCTAAACGCACCCAGCAAAAGCGGTGTTCGCAACACAAATTCCACCAGTCATATAGACGTATGGTACCTATCGACGTCTCCCGAGCAGCATCTTTAGAAGATGGCTCCAATCTTAACCGCAATAAATCATCTGTAATTAGTTTATTTAATTATTAAAAAAAATATTTACTTATCGATAGTATCTGCATTCCGTATGTTTACGCACCTCTTGTTCCTTAGACTGGCACCCCTGGGATTTCTTGTTGGTTGGTATTGGTTATTTTACGTGTGTTAATGAGATTGAAGGATTGCGGTCAAACGACTGGCGGAGCGCAATTGCGATTAGTACGTGCGTGTGGTAAGGACCTCTCAATAATCCGAGTTTGGTTAGTCGGAAAACTACTCAGATTTATAAGAAGAACAATAACATCGAACCAGTCACGACGTCAGAGAAACAGCTACTGTCAATCTAGGTTAGTGGTAGTGTTCATTCCGCATACACGACCATATCATCAATAAGAAACCCGGGAACAACAGCTGTCGAAGACATTTACGGGAACATATTAATTTTACGTTAGTTAAAAATGGTAGACTCAAAAGTCACCCGTCACATACGCGCACAGTAGCGAGAAACCAAAACAAATACAATAAACTACCTGCCCCACATAGCAGAACTACAATTCAAAGCAATATACGCACCCAATGGTAAATGCTTGTCAGATCGAAGGTACGACTTCAACTGTATGATAGAGAACACACCATAGAAATAGATCGTGTTCTGGTATATGCGGAGGGGGTAGTTGGCAGAAATCTTTCTAAGTATGGAGTATTAACTTCGGACCGACTTAGCCGCTGAAGTGTTTGGTTCGCCAAAAATAATTTTTGCGTAGTGTTCTCATTACGATCACGCCACGATAAATATTACCCCGCCCCTTAATAAGAACGAGGCAAGCGCCTCCCCGCGCGGGGATCGCGTGTCGGGAATATTAGTTTACGCGAAGTGGAATCGTTCTCTCAAATTACACTTTTTTGTACGTTTAATAATATTTAATGTGAATCGTAAAATTTTTAAGGGGAGGCGGTCGGCGATTCATTTTCGAGTTATTAAGATATTAAAATGTTGGGCGGACCTTAACCCTGGAGCGCGAGGCGCTCCCCTATCCCGGGGATAATCTCACCCGTCGCGGGACCCGGCTAAATTAAACTGCTCGTATCAATATTAACCGTGTATTATATGTTACCACGATGCCTACCTAGTTTATTAACCTTTCCCTTAAGGCGCTGAAATAAAAACGCGCATTCCGACGCTGTAAACTCAGTGTACATGTAGACTTGTGCGATTTGCGGTAGACTAGATTCTCTAAACGCGGAGATAAATTTTGAAAACTGTTTTCCTTCAGATTTGACCAATTTACTAAGTTGTAGCCAGAGCGGATAGAGCGCCACACTCCTCTGCCCTGACACACAATTCTCGCATCATCCGCATTCTCATACAAGCTCTCGTCTATTATTAAGGCTTTTAACAGAACCTGAACCAAAAGTGTGACATATAAATCTGTCGTCACAATGCACTGTGTTGGTTGTAGCTTAATCGATTAATGCACGTTTCCCGGATAGCGAGAGATTCAGGTTCGAATCCCGTGATTTTATATGTATATCTTTCTAATTAATACATTTAATTAGTATTTATTAAAATATCATTAGTGTTGAAACTGGATGATTCCAATGAATAATGCTGTCTCTTTTCATCTCATCAAAATAAAATTGTATAGCTGTCCCCCACTATAGTTATAAATACAAATTGTTGAGTTAAATTGTTAGATTGACAATGCTCTTACAAGTGCTTTATTTTCATACAGACATGAGAAAAAATCTTGGTGGGATAAGGTCCCGTGGACTGTAATCTAGAATGGTTTTAAGTATTTGACCCAACCTGAAATGGAAGTCTGAAGGGACATAAGGGCAAATGCTTTTGCTTTGAAGTCCTGGGTAGGGCGTCGATTGCACCTCCGGTTGACGAGCACGTATATTATGCCGAATATTATGACGGCACTTCCGAAAACGATTCACTTCCTCTGCGCGGTCCAAGCGATACGCACGGCGTGAGCGTAGGGCGGGAGGAAGAAGCACAAAAAAACTTAATGCTTCGTGGTCGAAGCACAATCGGAGTGTGATCCCCGGCGGCGTAATGCAAGGTAATCGGCCAGAGCGGGACAGGTATAGATTATTGGATGGACGAAAGAGGACAGCAATGAGTATTCAGTTGATTAATTTAATTTGTATTAAAGAAAAATAAGAGATGAGACATCAGGAGACGTATGAGATGTTGCACCTGGAAGAAGGAGACCATCATGGCTGAGGAACCTGTTTGGCCATTCTATTGTTGAGCTTTTCCGGGCCGATGATGGCCAACGTCTGATAGAGCTCGCTTTGTAGTACCTAGCCAAAATTCATTTTATAAATGTCCTTGAGATCGTGTGTCAGTGCGCCAGCGCCGCCGGTGCCAGATGTATGTGTGTGTGTGTGTGTGTGTGTGGCAGGCTTAAAAGTCTTTTCGCCACCGTTTGGCTCAGTGACTAGTTATATACCATGTATACTGTAAACTGTATTATTCGTGTAATTAAGATTATAATTGTTTTGTAATTTATTTATTTATTTGTAATTTTAGAGTACTATTGATAGTGTTTTTAATGTTTAAGTTTTAACGTAAAATAATACCTTCTTACCCATATACAAAACGTATGGAAGTATGACTGAACATGACTCATTTATCGTTTGAAAATCCTTCAGGTAATAACTAAATTAAATAATAATTTCTATTAAAGGTTAACGAAGGAAATAGTTCTACCAATTGCTTTATTTTTTTCCCAAATCAAAAACTAATCCATGCACTAAATTTAAAGAACGACCATGAAATCAACACGTTAAAAACAGTAAGATAGTAAAATTCGCGAATTAGTAAAAGAGGAAGTAGACACTTCAATGCTTTGCACGCAGTTGTAAGCCTTTCTAATGTTATTTTGTTAAAAAAACGGCATAAGTAACGATTCCATACAAAACGGATCAACCGAAAAGAATTTTCAATTCAGTAAATACCCAATTATATGACTTGAGCAATTCACTAGTTTAAAGACAGAGCAGAGTAATGTGAATAGCTCGATGCGGCGAATACACAAGAGCGCCAAAAGTTATGGTAGTTTTTAGAACTAAGCAATTAAAGTCTCTACTGGTACTCAGATGGCGCTGATTGTAAAATAATGTTTCCGTTTATGTTAATCCAATTATTTAATTTATATTTGTTTCCCGAAGTTTTTAGTGATACACAAATTTTTTGCTTGTATGTACTGCACGCTGTATATACTTATCACGCGAGTATGTAACAATAAATATTATTTTCTGAATGACATCTAAATAGATGACAGCATTTATGACGAACGTGTAAAGTTTGAGTGTTACCTTTGACTTTGGCCTCGCACCTTCCGTTGAGGGGGCTGGTGTTGTCTCCGCACAGGCAGCGCATCTTGCCGTCGCTGGGCCCCCGCACGCAGCTGGTGCCCTGGATGCCGGCGCAGTCCGTCTCCCGGGTGCACTCCCGCCCTGAGGAGGAGAGGAGGGTTAGTGTTGATAAGGTTGATGGTGAGAAGAAAATACACAAAACAGGCACACACAACCTAATTAATCCACAACTCAAGATGTCGCTTTTATGTAGGGGTTTGTTTTTAGAATTGGCAACACTTTTTCCAGCGACAGCCAATTTGACAGCTGATTTGTGCTCAGTTTGGTTTGCCATTTCACTATGAATAGACTGCTATTTCACCTCGTTCCGCGTTGAACTATATACAACATTTTTTTACGTGTCTTTCAAGACGTATCTCGAGAAAAGTCTCATTCGTATATAACACTTAATTAGATATCTGTACAAAAAAATTAAATTCAAATGTATCCACCAACATTAATATTTTTTTTTACTATTTGTTAGGTAAATTTGTAGAACTTTGTAATCCTATATGTAAAAGTAAAACATATATTTTTTGTGAGAGAGAATCGTCCAAAATTTTTAATAAACTCTCAGAATTCCAATGAATAATATTACCCCTGTACATCTCATGTAAACACAATTGTATAGCTGTCTTTCTCTATTATATATACAAGTTGTCGTGTTAAATTGTTGGATTGATAATACTATTACAAGGCGAAATGCGTTTCAAGAAAATTAAACGAGTATAATGAAAAAAGTGTTTTACAAATTGTGGATTGAAAGCTTTATTTTTTATACAAATATTCAATTTTGCATCCTAAAATTTACAAATATTAACTGTATACAGGATGGCCCAAAAAAAGTTATTTCAAAATGCAATATAATAAAAAAAATTTTTTCACAATATTTAGCTAATCAGATATCATCAAAACACCCCCCATACTGCATCATCTGGGGGGTTTAAATCTGGCCTGTTCGGTGGCCACACGCCCGGCGAGATCCAATTAACATTCTCACGACGAAGAAAGTTGATTGTATTTCTGGCTGTGTGAGATGGAGCTCCGTCCTGCTGTAATGTCTAGCTATTCTTCAGGCTTTTCCCAGCACCCCGACGTTTTTCAATTCGCAAATTTTTGATCAGAATACGGTCTTCTGCGGTGACAATTTGAAAAGACCAAAAATAATTTGTCGAAATAAAATGTAATACAGGTAAGTAAGTAAATTAGTAAACAATTTGAGCTATTCTTGAAATAGTTCAACTCATTATACGAAATGTTCTCACTTTTTTTGGCCACCCTGTAGGCACTTTACATTTATTACAATACTGCCATCCTCTGATTACGAATACGAATGGTTTCATTTTGGATTGAGATAATTGAAAATACTCGCCATTCAAGCAGTGATAACGACAACCTTCACATTAAAGCGCATTCTCCTGCCTGGAGCTTCAGGTCCAGAGTCCACGATCACTCCCAGGTGTCAGGATTAGAAGAATTCCCAGTGGTATGACGGTTTTAAAGTCTGTATTAATCTTTTCACACTCGAGTACGGAAGATAAGATTTTAATGCATTACATACGGTATGTACATTAGCGACAAATCACACAAAAGCTTTGCGGCACAGACAGCGACCCTCTTGGAGCGAGACAAAAGCGAGATTTCAGATTAACAACACAGCCAACACTGACTGAACCTGACTGACCTCTCGTCGCCGCGTCGTCTCGTTTCACCAGCCGGCCCGAGATGGCAGTACCGGCAGCTCTGCAATCTTCAACATACTGTCATGTAAAAATTTAATCTTTTTTGTAACTCGTTATGTTTACATGCTATCGACACGGACCCGCGCGTAAAAGATACGACACCGCACGGCGTTAGCACTTCTTCTCCAGTAGGCTAGTCAGTACACTATCACTCATGGAATTAATGGTAAGAATCATATCTTGCGAATACTAGTGCACTATTTGTACGATATTGTAGTATCTAATTTGCATTGTACTCTCTTCCTATGCAAAAAAGATACTTTTCCTGGTTACGGGGTAGAGGCACCGGATAATACAATGGTATTTTAAATATGAATTCAATATTATGTATTGTTGTTGCGCCACCGGGATTCGAACCGGGAAAGGTGCATTATCCAACTGTGCTACAGCGACGATATTTTTAGCGACAAATTTTCAAACCTTTTTGATATTAACACATTTAATCGTTCCATTATTTGAAAGAGCCATCTACCTTATTTTTACGGAATCTCAAATACCTCTGAGTAATCTGATAGCAGACGCCAGAATTATCAATTCAGTTTATAAAAATTGATTTTATTTGTATATCTTTGTGATTAATATATTTAATTCATATTTAAAATGAAAATACTTTAATCTTGTATATAACAGAGCATATATATGAGGAGTGCTTGTGCATGCACTGTGTTAAGAATTAATAAAATTGGAGTTGGCGTCAGTTGTCTCCATTTGGGATGGACCAATGGGCTGCTCGATCATCGGGCACATTCAGCGTGACGGCCACAATCCTGCACTGAGGAGGATATGCGTTAGATTCCGCGCACGGGACTGTAGGGTTATGTGACCATTTAGTGTCAAATGGAGGTGGGATAATATTTGTAGTCAAGATTTCGAAGCATCGCCAGGGTTGGTGTGTATTTGGAGTACTTCGGATCCGAGAGACTTGTCGCGATCGTTGGTATCAACTGTGCTTGCTTCCATTCCTGTCTTTGTCTTGGTGGCATTTATTGGCCGAATGGAGAGGCGGTTTGTACTCTTTTGTATTGAAAATAAACCTCTTTGATTATTTAGATTAGATTCCCTTCCAGTCCGAATTACACAATAGTTTATAATTGTACCACAGGTGAAGGAGAACGGTCATCAGCTAAAAGTAATTGAGCAGGACTTTTTTCAGCCGAATCCACACTTTTCATGCTCACCGATCGATCAGCCGGTGACGGAGGGAACCTTGCGAAGGCGGATAGAACGCCGACCGCTCCGTTCCTCCCGTAACAATACTTTACTGAGTGCTTCGTCATAAAAAAGGCAGTACAGCATCATCAGCGACGTGTATCTGGCTCAGCTTGATCTTTAAATCGTTTTCCGCCACGACAACGCTCGCCCTCGTGTCGAACGCCGTGTAATATAATCCATCGCTAGCGAGGCATTGGATTTGCTACCTCATCCGCCACCATCTCCTACCGAGGCCCCCGCAGACTGCCACATAAAATTGGCGGGTTGGTAAAGTTTATAGCGATTTGCAGAAGTTGACGGAGGATGTCAAATCGTGGATTGCAGTGCTTCATCGCCAGCGAAATCGTCCGTCTTCCGAGCAAATGGGAAGCATTAATTGACTACGCTCGTTTGGGACATATATTTATGCTTGAACGAAGATAATGTACTGTGCCTTCCGCCTCCCCTCCCTTCCTCACCTGCCGCCGTGTCAGTCGATCGGCGACCCTGAACCGGAGCGGTAACAAGTAAATTTCGCAGTATAACAAACGAGTGAGACGCGAGTATAAGTGTCTGTCCTGTGCAATCTGAAGGACTCGAGACCCTGAACGGAGATAGTGTAAAAAAAACCTAAAGCTACAGTCCACCTTGGAGGTGCCGGAAGAACGGGACTGTGGTGAGTGGAACTTCCTTCCGAATATCCTGCTTCTTCCGGCATCTATACTATAATAGTTCAACTCAATATGTTATTAATTTATTTTCGTTTTTGGTTATGTTACAATAATTATAACAGGGGATAATTATGCAAGCTCGTTGATAAATGATTCTTTAAGTATTTTACACGATTTATCTGGTCGTGCCGAGTCTTTCGTGGACGCGATGTTGTTACGTTGCGCGTTAGCACCGGCGGATAGAACGTCAGCTCACCCCGCCACCGGCCTGGTGTCGGCGTGTCTCATAAGGATGGGAATGGTCTCAGACAACAACAACGACACTTGATTTCAACACATTATTTACACCTTAACTGTCTTTGACATCTTCTTTCTTCATGTTAAACTCTCCTCCCATTGGGGACACACAATGTTACCGATTTAGCACACCTCGATTTCTACCCAGTTTGTATCAGGTTGCACATCCCGGTACCAGAAGTGATCTCTTCCTCCAGAAGCTTATCTCGAGCCCATCCGTCTGCCATCGCTTACAGGCGGCATCCCCGCCAGTCCCAGCGAAGAGATTGTTCTCACGCGCGGGTAGATCCAGACTCGCTCGGATCCATCACGCCTCATTCAATCTTATGTTTTCAACATCTACTCGGATCGGTAGGTGGCGCTCTGTGTCGTCGCGCATTTTTTTGTAATGTCACAATACATGTATTTCTAGTGCCGTCGACACTTGCGTCATATGCCTGTCTTACAATTCTATCCTCATTCTTCCGTTTCATTAAATGCAAAAACTCAACATGTATTTAAATCAATGGCATAATAGACTTGTCTTCCACAAGTCACTCTGATCTAACCTTCTCCTGGACCACACCTTCACCGCAAAGGAATGAATATCAAATTTCAAGCCATAGATGGCGACAGTGAAGTTGTACTTGAAATTTGATAATTGTGGAGGTTGATTGTGGGTAGAATTGGTGAACGCTACATTGTGTAAAGTGATCACTCAAACCAACCGAAGACATGTCGTAAGCCCTGTGATACTTCCATACTTCCCATATAATATAATATAAACAGCTTCGTCTCTATGAGATAAACGATATGAGGTAAAGATTTTGTATCTGTGTATTTTTGGACATACTAAAATATTGTTAAGACGATATAAGTTCCTCATATCGATCGAGTAGGCTCCAAAGTGAGAAAATTAATTTATATTTTCAAATTTATTAATTGAATATTACTTTAGTCTCATCAGATACACAATGCGCGCATGGGGCGGTGCAGCTCTTACTTCAATGCATTATCTAATTAACCCTTCCCAAACCGTGCAGTGACACAGGTCTACCATTCATAATTAATCCTGTAATATTTCGGTAAACACACGCAACATAAAATTCACATTTTAGATAATCGTAAAGAAAATATTAGCGCTCAAACCAATTATGAAAAGGGAATCGTACAAAAACAATTATTTTTTTCATTCAATCTGTTGTAAAATTAATACGTTGGTAAAAATACCATTTGTGATATGAAAGACAGACATACAAATATAATTGTCTCTTTCATACTAATTAAATGAAGAGAGATAAGAAGGAAGGACATATCGTATAGAACTTAATAAATACTTTAAATTATGATATTAATCATTTTTTCAAAATTGAAAGCTCAATATTTAGAGTAAATTCGCGCCATTAAAGCCATTGAATCTAATAAAAACATTTTTTCTAATTGTTATTTACGGTAACACGAGTTGACAGCATCGCTGCGTTCGGTTATTTTATGTCACGGTATGGTGAAGGTTAAGGCTCAGAAATGGGTAATAAACACAATACCATTTAGACATAACTCTGAAGAAGTCTTTAAATATATGAACTGTAATTTCACCAATATGTTTACATTTCACTGGGGAATGAAATTTAATTCTAAATATTAATTAGAAAGATATATATATATATATACATAAAAAGAAGTTTATCGAAAAAAATTGTTGTTTCGCCACCGGGATTGGAACCTGGATCTCTGTCCAAACCGGGGAAGGTGCATAATACAACTATGCTACAGCGACGATATTTATAGCGACACATTTTCGAACCTATATGCTACCTTTTCGATATTAATACATTTAATCGTTCCATTAATTTGAAAGAGCCATCTACCTTATTTTTACGGAATCTCAAATACCTTTGATTCATTTTTATTAAATTTTGGAAGTATTGATACAACTTTATTATTACTTTATTAGAACACATTCTTATTGTGGAGTTGGAATTATTCAGAACACAGCTCTGTGATATTTTAAATACTAATTAAATATATTAATTAGAAAGATATACATATAAAATATTGCTGTTGCGCCACCGGGATCTCTTGCCAAGCCGGGGAAGGTGCATTATCTAACTATGCTACAGCGACGATATTTATAGCGACAAATTTTCGAACCTATATGTTACCTTTTTTATTAATACATTTAATTGTTCCATTATTTGAAAGAGCCATCTACCTTATTTTTAATTCAATTTTTTTTTTATATAGTTACTGAATTTACAAATAAATTCTTTGCCTACCTACTTTGACATAAAAAGGCATAATTACAGGACGAAGATGGGAATTTTAAAGTGTCAAAATGCAAGTTTACGGGCGCTGATTAAAATGTGTAGTCACTTGGGATTCTGTGTTGAGACAGCTTGGGAATAAAATCACGGGTATTTCATGATTTTTTTAAATACTTACGACCTGTCTTCGGCTGACTTAAGTGATCACTTTATATAAATGTAACGTTCACCATTCTCACCCATCAATCTCCGTATCTATCAAATTTTTGAAAGATGTATATATGTTGATATGCGGACTCACTTCGAGTACCACTACACTATCGCCATCTATGGGCTAAATTTGATAATTCATTTCCCTGAAACAGTACACATGTCACAATGAGAATCTAATAATTATTTTTTATCTTATTCTATTATATATTATGAGATATCTATTATTTGTTTAATAACATTGCCTTTGTGGGTGAAAATCCAGTAATTGTGTGCTCTTGGACATATCTTAATATTGTCATGTTAATCCTGTTGTCCGTTGACATACAGTAGGTAGTGACCCAGCGGCGAGCTGTGCATATATAAGTACAATTAAAAAAAAAGTAAAAATTCCATAGTTTATATAGTAAATCATAAAGATTTGCATTCTAAATATTTAAAAATTAATAATACTTTAAATACGAATTCAGGTTTCGAACTTGGACCTCTTTCCAAACCGGCGAAGGTGAATTATCCAACTATGCTACAGCGACAATTGATATTAACACACCCATTTATCTTATTTTTACAGAATTTCAAATACAACACAGCTACGTTCTGAATAATTACAACTTTACATTAATAATGCGTTCGCTTAATTAATAACACTCATTATTATTTGGGGACTGGGGTTAATTTTGACACAGCTATATTTCCCTAGAGGGTTCAGTGGCGGACATTCAGAAGACAGAAACACGGTGCAGACTGAAATTGCAAACTACCAAGCTGTGGTTGAGAGCGGTCGTTTACTTTGCAAAATAATCGATATTTTAATACAGCGCCCAATTAGGGGGTGGAATTCGAGGGTAGCGTGTGTGGAACAAGGGCGGATCGACCTCGATTCTGAAGTCGCGGCCCGCGGGACGAGAAATATCTTTACACGTACAATTCTTGTTCCGTATTTATGACAAGACCGTGCGCGTGTGGATGCTCCATCATGTTTACTATACCTATCTGCCCCCCCCCCCCCCTTTACATTTGCCATTACCACAGAGCACAACTTTTTCCGTGTGTTATCTATGATTTGAATAAATATTGCGTTTCTGTCTCTATTGACACACAGCGCTGCGTGCTAAACATCGAAGAAATTCACTGTTAGTACAGCAAGAAGATTCATGTAAGTCGTGCTTCCTGGTTGGTCTTTGAACCCCTTTTTGTTCCGCAATGTTTTGTCCGTTTGTAATCCGCTGAACACCCTGTACAATGCAGTTTTACTACCGCCTCAAGGCTTGCACGGAATATAGATAGCTGAGTGTGCACGCGCCCCTGGGTATAAGGGTGTATAACGCTATCGCGTGCCTGACGCTTAAAAGGTTGAGGGATTTAATAGCCATTTAATTTGACGGCAACAATCTTCTAAGTGGGATAGATGAAGAATTTTGAAAAATTGATTTTACGAGGGCTGTATGATGTGACCCGTGTTAAACGCATAATGTTTAACACCATCTTTCGAATAGCGGTTGTCAAAATTTCAGACAAAATAACCCTTCCAAACCATGCAGTAACACAGGTCTACCATCATAATTAAACCTGTAATATTTCGGTAAACACATGCAACATAAAATTCATATTTAAGATAATCTTAAAGAAAATATTAGCGCTCAGGAATGACTAGTGAAAAAACCAATTGTGAAAAGGGAATCGTACAAAAACAATTATTTTTTCCATTCAATCCGTTGTAAAATTAATACGTTGGTAAATATACCGTTTGTGATATGAAAGACTGAGATCACACACTATTTTCACAGTGAAAAGAATAACAAACATACAAATATAATTATTTCTTTCTTACTAATTAAATGAAGAGAGATAAGAAGGAAGGACACATTGTATAGGATTTAATGAATGCTCTAAATTATGTTATTAATCATTTTTTCAAAATTGAATGCTCAATATTTAGAGTAAATTCGCGCCATTAAAGCCATTTAAGCTAATAAAAATATTTTTTCTAACTGTTATTTACGGTAACACGACTTGACAGCGTGGCTGCGTTCGAGTATTTTATATCATGGTATGGTAAAGGTTAAAATAGAGTAGTTTTGTTATGACAGCTGTTGAAAGTGGGTAAGTTTCTATTTGTTTGCAATGGATATAAATAAAACAGTGTTATAACTCTACTTGAGTTTATTAGCACTACTCATCTCTCATCTCACAAAGAATTAAACTGACTACACATAAATATAGGAGACAAGGCTCAGGCGGTGTAGATATACATGTAATTAGGTACCGACAGATGGAAGGGGAGGGGGCAGAGTTACCGGTGGACGGTGGGATGTAATATGGTTTAACAAATTACTACCCTTTACTAAGGTCTACCGGCTAAGCCTTGTTTTCTGTATTCTCGTGCAGTCAGTTTAATACTTCACCTGTGGATGAGAGCCACTGTTGCTCTCGAAACTCAAGTAATACTAATAAACTTAACACAAGAGTTATTTCAAAACATAATATAATTTTAAATATGAATTAAATATATTCATTAGAAAGATATACATATAAAATCAATTTTATCGAAAAATATTGTTGTTGCGCCACCGGGATACGAACCTGGATCTCTTCCCTAACCGGGGGAGGTGCTTTATCCAACTAAGCTACAGCGACATTCTTTTTAGCGAAAATTTTTCGACCCTATATGTTACCTTTTTTGATATTAATACATTTAATCGTTCCATCATTTTACAGAGCCATCTACCTTATTAGTTGGATAAAGCTCCTTCCCCGGTTAGGAAAGAGATCCAGGTTCGAATCCCGGTGGCGCAACAACAATATTTTTCGATAAAATTGATTTTATATGTATATCTTTCTAATTAATATATTTAATTCATATTTAAAATATCACAGACCTATGTTCTGAATAATTACAACTTCACAATAACAATGTGTTCTCCTACATAATATAATTAGTTATAATTATTAATGTATTTTTTTTACACAATATTTAGCCAATCAGAAATCATCTAAACACCCCCCATACTGCATCATCTGCTGGGTGAAATTAACATTCTCACGACGAAGAAAGTCGATTGTATTTCTGGCTGTGTGAGATGGAGCTCCGACCTGCATTAATGTACTCCAGGCATTGTTTTGAAACTCTTTGATCATTTTCCCAGCAACCCGACGTTTGTCAATTGGCAAATTTTTGATCAGAATACGGTCTTACGGTAAATATATCAGTAAATTGTCGAAATGAAACGTAATATAGGTAAACTAATTTTGATGTAATTATATCACATTTCACGAAATGTTCTCACGTTTTTTGGACCACCCTATAGTCTCGGGAGCCGTCAGATCAGGTGATCGAGGAGGCCAGTCGATATCACCACATTTTGACATTACTCAAAATTTCACGCGTAGCTCGGGCTTTGTATGAGGTAGCACCGTCCCGATCCAGAAGTTATCCAACAGATAACGATTGCGATAACCATTAATGGTTATTAATTAATGCTGTTAGATACTCCATAATAAATTGTAATCAAGTACTCTCTACGACTACTAAATGCGAACTGACAAATAGCTGCCAAACCAAAATGGCGGCCAATCAAAATCGGCCCGGAACATAATATTCATTCTTTATTAGTGTATCCAAAATTATTCAGAACGTAGCTCTGCGTTATTTTTAATAAGATAGCTTTCAAATAATAGAATTGCAATCAATTTGAAAGTGCAATATATAAGTTCCAAAATTTGTAGCATGATCGGTTAATGCATTTCCGCCGATATGAACAGATCCAGTTTCGAATCTCGGTAGCAACAATAATATTTTTTCAATAAATTGATTTGATATGTATATCTTTATAATTAATACATTTAATTTGTATTAAACATGAATTTATTTTTAGCTTGATGTCAACGTGTTTCTTAATCTACATTATCTATGTTCATGTAAAAAAAAAAAAACTAAAACATCCTATCGCGCAATTGGCGAGCAACTTTCTTGGCGAGCAACTTTCTCGGCGAGCAACTTTCTCGGCGAGCAACTTTCTTGGCGAGCAATTGTCTTGGCGAGCAATTGTCTTGGCGAGCAACTTTCTTGGCGAGCAACTTTCTTGGCGAGCAACTTTCTCGGCGAGCAACTGTCTTGGCGAGCAACTGTCTTGGCGAGAAACTTTCTTGGCGAGCAATTGTCATGGCGAGCAACTTTCTTGGCGAGCATCTTTCTTGGCGAGCAACTTTCTTGGCGAGCAACTGTCTTGGCGAGCAACTTTCTCGGCGAGCAATTTTCCGCCACACCCAAAACGAGATAAAAAGTTTCGTGCATGTTAAAAAATGTACAAAGATGAGAGGAGAGGAACAGAGTGATCGACTGACACACGGGGCGTCCTGACTGCGCGAGATGCAAAATTAAAAATACCACCACCGTCCGTCCGGCGCCACTGCAAGTCGCCCTGACGCTATGTAGTTGCGGCGGGCGAGGGGCAGCCTGCCGGTGAAATCGCCACCCGGGTATCAAAGAAACAAATGAACACGCCAAGGCGGCGAATCAGAGAATCAGATTGCATCGACTTGCAGGGGCAGTCGCACGCGAGGTGCACATAAAATATGGCCAACTACCTACGAACTGAACTTAATGTTTACAATTATACGATATACCATTTTGTTTCTTTCTTCATTCCAGTCAATACATATGGTGGCTTCAATTATCACCCTTGCATTTAAAGTTTTCTGTTTTTAAACCGTTTTGTATAGATATTTCATTTTAAATATGATTCAATGAAATGGCACGACGAAAGTTAAAAACTAAAAAATATTCTCACGCATCAACAGACGCCCACACAGCCAAAATGCAAACATCCACCGAGCGTGTGATCTTCTCGTCGTAACCCGAGCAGGTAGTGTCATAAAACTTATAGGTACGCGCAACGCACTTCAAATAGTTATATTACTGGCATTGTCTAGGGGTGGTAGCCAGACGAAAATAAGTCAAAACAAATACATGGACGCATACCTGGTATCCTTTGTCTACCCACCGTAAAAAATATGCTCAAAATGTTGACAATATATGTTTCGACGTGAGCGCTGTGATTCAATCCCGTAAAAGCGACTGCCTTAGGTCAGTTTTTGAGCATTTTTATCAATAACTCGTTTGAATCTCGTCCGATAACATTTATTTGTATCTTAAATTATTTAATTAAAGATTAGCTAGAAGGAATTACAGATTAGAACAGCATTAAACGAATATTTATAGCGTAATTCATATTTTTAGCAACACCCGGGTCAGATGTGACCCACCACCGCAGAGTATGTGTTAATAAGCTCATTGCTGTTGTTTCTTGACTATCGGTTGGCATTTTTTTAATGCTACAAAGGAGGCTGTTCGATAGGGCGATACCGCGCAGCCTCCAATACAAAATTTGCTCTCATTAGGGATGAGAAAAAATGCTATTCTCGACTCACCGGCGTGACTGCGATTGGTATTCGATAATATCAGTGATTTGAACGCGCACGCGCTGCACGACACCACAATACACGAAATAAATAAATAAGCATAATTTTCAACATATCTGTTTATATTATTAAAACTTCATTTGCATAAAAAAAATATATTCTAACATATATAATTAATATTGAAGAATGAAAACTCTTAAAAATATGTGTTTATTTTACGGGTCTGCGTTTCGGGTCGAATTCCTACAAAACAAATGACTCTAATCATCCGTGCTATACCATCCAAGGTTCAAGTACCACTAGCATTTTAGAATCCAAACAATAATTATTATTATTTAACTTTTATTTTTAACCACTCAACGATTTATTTCAACACATCAACCGGTTTCGCAAAATACCATTACCTTCGTCGGGATGCCGAATTGACTAACTAAAATCACACACGACATGTTATTCAGAACAGACGGTCTGTGATATTTTAAATATTAATTAAATATATTAATTAGAAAGTTGTATCAATGTGTCCAAAATTTAATAAAAATGAGTTGATAATTCTGGCGTCTGCTATCGGATTGCTCAAAGGTACTTGAGATTCTGTAAAAATAAGGTAGATGGCTCTGTCAAATGATGGAATGATTAAATGTATTAATATCAAAAAGGTAACATATAGGGTCGAAAATTGTCGCTAAAAATATTGTCGCTGTAGCATAGTTGGATAATGCACCTTCCCCGGTTTGGAAAGAGATCCCGGCGGCGCAACAGCAATATTTTTCGATAAAATTGATTTTATATGTATATCTTTCTAATTAATACTTCATATTTAAAATATCACAGAGCTATGTTCTGAATAATTCCAACTTCACAATAAGAATAATTATGGCGTCTGCTATCATATTACTCAAAGGTATTTGAGATTCCGTAAAAATTAGGTAGATGGCTCTTTAAAATAATGGAACGATTAAATGTATTGATACCGAAAAGATAACATATAGGTTCGAAAATTTGTCGCTATAAATATCGTCGCTGTAGCTTAGTTGGATAAAGCATCTTCCCCGGTTAGGAAAGAGATCCAGGTTCGAATCCCGGTGGCGCAACAACAATATTTTTCGATAAAATTGATTTTATATGTATATCTTTATATTTAATATATTAAAATATTAAAATCTAGCACCCAACATAAATTGTTACAATTGTGAAAGATGAGCAAATGGACTTCAATAATATATAATTTTTAGAAGAATTTTTTAAAACAGCACTCGTGTTAAAATTTACTTTATTATTATTAATATTTTTATTAATTTTATGTGTACTGTATGTGTAGTGTGCTGTATTTGTTTATAATGATACTAAATTATTAAATTTAAAACCGAAATTTTTCATATACAGACCGAACAATCTAGAATATTTATCAAAAGTATACAAATTTTCTAATAAATGATTAAAAAAATTGTAAAAAACATTTTGGTTAAATTTAATTTGCATATTTTAAATTAATTAGAAAAATATACATATAAAATTTATTGAAAAATATTGTTGTTGCGCCACCGGGATTCGAACCTGAATCTCTCTCCTAACCGGGGAAGGTTCATTATCCAACTATGCTACAGCGACAATATTTTTAGCGACAATTTTCGAACCTTTTTGATATTAATACATTTAATCGTTCCATTATTTGAAAGAGCCATCTACCTTATTTTTACGGAGTCTCAAATACCTTTGAGTAATCCGATAGCAGACGCCAGAATTATCAATTCATTTTTATTAAATTTTGAACACATTGATACAACTTTATTATTTTAGGAGAACACATAAGAATTGTGAAGTTGGAATTATTATATATTTTAAGTGATATTTTAATATGTCCAAGAACATACAATTACTGGATTTTTACCTACAAAGGGAGTCAGCATACTGACATATATACGACTTTAAAGTTTTTGATAAATGTTGAGATTGCGGGGTATGAATTGGTAAACGTTTAAGTGGGCAAAGATATGTCGTATATATATATATATATATATTATCCATTGAATATAATAAAAAAACAGCTTTATCTTTTTGAGATATTTGATATTTTTTTACTATTCCAAAAAATGAATGTGACTTTGGAAGAACGATGGTGACTTACCGGGCGGCGGAGTTGGCTTCGGCGGCGGCGTGTTGGCATTGTTCGTCTTGCCGAAGGTGGTGAGCGCTTCCGAGGAGTCCCTGGCCATGCAGGCCACCAGCCAGATGGCCGCGGCCCAAGCCGCCGGAGGCATTTCGCGCCCCCACAGGATCAGGCCGGCTGTCTCTTGGCGCGAGATCTGGAAGGCGGAACTCGACGATCGGGAGCACTTATTTATTATCAATTACGAAAATTAATAAATGTTTAGATCGGCGAAAATTCACTAATTAGTCTTTTAAAACAAATATTAAAAATCACTTCTTAATGTTGGGTCCATGCACTGTCCCTGAAAAAAAAAAAATTGTATTAATATTTTTAAATACCTAATGTGATTTAATTCAATTGCAACTCTGACAACAAAGAAAATGTTGAATGTGAGAAATATGGATTTACTGACACTTTGGGTATATTATCGGTACGAGCTATGTGCTAGGTTTAGTTGACTTGAGGTATTTACCGTGAAGACAACCGCTGTGGACTGTGGTCGCACTTAGAATGGAGCAGGCCGCGGCTTTCTGATACTCTCAATACATCGCGATTGCTGGAATCAACACGCTGACTCCCGGACAAAAAATATTTAAATAATAAAATTATTATCAAACAAATTATAGATGAAGCTATTTCTATTATATTATATGGGAAGTACGGCCTGTCTTCGGCTGATAACTTTACCCTATATAACGGTATTTTTTATTTATTATCTTTGTTTTATTAACCACTAAATTGAGTTTAAACCTTCACAGGTCTACCATCATAATTAAACCTGTAGTATTTCGGTAAATACATGCAACATTAAATTCACATTTTAGATAATCGTAAAGAAAATATTAGCGCTCAGGAGTGACTAGTAAAAAACCAATTATGAAAAGGGAATCGTACAAAAATAATTATTTTTTCCATTCAATCCGTTGTAAAATGGTAAAAATACAATTTGTGATATGAAAGACAGAGATCACACACTATTTTCACAGTGAAAAGAACAACAAACCTACAAAAATAATTGTCTCTTTCTCACTAATTAAATAAAGAGAGATAAGAAGGAAGGACACATTGTATAGGACATAATGAATGTTCTAAATTATGTTATTAATATTTTTTCAAAATTGAATGTTCAATATTTAAGCTAATAAAAACATTTTTTCTAACTGTTATTTACGGTAACACGAGTTGACAGCGTGGCTGCGTTTTGGTATTTTATATCACGGTATGGTAAAGGTTAAATACGTCTACCGATTTCGAAAAATACCATTCAGAATTTGCTAATCATTTGATAGAAAATTGTCATGGTTTTGATAAAAAATTGGGATTGTAAACGGTGTTGGTCACAAATTGAATAATTTCGAATCGTTGGAGATAAATAAAGCGTGGAAAACTAATCAAAAAATACGAGTCCGATTCTAAATTTTTTTCCTAAAAATTATTCGAGTAAATTTGTATTAAGTAATGATTTGAATTTTTTAAATTTTTTTAAATAGATTCTGGCAAAGAAACAATAATATACGTTTCAGTTAGTTATGACATCCCGAAGAAGAAAATGGTATTTTTCGAAACCGATAGATGTATTTAAATTTAGTGGTTAATAAAACAAAGATAATAAATAAAAATATGAAATTTAACCACAAGGTTAATATTGCTAATTTTAAAAGTATAATATAACGTTTACCATTCTACTTAATGTACCTCCATATATATCAAATTTTTGGAAGTCTAACTATCAAAAATTGCTACTTCACTGTCGCCATCTATGGTCTGAAGATTTGATAATCATTTCGCTGTAACAACGTAGATGTCACTAATGAGAAGCTATATTCTTTATCTGTATATATGACAAACGATTAACATATTATATTAGAATACAGTTGAAAATTTAATTTAATTTATTTCTTATGTAAACCAGTAAGAACACACAATTACTGGATTTTTACCTATAGAGGCATTGTTATTAAACAAATATCCGATATCTATATGGGAAGTATGGAAGTATGTGTATTACACGACTTAAGACCTGTCTTCGACTGACTTAACTAATCACCGATCTAATTACAAACAAAAAATTAAGTAAATGTATTAATTAGAAAGATATACATATAAAATTAATTTTCTCGAAAAATATTGGATCTCGTTCCAAACCGGCGAAGGTGCACTATCCAACTGTGCTACAGCGACGATATTTTTAGCGACAAATTTTCGAACCTACGTGTTACCTTTTTGTTGATATTAATACATTTAATCGTTCCATTATTTGAAAGAGCCATCTACCTTATTTTTACGGAATCTCAAATACATTTGAGTAATCTGAGATAGCAGACGCCAGAATTATCAATTATTTTTTATTAAATTTTGGACATATTGATACAATTTTATTTTTGATGTTGTAATTATTCAGAACATAGCTCTGTGATATTTTAAATATGAATTAAATATATTAGTTAGAAAGATATACATATGAAATCAATTTTATCGAAAAATATCGCTATTGCGCTATCGGAATTCGAACCTGGATCTCTTTCCAAACCGCGGCAGGTGCATTATCCAACTATGCTACAGCGACAATACTTTTGACGACAAATTTTCGAACTTGTGTGTTACACTTTTTCAAATTAATATATCAATCGTTTCATTATTTAAATTGATTTTATATGTATATCTTTCTAATGAATACATTTAATTAGTATTTAAAACATCACACAGCTGTGTTCTGAATAATTACAACTTTACAATAAGAATGTGTTCTCTTAATATTAAATTTCAAATACAACATATTAGTAAGTTGTTTTGTTGTAGCATTTTTTATTTTTTTATTAATAATTATTTAAGGCGCGGACTCCACGGGTTGTCGGCGGAGCGTGCGCAGAACAAGTCTAAGGAAAGGTTAACTCAAGAACACGGTTAATTAAGTTTGCAGGGGATGATTAATATATACTACCCCGAGTCAGCGTCGCGTCGTGTCGCACTGCGAGGCGCTGTCTCCTGTGTAAGGATTTTGACAAAATCAATTCAGAACAATTTTAATATCTTAGATAATCTTTAAGTTATATGTACAGGTGTAATTTCAGTATCTGACGCCATCTTAAAAAAAATATTTTTTTTTTTAAAAGGAAACTTTGTAGGTTATATTTGAAAGGAAATTTTGTAGGTTATATTTGAAAGGAAATTTTGTAGGTTATATTTGAAAGGAAATTTTGTAAGCAATTTTTTAAGGAAACTTTTTTAGACAATTTTTAAGACATTTTCGACATGAGGTCATCTTTAAGATAGCTGCACTAAATGGCTGTAAACGCAACCTAGGAATGCAGACCTAATTAGTAATGGGACAAATCTTGTTTTATGCAAGGAGTTTATTCGGGTATGGGTGACTCGTTGGAGCTCTTTTGGTGGGTAATTAGGACGGCCTGCGTGGGTGGGACTCCACTCTCACTTTCCACACCTCGTATTTTGCAACTCCATTAGTCCATTTCGATGAATGGATCCCTTGAACTACAGCAGCTTAATTTTATAGCTAGAGGGTCTAAATTTTTAATCTTAATAGCTAATAACCACATTGAATTTCTTCTCATTTTATATGTAATTGAATTAAAGTCACGCATTTCATCGGCTTCGATGAGTGGGACCTGGCTTTTGGCTGGCTGTTCGCGTGCACGGTATCGAGACCTGTGCCTCTGAGACTATCCCACCGTGGACGAAGGGTTAAACGTTACATAATACCGATCGAACAATGATTGACACATGGAGAACTGTGTGTGTGTGTGCGCGTGTGTGGCGTACCGGAGCGCCGGGGCGTATTAATTTATAGGAAATTTTGGGCATCAGCGAAAACATGTCGCCATTTTGCAGCACGCACCACGCGCGGCCGCTTAAAAATGAAATACCTGCACACCGGTGGCGATTGCGGGCCTAATTGCATATTATTTACTATAATTGTAGACGTTCAGCTTGATTTACCGACTTCAATCAGTTCGCTATCGCTCAAAATGCGATCTGTAATCACAGATGCTGTCAGGTCGATATTAAATTTGTGACCCTTTTTAAATTCGCGCTACATTCATATACACAACACTATTTTTGGCGCGGGGTTAGGTTTATCAGTTAACCTTTCCTATCCGGCGGTGTAAACTGAGTTGACATTCTGTAAATATACTAAGTACAGAGTTCACATTTTAGGCTTAATATATTCACGTATAGGATAGAGACCCGTTCGTGGAAACAACACGAGATAAACAAGGAACATCTGCACGCCAGTTCCGAGAGCAACAGCGACATTGTGTCATCGTGCCGGGCGGGCTGATTGCAGAATACAGGAGATCTGTCACTTTGGTGGTGAAATTTTTTCGCTTACGGCGCTAATGAATTGTACAATCTCCGAGTCGCACGTTCCGCTGAATGAGTTACGACAATTCCGGTCGTAAATCGGAATCACCGCAGGGTTGTGGAGGAAAGTAGGAAAACGTGGCACGGGATGAGGCCGGTGAGGTTCCAGTCGAAGGACCGAAGGACAGTGATACGACGCCTCCGTAATCCTAGTAATAAATGGCACGCGGATGAGCCGATCTTCGCTCCCAATTGAAGATGGCGATGTCACAAGTTCATCCACGACACAAACAAACGATACCACTGTGCACACAGATCACAGGATCACAAACAATACAGTGCTGGTGCACTGGAGCTGAAAGGTCCACACCGCGAATGCTATCGCGATAATAATAATAATAATAATAATAATGGATAATTTGTATAGCGCCATTTTAGTAAAAACTTTCACCCCAAGGTCGCTTTACACATTAACTGTTTATAGTTCTACAATTATCTTTGTTTTTAAAATTAAAAATTGTTATTTTTACTTTATTTTTTTATTTAAAGTCTCTGATGCATTCATTGTCCCTTATGACGGAAAGGAAATGCCCTTAGACTAGTCGGTTCTACAACCCTTTCTGCGGCTGTTTCTAAAGGCTGACCTCAGAGCTTGACGTCTATCATTCAAATTGTCTGGTGTGACGCCACGATGTGTGTCGTCTTGTACATCAGCCAGCACAGTTTTAATTCAACTCTTTCAGGGAATCGGAGCCAATGTAGCTGATGCAAAAGGGACGTTATATGAGAGAATTTGGAAACTCCATATATTATCCGTGCAGCCGCATTTAAAATGGATTGTAATCTATCCAGATGAAACTTTGGCAGGCCAGCATATATGCTGTTACAATAGTCCACACGTGACACCACAACGAGTGGACGGGCTGCCTCAAGAGGAAGATGTCTCCGAATATTTTTAATCTGTCTCAGTTGACGGCAGCACGCTCTGACAGCTTTACTGGTTAGAGTATTCATTGAAAGATCTGAATTGCATTGATTCCTGTATTAAGTTTTTGCTTCTACAGGGTGGTTCAAAAAAAGTGAGAACATTTCGTAAAACGTGATATAATTACTTCAAAATTAGTTTAACTATATCAATAATAGTTTGAACTGTTTACTAGTACGTTTTATTTCGACAATTTCCAGTCGCCATATTTGAATATTAATTTTCCCATTGTTTATATTTGGTTTTTTCAAATTGTCGCCCAGGATGACAAAAATCACATCAGAAGACCGTATTCTGATTGAAGAGTTTCAAAACAAAGCCTGGAGTACGGCACAACTGGACATCACAGCAGGACGGAGCTCCATCTCATACAGCCAGAAATACAATCAGGCGTGAGAATGTTAATTTCATCTCGCCAGACCGATGGCAGACAGATTTAAACCCCCCAGATGATGCAGTATGGGGGGTGTTTTGATAATTTCTGATTAGCTAAATATTGTGCAAAAAAAAATGTATTAAGAATTGTAATTAATTATATTAAGTTTAGAAATAACTCATGTGTTACGGAAGATGTTCTCACTTTTTGGGCCACCCTGTAGGCGTTGCTGTCCAAAGTAGTTCTGTTTTGGATGGATTCAAAATGTAAGTCTATTTTGTGCCATCCGTTCGCCAATTTTAATCCTGATGATATTACTACATATTATATATGTTTTGTATATGAAATGTACAATAGTGGTCCGAGAACAGATCCCTGAGGTACTCCGATGTTAGATGTAAAAGTAGAGGAGATTGAATTTTGAAATTGCACCGAATGCGATCTATTACAAAAGTATGATTTAAGCCAGTGATTCCCAAAGTGGTCTATGTCGAGCCCCAGGGGTCTATGATGACCTGCAAGGGGTCTACGTCAGCGAAAAAAAAATTTGCGGGTCCATGAAATGAAAATGGGGGTCCACGATAGTGGACCTCAACATACACTGATAGTACCTATTTACTTACATTATAATCTTATAATACAAAGACATATACATTATTTATAAAAGTACCTATGAAGTAAAAAATTTATTATATATGTTTATAAAATTGTGTAAGTTGTAGGATGTAGGCATTCGGTTTGCGGTTCAAGTTTTTAACACTAAACTTCACCGCAATTAGAAATTTACAAAACATCAATATCAGGTAAGCAGTGGGTCTACCAAAAATCGAAAAACATGGCAAGGGGTCTACGACACAAAAAAGTTTGGGAACCTCTGATTTAAGCCAATCGTGTGCATTTGTGCAGATCAAACACAAGGTGACGTCTGCTGGCGTCGATGTCACATTTCACTGTTTGGGAATGTGGACGCGGAATGTGTCAATAATATTGGTCGCGGCTGATTCGAAAAGATACTGTTGTTACTGCAGTCACTTATTTTAGTTTTTACATCATTTACATATTTTTATTTGTTATCTTTGTATCGAAAGAATACCATTTTCTTCTTCAGGATGTCAATACTAACTAAAAGCATGTATTATTGTTTCTCTTTACCAGAATCTATTTTAAAAAAAACTAAAATAAATTTAGTACCTAACTCAAAAAAATTCATTTGGTTGTTTATAATATTTTGATTAGTTTTCCACGCTTTATTTATTTCCGACGATTCCAAATTATTTCATTTGTGACCGACACCTTTTACAATCCCAATTTTTGACAATTTTCTATCAAATGATGAGAAAATTCTGAAAACCCACTATTGTTCAAACGTGAATTTTAACCACAAAGTTAATATTGCTAATTTTAAAAGTAAATAATTCCTTATTATGCTTCTATTTATATATATATTTATTTTGCAGTTTGTTGCTCTGTTTCGTTTTAGCTATCTACTTGCTACTGATATTGTATTATTATTTACTTTATTCCTTTTAAAGTCTACTATGATGTGTATCTGTTTGATTGCTTGTTTTTAATTGACACTACCTATATTGCCTACATTGAATTGTCTTGTTTCTTTACAAATAGGGTAGATTCAGCCGGCAAGGAATCCCAACTAGTTCGTTTTGTTTTATGAGGTGTGTCCTTTGCCTTACTTTCTCGTTTCTCCCTCCCTATCCTCTTATTGGCTGCTGCCTCACCCCCATATGTCTGTTACCACGGTTTGTTTTGCTTCTATCCCTTTTGCGACTTGTCGTATTTTGTTCATTGCATTATTGCTAACGTTGTATCTGTGTTGTGAACTAATAAAGATAGGGTGGTTTGTCGTGGCAGCCCTGCCTAGTTGGGGGGGGACAGATTGCCTTCCTTATTTTTTTAACGTCCTAAAGCAGCGCCGTGCGTAACGCCAGGACCACAATAATAAGTATTCTAAACAGCGCCGGAAGTGCAGTGATATTTCAGTTCTTCACAACAAACGTGCGAGTCAACCGGAGGTGAAAACGACGTCCAACCCAGGACATCATTCATCTGATATTATTTTCCTTCTTGAATCCAATTCGGGTTGCGACAACAGATTTATTAATGTAATCGATACAGTCCACGGGATCTTATCCCAACAGCATCCGTTAAAGTACCATATTTAACTACCGATTCTCGTTTTTACTATCGTATATCTAAGATATCTCACTCATGATCGGGATCGTTATCTTAACAAACTCGCGCTTTCTTGACTTAATAAAGAACAGCTGGAGGAGGGTGGTTATTAGCAATTAAGATTTAAAATTTAGACCCTCAAGCGTCCCTTAAGTGCTGTCTTTATTCATAAAAGTCATATAACACATTATTTAGGAGAACACATTCTTATTGTGAAGTTGTAATTATTCAGAACACAGCTCTGTGATATTTTAAATATTAATTAAATATATTTATTAGAAAGATATACATATAAAATCAATTCTATCTAAAAATGCATTGATAATTCTGGCGTCTGCTATCAGTTTACTCAAAGGTATTTGAGATTATGTAAAAATAAGGCAGATGGCTCTGTCCAATAATGGAACGATTAAATGTATTAATATCAAAAAGGTTCGAAAATTGTCGCTAAAAATATTGCCGCTGTAGCATAGTTGGATAATGCACCTTCCCCGGTTAGGAAAGAGATTCAGGTTTGAATTCCGGTGGCGCAACAACAATATTTTTCGATAGAATTGATTTTGTATGTATATCTTTCTAATAAATATATTTTATTCATATTTCATATAACACAGTACGGATGGAAAATTAAGGTGCAGCAATTCAACGATCACTCATTAAAAACATTCCCAAAAGAGGGACAGTGGACGAGACACACAATGGCTATACTTATTTACTTTTCTCGGCATCCCGCAGATTTAGTCGACTGTAAAATATTAATTTATAATATTTCTAATGATAATTTGGCCATATTTTAGAACGATTCACTAGACGAGGCAGTTTGAAGAGCGCCACCTGTCGCTTGGATTTTCTTCCTTGCCTCATCGTTGAGGGCAGAACGCGATGGCTCTCAAATGATACGATGCAGTATATCCGGGGCTGGCGGAGAACCAGGTCATGAATAAGGGAAATCAGATTAGAATGGAAGCACGCCCGGGAGCTGTTGTATTATAAATAAGATTCCCGGTGTGCTGCCATCATCAGATGAGATGACCAGCGGCGTGCCGACCGCCAGACCCTCGACCGGGTTAAAATAATACAAAAACACACATATAAAATCAATTATATCGATAAAAATATTTTTAAAAATAGATTCTGTCAAAGAAACAATATATGTTTTGGTTAGTTATGACATCCTGAAGAAGAAAATGGTATTTCTGGTACACTATTTTCACAGTGAAAAGAACAAAAAACCTACAAAAATAATTGTATTAAAGCCATTGAAGCTAATAAAAACATTTTTTCTAACTGTTATTTACGGTAACACGAGTTGACAGCGTGGCTGCTTTCGGGTATTTTATATCATGGTATGATAACGGTTAAATACATCTACCGGTTTCGAAAAATACCATTCAGAATTTGCTAATCATTTGATAGAAAATGGTCATGGTTTTGATAAAAAATTGGGATTGTAAACGGTGTTGGTCACAAATTGAATAATTTGGAATCGTTGGAGATAAATAAAGCGTGGAAAACTAATCAAAAAATACGAGTCCGATTCTAAATTTTTTTCCTAAAAATTATTCGAGTAAAAAAAGTTTTTTTTTTTTTTTTTAAATATATTCTGTCAAAGAAACAATATATGTTTTAGTCAGTTGTGACATCCTGAAGAAGAAAATGGTATTTTTCGAAACCGATAGATGTATTTAAATTTAGTGGTTAATAAAACAAAGATAATAAATAAAAATATGAAACCTAACCGCAAAGATAGCATTGCTGATTTTAAAAAGTATAAAAATATTATTGTTGTTCCAAACCGGGGAAGCGTGCATTAATCCAACTACTATGCTACAGCGACAATATTTCTAGCGACAAATTTTCGAACATATATGTTAATCGTTCCATTATTCTACCTTATTTTGACGGAATCTCAAATACCTTGGAGCAATCTGACAGCATTAACAATACATTTTTATTAATTTTTGCACATATTGATACAACTGTATTATTAGAAGATTCAGAACGTGGCTCTGTGATATTTTAAATATTATTAGAAAGATATACATATAAAATCAATTGTTGTGATAATATTTGAGATTCCGTAAAAATAAGGTAGATGGCTCTTTCGAATAATGGAACGATTAAATGTGTTAATCTCAAAAAAAGGTAACACGTAGGTTCGAAAATTTGTCGCTAAAAATATCGTCGCTGTAGCATTGTCGGTTAATGCACCTTCCCCGGTTTGTATATATTTAAAATGTGTTCTGAATAATTACAACTTCACAATAAGAATGTGTTCTCTTAATAAAATAATAGGTACATTTTCGTAGAAACTGATCATATATACAAAAAATAGACAGTAATGATTTTTCAGAATTTGCTAACCATATTATTGAAAAAAGACAGGGGTCAATGTCCTCCATAAAAATGGGTTTAGCCTCCGGTCGGACAATTTAGAAGCCCTTAACCTCTACCATACCATGATATAAAATACTCAACTCGTGTTACCGTAAGTAACAGTTAGAAAAAATGTTTTTATTAGGTTAAACGGCTTTAATGGCGCGAATTTACTCTAAATATTAAACATTCAATTTTTAAAAAATAATTAATAACATAATTAAAAGCATTCATTAAGTCTTATACAATGTGTTCTTCCTTCTGATCTTTCTTCATTTAATTAGTGAAAAAGAGACAATTACATTTGTATGTATGTTGTTTTTTTCACTGTGAAAATAGTGTGTGATCTCTGTCTTTCATATCACAAACGGTATTTTTACCAACGTATTAATTTTACAACAGTTTGAATAGAAAAAATAATTATTTTTGTACGATTCCCTTTTCATAATTGATTTTTCACTAGTCATTAATGAGCGATAATATTTTCTTTAAGATTATCTTAAATATGAATTTTATGTTGCATGTGTTTACCGAAATATTCCAGGTTTAATTATGATGGTAGACCTGTGTTACTGCATGCCATGGGAAGGGTTAAAATAAAAAAAAAGGTAATAAATAGTGGTACGCCAATTCTTGATAATCAAATTAATGTATCCATTAGCCTCATATTAGGTACGTTTCCTTTAAAATCAATTCAATATCCATCAACACTGTATTTTCCCATCCTTTAATGATCCGTCTATCTGTATATGTATTCTGTCTCTCTCTTTCACACGTTATTTAATGAATCTTGAAATTTTAGGATTTTTCGTGTTTAATGCGTAATGTTGGGGGTTGCTGGGGTGGACGATGACGGACCGGGACCTAACGGAGTGTTCCACCCCTTGCGACCTGGACAGGGTGGATTTCTGCCGGATTGCGACTTCAACATATAAATGTGACATTCCTTCACCGTCAGCAGCAACACTGCATATATCAAACGAAGATATTTATAACATTGGATTTGAATTTTCGCGGGGAATCGTTCTATTTAATTAATTTCACGGTAGCGTCCGCTAGGGGCGTGCAAATCAAAGAAATGTAATCACCATATTTCATCTGTAACCTCCCTGTCAAGTGCGCACAAGTCGAGGGAAACGTACCTAAGTTTAGTTCAGTTTCAGTTAAAAAAGAATCTGCTCCTCTTTACAACTGTAGAAAGGTGAGTAATATTTTAATAATTTGAATGTTTAGGAGAACACATTCTTATTGTGAAGTTGTAATTTAAATATGAATTAAATATATTAATTATAAAGATATACATATAAAAACAATTTTATCGAAAAATATTGTTGTTGCGCCACCGGGATTCGAACCTGGATCTCTTTCTTAACCGGGGAAGGTGCTTTATCCAATTAAGCTACAGCGACAACATTTTTGAATTTGAAAAAATTTGAATGTATTAATTACTGGTACTGTGTGGCCTGCACGCGCCCACAGACATGACCGTGTAAGGACTCACATATAGACCGTTCGGAAGACACAATAGGACACTGTCCAAGGAGAAAGCGATCACTTCTCCGCAGAACGTTCTCTCATCGACGTCTTCTTCCATCCACCACCAGAGTTTAACTGTACAATTATTTAATTTATTAAGTGATCTTTCATTTAAACACTTCGCTCTAGTCAGCCTACACTGCGACACACCCTTCTACACTGCCAACTCCTACAGTACCATATCATTTCGAGTCTTTCATCCGGGTATAGCTCTCGGTGCGGCCGAGCGACAGAGATGGGTAATAACTTCACGACTCCTTTTGGGTGGCTGTACACGCGAACTACAGATTACAGTCAGTACAAAATATGTGGTATTTTGGATGCTGGCGCCCATTAATCGAAACTTACGCCCCTAGTATTACTTTGTCGTATTAAAAAGTAGACATCTGTATTTTTTTGAGTTTTTATAACAACAGATAAAATTACATAACACAGTTTTCATAACGGTGCCGTGACAGATGGTTTTTCAAATTAACACAACAAAAAAAATAAAAATATTTTCGCTTTACCTAATATGTTACATAAAGTAGAATAAAATTAGTTATTTTTTATTGTTTTTGGATGATGGGACTGTAAACATCTACATCTGTTGGGACGTTTTTCTATGTTGTAGACTTATGCATACTACCTTTGCCCACCACCAGCAACACTGCCGTTCACGTTAACATATAAATACTGGCTAATCGCTTTTCTATTAGCAATATTTGAATACGTCCAAGAACACACAATTACCGGATTTCTACCTACAAAAGCAATGTTTTTAAAACAAATATCAAGATATCTCATAGAGACAAAACTATTTTTTTATTACACTCAATGGAAAATATATGAAAGTATGGGGTAATTACAAAGCTTAAGTGATCACTTTACATAAAAATAACGTTCACCAATTCTCACCCCATAATTTTTTTTAAAGTTGTATATATGTTAGTATGTGGACTCGCTTCGAGTGCCACTACACCATCGCCATCTATGGACCAAATTTGATAATTCATTTTAAACAACCCTTTTTTAAACTGCGTATATGTCAACAATATAAAAAACACATATACATTTTCTTATTTGAATATGTCCAAGGACACACATATACTGGATATGTACCCACAAGGGCACTGTTATTATACGAATACGAGATATCACATAGATGGCGATGGTGTAATCCACATACTAACATATACACAACTTTCAAAAATTTGATAAATGTTGGAGATGGACGAGTGAGAATTGGTTAACGTTATATTTATATATAGTGATAACTTAAGCCAGCCGAAGACAGGTCGTAAGACGTGTAATTACTCCATACATTGTTTGATGTAAATAGAGGAAAGAATGTAAAGCTGATGTTAGTACAGTGAGTAAGATTAAGGAAAGGACCACTTAGGTGGTTTGGTCATATGAAACGGATGAATGAGGAGGGAATGGTAAGAAAGATGTGTGACGCAAGTGTTGATGGCACCAGAAATAGAGGACGTACGCGGATGTCTCGGCACGACCAGATAAACCAGTTAACTGAGGATGGTTCTGAGCATGTATGAGAAGATGTATGAATGTGGACGAGGCGAGAAGAGTGCGGCGCTCTATCCTATCTGCCTACACCCGCGCGGCGATGGTAAGTAAGCAAGCAAGCAAGTAAGTAAGTAAGTAAGTCTAATATTACAGCATATTTTGAGATGCTGGAGATACGACACTTCGTTTGATGCAGCAGCCGAGCTCTTGGTGGAGGCGGAGAGCCGGCGGAATGAAGAGCCGCTGAAGTCAGGCGCAGGTCCAGGTCCGCGTCAGGGCGGCCGCCCCCCCACTATATTAAGATATATGGTGGTGGCCTCGCCTTATCAATACATCGGAGAGGTTCTATTTTTAAATGACCTGGCGAAATTCCCTCGCGTGTTATAGGCGGAGGGCTAAGGCCTCGGAACGTGACGTCACCGCGAGCTGACCAATCGCGTGGCGGGGCGGCTCGTGGAGAATACATACCGGACATAAAATAAAATATGTTTAATAAATATGTTATTAGAAAGATAGTTGGATTAATGCACCATCCACGGTTTGGAAAGAGATCCAGGTTCGAATCCCGGTGGCGCAACAATAAGAATGTGTTCTCCTAATAATAAAGTTGTATCAATGTGTCCAAAATTTAATAAAAATGAATTGATAATTCTGGCGTCTGCTAACAGATTACTCAAAGGTATTTGAGATTCTGCAAAAATAAGGTAGATGGCTCTTTCAAATAATGGAACGATTAAATGTATTAATATCAAAAATGTAACATATAAGTTCGAAAATTGTCGCTAAAAATATTGTCGCTGTATGTAGCATAGTTGGATAATGTACCTTCCCCGGTTAGGAAAGGGATCCAGGTTAGAATCCTTGTGGCGCAGCAACAATATTTTTCGATACAATTGATTTAATATGTATATCTTTCTAATTAATATATTTAAAAAATATCACAGAGCGTCTGTTCTGAATAATTACAATTTCCCAATAAGAATGTGTTCTCCTTAATAATATAAAAGTTGTATCAATGTGTCCAAAATTTAATAAAAATGAATTGATAATTCTGGCGTCTGCTATCAGATTACTCAAAGGTATTTGAGATTCTGCAAAAATAAGGTAGATGGCTCTTTCAAATAATGGAACGATTAAATGTATTAATATCAAAAATGTAACATATAAGTTCGAAATTTGTCGCTGTAGCATAGTTGGATAATGCACCTTGCCCGGTTAGGAAAGAGATGCAGGTTCGAATCCCGGTGGCTCAGCAACAATATTTTTCGATAAAATTGATTTTATATGTATATCTTTCTAATTAATATATTTAAAAAATATCACAGAGGTATGTTCTAAATAATTACAACTTCACAATAAGAATGTGTTCTCCTAAAAATAACGCCGCTGTAGCATAGTTGGATAAAGCACCTTCCCCGGTTTGGATCCCGGTGGTGCGACAACAATATTTTTCGATAAAATACATTTAATTAGTATTTAATAAACCTTACTATTCTAGCACTAGATGTTCCCATTCTTCCAGGGCCCCGATTTTCAACAATCTTTCTTGTATTATGAGATGCAAGATCTCACACTTCTCTGGATGTGTCATCGCTTGTCCAAGATATTAAAGTTTTCTGGTTTTAATTGTTTTTAATTTCTTAACTCATCCGAACCATAACATCTTAATTCGAAACTAACGCACAAAAGACAGGGCATAGCTTGTTGGTCTAGTGCGATATGATGTGCGAAAATTTTATTCTAATCTAACTTAACTAAAAGATTCCTCTCCACCACAAGTACAAGCGTCGCGGTGTGTATAGCAACACTCACGAAAAAATGATTATTACTTGATTGTTATTACTTGTGCTTAGGGATTGGGATAGGTAAGAGAGGGGGAATGATATACGCAGATTAAAAATTAAGGTAAATTACCGAATGCATGTACGTGGCAACAAGTCAAACGCCAAAAATGTAATATTATTTAATTAATTAATTTTATACGGTGCTAAAATTACGTGTTTTTCAATTTATTTTATTTTATTCCTTTATCAGGCACTTTAGAAATAATACTATTAATACAGTTTTATTAAAGAAAAGTACATAAAAAAGGCAATTACTGATGAATATTATTAACATTGAATAAATGAGGTTCTATTTAACGATGGAACCTTATTCCAACTAATCTTCTCTTTCTATCTCTCATAATACTATCAGTAAGAAAAAAATCTAAAAAATATTTTTGTTGCCACCGGACTCGAACCAGGAACCGGAGAACTATCCGGAGAAGTGCGCTAACCTATGACACCACGTCAACTTAACATGTTGCACTTTCTAATCGATACATCTCTTATTCTATCGTTTGTAAGCAGTCTACTTTATATTTACGGAAAAACTCAATCACTTATGCTTAAAATCCGATAGGAGACGCCAGAATCCTTTTTTTGATTCGTGGTACAGTGTGTTTTATTGTCATAATCGGATAACATTGCAGCAAAGTAAGACATACAGGGTGGCCCTAAAAAAGTGAGAACATCTCGTAATACCTAAACATAATATAATTAATTAAAATTCTTAATATTTTTTTTTTGCACAATGTTTAGCTAATCAGAAATCATCAAAACACCCCCCGTACTGCATCATTTGGGGGGTTTAAATCTGGTCTGTTCGGTGAGCACACGCCTGGCGAGATGAAATTAACATTCTCACGATTGTATCTCTGGCTGTGTGAGATGGAGCTCCGTCTTACTGTATAATGTCTAGCTATACTCCAGGCTTTATTGTTTTTCAATTGGCAAATTTTTGATCAGAATACGGTCTTTTGCGGTGATTTTTGTCATTCTGGGCGACAATTTGTAAAAAAAAAACAAATATAAACAATGGTAAAATTAATAATCAAAGATGGCGACCGGAAATTGTCGAAATAAAACGAAATATAGATGTAAATGGGTAATTAAGTAAATTAGTAAACAATTTAATCTATTGTTTGATATAGTTCAACTAATTTTGATGTAATTATATCACACTTTACGAAATGTTTTCACATTTTTTGTGGCCACCCTGTATGCGTTGAAATACAATCGTCTAACACTTTGGTGTTCATTATCTCAAAACAGTGTCACTGTCAGATGGAACCCTGTTATTCCAAGGGTCGATATGTCAATACTGGAGATATTTCATATACCACATTTCTAGAAACGTCTTAATAACATTGCCCCAGGAATCTTCCGGATCCTCTTGCTGGCGGCCGCCACGCAGCGCCACTGGGCGTCACGTGACTTACGCATTGTGACGTCACACGGCAGCGGAAAACAAAAGCGCGCGGTCAGGTTTGCGGGGAGACGGGGGGTGTGGGGCAATATTCAAATGTGTTTACCGCGGAGGAGTATCCCTGCGATCGATACCTTCATTGGGGGTCGTAAAATTATTCATACGGCCGGTGAGTTATGCCGCTCGCCATGCAGCACACGATCTGATTAATCTATTTCAGGGCTCTTTGTCCCTTGGAGCAGACGCTCGAAATCATTTGTTACGCGTATTTTAGTCCCACGCGCGGCGGGTCATTTCCAATTTTATCGTCATCTCTTTCTATTCGAACCTTCCTCTCTCGCATGATTCACGTAGCAAATAACGTCACTAATTATTTCTCTGCAACTTTTAAAAGTTCAACTGTTAACCTTGTCTTGTATGTTGTATATCTAATTCTTGTAGAGTTTCTAACCCATACCATGGCATAAAACACCCCAACGCAGCCATGCTGCCAACTCGTGTTACCGTAGATAACAGTTAGAAAATATGTTTTTATTAGCTTTAATGGCACAAATTTACTCTAAATATTGAGCATACAATTTTGAAAAAAATGATTAATAACATAATTTAGAGCATTCATTAAATCCTATACAATGTGTCCTTCCTTTTTATCTCTCTTTATTTAATTAGTAAAAATTAGACAATTATATTTGTATATTTGTTGTTCTTTTCACTGTGAAAATAGTGTGTGATCTTTGTTTTTCATATCAATCATAATTGTATATTTACCAACGTAATAATTTTACAACGGATTGAATGGAAAAAATAATTATTTTTGTACGATTCCCTTTTCATAATTGGTTTTTCACTAGTCACTCCTGAGCGCTAATATTTTCTTTAGGATTATCTAAAATATGAATTTTATGTTGCATGTATTTGCAGAAATATTACAGGTTTAATTATGATGGTAGACCTGTGTCACTGCATGGTTTGGGAAGGGTAAAATAACGTATATAAAATCAGTAAAAATATGAAGTTTCCTATTAATGTTGTGAGTAAGTTCAATATTAATTTATATTGTAGATAAAATATGCGTGAAAACATATATTTTCAGCATTTTTTAACGAAAATTATGACAGCGCAGATTCGACTTCCATCAAGGCCGGATCGAGCGGCGTTTTGATTAAAATCACCGTATTTTGAAGACTGAAAATATATTATAATAAAACTGATTTTTGCGCGTGTGTAAATATAATATATTATTTAAAAACGTATATTTTCACTGAAACAAACCATTTAAAAAATTAATAATACGTCATGTATATAAAAAATAATATACCATAATGAAATAATTTTGCGACACGCGCAAAATGCATCTAATGGTCGCGGTCTTTCTCATAATGCTTGTATAGTCTTAATTATGGCAAATGGCATTCAGTTTATTAGTTTTATATTAGTGTAAAAGTCCAATCTAAGTAATAGTATTAAAAAAAAATCAAATATAGTGTATAACTTCTGATATAAATGAATAATAAAAACTGACATTTTCGTAAAAAATGTGAAAATTTGAATTATTATTTTAAAGTATTAATTTATTTTTAACTATTAGTTTTTATGTGCAGAAATGTATCTGAGATATATATTAACGCGTTTTTTTTTATGCTGTTGTAGTTATACAACACGGTGTGACGCCGAGCAACGTGCAGGTGTTCCGGGCTATCGGCCATTCCGACGTTGTAGACCGACTCACCTATCCAGATAGCGGAACACCTGGATTTTGATAATTTCAATGATGCGACGTTATCTAATCTGTCAAAATACTACACCAATCTGATGATAACACTTTCCTACCCGGATATATGATCAACAAGTGCTCCATTGCAGCCAGGTCTTCGATGCTCTGCACCATGTGCATCAGTGATGAAATCAACTGCCACACTTCAATCACTGGTAGAGTGATCAGAGGAGTTAATCCACGCATTCAACTTCTAATGATGTTAATCCACACGTCTCGGTCCAGGGTCTCTTCGGTCTGATGCGACGCATCTATCAGCGGCTTGCGAGCAAAAAGGGTTATAAATGGACGATTTAATATACTTAAGCCAGCGCCAGTCGTGTACCTGTAGAATCATTAATTGCACAGTTCTAAAAACTACCACAACTATCCCGCCACTGCAGCCGTAGCGCTGTAGTCGTTTAAATTCCACCAGTCTAAATTCGGACGTGAAAAATTACAAACATCGTCTTGCATGTTTTTCAAGAAAAGTGCAGTTACGGCTCCACAAAATGGGGAGAAATTACGCCCAAGAATTTTTAAGAAGATCGAGATGTCTATAGTATGGAAGTCTTGGGCATTACAGGGCTCACGACCTGTCATCGGCTGGCTCAAGTGATCACTTTACACAATGTAACGTCAACCTATTTACCCACGCTGCCGCATCTATCAAATTTTTGGAAGTTATATTAAATCAAGATGGAACATTTCACTTATTTATTACCAATTATGCTGTCGCCATCTGTTGACATTTTTTGAAAATTTGACATTCTTTCTCGTGTAATGGTATAGATGTCGCTGAAGCTGAGACTTAATTTGAAGTGAAGGCAATATCCTTTACGTGTATAGAAAAATATATTTAACAGTTCAGACATGAGATTAAAAGTGCTACAATAGTAGCAATATATTGAATATTGCATTTTCTACTTTTCTCTGTAGTTTTGTTAGTATATTATTTAACTGAACTTTTACAATTTTACATAAGATCACTTCATATTTGTATATTATTTACTCTTTTTTATTTTTGATTCATTGAACATTGCTACCACACCGGAATAGCACTGTCTGCTATAATACAGTCAAATACTAGTATAGCAGACGGGCCACCCGAATACACGTCTTACTTTGCTGCAATTTTATCCGATTACAACGATAAAAATATGCTGCTTTTTGTCCTATTAAAATTGTTATCATCTTTCGTTCTACTTAAGCCGTACAATTGGCCACCTACTGAATTGCCTTTCTGATTTTCTACACGTAATTTATTCAGTGAAACATTGTGGACTTAAGATATATAAAAAATCTGTTATTAATAAATATAATAGATTGATATATCAGGCCTCGGCGGGCAATGTGTTAACACAGTATCAGACAGACACCCGTGAGGTGTCTCAAAATTTTCAGAACATTTTCAAATCTCGTGCATTGCGCTGTGAATCAAATTAATCAACTACACATACAGTGTGTGACATAAAAATGGTTTCAAAGTGCGCAATCGCACTTGCGGCCATCCTGTGCGCCGCCACTGTCCACGGTGAGTGTCTTTCTTGCGTCCGTCGCGTCGGTATTGGCCCGAGTCAGTCGCGATCTTTTCTCTCGGGACTCGGGAGCGCGCGACGGCCGACGAATCTGCCGACCGTAATGACCGGCGATGAGCTCAAAATCACGAACAGTGAGCTGATCGCCGATATTTTTGAGTCACACTCGCTACCTGTGATTGAATATCTGGAAATATCGTGATTCGTGATTTGTATTATTTATATTTGGTTGTGAATCGTGATTCGGCGCATGCGCGCATGAAACGAACATATTAGAATGACGTCATAATTCGCGATAAGAGTCATCTAGTTGATTCTGTCGAAAATTTAACGCATGTGATCCGAAATGCTGAGAAATTGACCCGAAAAATAAACTTCTTTTTACGGTTTTTATTCTTTTTGTGATGATATTAAATTAGTAAATAATTTTTTTTTTGAATTTATTTATTAGTAATGAAGTCGCAGTTTCCAATCGCCGATATTATCAAATATCAATCACAATCACACCAGTGATTCAAAAGTGGCATATTTATCACCAGTAATAATGAAGACAGTCATAATAGAACGCCATCCATCTGTTGATATCTGTCGAATTTTAAGTCCGAAATCAAACTCTATACTTAATTTTTTCAAATTATTGTTAATAATAATGCTATATTATTGTCACATGCAGCCCGGACTGGCCTGGCATCATCAGGTCTCCGGGCTTCGTGTCACCAGCTACCCTCCATCAGTACATGTTCCACGTGGGTTTTCGTCAAGTCAGAGTCACGGACCTCTTGATATCAGCTCTCTTTTGTATGCAGAGGAAGGAGAATGCACTAACTCTACAAATTCTCTTCAACTACTGTCTTATCTAACCACACATATTTCACTCAGTTCTCATGTCCGTTGCACTCTTTCTTCTCTCTTCGTCATTCTTCTCGTCCACCGTCACGAACTAAAGTCGACTAGTTTCATAGAAAGGACACGAGTCACCTAAATACAGGTAAAATTATCCCATGAATTTTTTTCGCTGTTTTCCCTTTCAGAAAAAAGAATTGAATCACACCACAAATTTCAATTTTATCCTTTTTTACAAACATTATTTCAAACTTTATGACTACATATACACATGGCGTTAGCGCCATCTATTAGTATACGAATTACTCATCAAACCACCTTCGTATGTTACGTATGTAAAAAGAAAAAAATGTGTGTTAATTAGATTTGGAATACCAAATACTTGTTCGAATATTAATAATATTAATTAATAAACTTATTTCTCCGCGGGGGTAAGCAGAGAGGATAGGGCGCCACACTCTTACACATTCATACATCTTTTCATACAAGCTCGCCGATTATTGAGGCTTCTAACGGAATCATCCTACAGTTTACTTGGTCGTGCCAAGTCTTTCTGGTGCCACCGACACTTGCGTCGTGTATCTTTCATACTGCTCTCTCCTAATTCATCAGTTCCATATGGCCAAATCACCTATGTGATCCTTTCTTAATCTTCCTTATTTCTCCATTCTTTACTCTGTCATAAATAAATATGCCACATATACGCCTAAGTGATCACATTTCCACTATATTCAGTCTACTTTCGTTCCTATTCTTTCATAAGAAGAAAACTTTATGACTACATATACAGATGACGTCAGCGCCATCTATTAGTGTGCGAACCGAGTTACTTATCAAACCACCCTCGTGTGTTACGTGTGTAAAAATAAAAATAAAAATCCAAGTGTGTTAATTAGATTTGAAATATAATTAATATTTTTATACTTTTTTAGGAAAATGGTCTTGCAAAGTGACATCCGATTGTGTTGGCTTGGACGACGCCTTGTGCCACGAGGGCGAGTGCGTCTGTGCCCGAGCGGGTATGCAGATAAATGAAGAGAAATCAGCCTGCGTAGATGGTACGTATCTAGCCCATTGCAGTCAGCTGCTGGACACGACCTGCTGGGACATCCATTTGGTTAATGTCATTGCTACCCTAGTATACCATCTGTAGGGTGATTTTCAATCTCTCTACATTTCGAAAATGATATTTTTCGAAACCGGTAGAGATGTATTTAATTAATTAAGTTGATTTTGCTAATTTTAAAAATACTATTTTATGTATTTTTTCGAAATTCGTTGACATTGTTAAATAATCTATATTAAAATGAACATAAACCACAGCTAAATCTCTCAGAGATTATGTCACATCTGTGGACTCGAGCCGTGCACGGAACACGAGCCGCTAGGCGAGTGTGTTAACCACTGGAACAACAAGCTAATCGAGGGTCTTTGGGACCCGCAAACCATATTTATTTCTTCCTCATTTAACTCATTGAAGCCGAACGAAACGAAGAATTATTTATGATCTAGCACTGATTGCGGTTAGTCAACTCTCATGTCAAAAATATGAATTAGAAATATATACATATAAAATCAATTTTATCATAAAAATATTGTTGGGGGAGGTGCATTATCCAATTACGCTACAGCGACGATATTTTTAGCGACAAATTTTCGAACCTACATGTTACCTTTTTGATATTAAAATACATTTAATCGATCCATTATTTGGACAATGCACGTTCCCCAGTTAAGAAAGATATCCGGGTTCGAATCCCGGTGGCGCACAACAATATTTTTCGATGCAATTGATTTTATATGTATATCTTTCTATACTTTTAAAATCAGCAATGTTATCTTTGTGGTTAAGATTTATATTTTTATTTATTATTATTAAAAAAAAAAAAAAATTTAAAAATAGATTCTGTCAAAGAAACAATATATGTTTTAGTTAGTTATGACATCCTGAAGAAGAAAATGGTATTTTTCGAAACCGGTAGATGTATTTAAACCCATTTTAGTGGTTAATAAAACAAAGATAAAAAATAAAAATATATCTTTCTAATTAATATATTTAAATATATCACAGAGCTATGTTCTGAATAATTATAACTTCACAACAAGAATGTGTTCTTGTAAGAATTATTTTACCTCATTACTGTAACAATACAGAGACGATTGCTCAGTTTAATTCTCCATTACATACAATTCAATACTTGGTTAACGATGTATGGCATACGTCATTACCGAAATAGAGAGATTATTATTTACGTATGAAGAAATAGATTTTTAACCTTTACCATACCATGATATAAAATAGCCAAACGCAGCCATGCCGTCAACTCGTGTTACCGTAAATAACAGTTAGAAAAAATGTTTTTATTCGCTTAAATGGCTTTAATGGCACGAATTTAATTTTGAAATAATGATTAATAACATAATTTAGAGGATTCATTAAGTCCTATACAGTGTGTCCTTCCTTCTTATCTTTCTTCATTTAATTAGTGAGAAAGAGACAATTATATTTGTATGTTTGTTGTTCTTTTCCATTGAATGCATACATTTTATAATAAATGCTATGGTTTCGAGTTCGTAAACACCTTTTTGTAATTGACACATTTCCCCGTCCAAATTCCCATTCTTCCTCCTCCTCCTCCTTCCTTCCTCGTGCTCGTCTTGTCAGTGTGAATTTTGACCTTGACGCTGGCAGACGTCAACTTGACCGATATTTGTACGATCTCGACACCGCGACAGCATTCGCGGTGTGGACTTGTCAGCTCCGGTGCACCAAAACTGTATTTTGTGATAATGTGTTTTCATTATTAAGGAGAACACATTCTAATTGTGAAGTTGTAATTATTTAGAACATAGCTCTGTGATATTTTAAATATGAATTAAGTTAAATTAGAAAGATATACATATGAAATCAATTTTATCGAAAAATATTGATGTTGCGCCACCGGTATTCGAACCTGCATCTCTTTCCTAACTGGGGAAGGTGCATTATCTCAACTATGCTATGGCGACAAAATTTTTAGCGACAAATTTTCGAACTAATATGTTTCTTTTTTGATATTAATACATTTAATCGTTCCATTATTTGAAAGAATTATTGTATAATGCACATTAACCGGTTAGGAAAGAGATCCAGGTTCGAATCCCGGTGGCGCAAGAACAATATTTTTAGATAAAATTGATTTTATACGTATATCTTTTTAATTAATATTTATAATATTGTGTTTAGATCACGTATTTTTGTTGTTTGCTTGTGCCGTGGGTGAACTTGTGATATCGCCGTCTTCAATTGGGAGCGGAGATCTGCTCATCCGCGTGCCACTTTCGCGATCTCGGCGGCGACTGCACGGGTGACGGAGCCATCATGTACAAGGTAAAAGGCGAGCGGTCTTTCCAAATCCCTATTCCCTCACCGACCTCATCCTGTACCGAGGTTTCCCTACTTCCCTTCCCTGCGTGTTTCCATTCCACGGGACGTGCGACCCGGAGATCGCGCAATTCCGATTCGTTCATTTGGATCCTGTCGTTGCGAATTCAGATATGTTATGTTCAATATATAATCTGGTAATTAAATGAATGTTTAAACCTTCCAGCGGCACCGTACCTGAACTCTTCGTGCCAGGATGCCTTCCAGTGCCAGCACCTCATCACCGGCTTCACGTGCCACGACAACAACGGTACAAGTAAGTCTTCCCAACAATTTTTTTTTATTATATCTAATGGTGAATATATAGAAATACGAGGTAATTACAGGCCATACGAACTGTCTTCGGTTGGCTCGAGTGATACATTTATATATTTAGCTGACTTACTATACTCGTGTCAGGTAAAGATTGAAGGTTTAGCAACAATTTTTTACTATATATAATGGAAAATATATTGAAGTATGGTGTAATTACACGGCTTACGACCCGTCTCCGGGTCCTCATAGTGATGGCATACAGGGTGGCAACATGTTCAAGCTGCACCAGGCTCCAGCAAGACGTGTTTTATTAATAAATAACAATCTTCGTTTGTTGAAATCTATCTCGTGTCCTTATCGATAACAACGGCGACCTATCAATCCTGTGCGATACACCCTCCGTCTCCGAATTCCGCGTCAAGCGACACCGCCCAGAGTGCGAAAGAAACCCGTATTGTGTACAGACCCTCAAACATATGCTTATTTTATTAAAGAACATCAGAACATATTAAATAGTATTTTAAACATCACAGAGCTATGTTCTGAATAATTCCAACTTCACAATAAGAATGTGTTCTCCTTAATAATACATAAATTGTAACAATGTGTCCAAAATTTAATAAAAATAAAATAATAATTCTGGCGTCTGCAGTCGGTTTACTGTAGATGGCTTTCAAATAATGGAACGACAGATGTATTAATTTGAAAAAGTGTAAAAATATTGGTTCGAAAATTTGTCATGAAAAATACCGACGCTATAACACAATTGGTAGAGTATTGGAAATAGAGAACCAGGTTCAAATCGCGGTAGCGCAAAAACAATATCTTTCGACAAAATTAGTTTTATATGTATATATTTATTATTAATATTACATGACTATTTGTTTCTTTCGTCTTCTCGCGCTATGCACGTCCGCCAGCGTGATATTTGACACCGCTAAGCGGGCCTGCTTTCAAAGAGCACTAAATCACGACATTTAAAAACTAATCAGCGTCGATTATATTTAATATGCTAAATCTAAGCGTACCGTTATTGTAGGTGTTTCGTTACCATGTACTGGGCCGAGCGCGTGCGGCCCGGTCGTTTCGTTCGTACACTTACTAGCATTCTTTAATAACTAACGGCGAGATAACAGAGTTACCCACATGCCCAACTGGCTGTAATACACTGTGTGCGATTTATATTTTCGATAACCACTTGCTCGATTCAGAGGTGCCTTTATTTTTTGCAAATATTTGGTAAAAATACAATTCTTAAACATGTGAATTAGAAAGATATACATATAAATATATAATATATAGAACTGAACATTAATTGGAATTTTTTTGTAATCTTGCGAGAAGGGAAGATATCTTGGAGAAGCTTGCTGCGGTGGTGGCAGCCCTGAGAGGTACATAGTCGAGAGGGCAGGAGTACAATCATAAGTGTGAGAACTGTCATTTTTAAATTATGTGTGTGTGTGTGTGAGATGAGTGGTGGGGGTTATAGGATATAAGAGGTCGTCACTGGGGAACGGGTCTCTTTTCCCATCGTTTCGTAAATAAGTTGTTGTAATGAACGATAATTGTCACATATGTCTACTGAGTTTCACTTACAGAGGAGAACTCCAAAAGGGAATCTGTGATAGTATTTCCAAGGGCGCCGCACTGGTGCAGGTAAATTGGAAAGGCACTACAGTAAGAGAACGACGTGGACACAGATTGCTGGAAGTCAGGACCCTGGAGGAAAGTGATTTAGCCAAAAATGATGATTTTTGGTCTCGGAACGTCAATGAAATTTGGCTTCATAAAAAATAGTATTTTTAGGAGAACACATTCTTATTGTGAAGTTGTAATTATTCAGATCAGACGGTCTGTGATATTTTTAAAGTATGAATTCAATATATTAATTAGAAAGGTAACATATAGGGTCGAAAAATTGTCGCTAAAAATAATGCCGCTGTAGCTTAGTTGGATAAAGCACCTCCCCCGGTTAGGGAAGAGATCCAGGTTCGAATCCCGGTAGCGCAACAACAATATTTTTGATAAAATTGATTTTATATGTGTATCTTTATAATTAATATATTTAATTCATATTTAGAAAGATATACATATAAAATCAATTTTATCGAAAAATATTGTTGTTGCGCCACCGACATTCGAACCTGGACCTCTTTCCAAACCGGGGAAGGTGCATTATCCATCTATGCTACAGCGACGATATTTTTAGCGACAAATTTTCAAACCTATATGTTACCTTTTTTGATATTAATACATTAATTATAAATTATATAACTTTTAAAAAGTTGATACACATGGAGACGGAGGGGTGAGAATTGGTGAACGTTATATGTCTATACAGTCTTGTAATTACCCCATATATTTTCCATTAAATGTAATAAAAAATAACTTTGTAAGTAAAAATCCAGACGTTGAGTGTTCTTGGACATGTTCTAATATTACTAATTATCATAGATTGACGTATTGAGCTTACCCGAACAGATGCCCTTCCAAACCTTGAAACTGTCAAAGACTGACTGAAAACTGACTGACTGTAGTAGCTGTGATGCATATGTATGGCGAAAAAGTTAAATTCATTTTCATTAAATTTTGAACACATTGATACAACTATATTTATTAAGAGAACACATTCTTATTGTGAAGTTGTAATTATGTGTGTGTAAAAATAAGGTAGATGGCTCTTTCAAATAATCGAACGATTAAACGTATTAATATCAAAAAGGCAACATATAGGTTCGAAAATTTGTCGCTAAAAATATTGTCGCTGTAGCATAGTTGGATAATGCACCTTTCCCGGTTAGGAAAGAGATACAGGTTCGAATCCCGGTGGCGCAACAGCAGTATTTTTCGATAAAATTGATTTTATATGTATATCTTTCTAATTAATGTATTTAATTCATATTTAATATATATACAACTTTCAAAAATTTGATAAATGTGCAGATGGAGTGGTGAGAATTGGTGAACGTTATATTTATATAAAGTGATCACTTAAGCCAGTCGAAAACAGGTCGTAGACCCTGTAATTACCCCATACTTCATATATTTTCCATTAAATATAATTAAAAATAGCTTTGTCTCTGTGAGATATCTGACATTTGTCTAATTACACTTTGCGTTGGGTGATGGTAAGAATTATAATTAATTATATTATTTTTAGGAGAACACATTCTTATTGTGAAGTTGTAATTACAAAATTTAATAAAAATGAATTAATAACTCTAGCGTCTGCTATCAGATTCACTCAAAGGCATTTGAGATTCTGTAAAAATAAGGTAGATGGCTCTGTCAAATGATGGAACGATTAAATGTATTGATATCAAAAAGGTAACATATAAGGTCGAAAAATTGTCGATAAAAATAGTGCCGCTGTAGCTTAGTTGGATAAAGCACCTCCCTCGGTTAGAGAAGAGATCCAGGTTCGAATCCCGGTAGCGCAACAACAATGTTTTTATTTTTCGATAATATTGATTTTGTATGTATATCTTTATAATTAATACATTTAATTCATATTTAATTATATTATTTTTTGAAATAATTACGAGATGGTCTCACGTTTTTTGGGCCACCACGTTAGTTCTATTATATTATGTCAAAATAATGTAAGAAAAATTGTTACAATTTTTTGTGCTCTCGTACTTTTGGACTTGTGGTTAAACGAAGGTCCCGTTCGACGTTGCAGAGACGTGCGCCTGTCGGGACGACCACCGCTACCTCCACGGCCGCTGCTGGCGGGCCGCGCGCTTCGGGGAGCCGTGCCTGGCCAGCCAGCAGTGCGAGGATCCGCTGATGCCGCTGGCGCTGCAGTGCCTGGCCGGGCAGTGCGCCTGCCGCCAGGACCACTACTCCAGGGAGAGGGGGCTGTGCAGGAGGATCGCCAGCGGTGAGTTGCGTCGCTCGCCATTCCATAGTCCTATTGACCTGCACCATAGCGTGATGGAAAATATCAAAAATAGGATAGATATCGCAAACTGCAACATTGCTAAAAGAAGATGTCACTGATTAGATGATCTATTAGCGCTGAGTCTTGTCAAGTAGTCTACAAGTCTGTTAGTGTTCCTCGCATCAACTGCTGCAGCAGCGGTCTATTGTTGGCTAACGACGAAGAAATGCAATCATTGTCAGTACTGCAAAATGAAGCTTCGAGAATAATAGAAAAAATACGATGCTGACGAATTGATGCAAATTAACATGAGCGCGAGCATCGTACAAGAGGAAGGGATAGACCGAGACTGCCATTCAGGAAGAAGGTTAAATCTCAATCAAATCAAAAATTTAATGAAATGTCAAAAAAAAGGAGAAGAAATTAAATAGATTTAAAATGAAACTGACCAAATCTTAGTAAGAAATTCAGGCTTTAACTGAATTTTATATGGTATTTGTTCGAAGAACATCTTGTTTTATTTTATTTATTTATTTACACTCAATCCCGAATCGTTTTTAGAGTTGTTTACCCTCGTTTTGATTCATCATAATTACGTATATTTTTATTTATTTTATTAAATGCGGTCATATCATCATAACGCCATTATGCGTCGTACCAGAACCACACCTGTACAATAAGAGAGACTTGTCGGATTGATTTCAAACGGCAGCCATAGCTATAGAAATCACACACCCCCAAAAGAGGAGGATAGACGCCACCTTTATGTGTTTCAGTCGCAAAAATCGGTCACAGTCCGGTAGAAATTCACCCTGTCCGGGTCGCAAGAGTGCGAGAGAGAGAGAGCGAGTGGAATGCTCCGTTAGGTCTCTCTAGCCACTGCTCTTCCAGGAATCGCACATCCCAGCAACCCCCCAGCGGGAGACCCACACCTTAATAAATACCCGGAAATGTACGAGATTCCTTTCATTTCTTAATCGGTCATCGTTCCGGAGGATCCGATGAGCTATTCCTTCTAATCCCGCAATCATGATCCCATTCACAATCACACCGTTCCAGAGGATGTGCTCCGGCCTCCATCTTGATTATCAAGATAAAACGCTGTTCAAACACAAACCGGTTTGAACTTTCACGCGCACGCGGCGCTGAACGCAAACATCACACTCTCACCGCCGCCCTGATTAGCCGCCTGGCTCAACTCAAACGTGCACTCAGACCTTACGTACATAGATTAAACGACTAACCATTAAATATCTCTGCGAAACATTAATATCTGAAAGTCAGTAAAGGCACGTGTCCATGGATGAGATTTCTCTCATAGATAGGTCTCGTGAATTCAATGTCTCATTGAGAGAATATTGCGGAATTGTGCTGGATGACTAATTGTAATTCGCTCTGTCCAGCATTGTCTTGCGATAAAAGTTGCCAACTGTTTCAGAGCTGGACGACTCCTGCATCCTGGACCAGGACTGTCAGATCCCCTCGGTGCCGGGGGCCGTGTGTGACGTCGCCCTGCTGCGGTGCAAGAATCCAGCTGTGCAGAGCGGTGCCGGTGAGTGTTGTTTCCTTCATATTCACATTTAATAATACTTTTAGCAATATTAAAATATGTCCAAGAACACATAATTACTAGATTTTTTTTTTTTTTTACTATCGGATTCACTCAAAGGTATTTGAGATTCTGTAAAAATAAGGTAGATGGCTCTGTCAAATGATGGAACGATTAAATGTATTGATATCAACAATGTAACATATAAGGTCGAAAAATTGTCGCTAAAAATAATGTCGCTGTAGCTTAGTTGGATAAAGCATCTCCCCCGGTTAGGGAAGAGATCCAGGTTCGAATCCCGGTGGCGCAACAACAATATTTTTCGATAAAATTGATTTTATATGTATATCTTTATAATTAATATATTTAATTCATATTTTAACATAATTACTAGATTTTTATCTACAAAGGCACTGTTATTAAATAAATATCAGATATCTCATAGAGAAGAAGCTATTTTTATTATATTTAATGGAAAATATATACTTCTATATCTATATATATATATAATTAATTAAAATTCTTAATGTAATTTTTTTTGCACGATATTTAGCTAATCAGAAATCATCAAAACACCCCCCATACAGCATCATCTGGGGGATTTAAATCTGCCCTGTTCGGTGGCCACACGCCAGGCTGGATGAAATTAACATTCTCACAACGAAGAAAGTTGATTGTATTTCTGTCTGTGTGAGATGGAGCTCCGTCCTGCCGTAATGTCTAGCTATACTCCAGGCTTTGTTTCGAAACTCTTTCGATCATTTTGCCCGACGTTTTTCAATTCTCAAAATTTAAGTCATTTGGGGCAACAATTTGAAAAAACCAAATATAAACAATGGGAAAATTAATAATCAAAGATGGCGACCGGAAATTGTCAAAATAAAACGTAATACATGTAAATAGATAAATTAGCTATTGTTGATATAGTTAAACTAATTTTGATGTAATTATATCACATTATACGAAATGTTCTCACTTTTTTTGGGGCAACCTGTATATACACCTCACACTTCTATATATTTTACATTAAATATAATAAAAATATCTGTTATTTATTTTAAATGAAATCCCAAATCATTTCGCTCAGAAATGGTGGCTGTTTGAAGATTTTCATTTAACACACACGTGACGTTTGGTATTTATGACAGATTCACAGGCCGTACGCATGTGGATGCTCCATTATGTTTACTATTTGTCCCCCCTTTTCTATACCTCAGAGCACGACTTTTTCTGTGTGTATTGTCTATGATTTTTGAACTGTTGAGAAGAGTTGATGTCTACTATGTGCTCGTCACAAAGTTTTTTCTGATGTTCAGGAGAGATGTGACTACTGCGGATAAAATTCAGGCAAGTCGTGTTCATCCTGGTTGGTCTTCGAGCCTTTATTGTTCTATCCCTAAACCAAATTCCTACATCTCTTATTTCATCACCGCATTGAATACACATATGAAATGTATATTTTAAGTCCTACAATGCATTTACAGATGAAACGGAGAATCGCCGATCAGGCCTCGAGATGATGGAGTCTGTTTCCGTGAACATGGCCCTTCAAATGCCCCGCGCCTCCGAGGGTCAGGAGTGCTCCGCCGACGAGGAGTGCGCGGCCCTGGGCGCGGCCCGGTGCTCCCACAGGCGGTGCGTGTGCGAGGCCGGCTACCCGCCGAGCGCGGACAAGACCGCCTGCATAGCCGGTGAGGATTGCTGCGGAGCCAAGATCTGTGGAAGCTGTGGGAACTTTTCTTGTCGGGAGAGTCACGTTAACCGTTTTAATTTACGATAAATTTTAGATTTATATACCTTCGATAGCTGGTACACATATGATATATGAACTGCACTGACCTCTTTAATTTTGCAGTCTCTCTGGTCCGATGTTGTTGTTCTTTTAGCTGGGTTGTCTTCTTTAGATTTTGAGTCAACGTCTCAGTGAATCTGAAAGGTTCATTCATAAATTCTTTCCTAAATACTAAATAATTTATACCATCTTGAAATATGCGTATGGCGAATAGCGAACTAGCCGAACGACTTTTAATAAATTTTAAACGTAAATCGCGGGAAATCGCGTAAAACAGGGGTCGTAATGTACTAAAATGATATGGGACTGCAGAAATAACACGCAAATGTGAATTCCGGGCATGTAAAATCAGGGTTAAACTGTATTTTTTCTTTTAATGGTACTATATACACATATATACTGTTTTGACGTTTATCCGCAGTCGAGATGAATCTCCCTCGTCCGTAGACACGCGCCTTTACAGACGCGCCATAGACAACAGACGACACTGTCTCCTTTGTTACAGAATGGGTCCAAAATATGGCTCTTGGATATCTTACAGATGATTTGAACTTTTGCAGAGCTGGGACTGCCGGTGGCTGACGCTAAATACTGCACCGGCTTCGGAGCCAAGGTGGTGAACGGGATCTGCGACTGTCCCGCTGGATTCTTCTACCAGGATAGCTGGAATTGCAAAAAACGTAAGCTATCATTTACAATCACATTGTGATTCTGGTCTCCATCTACTAAGCTCGTCTATCAATGTATATGAAATCAATTTTGACTAATTAACTAACTTACCATCACGCCGTTACCCCGCGGGGGTAGGCAGAAAGGATAGAGCGCCACCCTTCTGTCCTGACACGCAGTTCTCGCCTCAACCACATTTATACATCTTCTCATACAAGCTCCAGTATCTGGTTTACCTGGTCGTATCGAGTCTTCCTTTATCCATCAACACTTGCGTCATATATCTTCCATACCATTCTCTACTCATTCATCTTTTCTTAATCTTACTCATTATACTAAGATCACAGTTACATTCTTTCTTTATTTCCTCATTCTTTATACGCAAGAGATGTCATTTTCACTGCATTCAGTCTACTTTAGTTCCTCTTCTGCCAGTTTTACTTTTATTCAAAGCGCCGTTCACTTTATTCCCTGCAGTCACCCTCCTTTCCGTTTCTATCAAACATACTTCCCAAATACACAAACTCATCTACTTGTTCCAAACATTCATCACCTCCGAGTATTTAGCTTTCCTCCTTCTCCAACACCATCACTGTCCACTTGTTAACATTCATCATGAGGTCGCTCTCCGTGCACACACCGTACACTGCACTCCCTAGACTCTGTAGTTCTTGTTCATTATTCGCCATTAGTACTGCATCATCGGCGTACAATAAACAGCATACAATCAAATCGCCCATTTTTGCTCCTACATTCACACATTTCAGTTCTGTCACACAATTATCCATATACAAGTTGAACAGCCACGGAGACATTACACAACCCTGCCTGACACCCCTTGTAATGTCATCCCATGGTGTGAATATATAACCTTTCTCTTATAACGCTATCATACGATAGATCTACAAAGGCACACAAAAGTATTTGGCTTTTCGCTAAAAGCTTGAACGATATTTTATAAAACATGATGAATCATGCCTGTTTTCTAGCCTCCAGGAGATTCGGAGACTCCTGCAACGACGACATCTCCTGCTACACCTTCGGCAGCTCGGGGCGGTGCGCGGCCAGCGGGGACCAGGGGCTGCGCACCTGCCACTGCGACCCCGCCACCTCCCTGAAGGACGAGGAGAGGCAGATCTGCCAGCTCTTCGACAGGAGTAAGTGCACCCAAGCTATTAAGGAACTTTTCATAACGGGCCACCAATCATGGTATGCCTTCGTCATGAAACCATGTCTGTACTCCGTCTATATCGTCATCACAACGTTAGCCATCAAGGAACCGCTTCAGATGAAGGAAAATATGGAAATCACTTGACGCAAAAACAGGACACACTCGGTTTCATGTTTCGTGCATTCAAGAAACGAATCGCGGGCGGCGGGCTGATCTATTATCTTGAACATTTTTTTTTTATTAATATTAAAAATATAATACACTTTGAATAATCAGTGGATATGGTTTCTTCTCTATGAGAGTAAGACTCGTGTATAGAGAAGGAGTATATTCGAGTTAATTAATGTTTCAGTTAGTCTGTGTACATATTTTTTTAACTTCAGTTACAAATGTATGATAGTCCGTAATTTTTCTAATTGTGATGGGAAGATTGTTAAAAAAATTTGATGCCTTGATAAATATACCGATTTCGAGTTGCGGTATATTTTAGTCATCTCTATATCGCGTAGATTGGAATTTTTCAACCACTCACTACAAGATGGACCGCGCACTATTTGAATGTTTCTAACGTTGCGCGTGGTGAGTCAATAGATGAAGGAAACGTTGCAGCGCTGTGAACATCTAGCAAGGGTGCTTACTTAAAAAACGCGCCCCGCACTTCAGCGATCCATCTACCCTCCCTGATTAATACCGTAATAAGGGAAGATTTTTAAGGCTAACGATTTAGATTCGATTATTTAACTTTCAACCACTTACCGCAATATTATGCATCTTAAATTAAATGAAGTGTTATAAGAAGGAATGTCGTATTGTTTAGAACATGAATGAAATTTTTCTCATGAAAAATGTTAAAAAATCTCTAAATAGATACTCAACGGTAACACGAGTTGACAGCATGGATGTTTACGGATATTTTCTGTCACGGTACGGCAAAGGTTAAGATCCTCCAGTACGCCATTCTAGTTCTGCTCCAGGATTTCAGAAGCCGGCTTTAGTTCAGTACAACAACTCATACAGAATACTGTTCGGATTGGCGCGTTATTGCGGCGCATCTACAATGTTTACCGAAGGCCGTACACGTGGATTCGTCCCGCTTCTGAGACATCGAGTTGCGGGCGTAAAGCTGCGGCTGGGGCTCAGCACTCAAGCGGCGCTCTCACGGAAAGCTGGTTCCCTGACCAGAGAATGGCGACGCTCACAGAATAGCTACATATACAATATGGCAATAATGACTGAAGTAGTTATATATGTAATATGTTTTGTGTGTATAATATATGTGTGAACTTTTTACTTTTTATTAACTTTTTTTTATTTATTAATATTTTTCTTGGTTTTCTTTACTTATTTCATAACCTTAATGTATAACATGATATGTCAATGGTGATTTTCAACTCCCGGTTAACTTGTGTCATCTTCTTTCCCTCAACTCGCCACATTTAATCCATATAATAGCAAATTTCTTGAATGTCAATGGTATTGACTTGTGATGCAATGTTCCCTGTTCTATAGGATTGTTGTACCGCTTTCTATGAAACAATGTTTAGACTTGTTTAATGGCACAAGTCACTCTTGAAGGGTGGATTGCCTATTTGAAAGAAGAAGAAGAAGAACGTGATACGTATTATCTTTATGGCGAATCGGGTTAAAAAAAAAACTGATCGCGCTGGAATTAACATATTATTATTATTTAGCCACGTTCTAATTATATTCTAGTAACAATAACATCAATGACATCATATCTGACAGTGGGTCTGAAATTAAAACGAGAAAAAACTGAACGTCTGTTCGTTTCAATACATCTCCTTGAATTTGTGTACTTTTGGGCCGCCAAGTCTTCATATTAAAAATCTTTCTTTCTCATATGACATTGAATCTCTTGCCTCCATTCACATCAACCGTCGCTTCTTCAGCGGCTACTCACGATGCCTTGTCTGGTTTCAGCCATCGGCGATGCGTGCACCAGCTCCGAGCAGTGCCCCAACAACGTGGAGTGCATCGAGGAGTTGTGCAGCTGCAAGGATGATCAGCCGCCAGACGAGCTGGGGACGTCCTGCATCATCGTCGGACTTGGTAAACCGCAATTTTATTAATATTGGTTCCTTTCGTGTGCCAAATTGGTAACAAAAATATTTATAAAAGATATACAATTTTATCGAAAAATATTGCTGTTGCGCCACCGGGATCTCTTTCCAAACCGGTGAAGATGAAGATCCAACTATGCTACAGCGACAATATTTTTAGCGACAAATTTTCGAACCCATATGTTACCTTTTTGATATTAATACATTTAATCGTTCCATTATTTGAAAGAGCCATCTACCTTATTTTTACAGAATCTCAAATACCTTTGAGTAATCCGATAGCAGACGCCAGAATTATTAATTCATTTTGTACACGTTGATACAACTTTATCATAATTAATATTTTCTCACTTTTTACGAACATATGGGCTTTTATTATTTGTTTATATCCAGAAGTTATACGATAAATTTGAAATTTTTTTTTAATACTGTTACTTAGATAGAATCTTTACACTAATGTAGAACTATAAAATTGAATGACATTTGCCATAATTCATAAAATACAAGCGTTAAAAGAAAGACCGCGACCATTAAATGTATTTTAGGCGTGCCACAAAATTGCCTAGATATAGATAATTCTTGAATATACGAAATATATTTTAATACAAATTAAACGTATTAATTAAAAAGGTACGCGGATAAAATTAATATTGCTCTTGCTACCGGGATTTCTATATCCAGGTTGAAATCCCGGTAGCAACAACAAAATTTATTTTATATGTATATCTTTCTAATTAATATCGCAGACCTATGTACTGAATAATTACAAGTTAATAAATATATTGATATATGATAGCAGACGCCAGAATTATTAATTCGTATGTATTATTATTAGACCATTTCCATTCATCCGAGCCAGCCACTCTGACACCCTACACGCAGACACCCACAGACTGCGCCAGCGACATGTCTCCTCATCTAAGGCTATTGCTAATTTGGAACGACGTCTATATCTCTATCTTGTCTATTCCAGATCTCGGCGAAGAGTGCAAGCTGGACATTCAATGCAAGACAGACAATTCCAAGTGTGTGGACACGCGGTGTTCCTGTCAAGATAACTACTTTCAGACTGAAAATGTTTGCCTGTTGGGTGAGGAAAAAAAAAACAAACTATTTAACATATTTGTTTACGTAAATGCCTTCGATAGCTGGTTGCCAGGTTTCCGAGAACTGCGCTAACCATTTATTTTTGCCGTCTTTCTGATCCGATGCTGTCGTTCTTTCAACTGGGTAGTCATCTTTAGATTTCGACCGACCGAAGCGCGCACCGATGGTTTATTTGGACCGCTTATACCGCGGTTATACCGTCTTCTTAGCTTTCCTAAAAAAGGGCGGCAATACTCACATACACACACACACACGTAAACATTATTAAATGCTACCGTATCAACAGTTGATGCAGTATAAACTGACGTATTATGTCTATTTCATATAATATTTTAACGTACATTAAAAGATTCCTGATTCAGGTATTTTTGGAAAATATTACGTACTTCATATTAGAAACATCGATAATCTGTCACGTGTTTCGAGCGTGTTTGCTGTACCGTTATGCGTGGAGTTTTTGTTTATTCATTTACGAACGTCGTATGAGTTTTTACAAGCATGTTTTGGTGAATATTGGCACGTCCGGGCTGGGAGTAGCGTTCAAAGAAGACGTAAGATAAGACAGATAGAGAGACATACAGGCATATTATATATAAAAAGTAAATAATATTTGACGTTTTAAAAACTAATTTTAATACAAATTCCCTGCGGGGGTACATTATCTGTATTCATGAATATTATGTTCCAGGCCGATATTGTTGTCAAATAATTAAGAAATGTAACTGAATTTTTTAATTTTATTTTTATTTATCGATTACACAGTTTATTACAATTATATGTGGTATGTAACATTGGCCAAGTGGCCGCCTCTTTTAACCGTATTTTTCATAACACTGCACGTGTTATTTCAGAAATTTCATCGGAATTGCTGTTGGCTTATTGGCGTAGACCTTTCCTTTCTAGTACCCACACAAAAAATAGTCGAGAGCCGCCAAATCAGGTGATCGAGAAGGCCGGTCGATATCCCCGCTTTTTAACATTAAAATTTCTAGCAAAATATCAAGCGCAACTCGGGCTGTGTGTAAGGTGGCACCGTCCTGATGAAACCGCACGTGTTGCAGGTCAAATCGATCCGATTCGGCCACCAAGAAGTTGTCCCACAGGTGACGATAGCTATCACCATGAACGACTACAGCATTACCATTATTATTTAGATACAATTTTTTAATGATTTTAACACGTTCTTGAAGTGTTAAATGCTTTGTAATAAATTGTAATCAACTACTCTATACGACTACAAAATTTGAACTGACAAATATCTGTCAAGTCAAAATTGTGGTCAAACAAAATCGGCCTGGAACATAAAATTCACCTTGTACCATCGCCGATGTTTAGAACCGCGTAGCATTTTTCAGAACTAGAATGAATTTAACCTTTACCAAACCATGATATAAAATAGCCGAACGCAGCCATGCTGTCAACTCGTGTTACCGTAAATAACAGTTAAAAAAAATGTTTTTATTAGCTTCAATGGCTTCAATGGCACGAATTTAATTTTGAAAAAATGATTAATAACATAATTTAGAGCAATCATTAAGTCCTATACAATGTGTCCTTCCTTCTTATCTCTCTTCATTTAATTAGTGAGAAAGAGACGATTATATTTGTATGTTTGCTGTTCTTTTCACTGTGAAAATAGTGTGTGATCTCTGTCTTTCATATCACAAATTGTATTTTTACCAACGTATTAATTTTACAACGGATTGAATGGAAAAAATAATTGTTTTTGTACGATTACCTTTTCACAATTTGTTTTTCACTAGTCATTCCTGAGCGCTAATATTTTCTTTAGGATTATCTAAAATATGAATTTTATGCTGCATGTGTTTATCAAAATATTACAGGTTTAATTATGATGGTAGACCTGTGTCACATGGTTTGGGAAGGGTTAATACAACACCATTATTTACCAATATAGTTTTTCACTATCTAGGCGTCGCTTTTTCTGAACTAGACCGTACACCATCTTAATGTAATAATACAAACACTATTTAACAACAAAAATCTTGTGAAAAGCGTTAAAAAATTGTCGCGTTAACTTTAAAACCAACTGTATGAAACATTACTGTCCAGATTTGTTGAATTCCAATTGTTAAATTTCTGACAAAATACTTGACAATTTTTGAAAAAATGTTCCTTCAGAGCAAAACGGTTATGTGTGCACATTTCAAAGGAATTTGACACATACAAAAAAAAATACAATTTATGAATTTTGCAGGTCTGGGTGGCGTGTGCGCGATCGACGACGACTGCATGGTAGGAAACAGCACGTGCTCCTCTGACGTCAGCAGGTGCGAGTGTGCGGCCGGGTTCGTCCCGTCGGACAGTCAGCTGTGCTTCCAAGGTGAGTGTGTTAAATCACCATCTACATCGTCATCGCTATCACCATCGCGTGAGCTGATTGCAAAATTCTACGTAATTATGAAACAAACAGATCACAAAACAAAATAATTAAATAACGTCTTCGCATTGGTCAATGTGGAATATCGATGATGGTGAGTGTATGTAGGTACTTTGACTGATTTCAAAAACATACTTATAAATACTTCAATAAATTATTTAATTTTCGATCGAGTGATTCAAATGACAACACGCAGGGACATGATTTTTAATGTAAAAATATCAATATATTTATTTATTTTTGGCCCTTTCTATAAAAACTCATCTCTCTCTCTCTGGCAAGATATACGTAATGAATTACGTTTTTTGAAATTTTGATTTTAATGGAAGTAAATTGATGAAGTATGTTATATGCAGAACTAAATAAAATACTATCGTTTTCGCGTTTTGAACCAGTTATCTCCAGTGTTGTGGAGCACTGTTTCTGGTTTTTGGAGCATTGTTTTGATGTTTGCATGTGCCGTGGGTGAAATCATCGTCCTCCTCCGAGATCGTTGGACATTCTCGGACATACTTAGTTATATTTGATACTTAACCCTTTGGACGCTACTCCCAGCCCTTACCCAAATACGAAATTAAATTGTCAAAATAGACGATTTAAAATGTTAAAAAATGTAAAAACCCGTAGGAGGTTTATCCTTATTATTTGTGAAGTTGTAATTATTCAAAACATAGCTCTGTGATATTTTATTTCATCAGAAAGATATACATATAAAATCAATTACATCGAAAAATATTGTTGTTGCGCTACCGGGATTCGAACCTGGATCTTTTTTACAATCTAGAGAAGGTGCATAACCAACTATACCACAGCGACAGTACTTTTGACGACAATGAATTGTTAATTCGGTTTACACAAAGGTATTTTAGATTCCATAAAAACAATATAGATGGCTCTTTCAAATAATGCAACATTATTTTGAAAAAGAATTTGTCGTCAAAAATACTCTGTCGCTGTAGCGTAGTTGGGGATGAATGCACCTTTCGCGGATATTTTTCGATAAAATTGATTTTATATGCACAGGATGGGCCAAAAAAGTGAGAAAATTTCCGTTTAACTATATATCAACAATAGCTTCAATAGTTTACTAACCTTACCTATTTACTTATATATTACGTTTTATTTCGACAATTTATATTTGTTTTTTTTAAATTGTCGCCCAGAATGACAAAAATCTATTCTGATCAAAAATTTGCCAATTGAAAGACGTCGGGGTGCTAGGGGTGAAAGATCAAAGAGTTTCAAAACAATGCCAGGAGCATAGCTAGACATTACAGCAGGACGGAGCTCCATCTCAAACGGCCAGAGATACAATCGTGAGAATGTTAATTGGATCTCGCCAGGCGTGCGGCCACCGGACAGGCCAAATTTAAACCCAGCAGATGTTGCAGTATGGGGGGTGTTTTGATGATTTCTGATTAGCTCAATATCGTGCAAAAAAAATTCATTAAGAATTATATTTAAATATATTATGTTTTGAAATAACTCGTGTGTTACGAGATGTTCTCACTTTTTTAGGGCCACCCTGTATGTCTTACTTAGCTGCAATGTTATCCGACAATAAAACACACTGTACTATGAATCAAAAAAGGATTCTGGCGTCTCCTATCGGATCTTAAGCAAAAGTGTTTGAGATTTTCACGGAACAAAACCAATTTGTTCCGTATATACTGGTTGACACGGTAGCGTTCTTCTTCTTATTCTTCTTCTTCTAAACATGCAATCCACCCTTCAAGAGTGATTTGTGCCATTAAACAAGTTAAAACATTATTTCATAGAAAGCAGTACAACAATATTATAGAATAGGAAATATTGCGTTACACTTTTAAAATCAGCAATGTTATCTTTGTGGTTAAGATTCATATTTTTATTTATTATCTTTGTTTTATTAACAACTAAAATGAGTTTAAATACATCTACCGGTTTCGAAAAATACCATTTTCTTCTTCAGGATGTCATAACTAACTAAAACATATATTGTTTCTTTGACAGAATCTATTTATCTTTAGTACCTAACTCAAATCATTACTTAATACAAATTTACTCGAATAATTTTTAGGAAAAAATTTTAGAATGGGACTCGTAGTTAAATTTAGTCGGTTGTTTATAATTTTTTGATTAGTTTTCCACGCTTTATTTATCTCCAACGATTCCAAATTATTTAATTTGTGACCAACAAACACCGTTTATATGCAAAATTGACAATCCCAATTTTTTATCAAAATCATGACCATTTTCTATCAAATGATTAGCAAATTCTGAAAACCCACTATTGTTCAAACATCTCAAATGCTCCCTTACTCTTATATTAAAATTTCTACCCGTTTTACCAATATAAAATGCAACTAAGTTTATAGACACCAGAATTGTTAAATTTATCATCTTTGTCTTTAGAATTTATGAGTAAATTTCCTATACTATTATTTATATAAAATGCCGGTCTAATGTTTCGTGGTAGGTGTTTAGATATTTGATTCGAAAAGTTATTTATGTATAAAATCCTACGCTAATAATCATTATGTTTTATCTGTGATTTATATAAAAATTGATTATTATATTCTTTTAATTTATTTTTTTAAATAGTGTCTATCAATGTGCGTTACAAGTTAATACCATTGACGTTCAAGAAATTTGCTATTACATAGATTAAATGTGGCGAGTTGAGGGAAAGAAAATTACCATTGATAAGATTACTGCAAATAAATCTATAATCCGCAATGGAGAGGTAAAAAATACACGGTCGAGGGTCTCCTCCTCGGCACCGCGCTCACACATCGGGCAGCCTATCACGTTCGATCTGAACAGATGTGAGGCCACCTGGCAATGCTTAATTCTCAGTCCAGCGGCACTACGGTAGCAGCGTTCAATAGGTTACAATCTCAAAAACTGTTATTAATTTGATTTTTTGCGTATCATTATTTGCAGTGGTGGCTGACGCGTCCAGGGCGTGCGAAATAGACGCTCAGTGCTGGCCGACGGTGGGCGACAACTCCACAGTCACGTGCGTCTCCGGCGTATGCGAGTGCAGGGAGGACAGCCACTTCAGGGACGGCGGGTGCTGGAAGAAAACAGGTATTTTATTCGAAAAACTAAACAGTAATTAAATCGCATGTTTTCTCAGAAGATACCGCATATACTTTATACAGTGAGAAGTTGAAAAAATATAGCAGTGGAACGGGAGGGTGGGACGAAAGGAAAATGAAAATGTTACAGGGAATGAAATCTGTGTGATAAAATAAATAAAAGAACATTAAAGTTAAATGTATTGAATTTAGATTTAATTGAGGTAACTGGAGTGTTGAAAATGTCTAGTTTGTTTTGGTGGAAATTGAAATAAAGATGTGCTCTTGTTGTTGCAATGTGCAAGGTTAAACGTGAGATTACTTCTGGTTGACCTGTCTGGCACTCTGATGGATATGCGTCTGCTTTGCGGAAGCGAGAAGAAGGAAGAAGATGGTAACTCGCCTATTCGCTAGAAACGTCTCTTCAGCTTGCTGAATCTTGACCCTTATCGCGCGTCACACTCGTCCGGCCACTTGATCCGTACAAAAAAAAAAAACACTTTTGCGTGATGAAGTGAAGATAAAAGTCTGCTAGCGGAGCAGACACGTTTACACACTGTATCAGCTGGAAGGCAAATTAAGTGATCGGGATCAAATTTCGCACACTTTTCCGCAGTCGTACCAACTCTGAGTAATAATAATAATGTGTTTATTCAATACAATGATACAATATATACTATGTTATACATTAAAGTTATTAAATAAATATAATGCTATGAAAAAAAAAAGAAAACCAAAGAAAATATTGTACATATACCATTGTTGTATATGTAGCTGTTCTGTGGACGTTGCCATTCTCTGGTCAGGCAACCAGTTATCCACGAGAGCGCCGCTTGCACCAGAAAGTCGGCGCTGAGCTCCAGATAGCAATGATAGATCATTTCTAACTCGCCCTAGTATATAATTATGCAATATTCTTTGACAGTACTGAGGGAGGTGTGCGCCAGGACTCCGCAGTGCTACACCAGCCGCAACCCGGCCAGGACAGAGTGCAGAAACTCTCAGTGTCAGTGCGCCATCGGATTCATTGAAGAGTACGAACCCGACCGCTGCAGTAAGTCTATTTATTGATTCCCGGACGTTCCCAACATTTAGGCGCAACATGAGATGTGGGCTACACCCCCCGCAAGATGCGGCTAGTGCAAGACCAACAGCAATTGTACAATCTACATGTCACTTAATTAGTTCTATTGTTATGCGGTCTGGTTGCCTGGTCTAATGTTTATTTGAAATACTAATTAAATGTATTAATTAGAAAGATATACATATATAAAATCAATATTGTTGGTCGCTACCGGGATACGAACCTGGATCTCTTCCGATCCAGGGAATGTGCATTAACAGATTATGCTACAGCACACAGTGCATTGACGACAAATTATTAAATTTTTGGACACATTGATACAACTTATATATTATTTTAAGGAGAACACATTCTAATTGTGAAGTTGCAACACAGCTCTGTGATGAATTAAATATATTAATTAGAAAGATATACATATAAAATCAATTTTATCGAAAAATATCGTTGTTGCGCCACCGGGATCTCTTTCCTAACCGGGAGAAGTGCATTATACAACTATGCTACAGCGACAATATTTTTAGCGACAATTTTCGAACCCATATGGTTACCTTTTTGATATTAATACATTTAATCGTTCCATTATTTGAGAGAGCCATCTACCTTATTTTTACAGAATCTCAAATACCTTTGAGTAAACTGATAGCAGACGCCAGAATTATCAATTCATTTTTATTAAATTTCCCCGGTTAGGAAAGAGATCCAGGCTCGAATCCCGGTGGCGCAACGACAATATTTTTCGATAAGATTGATTTTTTATGTATATTTTTCTAATTAATATATTTAAGATATTTTAATAAATATTAATTAAATGTATATACGTACTGGACTGTAATCTAGCTATTTGACTCTATGAAGCAACACGGAATGGAAGTCTGAAGAAACATAAGGGCAAATGGATGTGGCCTACCCCGCGTTGAAGTCCTGGACTGCACCTCCGGCTGACGAGTACGTATATCATGCCGAACCGAGATCTCTATGACGGCACTTCCGAAAACGATTCACTTCCTCTGCGAGGTCCAAGCGATACGCACGGCGCGAGCGCAGGGCGGCAGGAAGAAGCGCAAAAAAACTTAATGCTTCGTGGCCGAAGCACAATCGAAGTGTCGTCCGTAAGGTAATCGGCCAGAGCGGGACAGGTATAGATGATTGGATGGACGAAAGAGGAGAGGGAATGAGCTATGTTCTGTATAATTACAAATTCACAATTAAAATGTGTTCTCCTTAATAATTAATAAAATAAAAATCATTTAAATTAATTTTTTATGTTCCATTGTGCTTGTTGGCATCATTTTACATACAAGATTTTAATATATTTTTTTTTCTACAGGTGGAGCCTCTCCTCTAGCGACAATGACGACAAATTTCCGAACCTTTTTAATATTGGTGTTAGCAATGATATTTTTGTGTTTGAATTGATTGCGTGAGATATGTTATGTTTGCCTGTACATTAAAAAAGAATATTAAATAATTATTAATAAAATACTGCATTCTTTAATCAGTTAATATTTTTCGTTAACCTTTACCGTACTATGATATAAAACACCTGAACGCAGCCACGCTGTCAACTCGTGTTACAGTAAAAAATGTTTTTATTCGTGTGGTCCGAAACTACTCCGTTTGCTAATTTACTTACTTACCTATTTACCTATATTACGTTTTATTTTGACAATTTATATTTGGTTTTTTCAAATTGTCGCCCAGGATGACAAAAATCATCGCAGAAGACCATATTCTGATCAAAAATTTGCCAATTCGCCGAGTTTCAAGATAAAGCCTGGAGTATAGCTAGACATTACGGCATAACTAGACATTACAGCAGGACGGAGCTCCATCTCACACAGCCAGATATACAATCGACATTCTTCGTCGTGAGAATGTTAATTTCGTCGAGCCAGGCGTGTGGCCACCGAATAGCTCAGTAGATGATGCATTATGAAGTGTTTTGATAATTTCTCATTAGCTAAATATTGTGCAAAAAAAATTACATTACTAATCATATTATTTGTACACTTTTTTTGGGTCATCCTGTATATTGTATTTAATAAACGAGGCGCGTTTTTTAAGTAAGCACCGTTTGCCGAATATTCCCGGAGAAGTGCATCATCTGCTGACTCACCACAAGCAACGTTGTTCACACGGTGCGGTCATATTGCAGTGAGTGGTTGAAACGTTCAAGACAATAGATCAGCCCGCCGTCTGTGAGATACGGATCGTGATTCGTTTCATGTACGCGCGATATATGAAACCATCTGGCATTCATCGCCAAGTGTGTCCTGTTTTAGCGGTAAATGATTTCCATAGTTTTCTTCGTCTGGCCAAGTGTTTTTTGAAATGATTTATGACAAAGGTGTGACGACTGTTGAGAAGTGGCTTAAGATGTGTAGCGTCCGAAGAAAGTAAAGGGTTGTAGAAATTATGTTGTGCTGCCTCGTATTTGCACTGAAAAAAGAAACAGAATTACTTTACTGAAACGATATCGGATCACATACCTCAGGGCAATTTTACAAATTCCCTTTCGTACGGAAAACGAGAGAGCGTAATTCTTGAAAGAAACTCCCCCAGCATTGCACCCCCTCGCGCGCACACACACACACACACACAAAGGAAAACCAGTTGACCTTAAGCCGGGTCCGACACGACTGGTGTACAGGTGGAGTGTCCGTAACACAGCTCAGTGCGGAATATCTAAACACGGCCCGGCACGCGACGCATGCAAAGGCATTTAATATACAGATGTACACCAGACGCTCAAACTAAAGACACCGAAGGGGGCGTCCTTGTTCTTGGGGTATTTGTTGACCGATCATAATCAAATCTCTCTTTAGTGGCTGGTCCAGGGCGCCCACCCACCTGAGACGCGTTCAAGGCGCACTTCCCGCGGAGAGGATTTTGATAATTCCGGTTGTAAATCGAAATCACCGCAAGGTGTGGGGGGGAATGCAGGGATTTTTCGAAGGATCAGCAATTTTGGAAACCGGGATTTTTTTTTTTTCCAATTCCTTAGAGTCTACGATACTCTGAGTACTCTACATGCGGCTAGACCGCCAAATTTACTACTAAAAGTGCATCAGCGTTAATCGCTTTGACACTTTTACTAACTACCTTATTGTAATAAACATTATGTGTTTTATATTAATACATGAATTGGAAGGGTAAAAAATTCTGATAAAAAACCCTCTAAACAATTTACTGGAAGTTAAATATTGCAAATTAATTAGGTGCGACCCTTTATGTACAGTGCCGCCTTATTCTAGCATAATACTTATATTTAAACTAAAATAAATAACTACTAAACTTAAAAATATATTGTTTTATTGTTGTCATTTATTGGAGAGTTCAGTCGACGCTGTCCGCTTCTGTATGCATCTCAGTTCGGAGGATCGAGCGCGTTGCTTCGCTTCAGGAAATAGTGCCTGGGCAATCTGTCGAACCGGGATTTAAAAGGACTGCTCGCCTTATCTCAACAAGTATGACGCTCCCGAAATCACCGGTGGCGCTGCCAAAGTTGCATAATCGACGATCTCCGCTCCCGACTGAAGACGGCGTTGTCACTACTCACCCACGGTACACACAAACAACAAACACTATGAAAGAGTATGTTAAAGAGGGGAGGGATAAGGGCTGAGCCCTCTTGTCTCCGATATATGAGGTAACAAGAAGTTTTTTTTTAATAGCAGTAGTAGCAAAAATGGGTACAACTTTTAATATTTTTTAGTGAAAGTTTTTACAGAATCTTTTTTATAAATTTTTGGCTCCGCCGCACTGGAGGTAACTGTCCACACCGCGAATGGTATCGCGATGTCGAGATCAAACGAGCAATATTGATCAAGTGATACCCTCACCCTCAGTTTCTATCAAACATACTTCCCAAAAACACACATTCATCTACTTGTTCCAAACATTACTATTTGAGTCTATTTGATAAGATAAAAATAAAAAACTGTAATTCCATGTTCAAGTTTGTCGCGTATTAAATAAAATTTTTTAATGGTATCCTTTAGCCGATTTGAAACCACTGTAGAAATTAGCATCTGAGAATGCTGGAATTTGCAATGTGGTTTACCAGCATGCTAACTGAACCTTTACGTCCGAGGTGATGTACTGCCCCCGGAGCACGCGGCTGGCGCACCATGCACCAGGTCGTCGCAGCGGGGGACTCGGAACAGGTGCATATCTCCATTAGTACGGAAGGCCGTCGGCTGACCTGGATACGACTAAGGTCGCGAGGAAAGCGGGCCCATAACATTGCAAAACTGATTTTTACAACATGTATTTTTTTCGGACGCTACACACCTTAAACAACTTCTCAAAATAGTCGCCACGGGGCACCAATTTTTGTATACCTTCGGCATAGAACGATGCTGCCTGGAATGAAAACTATGTCTGAATCGCTTCTGAATGATGTCAACGTATCGTAGACCGTATCTCACAGTCGGCGGGCCGATTTATTTCAACCACTCACTGCAAGATGGCCACTGTATGTTGCATGCGGTGAGTCAACAGATGAAGGAAAATCCGGCAACGGTGCTTACTTAAACAACGCACCTGGTATTGTCGTGTTGTGTCCCTAAATACAAATATTCCGTTTCTTATTAGAACACGTTCTTATTGTGATGTTGTAATTATTCAGAACACAGCTCTGTGATGTTTTAAATATGAATTAAATATATTCATTAGAAAGATATACATATAAAATCAATTTATCGAACCTGGATCTCTTTCCACGCCGGGGAAGGAAGATTCGAATCCCGGTGGCTCAACAACAATATTTTTTGATAAAATTGATTTTATATGTATATCTTTCTAATTCATATTAAAAACTCCGTTTTTCGTTTACTAAAAATGTAATTCTTTGAATTTAGTGTTTTAAAATCACACGCAGATCACAAGTTGCTCTTAACCCCTCCCAAACTATGCAGTAACACAGGTCTACCATCATAATTAAACCTGAAATATTTCGGTAAATACATGCAACATAATATTCATATTTTAGATAATCCTAAAGAAAATATTAGCGCTCAGGAATGACTAGTGAAAAACCAATTATGAAAAGGGAATCGTACAAAAACAATTATTTTTTCCATTCAATCTGTTGTAAAGTTACGTTGATAAAAATACAATTTGTGATATGAAAGACAGAGATCACACACTATTTTCACAGTGAAAAGAACAACAAACATACAAATATAATTGTCTAATTAAATGAAAAGAGATAAGAAGATGTACGACTTAATGAATGCTCTAAATTATGTTATTAATCATTTTTAAAAACATTTTTTCTAATTATTATTTACGGTAACACGAGTTGACAGTGTGACTGCGTTCGGGTATCTTATATCACGGTATGGTAAAGGTTAAAAATGTATGAGGTGAGTCGGGATAAGTGCATCTATGAGAGAAGTGTATCTGTGTGTCTTCTAATTGTGCTAGAAACTGGATTCCAGTGCCGCACTTTATTAAGAAATGTTATAAAATAATATTTAAAGAGACTGTCCAGAGATGGGGCAAATCTAAACAATTTGCTTTTATCAGGTGACTACTGTCATTTTGAGTTAAAATCGTAATCCGCGCGTATACACGCGGATTACGATTTATAAGACCAGGCACACTTACCTCATAAATTTTATAACATTTTTTGATATTGTACGCCATATATTTTTGAATGGAATTGTTCTTAATTAGTGATGTGTGGACAGTACCGTTATTTAAAAAAAATAATTAATTCCAATTCACAGGTCCATTACGCGAAATTATGCGCTCACCGAATGTTTCCTTCAATACAGAGATTGTGGCGCGCGCCGTGCGGCACGTTGAAGCCGCGGCTTCTTCCACATGAATGCCATTCAATTGGGGAATGAAGAAGTCAAAAATCATAGATCTACAGCGCTTCTCCATTCACTGTAACGTTCTGGCCGGCATCATTTTTGAAGAGACGACAGCATCTTTGACGTCTCTGTTATTCGAATTACGTCGACCGTAAAATGGACGGTAAGTTTCGCGAACCGATCCACGATTTTCGAAATAAATTTGCACAATTTGCAAGCGTTGTTCTGGCGTGGCAAACCAAACTGAGCACAAACCATCTGTCAGAGTGGCTGTCGCTGGAAAAAGTGTTGCAAATTCGAAAAAAAACACCCTTCACGAAGTAATAAACATTAGGAGCTGTCCTTGTCAAAACTGTGCACGATTACGGTAAGTATGAAGTATGATGGTTAATCGTTGAGAGCATCGTTCACATAAATGTTGCGTTGAACATCTAATAAAAACTGAAAGCAATATATATCAAACGTCGATTTTTTAGCATTGTTCGACTATAGACATCTCTTTTATTATGCACTCGAAATAAACCATCTAAGAATCGCAGATAGGTATTGATTCGATCTGAGAATATTGTTTTTATAGCCCCTCCTTGTCCTCTCAGGCTCACCATAACCGGACAAGCACTAAAGAAGAAGAAGAAGAAGAAATACTCGGTGTAAATTTCAGTCGGCATCTCGCTGTTTGTCGTTGGGCTTATCGATCGTCCTGTTCCTGCCCGGTGGCGTGCCGCCCGCGAGGCAGAGCCCCGCTGGCCGAGGTTCGGCATAATTTCGCAGAATGTATAATTGATCGGAATGCTTTAAGCGTTTCCACCTGAGCGTATAAACGCGTCGATTTGTTCGGGCGGGTCGCCCTTCACGCTACGGCCGAGCACACACACACACACGTACACGACACGCGCGGCATTGTTTGGTACACGATTGTGAATATTTATAGTTTATATTTTGTTGAGACAAATTTAGAGATCGGCACGTCGTCTCTGATAGCGAGACTCGACACGTGCACACACACGTTCATAAAAATACAATAATAATTACTCAGATGCTTTGAGGCTTCACCTATTATTTAAAACAAAGTTTTATATCAAAAACACAATAATCTAACATATTACTGTACGCCGGGTGGAGAGGTCTCATTTAGGGGGGATGAGGGTAGTTTTTTTATTAAAATCAGACAGTAATTTTCCTCATATTTTGAACGTCAAGTGTGCAAATTTCAAAAATTGTATATATATACAGGTGTATCAGAAGATCTAGTCCACAATATTTTAAGAGTTTAAAAAAATCTTAATTAATATTTTATTGCTTACAAATTATATATTAACTTATTTACTTGTCCCGCGGCGGTGGGCATAGAGGATAGAGCGCCACGCTCTTCTGTCTCGACACACAATTCTCTCCTCATCCGCATTCGTACATCTTCTCATACAAGCTGGACGATTATTGAGGCTTTTAACACGACCATCTGGTTTACCTGGTGATGCCAAGTCTTCAGAACGTCACGTCATCTGCTTCTGGTGCCGTCAACCATACGTCCATATGACCAAATCACCTATGCGATATTCGTCCATATGACCAAATCACCTATGCGATATTTTCTTAATCTTCCTTATTTCTTCATTCTTTACTCTGTCATAAATGTATCTGCCACGTACACGCCTAAGTGATCTCATTTCCACTGCATTCACAATGGAATCCTGATACCGACACTGATGTATGGAAGTGAGGCTCGGAGCTGGTAGAAAAGGAACGAAAGTAGACTGAATGCAGTGGAAATGACATCACTTAGGCGTATACGTGGCAAATCTATTTATGACAGAGTAAATATGGAAATAATGTAAAGCTGATTTCAGTATAGTGAGTGAGATTGAGAAAGGATCACATAGGCGGTTTGGTCATATGGAACGATTGAATGAGGATGTTGGTGGCAGCAGAAACACAGGACGTCCGTGGAAGACTTGGCACGACAACGTTCTGTTAGAAGCCTCAACAATCGGCGAGCTTGTATGAAAAGATGTTTGCATGTGGATGAGGCGAGAATTGCGTGTCAGGACAGAAGAGTGTGGCGCTCTGTCGTCTATGGGTACCCCCGCGTGGAAGCGGCGCGATGGTAAGTAAGCGAGTAAGTGTGCTCTTTGACATATTCTAATATTGGAAATTATTATTTTTTGTATTTAGTACGCCTTCTTTTCATTTCTCTTTAGAAGGGCCCTGTTGGTCTTACTGCTGGTACCGTAATATGGTCGCGGTGAAATAATATCACAAAACAAAGAAATATCGTTGGCTAATGAGAATAACAACAAGGATGTGATGTTGGATTAAGGTCACGGGTTCGAAGCTTACCCTGGACACGCCCCCCCCCCTCCCGGCCGCCCGCGATTGGCCCGCACAATCTGCCGACATGTAAGCGAGCGTACATGCAAATTACCCCCGAAGCGGAGGCACGAAGGGATCGCCGGCCAAAGGTCAAACGTCAACACTTCTCGGATCGATCTTCCGCGGCGAGGGAGGGCTGGCCCCGGCGCCCGGGCTCCTGAACCGCACAAAGCGCAAGTAAACTACAAAAAAAAACTAAACATCTTTCCCACGACCGGTGGGAGGCTGTCGAGACCGGAACAGCTGAGAGAACAGCCCCCGTCAGGATGGCTCCGCACGTGTCGCGCACCAAGGACGAGCCATTTTAATTTGTGTTTGATTTAGCGTACTCGAGGCGGCCCTGCCAGCTCCGTTCTGCGGGCAACATTAAAAAAAATGTAAGCCACGCGAGACAACACAAGGCCGCAATTCTTTTGTCTATTATCCATAATACACAAAGGTTTACTTAACAATATTAAAATTCAAATAGCCTCATTTCGCTAAGAGTCCGCAGCGTCTTAAAATACCGGCGTTCGACCGCCATCCAATATTCTGGACACGCCTCGCGAACCGAAATAGAAATTTTGACTGAGAACTACATTCGTTACACACAATGGGTTTGCCAACCGTTTGCCGTTTTGTTACCGAACAGATTTAAAAACTGTTTGCTAATGCAGTAGAGCATGTCCAATAATTACATTTTTAACCTTTGCAATACTAAGATTATTTATATTGCGTTATTGTAATCTTAATTTGCTCGTTTGCGATAAGCTCGAAGTTCCTATCACGGTTGGCATTTTTTAATGCTACTCGATAGCGATACTGCACAGCCGCCACGACAATATTCACTTTAATACAATACATAACTTAAAGATAATATGAATATAAAGAAAACATATAAGAGACTCACACTCCACGCACCGCTGCCGGCAGATTTAACACACGACAACAGTACATCGCAGATCATATGTGTAGAAAATTGTTCACGTTTAGTCCCGTTTGAGATAGCGAGGTAGCGGGTTAATAAGTTGATACCAGACATAAAAATTATTTAGGTTGGCAAAATATTTTTTTTCTTTAATACAAATACTATTTACGTTAATCTAAACAAAGTACTTAGGTTTAGAGTTAAATGATTACTGTGTTTTAGATATCGGTTGTGTGCAGTTCTTCTTAAATAAATAAATAAATTCGCAATATTATTATTTTGTTTCAGGCGTATTCTAGTATATGTGTTAATAATTAGGATAATTTTATATATATATATATATATATATTTGGGGGTTAGGACGGTGGTTAAATGAAATACATGTGATTGGCGCGTGTTAAGGTTTATTGTGACAAATGATAAAAACAATGAAGACAGATAGAAATGAATACAGTGAATGAAGATGTAGGAAATGATGAAATGAAATGAATTGAATTGGTGGTCTTGCTCGGCTAAGGCGAGCCGGCAAGACCGCCATTGTGAAACGCTGAAACTTGAGAGACTGTCTGACGGTGAATTGAGCCCGACTTGTGGCAGCAGCCGGCAGCGCTGAGATGGCGGTAGATTCGAATTACGATCGCTACATATATATATATATATATATAAAGAATATAGCCCCATGCTTCTATCAAAATGAGTCACATCTTCAGCGACATCTGTACTGCTGCATGGGAATGAATATCAAATTTTCAACCATAGATGGCGACAGCCTAGTTTGTAAAAAAATAATATAATACATATATACAAATTTCAAAAATTTGATAGGTGTGGTAGTCGAGCATGGGTAGAATTGGTGAACGTTACATTATGGCCTGTAATGCCCGAGACATGATAATAGCGCGGTCTCTGAGAAACATCTATAATATATGCTAAACTAATTCTCTTTGCAGAGTATTTAAATATATTAGTATGTATTAGTACGCTGGTATGATAAATATAATTTACTCAGCCATATTGTCAACTCGTGTCGCCGTAAAGAATTTGTGATAAATGGCCTTAACATACTATCATTATTGAGTGTTAAAAATAAAAATATATCATTTGTTCTATATGTAATGTTCACAATACAATCATCCATAATAATATTGCGCTTGTGTCATTATGGCTGTATAGTGTTTGGTTAAACGGCCAAGTCTGTGTGCGAGACGCGAGCAGTGAAGATTACTTAAATAACAATAACAATTTGAAATGAAGTATATGACATCTGTCATCTTTCTTCTGTCTATGGTAAAGGAGAAATCTTACTTTCCATAGAAATTGTCTATCCGCGATTCTTATATGTCATCTTTGTACGTTTTGACAGATAGCTTACAAAGATGGAATAATTTTAATTACATCGACATTTCATTGACGTGTGTTTTGTTTTGAGGAGGATGATCTTCATACACGAGAAAGACTTCCATAAGACATATATAATAATTTTTATTACAGCTAATACCTATATTACTTTTATTTAGCACGTATTTGCAAAAATATTACAGATTTAATTGGCTAGGGAATGGTTGATAGGCCTTTCAATACTAATTAATAAACTAAGTATTAGGTATATATATATATAAATAAGTCAATAGAGGCATTAATTGAAAGAAATTTGTTTTTTTTAAATACTAATTAAATGTATTAATTAGAAAGATATACATATATAATCAATTTTATTGAAAAATATATTGTTTTTCTGTCGGGATTCCAACCTGGATCTCTATTGCATTATCCCATATATTACATTTTTAAAATTAATATATCTTTCATTATTTGAAAGCCATCTATATTGTTTATACGAAATCTCAAATATCTTTGAGTGAACCGATAGCAGAAGCCAGAATGAACAATTGGAAAGAGATTCAAGTTCGAATCTCGGTAGCAACAACAAAATAGATCTAATAATAATAATTCTGGCGTCTGCTATCAGTTTACTCAAAGGTATTTGAGATTCTGTAAAAATAAGGTAGATGGCTCTTTCAAATAATGGAACGATTAAATATATTAATATCAAAAAGGTAACATATAGGTTCGAAAATTTGACGCTTAAAATATTGTCGCTGTAGCATAGTTGGATAATGCCCCTTCCCCGGTTTGGAAAGAGATCCCGGTGACGCAACAGCAATATTTTTCGATAAAATTGATTTTATACGTATATCTTTCTAATTAATACATTTAATTAGTATTTAAAACATCACAGAGAATGTGTTCTTCTTAATGAATTAGTTTTTAGTGTGCCAGAATTTTTATTGCTTTGTTATTGGTCCGAAGTCAAGGTTACGAAGATAAATCTGTGATTATGAAATTAACAAAATATTAAATTTGATATAGATATAAATCGTTAAATTTGCATAATGTCCTGTGGTAAAGTGGTGGCTCGCGCGCGTCGTCCAGATGTTACTCGTTCTGTCACATCTCGGTATTGCGCCATCCCGCGCGATCAAAGCGAGAGCGTTCGAGGAAGGCCGGGCCGCGCCGTCCGGCGGGCATGACACACGTGCAATCTGCGACCAGTAGCCGAACCGACCGGACAGCGGATGCACGTCCCGACTTCTCTCATGTATACTGTGTTGTTTGGATAAGAATGGTTTTCACTTGAACACAATCAACCTTCCCACACCTTTCAGCTCGCCTTGGGACGCCGATCACCCTATGGCATCTAGATCGATAGTCAGGCTAAATGCTTTGTCAAAATTTCTAAGAAAAGGCATTAAAATTTATTTCAAAGCCAGTTTGAATTCAAAGAAAACGACACCTCAATGGACCGAGCAAGTGGCACCACACACACATGTAAAAATACACACTATTTATATCTCATAGAGACGAAGTATGGGTAATTATAAAGCTTACTGCCTGTCTTCGGCTGGCTTCATCACTTTATATATATATATATATATATATATAACGTACACCATTCTTTTGAAAGATGTATATACGTTAATATGCGGATATTAAATATATCTTCGTCTCTGTGAGATATCTGTTATTTGTTTAATAACAGTGCCTTTGTAGGAAATTATTGTAAATATAAATTAAATATATTAATTAGAAAGATATACATATAAAATCAATTTTATCGAAAAATATTGTTGTAGCACAGATCACAGAGCTGTGTTCTGAATAATTCCAACTTCACAATAAGAATGTGTTCTCCTAAATAATAAAGTTGTATCAATGTGTCCAAAATGTAATAAAATTGAATTGATAATTCTGGCGTCTGCTATCAGATTACTCAAAGGTATTTGAGATTCCGTAAAAATAAGTTAGATGGCTCTTTCAAATAATGGAACGATTAAATGTATTAATATCAAAAAGGCAACATATAGGTTCGAAAATTTATCGCTAAAAATATCGTCGCTGTAGCATAGTTGGATAATACACCTTCCACGGTGTGGAAATAGATCCAAGTTCGAATCCCGGTGGCGCAACAGCAATATTATTCGATAAAATTGATTTTATATGTATATCTTTATGATTAATACATTTAATTAGTATTTAAAATATCACAGAGCTGTGTTCTGAATAATTACAACTTCACAAAAAGAATGTGTTCTCCTTAATAAGAAATTAAAATGTTTTTGATGTAAAATATGATTTTAAATTGCAGATGAAACCCTAAAGCATATTAAAAATATTTTTTTATTAACTAAAACGTTAAAAATTGACCAAATATATTGCAAATTAAATGATTAGTTTATAATTCATTTGCAGATTTGTCTCCCTAATCTTGGCTTTAAGAGTATTAAAAAAAAAAAATTTATTAACTTGTAATTATTCAGTACATAGGTCTGCGATATTAATTAGAAAGATATACATATAAAATCAATTTTGTTGTTGCTACCGGGATTTCAATCTGGATATAGAAATCCCGGTAGCAACAGCAATATTAATTTTATACGTGTACCTTTCTAAGTAATACATTTAATTTGTATTAAAATATATTTCGTATATTCAAGAATTATCTATATCTAGGCAATTTTGTGGCACGCTTAAAATACATTTAATGGTCGCGGTCTTTCTTTTAACGCTTGTATTTTATGAATTATGGCAAATGTCATTCAGTTTTATAGTCCTACATTAGTGTAAAGATTCTATCTAAGTAATAGTATTAAAAAAAAAGTCAAATTTATCGTATAACTTATGGATATAAACAAATAATAAAAGCCCACATGTTCGTAAAAAATGAGAAAATATTAATTATGATAAAATTGTATGCAATGTGTCCAAAATGAATTAATAATCCTGGCGTCTGCTATTTGAGATTCCGTAAAAATAAGGTAGATGGCTCTTAAAAATGTATTGTAACGTAAAATGGGGGGGGGGTGTATGGTGAGGCGCGTGAAGCGCACCGATTCCATCCCACCCCCGGAAATCCACGCATTCCACCTCAACGAGGTGAACGCGCTTTTCTTGATTAATGCAGCCGAGCGGTGATCGGGCTGCTGGCATGCCGTTACACAATACACGCCAACTCGTCTCCTCACATAGGTTGCTGATATTCAGGATAGGAACCGGGAAGGTTGTCAAAGAGAAGTCTGGTTGTATAAAATCATGTATTATAAACACATAAAAATAACTTACAAGCTATAACTTACTTGACTAACTTATTCTAATACTTAAAAGCTACCTTACAAATAATCTAAATCTAGGCTTAATCTAAACCAGCCATCCTCGGGGTCAATGGCTCCTGGATCCCCGCCACGCGGTACCCGGCGCCGTCCCTCGACCCCTCCTGATGCTGTGTGGGTACCGGACAGCCGTCACCGAACGGTATCCCTCCGAGCGTGATACGTCCACCTGAGCGCCCCACCTGCTCCAGCAGCCCTCCTCCCTACTCCCGGCTGCTCCGTGGGCTCTTGATACGCTGGATAGGCGTATCCACCAGAGCGGCCCACACTCTCGACAGCTCCTGCAGAGCTCGTGTCTCACAGACACACAGGCTGTCATCAGCCTCAGCATCGTCCTCGATGCTCCGTAGGTCTGGGCACCATCACCGCGCGGACTCCATCCGGGCGGGATACCTTATTGCCAGCGTGCCCCACCTACCAGCAGTCCTTCTCCCTACTCTGACTGCACCGTGAGCTCTGGGTGTAAAACACCCTCCTGAGCGGCCCACACACTCAACAGCTTCTGGCAAAGCTACTGCGTCTAACAGACGCACAGGCTGTGCACAGCCTCAGCACCTTCCGCGACTGGAGCCTCCGAGCGCCCCGCAAGGCGGATCCACGGCGCCCTCCTCCAATCCTTCATGATGCTCTGTGGGTACTGGTCACAAGGTGACCTCCTGAGCGCCCCACCTGCTCGGGTCCTTACGGACGTCGCCAGCCTTGGCCTTGATGCCGAGGCACCTCGAGCTTTCGGAGTCAGCGTTGTCGGGGCTAAAGCCCTTATTGTGCTGACCCGATAGCCCTCCGCTACCTCCAGTTGGAGATATCGGCCGCGGATGACCCTCCTCCTCCGGTCGCCTCCGCTACAACCGATAGAACGTCCTCCGTATTCAGGCCTCCGTCCGAAGAGGGATGGCCCAGAGTCTTCGGACATTCTATCCTCGCTTCCGCGCCATCTAGGGTAAACAACGTACCGAGTCCCAAGGGACAGGATAAACGTCAGCATCCCTAGACGCGCTCTCGGGTTTGTCCGGTATACCAGTTATCACTAACCAGGGTCCAGCGACTCCCCCCCACCTCGTCTGCCTTCTCTAGGATTTGTTGCGCCTTATATACCCAATTTCTGGGTTCCATCTCTTTCTCACTCAAGGGCAACCCTTAGGGAGAGATGTCCTTTTCCCACTTATTGCTTTAAATGGCATGTCATCTTTTTTTCTCTATCGGCCTTCACTCGATCTAAATTCCTGGTAAAAATGTCAACATCCAGCGAGGCCAGATTTCTAAAAGAATAACATCCCTTAACTGCCGAGGTCGCCGGGACATGTTTTAACGGTCCTCGAAATAATGGGCTGTTGACACCCAAATGACGGTCCCAACGATTTCTCTTTTACCAGGAATTTTAGATCTCGTAAACATTTGGTACAGTATAATATCAAGAAGGTAACACATATAGGTTCGAAAAATTGTCGCTAAAAATATCGTCGTTGTAGCATAGTTGCATAATACACTTTCCCCGGTTTGGAAATTGATCCAGGTTCGAATCCCGGTGGCGCAACAATAATATTTTTCCATAAAATTGATTTTATATGTATATATTTCTAATTAATATATTTAATATGTTATTATTTCATCATAAACTACATTATTGTACCATTAATTTAAAACAACAAAGGTGTTGTCTCTGGTGAATCGTGGACTCTGAAAGCGATGGAGAGAAGTCGGATTGACGCTTTTGAGATGTGGTACAGGAGACACAAATCCTACATTTTTTTGCTTGCTTACGCGGATAGAGCGCAACACTCTTCTATCCTGACGCACAACTCTCGCTTCATCCACATTCAAACATCTTCTCATACAAGCCCGACGATTATTGAGGCTTCTAACAGGACCATCTGGTTTATCTGGTCGTGCCAAGTCTTTCGCGGACGTCCTCTACTTCTGTTGCCATCAACACTTGCGTTATATATACCTTTTTTACCATTCTCTCCTCATTCATCTGTTCCATATGACCAAACCACCTATGCGATCCTTTCTTAATTTTACTCACTACACTTACATTATTTCCATATTTCTTATTTCTTTACTCTTACATACATTTTTTTGCATACATTATAAAGAGTATCTCACCCCGCCTCTGTCTGGAACAATTTTTCATACATTGTATTTATTTATTTAGGGGCCGCGTAAAACAAAGACACCCCCTCCCCATTATCTTAAATTTTAATTTAATTTGAATTCCGGAAATAAATAAACAAAAAAAAAAATCCAGAGAGTTAACATTAAACAAACTATTTTCAGGGTGATACAATATACGTGTCCGGAACCGGTGACAGGTTTTATTATATATATAATTATATTAATATCTCAACAAAGGGATGTTTTCAATTTTTATTTTATTTTATATATCGATAAAAATAATATTTGATGCACTTCGCCCACATACACACTATTGGGCCTACTCCGGTGTTGTGTAAATTGTCTACCAATCAGGCGCGATGTAAATTAACATTCGGATAAAAAATGTCTTGTTTGCAGTTTTCCGGGCCATCACGCCGCGTGTCTCCGAGATGCCAATGCGGGGCATAGAAAATGTTGATAACGTTCAATTTTGAAGGTTGAATGTTCCGTAGCATTCCGAGTGAATTGTGAAGTCTCGCTGGTGAAACAGCTTTGGAAATAACAAGACGGTTATTTCATAAAATGTCTAGTTGTTTATGAGATATAATTGACAAAGACCGGTGGATCAATATCGTCATCAGCACGTGTTTCGTATTCGAATAAGTACGGTGATATCATTCTCGTTGTAGACCATTCATCTCCAGTGCGGTGGAGCACTGTTTTTAGTGTCGATTTGGATTATTGTTTGCCGTTTGTATGTGCCGTGGGTGTAATCGCCGTCTTCATTCGGGAGCGCAGATTATTGGACTTCGGTGACGTCATACTTGAGATGAGGATCACCGGTCTTTCGATGGAATCGTTTCCCCCCACCGACCCTCTCCTAAACCCATATCCTTGTATTCTTTCCCAACTAATTAATTTTATTTGTAGAATTCGCTTTACATAACTTATTTTTTACTAGTCAGTTTTAAAAATAAATATTTTCTTTAGAATTAACTAAAATATGAATTTTATGTTGCGTATATTAACCGAAATATTACAGTTTTAATTGGAGGGGTAGACCTGTGTTACTGCATAGTTTTGGAAGGGTTAAAAAAGGACAAAAAGGACAGGGAGAATGTACTCGACTTAGTTTACTAAAGTAAATGCAATGTTTCCAGGTATTTTACGAGGTGACTGAATTACACACTTTAACGGCAGCATACGTTCAGGATGGCTGGTACGAAGGGCGCCTTTGTGGTCATGTCTCCCAGTTCTGACGTCTCGTATGCCGCGAAGTTAGTCATCAATGGTACTTTGAATTAATGTGGATGGAACGCCGACGAACAATATGCTGGAAAGCGTTCGGTGTATTTTAAAACATGCTATTTAAAACTCGACATAAACAGAGTAGCTATTTCATTGGAGTATTATTTTTTTGATAGCTTTGGTCACAAACCATTGCGTCAGGTTCTTCTGTCGTGATGTTCGCCTTCTTCCAGGGTACCGACTTTCAGCAATCTTCAACTGTATTATGGATCCACATCTCAAATTTAAAGAGATGATAAATAATATCTAAATACAAATACAGAATCGTGATATCTAACAAGAAATATATATTTTTAACATTTGTTACATTGCGGTTTTTATTAATTTTAATATAGATTATAACCACTCACTGCAAGATGGCCACACTACGCGAATGCCTCTGGCGTTGCACGCGGTGAGTCAACAGATGAAGGAAACCATTGAGCGTGCACAACGTCGCAACAGCGGCGCTACACCGGAAATATTCGGCAACGGTAATTACCTAATTAAAATCTGTCTTGTTTCATTTTTTTCACCATAATTATTAATTAGACTAGAAGCGAAACTAATGGACATGTTATTTTTGAAATATCCAAATTATTAAAAATTTAATTTTCCCCGTCGAAATTCCTAGCCATACCATTCTTAATGATCGTCAGTCATGTCAGTGTGAATTGTGACCTCAACGGCAGCGGACGCCAACGTGACCGATATTTGCTCGATCGCGACACCGCGATAGCATTCGCGGTGTGGATTTGTCAGCTCCAGTGCACCGGTGTTTGTGTTCGGTGATCACGTACGTGATTGTTATTTGTGATCACTGGTCCATTGACTTGAATCCATACTCTCATATCGACCCTTATCCCTTATATCCAGGTTCCCTTATTTCCTTCCTATCCCGATTCCAATTCGTTCATTAGATCCAATCGGCGCAGGATTACCAGTTTTCTTTTCCCTATTTATAATCTGATCAATTTCGCAACATTTTTTTTATATATTATTAATTTTAATATATAGCATAATTAAAATATTCTTTTTTACCAGAATTACATATCATATACTACACACGCACACACACACCAGTTCCGAGAGCAACAGCGACATTTTATCAAAGATTCTACATGTTCTTAGCTCCGAAACAGTGCAACACACTCAACACCAACTGGAAATCGTTCAAATCCAATAAGATTACACAAATATGGACCCAATCAGGTAGAGATGAATCAGAAGCATGGCTATTCAACATTCTGATATAATGTATACAATACCTACACTAATAATTCACTAGACCTACAGCACTCCCACTACATATATTTTTATTTTATTTTTACATACTTTTAATTCTCTTTTTATTGAAAAACTGGCCACTTTAACACAGACTTCAGTCTAGCAAAGTAGCCAGGACAGCGCTGTATATATCAGAGGTGAAGTCTACTCCATCCCACACAATAAACTATGAGTATTAATTATGTCTTACGTTTAATATTAGAACAAAAATATGTATGCCATCTAATAAATAAATAAATAAATAAAAGGTGTTCAGACCGCGTGTTCGTTAAACGAACGCGGGAGACATCGAGTAGGGAAGAAATAACGTGACGTGATGTTAATGTTGAGCCTAGTCACGGCGCCGCTTGCGATTGACCTTCAGCGTCGGCACCAGGACGCCATTACGCGCCATAAAAATGATTTACGCCTTGTTCGGCTTCCCTCGGACCCCCCGCAATCTTATCTACACTTTATACAATCTAATCCACACCAAACATAAATCTTTACCAACGAAACAGGATTTATAGAGTGTCAGCCATCAGCTACCGTTCCCGACACTGACATTTGGAAAGTTAACTGTTACTTATATATATAATTTGATAGTTGAACATCAGAGCGTGCCTTCTCCTCCGAGGGTTACAAGTTCTCTCCGTCTTCCATTCCATTGTGAAGCCTCCGACGGTTCCTGAACGCACCTACCAGCGTGCCAACACGAATCACTGAACGGCCATATAAACTCTCCCGGTACCGCCCCGCAAACCGACAACAGTAATATAGTGCTGAGAAAAAAAAATGCCATTCTTGACTCACTAGTGTGATTGATATAGATTAAAAAAAGCGTAATTTTATGTATTAAATTTAATAAAAATGTATTGTTAATAAGGTATTTAACGTCGCGTAAAACAAAGTAGATGGCTTTCAAATAATGGAACGATAGATGTATTAATTTGAAAAATTGTAACACATAGATTCGAAAGTTTGTCGTGTAAAATAATGCAGCTGTAGCATAGTTGGATCATGCATCGAATCCGGTGGCGCAACAGCAATATTTTTCGATAAAATTGATTTTATATGTATATCTAAAATTATATTAGAAAATTAATATTTAAAATATGACAGAGCTACGTTCTGAAAGCTATAAAAATGTGTTATCCTAATAATATTTATTTATGTTATTAAAACATGGATCACAAAGAGAATGAAAACGCTAAAAAAAAATAGCGAATTTACTTTTCGGATCAAATTCTCAGCGTATCGGATCAAGTGCGTAAAATTTTTTTTGCAGAATTGACTAGATCACGAATTATGACGTCACTCCTTCGTGAATATTTTCGTTTCAAATGCGCAGGCGCCGAATCACGGTTCACAACCAAATATAAATAAAATGAATCACGTATATGGCGAGTGTGACTCAAAGATATTCGCGATTGACTCGCAATTCGCGATTTTGTACTCATCGACGTCCAGCTGACAGACCGTTTAGCACCACTCCTCTCTCGGCCGGCTTCTAGCATACTTACCATATATTTTATAGAACATACTCTACTAAGTATTAGACAAATGCTAGGAAAATTAAAATTAGCAAAATATTAGAATATGTCCAAGAGCACACAATTACTGGATTTTTATCCACAAAGGTACTGTGTTATTAAACAAATATCAGGTAACTATTTTTTTAAATTATATTTAATGGAAAATATATGGAAATACGGGGTAATTACAGGGCTTACGTTCACCAATTCGCACCTCTCAATCTCCACATTTATCAATTTTTTTAATGTTGTATATATGTTATTATGTGGACTCGTTTCGAATACCGCTACTAACATATATACAACTTTCAAAAATTTGATGAATGTGTATATTGAGGGGTGAGAATTGATGAAAGTGCTCACTTAAGTCAATTACCTCATATTTTTCATTAAATATAATAAAAATATAGCTTTGCCCAATAAAATTCGCCCAACTGACATTTGACGCGTCTCGGTGTGTCGAGAATTATCTCCAGCCGACACTCGACTGTATGACTGTGTAGGGGAGCAGGACGCGCGTCCGCGGTTACGGAGAAAGCCTCGTGAACAGCTGTTAACGGCACAGTTTGCGTTGATCTAATCACCGGATCGGATCTGGGCAGTGGCGCACGCCATCTGCAATCCGGACGGTGAGGGTGGTGGTATTAGAGGGAGGGGGGGGGGGGGGGGCATTCTGACCTGCCCGAAATTAAAAAAGGTTTTTACTAACTAAACAAATCCCACACAAGGTGCACAACTTAATTTTATTATGTGTTTCTTTGTACACACACAAATATGTCAAATAGCGGTCCATTGACCGTAGATGTTTGATGAAATTGATTATAATGCCTTTTTTGTGCAGGTACCTTTCACAACAAATAGTATTTATGGTTCTGGGTGACGACGATTTTCGCTGCCAAATCAAAACTGATCTGGAGACAATCGCAGTGTTGTAATATGATATATTTGGTTTAAAAAAAACAATAGGCTGCCGGAGGGACAGGCTGCTGGGATCTCGGTACGCGCTAATACCACACAAGCTGTCGGATAAAATAATTAATTAATTGTCGAGCAAAAATAATTATTTTTTAGATATTTGCAAAATTACTTTGTGACCACATTTTATATAAATAATTTTACATGTTTCGATACCTATGGTGTCTTCTTCAGAAAAAATGTATATACTGAAATTAAAAATACAAGCATAGATACAAAAAAAAACTATAAAGTGGTGAATAAGTAAGAACTAATATGAAAACAAATTAAAAAGGTGATTATTTGGTTATTTTTAATATTAAGCTTGCTATTAATACTTTTTCTTATTTATAAAATTTCATATTTATCTAACTGTAAACTCTTATTATTTGTATATACAATTTCTAAATCCTTGTTAATATCAAAAGAATGGATTGTTTCAAAAAGGTGATTGGAAAATTCTGTATAGTTATTAGACTAATTGCAATCATTGCAAATTAATTAGTAGACCGCCGTTATTAGTGTAAAAAGCTGGTTGTATAGAATTTGTGATAATTAAATTTGAAGTAAGATTATTTAAAAACACAATTTTTTTCCACTATCAATTACAGATGGGTAAACATATGATCTGATAAACTTTTTCTTGTAATTATTGTTAACCTTTGCCATACCATGAACGCAGACATGCTGTCAACTCGTGTTACCGTAAATAACAATTAGAAAAAATGATTTTATCAGTATAATGGCTTTAATGGCACGAATTTACTCTAAATATTGAGCATTCAATTTTGAAAAAATGATTAATAACATAATTTAGAGCATTCATTAAGTCCTATACAATGTGTCCTTCCTTCTTATCTCTCTTCATTTAATTAGTGAGAAAGAGACAATTATATTTGTATGTTTGTTGTACTTTTCACTGTGAAAATAGTGTGTGTTCTCTGTCTTTCGTATCACAAAGGGTTTTTTTACCAACGTATTAATTTTACAACGGATTAAATGGAAAAAATAATTGTTTTTGTACGATTCCCTTTCCATAATTGGTTTTTCACTAGTCACTCCTGAGCGCTGATATTTTCTATAGGATTATCTATGAATTTTATTAAGGAGAACACATTCTTATTGTGAAGTTGTAATTTTTCAGAACATAGCTCTGCGGTGTTTTAAATACTAATTTACAACTTTACAATAAGAATGTGTTCTCCTTAATAATATAATTTGTATCAATGTGTCTAAAATTTAATAAAAATGAATTGATAATTCTGGCGTCTGCAGTCGGTTCACTCAAAGGTATTTGAGATTCCGCAAAAACAATGTAGATGGCTTTCAAATAATGGAACGACAGATGTATTAATTTGAACTGGCGCTATAACACAATTGGTGGTGTACTTCCCCGGATTGGAAATAAAGATCCAGGTTCGAATCCCGGCAGCGCAAAAACAATGTTTTTCGACAAAATTTAATTTTATATGTATATATTTATAATTAATACATTAAATTAGTATTTAAAATATGAATTTTATGTTGCATGTGTTTACCGAAATATTACAGGTTTAATTATGATGGTAGACCTGTGTCTGTGTGTGTGAAGGGTTAAACAAATTAATTATTAATTTAATATTATAACCATTATTAATTGCAATTTGTTTAATAATATTTAATTGTATATTGAAGTTATTTGTGGAAAGCTGTCATTTTTTTGAGAAAACAGATGATTAGATAAAATAATTAATAAATAGTGGATATAACTAAGTATTTTAAGTAAAATAATTACGTTTAACTGTACTTAATTTTATCTTCAATGTTAAAGTAAAATACAGGGTGATTATTATGTTCCGGGTCGATGTTGTTTTAAAATAACTAAAAAATAAAACAGAGTTATTCAATTTCATTTTTATTTATCGATTATGTAGTTTTATTGCAATTGTGGACGAAATACGACATCGGCCACGTGGCCGCTTCTGGCAGTTTTTTTACACAATTTTTTTCTTAACATTCTCGCTCACCTGGCGTATTATTTCTGCAATTTCATTTTGAATATTGTCTTGTAGCATCGGAATTATTGTAGGCTTATTATTATTTTTTTTTTAACACCATAGAGACAATACATACTATGTTATACATTAAAGTTATTAAATAAATATAATGCTTGGAAAAAGAAAAAGAAAAACTAAGGAAAATATTACATATAGAACTACTTCGGTCAAGGCCATTGTTGTATATGTAGCTATTCTGTAGACGCTGCCATTCTCTGGTCAGGGAACCAGCTTTCCGTGAGAGAGCCAACTCTGCTGAGCTCCGGCTGTAGCTTTACGCCCGCAAGCGGAACGAATCCACGTATACGGCCTTCGGCAAACATTGTAGATGCGCTGCAATAACGCGCCAATCCAAACAGTATTCTGTATGAGTTGTTGTACTGGTTGTACGTGGCTTGCTGGTAAAGAAGGATTTAAACAGGATGCTCTTCATCTCCTCACTGCATCAGCACGAACGCTCAACTGTCTCCTCTGCCGTTCTGCATCATCATCGTCTTGTCCATCTTCATTGAATATATGGCCAAGGTATTTGACCTTATTTTGAACGCTCAATTTCGTCCCGTCCAGCCACGCGGGAGGGATATTATTTGCCCCTTTTCCAAATAATGCGGCTGGGAAATTTCTCTCAAAATTTCAAGCGTAGCTCGGGCTGTGTGTGAGGTGGCACCGTCCAGGCTCAATTGACCCAATTGGGTCACCAAGAAGTTTTTGATAGTTAATGCTGTATTATTTAGATAAAATGTTTTAATAAGAGTTAACACGTTAGATGCTCCATAATCAATTGTAATTAATTATTACCAAATGCGAACTGACAAATATCTGCCAAACCAAAATGCCAGCCAAATAAAATCGGCCTGAAATTTATAGAATTATTTAAATATTGCATATTTATGATTGGGTTTAATTGTTATTTTATATACTAATATCTATATATATAAATATGTAAAATGTTTGCTTCAGCACGGGCATAGGCCAGTGAGGCATAATGAACCCAACCGTGTAAGCCAATTTATGTACAATAAGTAATATATAAGAATTGATCTTATTAAAGGAGAACACATTCTTATTGTGAAGTTGTAATTATTCAGAACAGACGGTCTGTGATATTTTAAAAATTAATTAAAATTAATTTCATAGAAAAACATTGTTGGATTCGAACCTGGATCTCTTTGCAATCCGGGGGAGGTGTATTATCCAACTATGCTACAGCAGAGAGTACGCTTGATGGCAAATTTTCGAACCCACGTGTTACACTTTTCAAATGAATACATCGTTCCATTATTCAAAAGTCATCTACTTTGTTTTTAAGGAATCTCAAATACGTTTGAGTAAACCGATAGCAGACGCCAGAATTAACAATAATTTTTTATCAACATGTCCAAAATTAAAAAAAAAAAAAGAATTGTCGTCAAAAGTACTATCTGCTGTAGCAGAGTTGGATAATGCACCTTCCAGGGATTGTAAAGAGATCCGGATTCGAATGCCGATAGCGCAACTACAATATTTTTCGATAAAATTGATTTTATATGTGTATCTTTCTAATTAATACATTTAATATTTTAACAGACAGACAATTCTAGGTCATTTTCTCGTCTCGTAGGTATCATTTGTTTTATGTTGCTACGGGACATGGATCAATATATGTAGGACTAACTAACTAACTTAATATCCATATTTTTGATCCAATATTTGGTTTCCTTTTTTTTTTGTTTTTTTTTTACCATCCCTTTATTTTTAATTTTTTTCTACTAATTTATTTATTTTTCGCTCCAGTAGCGTGTTCAGTAAATTAAATTTGTTTGAGATGATTGACTATTGAGCTTCAAGGCCTTAAATATGCCTTATTGTTATTATTTTCCACCTTTCGTCCAAATATGAGCTGCGATGTGCTGCACTAGTGGGTTAAATCTGCCGGCAGTAGTGCGTGGAGGGTGTTTTTCTTTTGTGCCGTCTCGTTTCCCGGAAAGGAGCAGTGCCTCTTCATTTCTCCTCTGCTCCGCGGCCTGTTATGTATTGTAAATATTATTTATTTATTTGTGGTGGGTCAAATTTGACCCGGGTGTTTGTAAAAATATTAGTTACGCTACAAATATTCATTTAATACTGTTTTCCGTCTAGCTAATCTTTTATTAAACGTTTCCAAATAATTAGAGATACAAATAAATGTTATCGGACGAGATTCAAATGAGTTATTGATAAAAATGTGAAAAAACGGTAAAAAATCAGTCGCTTTTATGGAATGGCTTACACCGAAATATATATTGTCAATATTTTAAGCTGGTAGACAAAGGATACGCCTACCTGTAAGTTTTATGACACTACCTGTTCGGGTTCCGACGAGAAGATTACATGCTCAAAGAATGTTTGTATTTTGGCTGTGTAGGGCGTCTATTGATGCGCGAGAATGTGTACATTATTCGTAATGTATTTTTATTTTTTAGCAGAAAAATTACGGCACATCGTGCCACTTCATTAAATCATATTTAAAATGAAATATCTATAAAAAATATCACACAAAACGGTTGAAAAAGTGAAAACTTGAGGCGGGTCTAAAATGACCCACCACCGCCGCGCGTGTTTTGTTTTGACCCACCGGGCAGTTAGTGTTAAAAAATGCCAACAAGGCGACGAATGAGTGGGACTATTGCATCGGTTCTGGGTAAGCGGTGGGTCCGCCCTTATTCTGTCAAGGTTTGACCGTCCACTAGTTCATCGAAATCGACTACGTCCAGTGTCATTACGTTGGAGTTAACGTCTAAGTAAATCTGCAAGAGTTATTCATACATTTTTTCCCAGTCATAAATGTTGTCTATACTATCTTCTACACAATTTTCTAGCTGATTCCAGCTAGTAAAAAAATAATAAAATAACAAAACGTACAAATTACGTAAGCATGTACGACAAACAAGCGACCAACACACTCTTGGCTCTGTGGATGACGATTTTCCACTGTAACCGCGACCGAGACCCGGGCCGCGTTACCCGTGACGTCAGAGTTCCGCGCCAAGCGTCCCTCCGGACGCAACAGACGGTCCGGCGAGGCGGAGGAACGCCGCCCCGAACGGGCCGGGTCGATATCGGCGAAACGTTGCGCCCCTGCGGGACATTAGCGCGTAACAAGATGGCGGCCGGGCGTGCGATGTGACGCTTAGATTGGCGGCAAATTCGAAACGTCAGACGATTCCAATCTCAACAATACACTCGGGGACGTACTCGGGCCGTTGATTATTTCATTATTCATTCATTCGCTAGAGAGGTTTGCAGCGCGGCGTGTGACCACGCTTGTTGCTGGCAGGGTTCATTCGAGTGCCAGCCAGGTCAACCGGAACAAATCTCACATTTAACCTTCCACATTGCAACAGCAATGCCAAACATAACTCATTTTTCTATCGAGTCCCCCTTTGTTTCAACTCACATGAACTAGACATTTTCAATATATAAACCTTAATGGCATTCATTTTATTTTTATCACACAGATTTTATTCCGTATCTCTTTTTCTCTCACTTTTTTCTGTGTACTTGTTCCCAGTAACTTCAGAGAAAATATGTAATTGATTAAATTATTGTTCGACTTTCCTTCGATTAGATTAGATTTTCGATGGTGTTTATTATAGACCTCTTTTCATCTTCTTTTTCCACGGCATTACATCCCAGGGTGGGATTTGGCCTCCTCTCCAACTGTTCTCCACCGAGTGCTATCCCTGGCTATTCTTCTACAGTTCCTGGACCCCCTCAGACTGCCTCTGGATAGAGAAAAAACGCGGATGATAGACTCGGAGTTAACTTTGTAGAGTTTCATGTTTCAATTATAAATTAGTTTAATATTTCACCTGTCGATGAGAGTTACTGTTTCTATCGAAACTCAAGTAGCGCTAATAAACTTAAGTAGAGTTATAACACTGTTTTATTTACATATATCCATTCATTCCTAATTTAATTGCTATGTACAATTGTGTACCTCAGAGTTAAGCAGACTAGCCGAGAAGAAGGTTTGTGGGTTCAGTAATTCAACCACGTATTTTTAAATCAAAATATAATAATATTTGTCCCTTTCCATGGGTACCTGCTTCGACTCTGCGGAGGACTGACCGCATAAAATCATATTTTTACGTCATAAAACACGAATTAGACATGGCAATAACGGCGCATGGGAACTTTCTTCGCTATTTCCGATCGCCTTTCTCATACGCAGCATGAGAGAGAAAGCCTTCAAAAGATCAGGTAGACTTTTTTATGGTAACCTTCAACATACATCAGACACATATTTCGAGGGTTTGTTAAGTTCCCGTGAAGGAGAAACGGAGGCGAGTGAAGCAAACATGTAAGAGATGTGACATTTAAAAATTGCGCGGCTGACCGAGCGCCACATTACCGACCCGAGTGGAGGCGGGCGAAAAGGGAAGTGGGAAGTGGTGGAGTGCTCCGCCGACAGTATGGAGAAATTTGGAAGAAGGATTTGAGATGAGAATCTCGGCTGATAGCTGCGCGGATCGGCACGGGAGAAATGGTTCGCGCAACAATCTAGAAGTCTCCCAATGGCGAAAAACAACTTTGGCACGGCTGCCACATCATTCATAGGACATTCAAGTAACCTCTCAACCTTGTAGTAACCATAAGATTAGTGTTAAGTTCATAACAAACTAGCCTCCTCGCCTGGAGGAAAGAACGATGACAAGTGAAGAAGATAGAAAGACTCAAATCGTGTAAATATATTGTCGGGTATTTTTTGTGATTGTGAATAAATTAAAAACACACTAACACACTACACTAGAAACACTCACAGACTGAGCCAAGCCGGTGGCGTGATGCGCCGGCGTTCGATCCACCGGGGCCAGCGCATTGCGTAACAGAGTAGTAAGTGCTCTTGACCTTTGACTTGCAGTTTGATGTGCGACATTCTTTAAACGGTTCTACATGTTTTTAGCTCCGAAAATGTACAACACACTTAACACTAACTGGAATTCGTTCACTCGCAAAAAAATTACGCAAATATGGACTCAATGCATGATTCAATATATTAATAATCCACTTTAGAATTAAAATACATTCACTGCACTACTCTGACTCTTTTTAATTTTTATTAAATAACACTGGCACACTGGAAAAAACTGGCTACTTTAACACAGACGGTAGTCTAGTCCTATTCTGAAAATTAGCCATAAATATTAACATTTTAACTGCCTTTGTTGGAAGGTTCACAATCACCTGACGACAGTGACATTTGATGTACGACGAGCATGAAGTGAGGTGCAAAACTGTGTTTTGTGTACAAAATGATCAACTTTCAGAGCCGGAGTCGAGTTTCGGGAAGTTAAAAGAAGACTACCGGCCGAATTTCGACCATCATAGAAGACCAGCGATTTGCAGGCCAGTTAACGCAGGTGTGTGTTTTTACTTACACTGGCAGATAAGCAATCGGCCCTCGCTTGTAGGCGGCTATTCTGCCATTGGTGCTACGCGGGTATTGGTGACCGCTGCGCAGTCAGCGTCTCAATAGAATACACATTTCAATGTTAGAGCATTCTCCAAAATAATAATAATAATAATACTAATAATAATAATAATAATAATAATAATGTGTTTATTCCAGCGTGATCGGGTTTTTTTATGATAATACATTTAAGTTACGAAATATATGTAATATGTTATGAAAAGAAAAATAAAAAAATATAAATAAATAAAAAATTCACACACAACCTGTATATAAATCTAAACAAAATATAAATAGGTACTACATTTCAGTCACGATGTAAAATAATCATAAAATCTCGATGTGATTAAAATTATTCCACCTTTGTAAGTTAGCTGTCAAAACGAACAAAAATGACATCTATAATAATAATACGTTTATTAGGTTAATTTTTTACGTGTATTGTGTACTTAGATTGATAAATAATGTCTAACGGTCTGACGTATTAGTCTTCTAAATTAATATTCATTAAGTATACATTTTCACCTAGTTCATTACGTCATATTTCTAATATCAGTAAGAAAGTAAGACATGTATTTGGGTACCCTGCCTGCTACATTAGTAATTCACTGTATTACAGCAGACAGATGAAGAATAAGAATAGACAATAATGCTAATTTATCAGTATAGTGTGCATTTACTCGTAAGTAAAGACGGAATCAAATGAAACGTCAAAATTCAACGAGAAATGTCAATATAGAGCATAGATAAAAGATGACAGATGTCATGTATGATTTTCATATTCGTGATAAAAACAATGTACACTTCTAAACACTAATTTAATGTATTAATTATACATATATACATATAAAATCAATTTTATTGAAAAATATTGTTTTGCGCTATCTTCCAATCCGGATGAGTACACTACCAATTGTGTTATAGCACCAGTATTTTCATGACAAATTTTTTGAACCTATATATGTTACACTTTTTCAAATTAATACATCTGTCGTCCCATTATTTGAAAGAGCCATCTACCTTATTTTTACGGAATCTCAAATACCATTGAGTAATCTGATAGCAGACGCCAGAATTATCAATTCATTTTTATTAAATTTTGGACACATTGATACAAATTCTTATTGTGTTAGTTGTAATTATTCAGAACAGACGCTCTGTGATGTTTTAAATACTAATTTAATGTATTAATTATAAATATATACATATAGAATCAATTTTGTCGAAAAATATTGTTTTTGCGCTACCGGGATTCGATCCTGGATCTTTATTTCCAATCTGGATAAGTACACTACCAATTGTGACATCACAGAGCTGTGTTCTGAATAATTACAACTTCACAATAAGAATGTGTTCTCCTTAATAATGTACATTTCATTTTTAATTGAATATATATTAACGTATAGATATTGAAACAGCCACAAATGACACTACCGAAGCCGTCACATCTATAAAGTCGTAGATCTAGATCAGAGGTTCCCAAACATTTTTGTGTCGTAGACCCCTTGCCATGTTTTTCTGTTTTTGGTAGACCCACTGCTTACCTGATATTGATGTTTTGTAAATTTCTAATTGTAGTGAAGTTTAGTGTTAAAAACTTAAGCCGCAAAGCGAATGCCTACATCCTACAACTTACACAATTTTATAAACATATATAATAAATTTTTTAGTTCATAGGTACTTTTATAAATAATGTATATGTTTTTAATATTATAAGATTATAATGTAAGTAAATAGGTACTATCAGTGTATGTTGAGGTCCACTATCGTGGACCCCCAAATTTTTTTTCGCTGACGTAGACCCCCTGCAGGTCATCATAGACCCCCGGGGGTCGATATGGACCACTTTGGGAATCACTGGCTTGAATCATACTTTTGTAATAGATCGCAATCGGTGCGATTTCAAAATTCAACCTCCTCTACTTTTACATCTAACATCGGAGTACCTCAGGGATCTGTTCTCGGACCACTATTGTACATTTCAAATACAAAAGGTATATAATATGTAGTAATATCGTCAGGATTAAAATTGGCGAATGGATTGCACAAAATAGACTTCCAAAACAGAACTACTTTGGACAGCAACGCCTACAGGGTGGCCCAAAACAGTAAGAACATCTTCCGTAACACGTGAGTTATTTCTAAACATAATTAATTACAATTCTTAATACTTTTTTTTTGAATACTATTTAGACTGCCAAATTTTTTTTTCGCTGACGTAGACCCCTGGGGGTCGATGTAGACCACTTTGGGAGTCACCGGTCTAGATGTTGTTGTGGATAATTGAATGGATAACGATGTCGGCAGGATGCACGCAGGGGCACAGCGAAAGGTGAGAGTTGTCCACAAAATTCTTTCATTCATTCATTTTTTCATTCTTTCATTTTTTTCTTTCATTCGGTACGTCATCGGGCCAGAAAGCCGGGTGACCCCGACGAACGGAAAATATTATAATTCCTACCTACTGGGCCGGATGTGCGCGGGCGCCTACTTAATATTCAACTACAAATAATCTGATCCAATATTTCTCAGGGTAATGTACTCCGCTGCGTCACAACAGGCCGCTCGGTCCCGGGGTGAGTTGTATCGCGCGGCGCGGGGTCATCTGCGGCCGCGTTCGGGACAGCCGCGCGCCCTCACCCGCGTGCGAGGCGCCGTCGGGCGCGTTCAGACGCACCCGAAACACTACGGATTAGAACTTGCTTGTTTACAATCACGCCAGAGGGGCGGGCGGAGAGGATAGAGCGTCGCACATCCACATTCATACATTTTCTCATACAAGCTCGCCCGATTGCTGAGGCTTCTAAACTTATTTCTTAATTTTTTACTTTGTCATAAATAGATTTGCTAAGTGATCTCATATCCACTGCATTCAGTATACTTTTGTTCCTCTTTTGCCAGCTCCAGGCTTCCCTTACATATATCAGTGTGAACCGCTAGTCTTGCCTCAGTTGACAAATTCCCGTTAGGTATAATTCCATTAAAAGTGCCGTTTTCAAATAATGGAACGATTAAATGTATTAATATCAAAAAGGTAACAAATAGGTTCGAAAATTGTCGCTAAAATTATTTTTGCTGTAGCATAGTTGGATAATGCACCTTTCCCGGTTAGGAAAGAGATCCAGGTTCGAATCCCGGTGGCGCAACAGCAATATTTTTCGATAAAATTGATTTCATATGTATATCTTTCTAATTAATATATTTTTGGGGGTTAAGAAGGTGGTTAAATGAAATAAATGTTGTTTGGCGTGTTGAAGGTTTATTGTCTGTATGATAATAACAAGGAAGACATAGAATGAATACAGTGAATAAATGAAGATGTAGAAATGAAATGAATTGGCGGTTTTGCGCGGCGAGCGCGAGCCGGCAAGACCGCCGTTGTGAAACGATGGAACTGGGGAGACTGCTTTGTGGTGAATACTCGAGCCCGGCTTGTAGCAGCAGCCGGCAGCGCTGTCGCTAGCGTCGATGCCGACTGAGATGGCGGTGGATTTGAATTACGATCGCTACATATTTAATTCATATTTAAAATATTATATTAACCTTTACCATACCGTGATATAAAATACTCGCATGCAGCCATGCTGTCTACTCGTGTTACCGTAAGAAATTAGAGTTCTATTAGCCATTAAAATGTGAAAAAATGGTTAATGCCATAAATTTACTTTAAGTATTGAGTGTTAAATATTTAAAATCATTCATTCATTCATTAAATTCTGTACAGGAAATTTCATTGTATAATACAACCTTCCTTTTTATCTGTCTACATTTAATTAGTGAGAAGGAGACACCGTTATATTCGTACGTTTGTTATTGTTTTCACTGTGAAATTAATGTGTGATTTCTTTCTGTCTACGTATTAATGTTACAACGGAATGAATTTTAAAAAATAATTATTTTTGTACGATTTGCTTTACGTAATTGATTTTTCACTAGTCATTTCTAAGCGTAAATATTTTTCTTCATACTAACTAAAATATGAAGTATACGTAGCATATCCCAAAACTAAAATATGCCGCAACTCAAAATCAATATATTTATCGAGGTATCAAATTTTTTACCAATCTCCCCATCACAATTAGAACAATTACGGACTATCATACATTTGTAACTGAAGTTAAAAAAATATGTACACAGACTAACTGAAACATTAATTAACTCGAATATACTCCTTCTCTATACACGAGTCTTACTCTCATAGAGAAGAAACTAATGTTATAATATATATATATATATATATATTTACTAGATTATTGCGCAATAAATATTTGGGGGTTAGGACGGTGGTTAAATGAAATAAATGTGATTGGCGTGTTGAGGGGTGTTTATTGTCTGCATGATAAAAACAAGGAAGACATAGAATGAACACAGTGAATGAAAATGTAGAAGGTGCACGTGTGCATGAAATGAAATGAAGCGAGTTGGCGGTCTTGCTCGGCGAGCGCGAGCCGGCAAGACCGCCGTCGTGAAACGATGAAACTGGAGAGACTGCCTGGCGGTGAATGCTTCAGCCCGACTTTTCTTGCTTCCGTCATCAATCCTGGTATGCCTCAGCGTGAAGTGACGCGAAGCAATCACATTTATTAGCCGTAAAAACGAAATAAAATGAAGGCAGGAAATCGCGTGTCGCAAGCACATGCAGGTCTTTTTTTTCCCTTAGAGTCTACGATACTCTGAGTACTCTACACGCGGCTAGACCGCCAAGTCTACTGCTACAAGTGCATCAGCGCTAATCGCTTTGACACTTTTGCTAACTACCTTATTGTAATACATATACGTGCAGGTCGCTGACGGCGCGCCCATATAAACTCAACGGAGCCCCGACTCCAATCACACGGTGCACAACATCGTGTCCCATTTGTGTCAATCCTTATAAATATGTTAATAATTGTGTAAAGTGCTTACTTTCGGCGGCAAGACGCGATATTGATTTTATAAACACACTGTGACGGTTTTGTCTATGGCGTGAACCAAGTGACGTTTCATCTGTCGGCTGGCCCGTTTTGAAAATGCGAAAACAATAATATTTGATTTGTACATTTCTAGGTTCAACCGCTAGACTAACTATTTAGCGACTAGCATGTTTTTGTCGTAACAGAGGTGAATATATTACTATATAACGTGATAAACATAAGATACAATTATATTGCAAGTTTATTGTGAGGGATGGAGTAGACTACACCTCTGATGTATGCAGCATTGTCCTGGCTACTTTGCTAGACTGCCGTCTGTGTTCAAGTAGACAGTTTTTTTCCGTGCCGTTGTGGTGTTATTTAATTCAAGAACGATAAAGATTCGACAGGAATAAAAATATTGTTGTATAGTGTAGGCACTGTATAATGATTATGTTAGAATGTTGGATAGCGATGCTTCTGATTGGGTCCATATTTGTGTAATCTTATTGGAAGTGAACGATTTACAGTTAGTGTTGAGTGTGTTGTACAGTTTCGGAGCTAAAAACACGCAGAAACGTCGGTAAAATGTCGTTGTTGCTCTCGGAACTGTTCGTTGTTTGTCCATGATTTACTGTTTGGGGTGACATGGGCGGCTGGGTAGTCAGTGGTCGCACGCAATGTACTGATGAGGATGTAAGCTGCGCGGCATCTTTGAAATGATTTATCACAGCTGGAATTAAAGAAGTAAACTTCCGTCTTGTGGTATTAGTCCACGCGTGATGCAGTATTTTTCTTCTTCTCATTGTCTTATCATGGTTCACTGCGGCCCGGAAATCTATACATTAAACTGGCCAAAGGTCTTAGGTCCTTCAGTTATGGTGTTCGCTTGTTACTATTGTGTAAGTCCAAGTCTACAGTACAAGAATGTGAACCAACCTAATTGTACTCGCTGGTTTTCCATATTCTCTACATTCGGTTCACAGCAACTGCAGCTGGTTGTGTGTGGTGGGAAAATATCCCGTGGACTGTATCGATCAGAGGACGCAACGCGAATTGGAATTATGAAGGAAAATAAGAGCAGATGGATCTGGCCTACCTTGCTTTAAAGTCTTGGGTTGGACGTCGTCTTCACCTGCGGTCGACTAGCACGTTTGTCGTGCAGAACCGAGAGATCACCGCACTTCCGGCACTGTAAGAACGCAGCTTCTTCTTGGTCCGAACGTTACGCACGGTGCGGCTGAAACAGCGCAATCGAAAGTAATCAGTCGGCCAGAGCAGGACAGGTATAGATTAAGGTTTAGATATCGGATGGACAAAATGGTCAAAGAGTGGGTCAACAGTACGTGTCTTCAAATTTCTTGCTCACTGTCACCGGTATTTGTGATCAGCGCGCCCTACCTCTTGAACTACCCCACATCCTGTTTTATATCAAATTTGTTGTGATACGTTTGTGATTGTTGTACGATACACGATCAGTATTGTCATTTTACACCTAATTAATTCATTAACCTTCGGGTATCGAAAAATCGAAAATAGGATCGAGGACCGGAGCGGGGTACAAGCTGACCCCATTAAAATTTGCGTTTTAATGAAGTATAATGGTTTGAGCATGTTTTATCATATTTTTAATAACATTTCTTATACAATACGAACGAGTTACTACTAAGAAACCGTAGTATTTTGAAGTGTCATCACTCGTTAGTATCCGAGCAGAATGACGCAGCCGGATGTGCAGCGTTCGCGAACACACCGCGCACGTGCATGTCCTAAGTCAGCAAAGAGATCTAAGACGCGACTCATCCAAATACGTACGTCATGTCTGCTGTTACCTAATAAAGGGAATTAACTTATAAAATGGTCCCGATTGTCTATAGAAAAACATAATTTTCTCTACTTTTTACTGTCTAACTATATATTATTGTTTTATTCTTTGAGATATTTATGAGGATTACAATGAGTACCGGCTCAATATCATTAATATTTAATAAATAGCTCTAAAAATAAGATTTTTGAGGTTATGTTGTGTTAATACCTACTCTAAAAACGTGTGTGATGCAGACATCGCCCATAAACGACGCCCTGTAAACTACAGGGTGAATATTATGTTCCAGGCCGATGTTGTTTGGCCGTCATTTTGGTTTGGCAGACATTTGTCAGTTCGCATTTGGTAATCGCAGAGAGTAGATGATTATAATTTATTATGGAGTATCTAACGCCTCAACAACGTGTTGAAGTCATTAAAATAAACACAAACAGGACTTTTGAAAAAAAAAATCACTTCAACTAATAAACAAAACAGCCATTATTGGGGCACCGAAAATCCTCAATTGATACTCCTACGATTTTTACACCCGCGCAGAGGTTACTGTATGGTGGGCCACGCGGAATCATTGGACCCTATCTCGTTCAAGATGCAAGAGGCAATGATGTAAAAACATATTGGGCCTGCAATAAATACTTGTGATTTCAAGAGGACGGTGCCACCTCACACATAACCCGAGCTACGCTTGAAATCTTGATCAATGAAACAACATCGACCTGGAACATAATATTCACCATATATATATTGAATGTTATTCAAATCTGAATCTCTAGGTCCTGGGGTTGTGCGTGCTGGGCCCAGGGTCGGGGGAGGGTCAGGAAATGGACCTGGTCTGCACTGCCGAGTCCGAGGCTGCAGCAGGGAGCAGTCAGGACGTGGAAGTGTTCCGTGTAGAGGTGCGTGCGTCAAGTCCCGATCTAGAGGCAGAGGGAATAGAAGATCACAGAAATTTTTACCTAAAGACTGGTTAGTTGATATTGTGTATTTGTTTTATTTATTAGACTCTATTGACATACATGTTTTAGTTGTAACAGAGGTGAATATATTATAATATAACATGATAAACATAAGATACAATTATATTGCTGGTAGTTTATTGTGTGGGATGGAGTAGACTCCACCTTCGATATATACAGCATTGTCCTGGCTGCTTTGCTAGACTGCCATCTGTGTTAAAGTAGCCAGTTTTTTCGTGCTGTTGTGGTGTTATTTAATTCAAGAACTATAATGATTCGACAGGAATAAAAATAAAAATAGAGAGAAAGAAAGTGTAGTGAGATTGTTGTAGAACTAGTGAATTATTAGTGTAGGCACTGTATAATGATTATGTTAGAATGTTGGATAGCCATGATTCTGATTGATCTCTACTCAATTGGGTCCAGATTTGTTGTAATCTTATTGGAAGTGAACGATTTCCAGTTGGTGCTGAGTGTGTTGTACAGTTTCGTATCTAAGAACATGCAGAATCTTTGATAAAATGTCATTGTTGCTCTCGGAACTGGCGTGCAGATGTTCATACTTACAATTATAACAGATTGTAAAATATATTTAATGATTACATACGTCGTGCATATCCTTATTGGTGGATACCTGACTAAATTACTAGTCGAAAATGTTCAATGAATATGTGCCTTATCTCGACCATTGCAGAGATAAACGCATATCAAAAATTAAAAAAATCGTAATTATGTGATTAATTGAAATATTTGATCGATTCCAAATTATACATTGAATACACACAATTAAATGCTATCGAATTTGGAGCGGCTAGAATATTTTTTGTTAGATGATTTAGGGCCTGAAGCAATGATATAGATTAATAATGGATACATTTTATGTAGACTTAAAGCTTACCACGTGTATCGCACAGAATCACTCGCCGAGTAGGCGCAATATTAATTGATACGATAAGACACGTGTTGATAATTTAAAGGTGTAATCATCCGCGTGGCGCCAAAAAACCCGCGGGACAGATTTTGGAAAGCAAAGACGTCTTAGAAGAACGTCTCAAGCGGCGGGCTGTCGCCATATTAGGTACTTGCAAAATGACTGTATGTATTGTAATGAATTTGAATATAAACAAGAGTATTCTGCTGCGGCAGGTATTCTCCATTTTGTCGCTGTAGTGTGGTTATATTAAACATATTTTGTGTTTCATTTCTTTCGACCTCATTATCATCATCGTCTTCGCCGATTGAAAGAAGCTGAGATCGACGAACTACCATTGTTTCCTCATTTCCTGTACGGAACATCATGATTTTGTAAAAATTTCAAACAATATTTTCGCAACTGAGGAGAATTTGCACATATTCACCCATAATAATACAGGCAAAGCCTCGACCATGGCGCGTATTACAATGGCGAAATGCAGGCCCAATCTAAAAGAGACAATTGAATGAAGTAATCGAACAATTTAATGAATGATTTAAAGGTAGTTACCGTTATTCACACGGTTTATTCAAAAAAGTTACAAATCGATATGTGACCAGAAACACGATTAAACACCATGTGGTGAATGGTGGAAGAGTGGTGAGTGGTTGTTCCTCAAAAAATGTCATTCTATGGCCATTTCACCATATCACGAATTATCTTCTTCATTGCTTTGCTCTCAATGAGGGCAGTCGTGATCCTGGAGCTGTGGCTAATTGGCTGATGCTTGTGCGTTCCTGGAGTGGACTCTGCATCGAAGTTCAGGAGATCCAATTCCTTCCACACTTTCTTGGATCTGAAGGTTCAGAGGCGTATAGTTGAGAATATACGCTCGGAGTATACAGTTTTCGTTGCGCGCAGTCCAAGAATGTTTTTTTGGTTTTGCTTCGGTTTTGATTAATTTGATTAATTTTCCAATTGTTTATATTTGGTCTTTTCAAATTGTCGCCCAAAATGACAAACAAAAATCACTGCAGAAGACCGTATTCTGGTCAAAAATTTGCGAATTGAAAAACGTCGGGGTGCTAGGAAAATGATCAAAGAGCTTTAAAACAAAGCCTGGAGCATAATTGGACATTACAGCCAGAAATACAATCAACTTTCTTCGTCGCGAGGATGTTAATTTCATCGAGCCAGGCGTGTGGCCACCGAACAGGCAATATGGGGTGTTTTGATGATTTCTCATTAGCTAAATATTGTGCAAAAATAATTATATTAAGTTTTGAAATATTATATATAACATTTTTACGCTCAGACTTCCGAGGAACGCTCAAATTTATTTTGTCAACTGTGATATAATCAGATTTAATTTTTTTTAAATAATTTGTTGTAATTTTCAGAATCCGACATGGCGTGCATCACCAAAGAAGTGGACTCGACATCCGCCTCCGGGATTGAGAAAAAAAAACGCGGCCATCGGAAACAAATAATCGAAAACATAACAGAGTGTCCCGAATGCGGTAAAACCTTCCTGACGAAGTACATTTTGAAAGAACACATGCGAATACACTCGGGAGAGAGACCGTTCGCGTGCTACGAGTGCGGTCGCACCTTCACGAAGATTTCCAATTTGAAATGTCACACCCTGACGCACACGGGAGAGAAGCCGTTCGCGTGTAACGAGTGCAGTTATGTGTGCTCTCAGAGACCGTATTTGAAGAAACATATGCTGACGCACACCGGCGAGAAACCCTTTTCGTGTGATGCATGCAGTTATACGTGTTCGCAGAAGAGCACGCTGAAGAGGCACGCGTTGACACATATAGGCAATAAAACGTTCACGTGAACTTGTGTTATGTGTGTTAGTATGTTTACTAGGGGCTGGGGGCAATGTTAATATAATAATAAAAATATAAATATGAATTTGTCGATCGATAACGAGACTAGCTGTGCACAATGAAGTTAAGCTTGGAATTGTCAAGAAAATATCGAAAAGCAGCTAATTTTGTAATTAAACGGATTACTAATATTACAAAATACACTTTGGTAGATTATTTATGCCGAAATAGGGTGGCTGAAAAAATTTATTAATATTTTAATTTATCTTGTACTTATAGAGGATATAACAATAATTAACAGAGCAACCATTATATATAACATTTTAAATATGAATTAAATATATTAATTATAAAGATATACATATAAAATCAATTTTATCGAAAAATATTGTTGTTGCGCCACCGGGATTCGAACCTGGATCTCTTCCCTAACCGGGGGAGGTGCTTTATCCAACTAAGCTACAGCGACATTACTTTTAGCGACAATTTTTCGACCTTATATGTTCCCTTTTTGATATAAATACATTTAATCGTTCCAAATATGTTCTGAATAATTACAACTTCACAATAAGAATGTGTTCTCCTAAAAAAAATATTTTTTTTTTTAACAATTTAAAAAATAATTAGATAACTAACGGACGCGGGCTTTGCAGCTTCGCTCGCTATGTGGTATTCGTGGCCGCGTCCGGTCGTCTCGTGATGGACGGCCTCCGGTCCTCCGTTGTGAGCAGCAGGAATATCCGCAACTTGTCTCGTGTATAGGCGGGGTCCTCGGATGCCTTCCTGGAGGCACATCGCAGCTTCCTGGCGGCTTCGTTTCAAGGCAAAGTGGCGGTTGGTATGGAGCTACCTGGCGGCCGGCGGCACCTCGGAGCAGGTCCGGTGCGTTCGATAGGCGTGGAGCGAGAGAGTGGGGGGGCTTGCATTGCACGGCGCGCGGCCCGCACAGAAATATTAAATAATAATTTAAAATTCGTGCCGAAAATAATATTCGCAATACGTGAACGTCACACGTGAGATGCGACCGTAACAATCGTATAACATTCATCCAATCAGTATAATGAGTTATTTAGTCTCGACATCAGTGACGAATGCCGTTGCTGAACGTAGACTAAGTTGACAGAAGAACATTTCCATAGATGGAGCATTGTGTGCGAATTAAACGATGACGCACCATAAACTTTTTTGGAAGCCAAAGAAAAATATATATAAAAAGTATTATTATTTTGTGGTCTTGTGATGTCTACCTTGATTTATCTGCCGCGAGACCTAGCGCGGCTTGCATTCTCTGTTTTTTTTTATGAAGATTATCCTTCTCATCGATATTAAAACACTCCAAACACAGAGTGCACTTATTAAGATGCATTAATCTTTTGTGTCCATTGCTGACAATTGACGCAATTATTAACCGTGTGGTGCGAAGCGGGGTATAGAAACACCCCACAGCATATTCATACAAACGATAATAAAAAGTTCATGACGGGCGACGTGGTCCCAACCGCCTCGCCGGACATGTCACTGCCATTGTTCGCATGTCTTACGGGGTACCGGGTTCGACGAACCCCCTGCCCCACCATCGGTAGTATGCCTTTGAGGCATGAGAAATTTTATCATTAGAATTATAACAAATTTAGTAACAAGCTGCTTTAATGATCAGGTTGCAGGAAACTGCTAGCTGGCGCAGTGAGATTAATCCTCTAGGAGGACGGATTTTGGACGTTTATATATAGATTGTTCTCTTGTCTATATATAGATATCGCTGTCTCCCTCGTTCGCATCTGTAGTATGAGGCTACCCAATGCATTAGTTAGAGTGAAACAAATAATAAGCACATTAAGTTAAAGTTTAAAGACATAGGGGTATGATATCGATATGCGCAGGTGTATGTACTGCGCGAAGATCATTGAATAACAAAAAATGATAAAATTTCAGTGAAGATTACAAAAAATATGAACGAAATCGTTTTTATAATTATTGAGTTATCGAGTTTAAAGCGATGTACGGGGAATGTGAATACCCCGCTTCGGGAAGGCAGGGTTAATAAATTGTAATTGTGTAATAATAAATAAAGACTTATATTATCAACTTAAGGAAAATACTGTGTTGAATATGTAGCGACCATAATTCAAATCTACCGCCATCTTAGTCGGCATCGACGCTAGCGACAGCGCTGCCGGCTGCTGCCACAAGTCTGGCTCAATTCACCGCCAGGCAGTCTCTCCAGTTTCAGCGTTTAACAATGGCGGTCTTGCCGGCTCGCCTTCGCCGAGTAAGACCGCCAATTCATTTCATTTCATCATTTCCTACATCTTCATTCACTGTGTTCATTTCTATCTGTCTTCATTGTTTTTTATCATTTGTCACAATAAAGCTCAACACGCGCCAATCACATGTATTTCATTTAACCACCGTCCTAACCCCCAAAAATATAAAAAAAGATCTTTTATTACCTACCAACATTTATTCAGTGTTTCCTAAAACGAACATTTATAAAAGGAGGTCTGTCTGATCGAGAAGTCCAAAAAGAATGGCAACATCGCTCGGAGATATGCCAATCGTTGAGCAAACGCACGCGAGGGAAATTACCAAACTGCTGAAACATGTTGCAGCGAAAACAATGGAGGCCTTTATTCAGCAGTGAATAAAAAATCAGCTGATGTTGATATTGTAAATGTACCTCGTAGTTAAGGAAGATCTCGTCTTTTTTTATCCCAGCAGCCTCTACACTGTTCTGGCAGTCTTACGATACACCTGGCCGCGGATTCTGCCTTCTGCGATCATCATAATACCAATGAGAGCAACATTTTAATAAAAATATTTCGAATATGAATTAAATATATTAATTAGAAAGATATATTCATATAAAATCAATTCTATCGAAAAATATTGTTGTTGCGCTACCGGGATTCGAACCTGGATCTCTTTCCAAACCGGGGAAGGTGCATTATCCAACTATGCTACCGCGACGATATTTTTAGGGACAAATTTTCAAACCTTTTTGATATTAATACATTTAATCGTTCCATTATTTGAAAGAGCCATCTACCTTATTTTTACCTTTGAGAAATCTGACAGCAGACACCAGAATTATTAATTAATTTTTAATAAAATTTTGGACACATTGATACAATTTTATTTTTAGAACACATTCTTATTGTGAAGTTGTAATTATTATTTGTATATCTTTCTAATTAATACATTTAATTAGTATTTAAAATGTCACAGAGCGTCTGTTCTGAATAATTACAACCACACAATAAGAATGTGTTCTCCTAAAAATATTTCGCGTTACAATTTTCTACACTTAAAAATGAGGTTTTAGATTCATTTTAGTTTGGGTCCCGTTGTTGGTGCCGACCCCATGCCCGGCCTTCGACTAGACAAAGAACGATGTAGTATTTCGCATCTCATGGTATTTCCTGAAGCGAAGTAACGCGCTCGATCCTCCGGACTGAGATGCACACAGAAGCGGACAGCGTCGACTGAACTAATAAAACAATATTCTTAAGTTTAGTAGTGATTTATTTTAGTTTACCTATAAGTATTGTGTTAGAATAAGGCGGCACTGTACATAAAGTGTCGCGCCTAATTAATTTGAAATACTTAACTTCCAGTAAATTGTTTAGAGGGTTTTTTATCAGAATTTTTTACCCTTCCAATTCATGTATCAATATAAAACACTTATGACGTTTATTACAATAAGCTAGTTAGTAAAAGTGTCAAAGCGATTAGCGCTGATGCACTTGTAGCTGTAGATTTGGCGCATGTAGAATACTCAGAGTATCGTAGACTCTAAGGAATTGGAAAAAATGGGTTACATCAAATTAAAATAAATAATTATTACCTAGCATCTGACTAAACAATGTTAAAAAACCGTTTTCTAATTAAAATTTTAAATTTTGAAACGACAAAAATAATTGTAATAAAAAACACAACCAAGATAATACTAATTATATTCACAAGACTGGCTTTGCAAAGCTCTAGCCATTCGTTATAAACGAATAAACTGTTCTTTGTCTATGGTACACGTTCAAGTGTCAACGTTTGAATGGCCGAGCTCGCCGAGCATAGTATTAATTCTGATATTAATCGCAAATTCTTCATCCCCCTCGAAGGTAAGTCAATCTCTAAGCAGGCTGTGGTAGCCGGGCACGCTTTTGTTTCTAGCCTGGCGGCAATTGGAGCTTTTGAAATGTTGTTATTCGTAGAATGATATAGTACATTACGTAAAATTTTACCTAATGCATAGAAAAAGTCGCCATTTTAAAATTATCCGCTCACAGAGCACGGCGGTATGCGAGTGTGTTAGTCTAGAATATACAGGCCTACCGTACGTCCCGGTTTGACCGGGATTATTCCGGTTTCACACAGAATAGGCTCACCGTGAGGCCTAAAATGAAAACAAGCTTTGGTCAACCCTTCTATGTTTATGTTTTTGGCCCCCAAATTGTCGATGGACAAACTCAAACACCATCTCAGGAGCTGGTTATTGGGCGTTGGCAGAAAGGAAACTGAGCAAAGATTTATGGAAATATATCACATGCACAGAACATCATTTATAGTATTATTAGAATCGGTGTTAACTTTCTAGAGATGGATATTTTTTTATTATTTTTTTATTTATTTAATTTAGCGAAAATACAATGGCAAAATAAATTCAATTTTTAAATATATGGTTACATACATACATGGTTTGTCTTTCGCTTACCTTTCCAAAAAAGAGACCAGCCCTTGTGCTCGGAGAGGGAGTTACACTACAATAATTGTATACAATACCTTACATATTCTATTCATTGTCCATTTGTGTGCTTCTGAAGTATTCTGTCATATTGTTTATTGTCCAATTATGTGTTTTTGAAGTGTTCATTTAGTTTCTTTTTAAACTCTTTTATATCTTTTATTTCTTTAATTTGTGTAGGGAGGCCATTGAAATTTTTTATCCCTAAATATATATAATTTTGCTGATAGTGTTAGGTGTTACATTTACGGATTTTAAAGTTATTTTTAAACCTTAATGATGTGCTTGTTTCAAATTTTCTAGTGTTCTTTTCTTTAACTAATTGAGGTTTTTTTGTAAATGTTTTCTATTTTGGGAACTGGGAATTTCGCAAAAAGTGTTTGTGTTGAAAAAGTTGATCTTTTTTTAATATCACTTTAATAATTATTTTTACTGAGTTCATTATATTATTGTATGCTCCTCCCCACCAAATTATTCCATATAAATTAAACAATGTTATTACTCTCTTTGAGTTTATTAGCACTACTTGAGTTTTGAGAGAACATAAACTCTCATCGACAGGTGAAGTATTAAACTGATTACACATAAATATAGGAGACAAGGCTTAGGTGGTAGACGTTAGTGATGAGAAAGAATGCTACTCTTGACTCACTAGTGTGACTGTGATTAGTATTCTATAATATCGTGATTGAAAACTGTGATCACAATCACAGTTTCATTATTAATACGCGCGCGCCATGATTGTGTGTGTGAATGCCGCACCGCCGGCGCGCGTGTGTCTCTTTCTCTGCGCGTTCATCGACGTAATTGTTTAACCTATATACTAGTGATGTACCTTATAGCGTATTGTAATTAAAGTATAATTGTTACATAGTCTATTTCTTGGATCTTCACGTTTCGAGGTGTACATTGAAGACGTACTAAGAAAACAAGTACGTAACACATAATTTATTAAATCATTATTAAAAAACAGAAAGTTTAAATTAAAATTTACATCTGTATTAGATTTGGTTTTTTTCCTCTTTCTTTTGTGTTTGTTAATTGTAGATTTCGCGTTTCTGTCGCACTGTGTGTGGAACAGATAAAAGAAGTTGAAACTTCTACAACGGTTTCGGGAAAGCGCCCGATTTATTAGCGATGCACGATATGAGCTTATAATTTCTGACTTTACGTCTAAATTGTACTCAAAATTATTTATGGTGTGATATTTGTCCCGATTATAATAAACCTACTTAAATCATTTTCATCTAAACTGGTATATTTTCAGAATCCAGAGGTGAGGAATGTAACTATCTGGAGGTAAGGTAGAAATCTGTCATGGATAACGTTAACCCGTGTATTTCTGTCGTCAAGTCTGAACCGAGATCTCCTGTAAACAGCGATGACGACGAAAGAGGTGAAGCACTCTTTATTGAAATAGATATACCACACCCAGAAGTCAAGACTGAACCTCTGTATCCGTTCAGCTACGAGTTCAACACTAGTGTGAAGTCTGAACCGAGGCAGGCTACGAAAGATGGCGTGTTAGATCACGATCTTAAAAATGAAACTGTAGACCGTCGTATCATCAAGAATGAAACAGGACAGGGAGAAGGAAATGGAGAATCTATTCTCGATGCGAAAATAGATACAGCATCAGATGTCAATACAGAACTACACAATGTAGGTGGTACATTGTATCATGATATTAAAATAGAGTCTGCTAGTTCATACGATTCTGTACCAGGGCGTGAAATGCTCAATACGAACATCGATATATCAGATCCGGACATCAAGAAGTCATGTTTGGAGCACCGCAGAAATGAAGACCAACTTGCTGGTAAGGTTGCACACAAGCATATTGTTTCTTTTCTACGGTATATATCTCGAGAGTTATAACCCTATGTATGTTTAAATTTGTGAATTGTGCAATGGATGCAAATGGTCCGACAATTCCGGTCGTAAATCGGAATCACCGTAAGATGTGGGGAGAATAGGGAAACGCGGTACTGGGGGAGGTCGGTGAGGGGATACGGATTTAGAAGAAGGACCAGTGATCTCGGGGAACCGGGTTTCGGAAAGACTGCTCGCCTTACATTGAATATGACGCCTCCGCAAATCCCCACGGTCGTTGCCGAAATCACACAATAATTGCACGCGGATGAGCCGATCTCCGCTCCCGATTGAAGACGGCGATGTCAATGTGTCAATCCACGGCACACACAAACAACAAACACTATGATCACACGAAACACAGTGTCGATGCACTGCAGCTGAAAGGGTCCACGCCAGCGTATCGAGATGTCGAGATCGAACACAATATCGCTCAAGTTGACGTCTGCTGTGGGCAAGCATTGCGATAGGTCATGGGTAAGGAATTTGGACGCGGGCATGTGACAACAATAATTTTACAAGGCGTCAAAGTGTGTTTTCCAAATACGCAACAATTTGTATGTCTTGTTTATTTTATTCCATGTATAATATTTTTCTCTGCATATTGTTATACTGTTATGAAATGTTTTTGCTTATTTCGAATAGAAGTTTTGGGACAGACTAGGGTTTTGTGATGGCTGCTGCGCGGCTTCATTTTGTCATGTGCGAGACGATATTGAACAGATATAATAAATTTCGTTGGTTCATACAAAGTGATTGTTAGTTTATTTAATATAATGTGTCAAACCACAAAGTGATTGCTTTCTACGAAAATATTTATCTTTGATGTAAAATACATTTAAAATTGTTTTTATGGATAAATTTGAATTTTGAAACTCTAAATTTTTTAATAAAATGTTACCTTTTTTACAGAACGCACACATTCCGCTCACGAAGACGTAAAGCCCCGAGCGACCACTCGAAGAAAATTAAATAAGCAAAAAAAATCAAATGCGCACGTGTGTCAAAAATGCAAAAAAAAATTCAAGTCGATCAATGATTTGAAAAAACATTATCACACTCACATGGCAGACAAACTCTTTTCATGTTCCGTGTGTGGTTATACATGTAAACGGAAAAATGGTCTCACGAGACACGAGATCACGCACACTGGCGAGAAGCCGTTCTCGTGTGCAGTATGCACTTATAAATGCAATCGTAAAGGTAGTCTAAAAATACACATGCGCACTCATACTGGTGAGAAACGCTTCTCTTGTTCGGACTGCGCATATTCGTGTAATCAGAAAACAGTTTTAAGGAGTCATATGATAACTCACACGCCGAAGAAACCCTTTTCATGTTCACACTGCTCTTATAAGTCTATTTTTAAAGCAGCCTTGACGAAGCACGTGCTCATACACGCTAGGGATAAACCTTTCTCCTGTAAACACTGCGCGTATACGTGCAACCAGAAAGGAGTGTTAAAAAGACATATGCTGACGCACACTGGAGAGAAACCGTTCTCGTGTACAAGCTGTTCTTATTCGTGTAGCCAGAAAGCGATATTAAAAAGGCATATGTTTATTCATACCGGTGAGAAACCTTTCTCTTGTTCACTGTGCACTTATACTTGCAATCTGAAAGCAATCTTGAGAAGACACTCGCTTACTCATACTGACGAGAAGCCGTTTTTGTGTTCGCATTGCAGTTACGCTTGTAATCAGAAGGAAGGCTTGAAAAGACATATACTTACACATTCTGGAGAGAAATTGTTCTCGTGCACACAATGCTCGTATAGATGTAATCGGAAACCAGATTTAAGAAGACATTCGATAATTCACACAAGAAAATAATCCGTCACGTTTGTTTTATACATTTATATAAGAAATATGAACTTAGGACGCGTATACACGGATGCAACACTGGTCACACGTGAAGGTCAGGTGTTAATTGTGCTCCGATAGAATAAAACATGCAACCAAAGACAGTACAATAAAATAAAAATATGTACTAAATTTCTGTTATGTGGAAGGTATCAAGCGAGCGAGGCTCTCGCAGATACAGTGGGAATATTTCGGACGTCACGCAACGACTATACACACGTTGTACTCGGCACGCGAGAATGCGCTGGCAGCAGACACAGTCAATGAAGGAGTTTTGTGCCATGATCGAAATTCGCAGAAAACACTGAAGAATTTTAGTATGTTATCTCTCCATTTAATTAAGGTAATTATTAAGTTAAAGATAGACCCAACGATATTCATTAATTAGATATTTTTTCTGTAGAAAAAAATACAATATGATCTCATTTTAATAGATTTAAATTACTCCCAGTAACATATGTGACAAAAAACAGTGTTAGTAAATTTTGTAACATTTTTTTATATACTCATTTAGTGTTTTATTTTCACCCTAATCACTACAGGGATCGGTACCTGGCGCCTCCTAATTATTTTGTAATAAAAAGGTTTGTAGATGCGACGAATATCACATGCTAAGCCAGTACTCTGCCGTGTTAGCTATTGCCATATAAGCACAGACCAGTAAATGAATAGACATGAAATAAAGTGTACATATCGGAGAGGGGCTTGGAACATTAGTTGCAGGACGAGGGGCATTTAAACACATTCTTGGTGGAAACATAGACATTTATGACACATTTGTGCAATAGTAAAAGTAATAACAGCGTTTAAATTTTCGTTCCAATCGACTCATATATTTTTAAAATATCGCGAAGCTATTCGATTGCGTAAGCGGTAGTAAAGTAATCACGCTGGTCACACCGAATTGAAAATATTGAAACAAGGAATATAGAAAGGGGGGTTGGAACATTAGTTGCGGGACGAGGGGTATTTTATACACTTTCTTTGTGGAAACATAAATCCGATAGTTTATGATACATTTGTGCAATAGTAAAAGTATTAACAGCGTTAAAATTTTTGTTCCAATCGAATCATATATTTCATCCTTTACTTCTGTTGCCATCTACACTTGTCTCGTATATCTTTATTACCATTTTCTCCTCATTCACCCGTTACACATGACTAAACCATCTAAATTCTTTACCTTATCATAAATAGATCTGCCACATTTACGCCTAAGTGATCTCACTTCCATTGCATTCAGTCTACTTTCGTTCCTCTTCTGCCAGCTCCTCACTTTCATACATCAGTATCTGTACCAGCACTCCATCGTGTGCAGCTAGGACATCCCGGCTGAAAAGTCTCAGGTAAGGTTCGGGAGGTCTAAAGTTCGACTAATGTGAAATAACGATAGCTAATGTTCGATAACCGAACAAGTACTAGAAAAAGCAAAAGATGGCTGGTCAAGGTGAAAATCATTAATGGTATGATTGACTGCCCTCAGATTGTTGGTCTGCTTGACTTTCACGCACCATTGAGGTCATCGAGACACAATGCATTGTTCAATTACAGTGGAAATGTCAGAACTCATGCACTAGCTAACTCCGCAGTCTCCAGAATGCATTATCTGGGGAACAAATATGCGAAGGTTGTCGACATTTTTGCTATAAATTTAACTCTTTATAGGACTACATTATTACATTTTTTTGTGTTTAACTCAATGGTGACGGATACATTGCTTTACTTCACATTTTATATTTATTTTTAATTTTGATTATGAAATAATATGTAGATATTATATAATTTTTTTCTTTGTGTATTATTACACTTCTGGTGAAATTTTCTGTTATAATTAATAATAAATATAAAAAAATGTAAATTGATGGTATAAAATTTTCTAACGCCAAATTGTTAACGCTATTTTTGTGGCAAATGTTAAAGAATTTTAGTAGCATAGTAAGAGAATTTTGATAATAATTAGAATCTCTTTTGGCTGTCGTTTGACAGAATTAAGTCTCCATCCGTTCAGATGCTTTAAAAAATATATTATTGTCTATGGGCTCATTTGACAAGCACGATCCCAATACAGTTCTAGCCCTCGGCGACTGTTCGCGTCTACATCTATGACATTCCGCCATTTATAGTGACGCGGAATCCGTGCCCAATGGAGGATGATCTAAGTGACAGCGGCAACCCTTTGATTTTCGCTCTACTTCAACGGTGAGTCGATCTAATACCCGGCCAGATTTCCCGCGCAGGCTCCGGTAGCCGGGCGACCTCTCAATGTCATCGGGCCGGGTATTTTGGAGGACGCGTTTTGAGGTTAGGAACATTTCCGAGATTAATATTTGACAGTTGTGTATATTTATTTATTGTTTTAGAAACGGTGTTCGAAATCCGCCGTAGATCTGACGCAAAAGACGTTGACAGGACGTCAATTTAAATAATTTTCTACCTTTATTAAAGTTTACAAAATTCTGAATATAAAAATTTCATATTTTCGTAGAAAGCAATCACTTTGTTGTTTGACATATTAGACTAAATAAAATACAATCATTTTGAATAAAATCACGAATTTTATTAAACGCCAACCGGTATCGTTTGCAACGCACTCTTATTGTATTTATTGTTAGTTTTTAATACGCCCTGACGAAGCTTGAGCTAAGCGAAACTAAAATATCCATTCACAACTTGAAATTGAAACTTCAAGCCAACGTGTCTTTGCAAAATTATCTAAGCTTGACGTTCAAGAGAGATTTTATACTATTTACAAGTCATGATCTAATTAAAAATTTCGAATATTGAAATAAGATTAAAATGTGAGTTCTTTGATAAATTTGATCAGTTTGCCTAACTTCCCATCACGCCGTTACTGCGTAGAGGTAGGCAGAGATGATAGAACGCCATAATTCTCTCCCGGCATATCAATATTCACCTTTATCACAGACAGTAAACGAATAGACATGAAATAACGTCTACACGTGGGAGAGGGGTTTGGAACATTAGTTGCGGGACGAGGGGCATTCTACACACACTCGGGACACATTTATACAAAAGTAAAAGTAACGTATTTTTTACATTAATGCATATTACATTGTCAGCGTTTAAATTTTCGTACCAATTGAGTCATATTTTTAAAAAAAATCGTTGAACTATTTGATTGCGTTAGTGGTACCAAAGTGATGAAAATATTGGGACAGAAAATCATGTCTTGTTTTATATGAGGAATTAACTCGGGTATGAGTGACTCGTTGGAGCTCCTTAGGTAGGTAGTTAGGCCGGTCTGCGTGAGTGGGACTCCACCTACGCGCCTACCTCTCACTCTCCACACCTCGTGTTTTACAACTCCGTTAGTCTGTCCGTGTAAGTGTGACTCAATCCATTTTGTGTCTCGTCCACTGTCCCTCTTTTGGGAGTGTTTTTGACGAATGGATCCCTGAGTGTCTGCCTTTAACTACTGCACCTTAATTTTCCATCTGTATGTAAAACCATGTTCTATGGATTTATGTTTTATGATTTTTTTAGCACTTAAAGGACGCTGGAGGGCCTAAATTTTAAATCTTAATAGCTAATAACCACATTGAATTTCTTTTCCTTTTTCGTTTTGTTTATACTTAAATATGTAAGTGAATTATAGTCGCGTATTTTATTAGGTTTTAATGAGTGGGACCGACAAGCTTCTACACCGGTTCATTTTATTATGCACGTTCGTCGATTCCTGAAGCTACTGACAAGGCCGTCTTCCAATATCTGCTCTGCCTGATCTTGTCAGACCTTTCTCAGACGCCCGCTTTTCTTTTTGTCTTCAACACTCGCTCGTAGATATTGCGTACATTTGTGATCCTCAGTCCAACACCCCCTGGTAGGTCACGGCTATCTTCAAAATTGTTCTCCTCATTCATTTGCTGATTGCCAGTGAATGAATGGCGATTCTCGCTTACCCAGAACTGTTCTGTTCAGCTCCCGTAAGTAAAAGAAAAAAATTAACTAATTAATACATCTGTCAATATTGACATCTATTTTTGCTTTCAGCAAAAAAACAATTAAAAATCACCACAACCGATGGAAGACAGAGACTCGGCTAAACGAGCCGCCGCCGCAGAGAGGAAGAGACAGTGGCGTCAGCGGCTGAGAGACAAAGAAACTCCCGAGGAAGCCGCGTCGCGGCGGGCCCGGGCCGCCGCTCGGGTGCAGCGGTCGCGCCAGTCGAAGCGCGCCCGACAATCGACAGAGGAGCGGGAGGCCCAGCGCCTTCAGGAAGTCGCCCGGATCCAGCAGATGAGGATCGGCCAGCGGGCCAGGGAAACTCCGGAAGAGGCGGCGTCACGGCGCGCGGAGGCCGCCGCTCAGAGGCAGCGATCACGCGCGTCGTGCTATCCCGCTCTTTCCAGTTATGAGAGCGAGGAGTCTGCTCGCGATTATGGTGCGATGAGTCAGTTCTGCCATTCTTCTATTTCTAGAGCTTATCCGATTAAAGAAACATGTTTTATTTGTACTAACTTCAACGGACGTTGGCTGTCATCGGCTCGGAAAGGCTAAAGTATTGCTTTAGGTTTTTCTGCCGTGACGTTCTCCTTCCAATAATCTTTCCTTGCATTATTCGGTGCAAGATCTCATCACCATCCATTATGGTCCCTCATGACTGAGGATCGCGATCTACATATCCGACGGGTGGAAGATCTTCCTCTTCCTCGAGGACCACCCCGATAACCTTCTCCAGACTATCTACCCTTCTCGCAAGATGCCCAACAAATTGAACTATTCGTCTCAGGCAAATAGTTGAAAGCACAACATCTCAATGACATCAATCTGTATTCTCTCCCACGATTCCAAACCGTATAGAAATATAGAATGCAGAGACTGTAGAAGTTTTATCTTCGTTGTCTTGCAATTACCGATTGTCTGAAATGAAATTTACCGTCGTCAGTTATTATGGGCTCGAGATAATTGAAGTCCTTGACAACTTTAATGTCTGTAAGGGCATCTGCTCATGTCTCTTCACATGTCGGAGATATTGAAGATATTCAGTATCTTGCAACATGGCTTTAAGTTAACGTTGTTTGTTTCTTGTTCTTCAATATCAAGTTCAAGTTCATCGGAACGGAGCGCCATCCATTCCTTGACATCGCCTCCGTGGTCCAGTCTACCTCATGCAGCTCTGTCTTGGCATCTTCCCAGTCTCGATTCTGTTGGAAGCTTTGTGCGTGTTGCGGGGCTCACTACTGTTATGCTCACTTCAGTCTTCCTCAGGATATCTTGGGCGGTAGACCGTTCCCGAAGTTCCAGGTTGTTTAATCGTATCCATTCTCCGGTCAGGTTAGGTTAGATTAGTTTAACATAAATTGCTAATGTTTCTGATCACATTCCACCAGATCTTCTACCAAATAGACCAAACGCATCTCAAAGCGAAGACAGCGTTCGTCTTTGTGCGAGTCAAACACCTACGATAGCTGTAATATATATCCTTTTGTGCTGATGCAGATAGTCTCTTTGTGTGCGGGATTGGGTCGACGGAGTAATACTCGAACTTTGTGACAATAGTATTTAATGTGAAAGCCTCTATATAATTTAGTACACGTCAATATTATGTGTTATCCGTTTATCTCTTTCACGCGCGTCACCTTGCCAACATTGCGCGCGTCTCGTATTCGTTCCATAGATACGTCACAATAGCAATAATCACAGTCCTGTGTTTTCTATTGGTAATAAGACCATGTAGGAAGACAGATCACATTGTATGTTCTTGCTCGGTCTCTATAAATTACTCGAGTGTTTCTTGATAACGGACTGAATCCGACGGCGTCTGGATAGTTTCTGTCAAGTTAAGTGGCGTCTCCGCCAATACACAGCAAAACATGCATTCCGCCAACATAAAACCATGGGCTAGCAATCCAAGGATATCAAACTTTATGCTCAACATTAATATTTTCTCTTTTTAATTTTTTCAACCAACCACCATAAAAAATCCACCCGCTTGGTCTATTAGAAAGCGATTTTTCATTTCTATCTACTCATTACAAATATTTAATTACTGTAAATCAATTCGGATGATATTTTCAGTTTAGATAGCCAATAGAAACATTTAATATTTATGCGCTTTAAATACTATGTGTCGACAAATGTGAAAGCTATGTCTGAGTCATAAATAAGAGTCCACCCATGTCTACAATTTTCATTTAATATCAATGTGTTAAAGAAAACATTACAGAAAATAATCAGTTTTAAATATATCTATTTTATTTTCAGTTGTAAAGAAGGAACTCGCCATGGAATTTCATGCTCCTGCCATCAAGCCTGAGCCAGAGTCTCCTGTCGTGAGTGCTGATGAAGAAGAGGACGGCGATGGACCCTACGCTGAAGTGGATATAGCTTACTGCGATATTAAGAATGCTGTCGTCAAATCTGAACCGGGGCTTCGCGCTGACGATGCGCGTGACGCGTATCACGAAGCAGATACGTCGTTACGTCATCTTACTATTAAGAAGGAACCCACCAACCTGGTCTTGTTTGAATCATTGCCTCCGATTAAACGAGAGGTGATCTATCTCGAAGAGCGCGTATTGTATAGCGAAGTGAAGAAGGAACCTGAGGTTGCTGCCGTCAAATCTGAACTAAGTCACCCCGCCAAAGGGGGAGACGTTGAAGCGGTCTCCCCTGAAGTGGACGTGTCACACCGCGATATCAAAAAGGAATATCTAACTCCCACCAGGAGTGGCGATCAGGGTATATATATATATATATATTTTAAAAGTTTTTGCGGTTCATATAAAATAATAATGAGAAGGACCTACATACCAGGACTATTTTATGACTCACATATCTGCCCTACTCATTCACCGACAGGTTGGCGTGCAAACCCTCTAACGCAGTACGACTAAGCGGCGAGGTAAAGCCACCAACCGAAAACATCTTACATCTTTATTATGTAAGAGAGCAATACAAGAACCAAACTGTGATGACTTTCCAAGTATCACCAGATTCATTAGGGGTTCTATCTTCAGCTTACTGACTAATTTTTTTGGATCCCGTTGTCCTTGTAACAATATTAAGTTTGTTACAGCAAGTATTATAGTAACTATCAATTATACATTATTATTATTATATACACACATAGATTAGTTATTCTGGAGAAGCTGAGATAGAAGAGGCCCATTCCTCTTTTAAGCATTGTCCCCCACCACTCATCTACTCACTCTTCTGACACACACACACCCATAAGATATAAATAAAACAGTACTACAGTAAATATAAGATAAGTCTATAAAGTCGGGAGATCTAGAGCCTACATCCTTTGTCGAGGTTCAACGTAAACAATTTTTATACGTTTATTGACTTGCCGATTAATATACTCTTATTCTGTGATCTTTTTATCTCAAGAAATTGTATCAAATTAATCTAATTAGACCTCGTGTGACCGCTTCGGATCCCATGCTCGTGGTTTATGACTATAGTCAAACAATCTTTAAATGATAATAAAATCATACCATCATTAACTTGTTAATATTAATTTTTTATTTACAGAACATCAAGGTAAACAAGATTGCGACCCTAAAGAAGACTCAGACGCTCAACAGGGCGCGCGCGCAGACAGTGCAGAGAAGAAAGGCGAGCAAATTAGAACTCCAGCCGTGTGTGAAGAGTGCAATAAAACATTTAAATCGTCATCTTACTTGAAAGTTCACATGCGAATACACACCGGAGAGAAACCGTTCGCCTGTCCGCATTGCAGCTATTCAGCTAATTATCGAGGATCTTTAAGAAGTCACATTCTCACACACACTGGCGAGAGACTGTTTTCATGTTCAGAATGCAGTTACACAACAAACCATAAAGGTTCCATAAAGAGTCACGCGCTCTCGCACAAAGGAGAGAAACAGTTTTCCTGTTCTGAATGCAGTTACGCGACCAACCGCAAAGGTTCCTTAAAAATTCACATGATCACACACACTGGAGAAAAACTCTTCTCATGTTCACACTGCTCGTTTACATGCAATCGTAAAGGGATATATGCAAAACATTTTCTTTCCCACACGGGCGCGACGCAGTACACTTGCAATCTCTGCACATTCGTATGCTATGCTGAAGCAGAGTTGACCACACACGTGGTTGCACATACTGGAGCGAAAAAATTCTCTTGTTCACAATGCATGTATACATGTAACAAGAGGGACAATTTAACGAGACACTTTTTTACACACACTGGAGAGAAACCGTTTTCTTGTTCACAATGTACTTATTCGTGTACTCGAAAAGGTGATTTAAAAAGTCATCTTCTCACTCATACTGAAGTGAAACCGTTTTCGTGTTCACTGTGTAGTTATTCGTCCAATTGGAAAGGTCGTCTAAAAATACATATGCTTTCTCACACCGGGGAGAAACTGTTCTCGTGTCCAGACTGCACGTATACGTGCAATCGTAGAGGAGACTTGAAATTACACATATATACTCATACCGGAGAGAAACCGTTGTCATGTTCACAGTGCACTTATACGTGTAATCAGACACCGCACTTGAGAAGGCATATGCTTATTCATTCTGGAGAGAAACCGTTTTCTTGTACACTGTGCACTTATACGTGTAATCAGAAAGGAGGCTTGAGGAGACATTTGCGCACGCATTCACAGAAGAAAGTGTACTCTTGTTCGAACTGCACTTATACGTGTAACCTGAAAGGAAGCTTAAGGAGACATATGATAATTCATTCGGCCAAGAAAGTGTTTTTTTGTTCACACTGCACTTATTCGTGTATTCAGAAAGGAGCTTTAAAGAGGCATTTGCTTACACACTCTGGAGAGAAAGTTAACGTTGCAGATGTAACGAGAAAGACAACGATTTCAGAAGACAACGATTAATACAATTTAGGAGTCTATTTACGGTCTACGTGCGTACATATTTCTTGAATTGTCATAAAAAAATATATTTTAGTATAAAAAAATATATATGTTAGTCTGTGTGTATGTTATTACGCACCGAAAATGTTGAACGTTGACTGAGATGTTTTAAAAAGATTCGCGATATGATTTATGGTTTTTTCCATCACGAGAATTACCGTAGATAACGGCAACGTACACCAGTTTATCTGAGAAATACATGGTTTATCGTAGAACCGACCTGTCTATGTTATAATTATTGAGAGATATTTATATTATTATTAATGGTGACATTTTTTTAATCCAACATAGGTCAATTCCGGTGACAAACTCTATCTTAAATGACCAATTATGTATAGTAATATTTTATTGTTTAGATTTATAAATGCCTATTGATTTAATATATGTTTTATGTATACACGGCTATAGTGAATATATTTGAATGGGGCATCTATTTCGTACGAAAAACAATTCTTGTGAGGGCTGTGACAACAAACGCAGCTGGCAAAATATACCTACGGTAAATGTGAAGGGAATTGTCATGTGAGAATTCAACACAGGTGAATTGACGAACTTGAGATTGTCGAACTGGATGAATAATAAATAATTCTAATATTCGGAATAATTCTTCATTTTCCTAATAAAACATGTATATGTTACCGAGATCCGTGTTAAGGTCACACTGTACTCGCTGTACTTTTGCGACGGTCGACTCGGTTGTCAGTTATGGAGTTAGTAGCCATGGACGCTTGACGTATAAAACATATACCGATAAAATTAAACAGTTACAATCGAGATTTATAATATAAAAATGATTATTACAAATTATTTACAACATACAAAATCTTTCCAGTTGACGAAAACGCAACTTGTTATATTATCTTTAGAAGAGATGATAAACAATGTAAATCTCACCATAGCTATGATAGCAGATCGCAAGTAATGTGTACGGTGTGAGAATGTGTTGTGCCAGGAATTTTTAATAAAATCAGTAAAGAATTATCAAACATTATGGAAAATAAAAAGACGTTAGTGAACAACATACTCAAATATAAAATCATACACATTCTTATCTAATTACACCGAGGAACAAATATTAACATTTATTTTGACACAGAGTATGTAATATGTGATTGTAATAGTATTTTTCACGTTGAATTCAAATATGAAGATTTTCTCAGTAATGCAAGTATTTACATGCATTCAGATCATTATTCAACTTACTTAAAATATAGTATTTGTTGTTTTGTTTCTATGTTTGGTATCTGGAACATCTCTCTTTAGTTTCCAACAATAATCTGCAAGCATTCATAACACATACTCTGCGGTAGTGAAAATATGACTAACGCTATAAATGTGCGTTTAATGCTGTTTTCCTTCTAGCTAATCTTATATGAAATATTTTCAAATAATTAGAGATACAAATAAATGTTATCGGACGAGATTCAAATGAGTTATTGATAAAAATGTGAAAAAACGCCCAAAAACTGACCTAAAACATATATTGTCAATATTTTGAGCGGGTAGACAAAGGATACCAGGTATGCGTCCATGTATTTGTTTTCACTTATTTTCGTCTGGTGGCCTCTGGACAATGCCAGTAATATAATTATTTGCCTACCTGTAAGTTTTATGACACTACCTGCTCGGGTTCCGACGAGAAGATCACATGCTCAGTGGATGTTTGCATTTTGGCTGTATAGGGCGTCTATTGATGCGTGAGAATATGTACATTATTCATATTTTTTAATTTTTTGGCAGAAACATTACGGCACATCATGCCATTTCATTAAATCATATTTAAAATGAAATATATATAAAAAATCTCCCACAAAACGGTTAAAAACCGAAAACTTAAGGTGGGTCTAAAATGACCCACCACCGCCGGACGTGTTTTGTTTTGAACAACCTGGCAGTAAATGTTGAACTCCATTGTTACTGGTAAGTATCTGTTTTGGAAGCGTTCTCCATGTTCGTCACTGATGACGCCGAGATTGCTCGGATAGAAATCCAGGTCTGAATGCAAGAAATTAATTTTAAATGACATGTGTTCATACGACTGTAATAGTTCACCCACAATGTCACTGTAGTTAAGACTTTAATTTCAATGAAATATTTTACTAACAGATTTCTTATTTATCTTTATATGGGGCGTCCAGCGGATAAACTTCAAGATGTAGATGTAGATAGAAAGAGGGCCCGCAAGCTTCTCGAGCCTTCGAGCAGCTTCCTCGACTGCCTGCAGGAATGGGGGTAACCTACCCTTAATAATGCCGATAATCTCCATTGTTAGTGCGGGTGAAGGGGTGTTAGCGTTTGTCGGCGCTTGGCCGCGCTCATATTATTTTTTTAAAATAATAAACGCAATACGTGAACGTCACACATGAGATGCGGCAGTAACAACATCTTGCCCCTTTTTTCTGGAAGAAAAACGTACGAGTTAAAAACAATAATATTGTCTTTGGATGCGTTTTGACATAGGTGGCAATTTTGGCCCGCCGCGATTCTAGCCTTTCTGCGATTATTGTCTATGGTGTTCCGCCATTTGGTGACGCGATGTTACAGGATAATCGATTACCCCTGTCTGACGTACATCGTATTTTCGTACTGACTGGGCCTTTCGAAGACCCGCATTGAGGTCAGGAATACTCTGACATGTCTATAAAGTGTTTTTTTTCGGTTACTTACATCTTGTGCATCTTTTATTTAATAATTATATATTCAGTTCTTAACGTAAACTTAAATTAATTGTATTCATAGAAATTTCTAAAGTAGACTCCTTTCGTTGCTGACAAATTGACAAATACAAATTGTCGGGAACGTTCCAAATTTGTCGAAGATGGTCACATATTCACGATTAAAGGCAATTTTTGAAACATATTCGTTCATCGTAACGTCTGTTCTGTTTTCAGGTAGTTGAGAATGAACATCTCTCGTTTTTTTGAATCTTCGTAGAAGAACTATGGAATGTGCTATCAAGCCCGAGCCAGAGTCTACTGTCGAGGGGGCTGATGAAGGCAAAGGCAATGAAGCGGCATACGCTGAAGTAGAAATTTCGTATCCCGATATTAAGAAAGAATGTTTGGAGAATGCTAGAAGTGTAGACGAAAACCAATATTGCGGTAAGAAAATTATTTGTATGTTTTAGTCGGTATTCGTATATGAGATATCACGCTTATAAGTAAGAAATTGTATATTTATTGTAGTTTGCCGATCAACAGAGTTTCGTTCCGACATCTGTATTTGCATTCCACCGCATACATATTACTCCGTAATCATTGAATAAATATATACAGCTTGTTTCAACTGCTCATGCTATTGCCATGAATATCTACCAAATCTACCAAACAAATGGTATGTAAATATGAAATCGGAATTTGCATATAGATAGCCCTAGCTGTTAATGTAGCTACCGTCAAACCGCGTTATTAGCGCCATTTTCTTGTTTTGACATCTGACAAAGATTTTAATGACGTGAGAAACGAAGAAGGCGGGAGACCGCAGAACAACAGTTTGAGGACTATTGGATGAGGATGACGCTCAAACGCGACAAATCACGGATCAATTAAATGTGACACGGGAAGCCATCTCCATACCTTTGAAAGCCAAAAGATGGGTAAATGGGTTCCACATGAATGATGTGTTTGGTGGGATCAGAAAGGTGTCATCTATTAGGAGCTGCTAAAACCTGGCGAAACCGTTAATACTGAACGCTACTGACAACAAATGATCGATTTAAATTAAGCTTTAAAACGGCATTTTGCTTCATGATAATGCACCATCACACGCAGCAAAACCGGCCAATGAAACGATCGAAGCGTTTAGTTGGGAAATACTTTCGCATGCGGCTTACTCACCAGATTTGGCTGCGTCCGATTAATAATGGGACACGTACTTGCTGAGCAGCGCTTCACTTCTTACGAAAATGCCTCGATGATTGGTTTGCCTCAAACGAGCAACAGTTGTTTTGGCGTGGCATCCACAAATTGTCAGAGAGATGAGAAAAATGGCAATACTTCCTATAAAATATTTTGTTTCATTTTCATACAATAAACGTGTATTTTCTATACGAAAATTCCGGTTTTATATTTACATACCTAAGTAAATATATACACGAGTGAGAGATGTAAGTATAATGAAGCGTGAGGATTGCTTAGAACAACAAATGGGTTTGTATAGCTTTGATAAGGACAAGGTCGTAAATTATATCAAACTGGGCGGGAAATAAGATGCTTGGTATTCTGAATTCAATTGAATCTAGCGATGCGTAATGTCTGCCAACACTAACATGTGCAAGTGAAGCCTGGAACTGGTAAAATAAAAAATGATAATATACAGAATGCAGTAGAATAAAGCTGCCGCTGAGGCGTACATTTGCGTAATTTAGGTACGATGCAGTGAAAAGTGAACGAATCAGGCGCGAATACAGATCTGAATATGGCTGAGTTGATATTCTGGCATTAACATCATTTGTAAAATGAGATAAAATTACAACAGAAGTACAAAGAAAAAAAATTACATAGTGTTAGCTTGTTTTCACATATAAAATGTGAAGTAGCAATTTATCCATTGAGTTGAGACGCCAAAAATTGTAATAGTCTAGTCCTATAGAGAATTAAATTAACATCAAAAATGTCAACTACCTCCGCATATTCATTCCCCAAACAATGCAGCTCAGGGGACGAGTTCTGACATTATCACTGTAATAAAACAATGAATTGTGTCTCGATGACCTCAATGGTGCGCGAAAGTCAAGCGGACCAACAATCTGGGGGCAGTTTATCATACTATTGATGATGCTGTATAGAAATATATGGTCGGTCATCGTACGTCTCACTGATAAGCTTAACAATTTCAGACGGCTAAGGAGATTATCATAATTGATATCCTCAGAGTACATATTTAATTTAAATTTAATAAATTTTAGAAACTTGTCTTGCGGTAGTGTGGAGACCATATGATTGAATTATATTCTACCTGAGGTCTGACCAGAGAAGTGTGCAGGTCTGAAAAGTTTTTTGCAGTCCGCAAAACAAATTCTAACATTTTGAGACCTTTATTAGTTATCGAATCAATATGGGGAATTAATGATAATTTACTGACAAATATTACTTTAAATATAAATTCCAGTAATTGGTTCCCACAAGGATTTGGACATACTCAAAAATACTGTTAAAATATACTAGTCTTAAGTATGAAGTTAAAAATTGAAAAATACCGCCGTTTCAGACGTATTCTAGTATATATGTTAATAATTCGAATGAATTTCATATATACACATAAAGGATATAGCCCCATACTTCAGAAAAAAATAGTCTCAGCTTCAGCGACATCTATACTGTTACATGAGAATGAATATCAAATTTTCAAACAAAAAATAATCCATAAATGGCGATAGCATAGTTTGTAATGAATAAATAAAATGTTAACATATATACAACTTTAAATTTTTTATTTTAAATATTAAAATATGTCATCGTTACATTGTGTAAAGTGATCATTTGGGCCAGTCGACGACAGGTCGTAAGCCCTGTAATGTCCAAGACTTCCATATTTCCAATGTAAAAATAATAGCTTCGTTTATGTGAGACATCTATATCTTAATATTTATTTATTTGAAGTCTAGCAGATCAAGAAAAAGCATATCGCATGCTTCCCACACATCTATTAGTGATTTGTTTTTATTTTATGAAAATACTAATTTCCATTTAATTTTTTTATTACTTAAAATGTTTATTTACTTACAGAACTTCTAGTACACAAAAAATTGGATTGCGACACCCGAGATTCGGATCTTCAACCAAACACTCCGAGAGTGGTGCGACAATCGCAAAAGTCACAGAAGAAAATAAGACAATCAAACACAAAATGTCATCTATGCGGCAAAAAATTTAAATCTTTATACTATTTGAAAGAGCACGCGCGTGTGCACACGGGGGAGAAACCGTTCTCCTGTACTGACTGCGGTTACATGTGCAAACGAAAAGGGACCTTGACAAGTCACATGCACATCCACTCGAGAGTGAAACTCTTTTCCTGTTCACACTGCTCTTATACATGTAGTCAAAAAAGTAACTTGAGAAGACATACGCTCGTTCACACCGGGGAGAAACAGTTCTCATGTTCGCACTGCACTTATACGTGTAGCCGTAAAGGGGATTTAAAAAGTCACTTGCGGACACACACTGGAGTGAAACCGTTTTCTTGTTCGCTATGCAGTTATTCGTGCAACTGGAAAGGAAGCTTACGATTGCATATGCTCACCCACACTGGGAAGAAACTGTTCGCTTGTCCACGTTGCGAGTTTACATGCAATCGCAAGAAAGACTTGAGATTACACGAATTCACGCATACTGGAGAGAAACCCTTCTCATGCTCGGCTTGTTCTTACGTCTGTAGTCAGAAATCTCATTTAAGCAGACATTTGCTGATGCACTCTGGGGAGAAGCCGTTCGCCTGTCCACACTGCACCTATTCGTCTAATCAGAACGGAGGCTTGAAGAGACATTTGCTTAAGCATTCTGAACTCAAAACTGCTGTGATCGAAAAGATGATTTAAAAAGGTTTTCTGGGCCATTTTGGCATTTTGTTTGTATTGTCTGAAGTACCGTGCCGAATGTTTTAGACGAGATCGCCGGAGGTATTCCAAAAAACTCAACATAGAAGTCTCAATGACAGTGAGAATATGGAAGCATGGACACTTACCGAAGAAATTATAATGCGACTTGAAGGATTTAGGATGTGGATCTATAGAAGAACGCTCAAAATAAGCTGGATGGATGGAAAATATCTATTCAAAATTTTAAAGTCCGATTGAATATCTCGGACATGTGATGATATATCTAGAGCAGTATCAGATCTACAGTTGCATCTTTTAATGCAAAGATGATTGTTGGAAATCGGGGCTCTAGAAGAAGGAGAACATCACGGCTGAAGAACCTGATCAACTGTTTGACCAGTTTACTGTAGAACCCAGTGATGATAGCTAACGTCCATTGAACGGATAGGACACAACAATAAGAGAAAATACAAACACGCGTGTAAATATTCATAAATTCAGATAAATAAATAAATTTAAAATTTCCCCGGAGATACAAACCAGCTCACCGCCGAGGAATGCAAGCGAAAAGTAAATATAGCCGTTAGCAAACATCTAAAGCATTTAACTGCATAGTTCATCAGGAATTACTACATTTTAGTACGATTGAATATTAGTATTAAAGTTGGATGTTGATATTAAAAATATTAATGAATACATTATATTGTTTAGGAGGAACACATTCTTATTGTGAAGTTGTAATTATTCAGAACATAGGTCTGTGATATTTTAAATATGAATTAAATATATTAATTATAAAGATGTACATATAAAATCGATTTTATCGAAAAATATTGTTGTTGCACCACCGAGATTCGAACCTGAATCTCTTTCCTAACCGGGGAAGACGCTTTATCCAACTAAGCTATAGCGACATTATTTTTAGCGACAATTTTCGACTCTATATGTTACCTTTTTGATATTAATACATTTAATCGTTCCATTATTTGAAAGAGCCATCTACCTTATTTTTACAGAATCTCAAATACCTTTGAGTAAACTGATAGCAGACGCCAGAATTATCAATTCATTTTTATTAAATTTTGTTAAATCATTATTATAAAATTGATTTTATATGTATATCTTTATAATTAATATATTTAATTCATATTTAAAACATTATATTGTAATACTAAAAAATCATGACAATTTGACATGGTAGAGCGCTGGATTAGCATGTGAGAGGGATTGATTTTTGATTTGACAAATGGCTTTGGTGGGGTAAGGTGCAAGGTAAAAGGGGGAGTATAAATCCGTTGAATGTGTGTAAAAAATTCAAGCAAATTTTTGCTGACAGCAGACGCCAGAATTATCAATTCATTTTTATTAAATTTTGGACACATTGATACAACTGTATTATTAGGAGAACACATTATTATTGTGAAGTTGTAATTATTCAGAACAGACGCTCTGTGATATTTTAAATATGAATTAAATATAGTAATTAGGAAGGTATACATATAAAATCAATTTTATCGAAAAATATTATTGTTGCGCCACCGGGATTCGAATATGCATATCTTATTAAATATTTTTTTCTTCTAAAGGAATTGTTGTACAGCCATCGCCGGTCAATCTTTCAATACGTGCTCGGGACATTGATTTATTATTCAAAAACAAACTAATCTAAAATCACACATGTTTTGTGAGTCTACTCGTTTAATTTACTCGAGACGCGTTTCGCCTTGCAAGGGAATTATCTATCTAACGATTTAACTCAACTTTGCATTAAAATTGTCTTTTTAGATTGTAATATTTGAGAGCAGTCCTTTTTACAAATTACTCATTATGTAGAGTAATTAGAAGCATTTAAAATGTATGTATATTGTTCCTTTTCACGTCATGTAAATCAATTTTAAAGCTGTTCCCTATTATAGTTTTGAATACAGCTTGTCGAGTTAAGTCTCCACTCTTATCCTGAATACACCTACCAAGTGCCAGTGTACTAAACGAAACTTCCATCAGCCGCAGAGATATCCATCACCGACAGCATGTAGCAAAACTAGTGGAGCCAACAGCCGCATGGACGCCATTCTTCCTGCAGATGAACAGCTCCAGGAATCGCTTAAGAAAACTATTCGCACGCGCTAAGTTCTGCTTTTGTAAAATCAGAAAACAGATCTTTGATTTTGATTGTTAGATCATTATTATGAATAGTATTGATAAGATGGCGTGGACTGTATCGATTCAAATTAACAGTTAGTTGACGCAGTTCGAATTGATACGTAGATCATGTTTCACCTCCAGTCGACTCGCACTTTTGTAGAGTTAAGAACGGAGATATCACTGCACTCCTGATGCTGAAGAAAACCGCTTATTTTTCGTGGTCCTGACGTTACTCTCGACCGTTTTAATAAATGTATGTGTTGACAGCCCGGCGTCGGAATGCAATCTGGTTCCACGTCAGCGAAATCCCTAGTCAGAAGTGGGTCAGAAAGGGACAGGTATAAAAAGGTTTATGGGGATAGACGAAATACACAGGGTGTATTCAACTTGCATTAACAGGGTTATTTAAAATGATGGACTCAATTTCGTAACTCTATATTTCAAACTGCGAACGAGTGATTAATTTGAAGTAATTGGTGATACCAACGACAAATGCTCATTCACGCTGCACTCAGTTTTACCGAACTCATGAACGAGTACTCTAGGGGTCGTTTGCGCAACCATGAGCGATCTAGCGGTGGGATTTATAAATTTAGGACCTTCTCTATCAATTGCTATATAGAACATTCACATGCAACATATAATTCAGAAAATATGTCCATCATTTTGCATAACTCTGTATATGATGGGTGTGCGTGTAAAACACCTTCGTTTTCTATTGATAATATAAAAACTATATCACTCTAGTAAGGTCAGATAGCCACGCGATCCTGGACAGTCGGTCGATCTCCCAGGCGCAATCCGGATCGGTGGTTGTGCCGGCTGGCGGATCGACTCCAATGTCAGCTGAATAATTTCTGTCACAAGTTAAGTGGCGTTTCCGCTAATGCCAAATACTGGACTGCTAATTGAAGGATGTAAAAAAGGACGTAAACAGTTGGTATTATATATTTTTTCTCTTTTATATCAATGTAACACATCATCGTAAAAACATATTCCATACATACAATTATCATCTTCCAGGTCTTGCTCATCTGAAGTTTCGTCTGTGAAATCTACTTCGTCTTCCGAATCTTCAAAATTTGAGGAATCGGAATGCAATTTATCAAAACATATCGCAGTCAAAATCATCACCATCGTCGCTATTATCATCTTTACATTTTCGAGTATTTCCCTTTTTGAGGAAATATTCAAACAAATCCATAAAAGTTAACAAAAATATATCATTAAATTAATAAAACACACTATTTACTAACGATAACACCGAAAGTTACTCAAATAAACTTCGCGAACCAATCAGAACAGAGAACAACAAAACAATAGTCAACTATTAGCACCGGGCGTTTGGATACCACTGACCCGTCTCTGTGGAGAGATACGGGATACGTATTATTCGATTTTAAGGAACAGAGTGAGTATCGTTTCCTCGCTCGCACGCATTGACGGGAGGGGCCTTCAACGTATTTGCACGAGTGAAACAAAACATGACGCCCGAAGCGTATTCCGATACAGTATTATTGACATTTTTGTCGTAAATACTTCATTTGCACTAAAGAATAATACAAATATATATTCTATATCCATAGATTTAAGATTACATCAAGTATGAGCTGACTTGTTCCATTAATTACTGAGTTATCTGGATAAAGATTGACTTGAAGTATTTAATTACATTGTGAACATGAAACCAGTTTCTCTTAAGATGCTTAAATACATGTTTGAGCAAAGTTATTTTTTGATTGCAAAAATAATTACATTGTTAAGATGAAAACAGTTCCTGTCCAGTATGAGTAAGCGCATGTTTTTTTATATTTGATTTCCAGTTACACGAATAATTGCACTGTGAACATGTAAACAATTTCTTCCCGGTATGTGTAAGCACGTGTATTGTCAACTGTGATTTTCGATAGCACGAATAATTGCACCGCGAACATGTAAACGGTTTCTCTCCAAAGTGTCTAAGAACGTGCAAATTCAAGGCGGATTTTCGATTGGCCGAATAATTGCAATGAGAACATCGAAACGGTTTCTCACCGGTGTGCGTTAACTCGTGCCTTTTGAAGTCAAATAATCGATGGCATGAATAATTGCACTGTAAACATGAAAACAGTTTGTCTCCGGTGTGTTTACGCGCGTGAACATTAAAGTCTGATTTACGATTGGTCGAATAATCGCATTGCAAACATTGAAACAGTTTGACTGCAGAATGAGAAAGTGCGTGGCTTTTGTAGTTTGATTTACGATTGCACGAATAATTGCACTGGTTACACGAAAACACTTTCCCACGGGTGGATGTTCGCGCGCGTCTGCTTGACGATTTTTTGACAGCAGTCTTCAGTTCTGGCTCTTCCTCAGCGGGAGACAGCGGCTCTGGCGGGGCTGCCGACACGGAAACGAGCATTTTCAAAAGATCTGCAAAGTAAATAGAGTATTAAACCGAGGGTTTCACATACATGTTGATTTCGAACTATAAATTCGAATCAATAGGATCTAAATGAACGAATTGCGCGATCTCCGGGTCGCACGTCCCGCGGAAACGCATACAACAATTCCGGTCGTAGATCGGAATCACCGCAGGGTAGCGGAGGGAAATAGGGAAACCTTGGTACAGGATGAGGTCGGCGAGGGTTCTAGTCGAAGTGCCGGTGATTCGAAGGACCGAGATTCGGAAGGACTGCTCGCCTTACCTTGCATATGACGCCTCCTTTATCTCTCCAGTCGCCGCCGAAATCACACAAATGGCACGCCGATCTCCGATCTCCGATCCCACTTGAATACGACGATGTCACAAGTTCACCCGCGGCACACACACAAACAACGAACATTACGAGATCAAAACACAATATCCTATATATAATATAACAAAAAATTCGCGGTGTGGACAAGTTCACACCGCAAATAATGCTGTCGCGATGTCCAGACCGAACAAATATCGATCAAGTTGACGTCTGCTGGCGTCAAAGTCACAATTCACAAAGGTATGGATGGGAATCAAGCATTGCTTGTTGTACTTAGCGTTGTTAATTACGACAACACTGAAAAAATGTACCAAGAGTGTATTTTTTCAATCGTTGTCACGGCACAACATAATTTGAGAATGCAACACATTAGACAAACAACGAAAATGTTTAAATCTACCAATATTTTGGCATCATATTAATTGACAACCTCGCGTGACACACCCGCAAGCCTGCATTAAAAGTAAACATTGAATTTGAGTACGCTCTAGCCTATAATACTATTGCATTTCAATTTTCATTGTTTATTTATCTTTTTGTTGCATTAATATTATACTGCCTCGGTTAATCTGCAACCTGGATAATTCGACTCATTTAATTTAATTAAAGCATTCGAAGTAATAACTTGTGTGTATTCCAAACACCTATTAAAGGACCCACCCTTATCCGGGACCGGTTTAGAAGCTAGGGCTTCCTTGTCGGACCCACTCGTCAAAGCTAATAAAAATACGCAATTTTAATTCAATAACATATTTAAGTTAGTGGTTATTAGCAATTATCGCAAAGATTTTTATAATTTAGACCCTCCAGTTGTCTTTAATCATAAAAATCATACAACACAAATTCATAGAACATAGTTTTACGTATTTTATTCATCAATAAATACTCCCAAGAGAAGGACAGTGGAGGAGACACAAAGTGGATTGAATCACGCTTACACGGACAGACTAACGTAGTTGCAAAATACGAGGTATGAAGAGTGAGAGGTAGGCGCGTAGGTGGAGTCCCACTACCCTAACTACCCACCTAAGGAGCCCCAACGAGTCACCCATACCCGAATGAAATCTTATAAAACAAGATTCGTCTCATTACTGGGCGTCCAGTCAAACCACCAATCATACGTTCACGTGCACCTCTTAAGTATCTCACAATTCCACATATATGTTCAGGCATCTGTTACACTCTCCCGCATGTACACTACGGCGCATCCACAAGTCTAAACTCAAACAGTTTACTCCGAAATTGTCCATGGCACGTGTTGCGTAAAATGATAGATGCCGGAAGAAACAGGATATTCGAAAGGAAGTTCCACTCACCACAGTCCCGTTCTTCTGGCACCTCCAAGGTGGACTGTAACTTTAGGTTTTGTAACACTATCTCCGTGCAGGGTCTTGAGTCCTTCAGATTGCACAGGACAGACACTTAAGACACACGTCTCACTCGTTTGTTATAATGCGAAATTTACTTGTTACCGCTCCGGTTCAGGGTCGTCGATCGACTGAGACGGCGGCAGGTGAGGAAGGGAGGGGAGGCGAAAGGCACAGTACATTATCTTCGTTCAAGCATAAATATATGTCCCAAACAGCACGTGATCATCTGCCATTCAAAATGATGTAGGTCTTTAGGTATACATAATGCTTCAACGTTCACACAGGGTGGGTTTATCTCTTCAAGAACTGACAATCCAAGAGAATGAACTGCTCACCGGCCTTCCTAGAGTACTCCGAGCACTCCTGTTTGATGTCAGGATACGATACGTCTACATCGGTGCAGGCAGTTCCATCATCTACTCCTTCATCGCTCTCAGCTGGAGACGCCTCGTCTGTCTGCACATCCGCTTCCACGGCAGTCCTAAGCGAATTTTTCTGGACAACATTGTTGGAACCTATCTCTGAAACCAATTATAATAGCCTGATATAACAGAGCTGAACACGTTTTTGTGGATACAGAAGTAAAGGCAGCCTCCTACCACAATATTAATCTTTTTATCAATCATAATACAGAAATGAGGATAATAAGATTGTAAATTATATATATATAAATATAAATTGCCAATTAAAGGTCACCAATTGCGACGCGTTTCGCCTTGTGATGGCATTATCAATCTAACAATTTAACTCAACAACTATCCATATTAATGTTCATCTACAGTGAAGGAAAGCTATAACCATTTATTTACACGAGATGAAATATGAGAGGTTATACAAATTATTGCATGATTGATTCTATGCATAATTTTAATTATTCTAAGTGACAATTCTGTTTCAAATTTTATAATACATATAAGACAAGAGAAAAACATTAGAAATATTGCTACAATCTCCCATAATGCAAGACAGCTGATTTTACTTGATTTTTTTCAGGGTATCGCGAGCTATAAGTTACGCGACTTAACACCATCTGCTTTCAAATTGTTCGGGTGGCAATTTTAAAACTCTAATTATGATTTAAAACATAGGCTAAAATTACACAACAAATTGAAACCTTTTCAAATGCCACCTTCGCTTCTGATAAGAATTTTTGATGATGGAAAATGGCTCTCATTTGTCAAAACATTGTTTTATTTTTGTTGTAATAAATAATGCAAGAAATAATATAGTGATTAAACATATGAATTAAATATATTAATTAGAAAGATATACGTATAAAATCAATTCTATCGAAACATATTGTTGTTGCGCCATCGGGATACGAACCTGGATATCTTTCCAAACCGGGGGAGGTGAATTATTCAACTATGCTACAGCGACAATATTTTTAGCGGCAAATTTTCGAACCTCTTTGATATTAATACATTAAATCGTTCCATTATTTTAAAGAGCCATCTACTGTATTTTTATGGAATCTCAAATACATTTGAATAATCTGACAGCAGACGCAAGAATTATCAATTCATTTTTGTTAAATTTTGGACACATTGATACAATTATGATACACTATAGATAGCGTGTTAGTCAATTTACTTTAAATAAGACATTAGTCACACAATGAACAATTGAAGCAACTCCTCACCAGCGCGCTGGTCGGCCTTCCCGGAGTACTGCGAGCACTCTTGCTTGATGCCTGGGATCAATATCTCTACAGCAGCGTAGGGCGCTCCACCACCGCCGCCTTCTCCTTCATCGGCCGAAGACCCTGGCTCAGACTTGACGGCAGGAGCATCTGGGCCAGCACGGTCCATGGTTCTAGTATTTTCAGCGAGCAAGAGTTAACCTCAAATGGCGGCCGAAATTCGTGTAATCTGATTCATTTCGTACACTGACGTACGTAGAACTGTCTTTCACAGCTATTAACGACCTGTAATAACCTGATTTATTAATATTTACAAACAAAACGTAAAGCGACTTCATTAAACGTGTTTTAAATTGTCATTAAGCTCAGAATGTAATTAGTATCTTTTATCTATGCAGTAGTCTGCTTTACTGACATATAGCTGTCCGATCGCCGCTGTCAAAAACGGAATTTGAACATAGTTACGTTGCTAAAAACACAATTTAAATCGGCAGAATCTTTAAATATCAAAAAATGCGTCCAAGCGCGGCATTTTACTACTTTTTACAATTAAAACCCGACAAGTCTACCAACGTCGACAATGACGCACGTTTCGCGAACACAAGACCATAGAAAATAAATATATTTAGAACGGAAACTCAACAGACAAGTTTTTAAAACTTACTCCCAAGATGTCACTGAGATCTCATAAACTAAAAGCTATGGAAATATTGTCAAACTTTTATTTATTTATTTATTCTTCTTAACCTTTACCATACGGTGATATAAAATACTCGTATACAGCCATGCTGTCAACTCGTGATACCGTAAGAAATTATATTTCTATTATCCTTTGAAATGTGAAAAAATAGTTAAATGCCATAAACTTACTTTAAGTATTGAGCATTAAATATAAAAAATATATATAATATTATAATTAAGTTTTTGTCGAAGCAGTAATATAATACTATTATCAATCGTTAACTAGGAAAGAACATAAGTATATGTTAACATGAAATAATGTGATTTTTGTTGCCAAGGATTCGTCACGATTTACAATAATTAAATAATTTTTCATTAGTCATTTCTAAGCGTAACTATTTTCCTTTAAACTAACTAAAATATGAAGTATATTTTGCGTATATTTACCGAAATATTACAGATTTATTACAGCGGTAGACCTGTGTTACTGCATGGTTTGGGAAGTGTTAATGTACAGGGTGTGGTAAAAAAAAGTGAGAACATCTCGTGACACACGAGTTATTTAAAAACATTATTATGTTAATGTTATTAATTATAATTCTTAATGTAGGTATCTAATATTTTTTGCACAATATTTTAGCTAATCAGAAATCATCAAAACACCCTATATTGCATCATCTACTGGATTTTATTCTGGTCACACGCCTGGCTCGATGAAATTAACACTCTCACGACGAAGAAAGTTAATTGTATTTCTGGCCGTGTGAGATGGAGCTCCGTCCCGCTGTAATTTCCAGTTATGCTGTATACTCCAGGCATTGTTTTGAAACTATTTGTTCATTTTCCAAGCACCCCGACGTTTTTCAATTCGCAAATTTTTAATCAGAATCCGGTCTTCTGCGGTGATTTTTGTCATTCTGGGCGACAATTTGAAAAAACCAAATATGAACAATGAGAAAATTAATATTCAAAGATGGCGACCGGAAATTGTCGAAATAAAACGTAATATAGGTTAATAGATAAGTAAGTAAACTATTTAAGCTATTGTTGATATAATTAACCTTTTCGTTACTAAGCGGCCAGAAAATCCGTGTGGTCCGAAGCGGAGTATAGAAATACCCCAGATTATACGCACACAAACGGTAATAAAAAGTTCATGACGGGCGACATGGTTCCAACAGCCTCGCCGAACGTTTCTTGTCCGAATGCCGCGAGTCGCGATATAGCTGTCTTCCTCATTCGCATCTGTGGTATGGGGCTACCTAGTGCATTAGTTAGTGTGAAACAAATAATAAGCACAATATCTTAAAGATAAGACACAGGAGTATGGTGTCGACATGCGCAGGTGTATGTACAAAGATCACTGGACCGTAAACAAAAATTTTAAATATAAGCTTAAAAATGACAAAACTTTCGTCACTATTTCCGCGTAGATGACAAAAAATACGAATGAAATCGTTTTCATAATTATTGAGTTATCGAGTTTAAAGCGATCTACGGGGAATATGAATACCCCGCTTCGGGAAGGCAGGGTTAAACTAATTTTGATGTAATTATATCACATTTTTATATATGCTCTAATATAAACACAATCAAATGTACTTGTTTTACTACAACACATCTTACACATATTTGCTCAGTTTAATTTTGAATCTATTTAGTTTCTCCTCCTTTCTTGTATCTTCTGACATTTCATTAAATATCTTCATGGCACTGTACATCATTTGAGATTGAGTCTTCTCTTCCTGAATGCCAGTCTCGGTCTATCTCATTCTCTTGTGTGATGTGTATCAATAACATTGAAGTATATATTTTGCTTAAATATCTTCCAGCATTGCACTGATTCGCGTATATCTATTTTTTTTTAAATATTCTTCTCAAAGTTTTATTTCACAGTGCCGACAATTGTTGTATTTCTTCTTCATTAGCCAACAATAGAATTAAGAATAAGAATCTTCTGATTCTTCCCAAGATTGAAATATTTTTAGCAATCATTTTTATCGCTCGCCCTGTTTGCAATCCGCTCTTGTGTACTTGAAGCACTTCATATGTACATATTTTTATTGACTCTGTGGTAAGGTGATTGAAAATTTGGCAGACGTAATCTGCAGATGACGTAATATTGTCGACAAGAGTCGCAACCCAACGTGATATATGGAATGTTCTTCCCGCAGAAATGACGTGCCGAGGGCCAAGTTTTACAAATTGTGATGGCCTCTACAACTGTCACTTATAGTATTTTTATTTATATTAAATAAAATTATTTACTGCATAAACTACTGTGTTTATAATCTCAGCCATTTTTATTTCCTTTTCAACACATTGGTTAGGTTAGGTTCAATTACAGGTTAGGGTAGAATATACATTTGCTAAAACTTGTTAGTGAAGTTATATTTCCACCAGTAGAAATATATTTCCACTGGTGGAAACGTATTCGGATATGATTTCACTGATACGTCAGTTAAAATATACTCTCACTGGTAATACACATCTATTGTAACATATAGATAATAAAACAGTCCATACATTGTGTAAAACTATTTTAATTTATTATTACATACCTTTTAGATTAGGAAAAAAATCATTATTAAAATGAATTTATTAAAACCGTATATAATTGATGTACACAATAAAAATAATATTTTTCATGTTGTATTTGTCGCTAGTGTAGTTCCAATTGCAATAAAATACTTACACTTACCATGAGCAAACTTAATCGCTGTTTTCGTGTATGCCTTCGATAGCTGGTTCCCAGGTTTTCGATTGACAATAAGGGCACACATGATACACGAACACTGCACTAACCTTTTTATAACATGTGCTGATTTTCTGGTCCAATTTGTTATTCTTTTGGCTGGGTAGAATTCAGACGATCGGTTCATTTTGGACCTGTGGACTGGTCGAAGCACGGGATGTAATTGATTTGCTAGTCGTTTAACGTTTTCTTGCATTCTCCGAAAAAAGGCGGCAATACCCACACGCACACATGCGCAATATTATCAACCAGGAAATCCAGTGGTGTCAATCTGAGTCACAAGGCGCGTCAATACTCGCGTACGTATTAATTTGTATATGAAATCGTAATTTTATGGACCATATGTTTATCCTATGCAATACAACATCCCTAAACATAAACTTTGTTGTAAGAAACAGATTCTGAGTAAGAAATCAGATCAGAACTAAAATGGAGTTCAATTTTAACATTAACTTTAATACAAGATGAAACTACCTGCCCCGAGTTTATTGAATTTTAATTCTTGTTCAATACGTAGGGCCCATCGCTGAATTAATTAAAAATTTCGTCTATGGCTCGCTCGTGTCTATGGTCGGCAACTGCTCGCTGAGAAATATAGCGACAATGGATTGTGCTGACCCTGATGTTCCCGTCGTCAAGCCTGAGCCAGGGTCTCGAGCCGGGAGCGGCGACGAAGGAGCAGACGGTGGAGCGCCCTACCCCGAGATAGAGATATCGCGCCCCAACGAGAGCTCGGAGTACCCCTGGAAAGTCGGTGAGTTGGTTCATTTATGATTCACATTAATGGTGTATGAATAACGCTATGTATTTTCGAAAGATGTGTGGGTAAAGCATCTCATCATCTCGAGACGAGAGAGGGGCGAGCTGATATTTCTTTAGAACCACAATCTTTTTTTTGTGACAGTTGACATAATGCCACAGATGACAATCTGCATATCTTTTCATATGGCTTCTAAATCACAGATAGCATACATTATTCTTTCGCTGATTCGATTGTCAAAGAGGGGAGGGATAAGGGCTGAGCCCTCTTGTAACAATGGCGTAAGATTTTTTTGGGGGGCGCCCTCTTTAACGGTAAAGATGGATAAATTGTTTTATTTTTACTTTGTATACAATTGTATAAAGTATTAGCAAAAATGGGTAAAATATAAAATAAATTTAATTTTAATTTATATTTTGTTAATTATTAAAACAAATACTAATTAAATGTATGTATTAGAAAGATATACAAATTAAATAAATTTTATCGAGAAATATCGTTGTTCCTACCGGGATTAGAATCCGGATCCCTTTCCAATCCGGGGTAGGAGCATTAACCAACTATGCTACAGCAGACGGTACTTTTGACGATAAATTTTCTTACCCGTATGGTACACTGTTTAAATGAATACATCTATCGTTCCATTATTTGAAAGCCGTCTACTTTGTTTGTACGGAATCTTAAATACCTTTGAGTAAGCCGTTAGTAAACCATTTTATTCATAGATACAAATTCATACATTTAATTAGTATTTAAAATATCACAGACGTATGTTTTGAATAATTACAACTTCACAATAAGAATGTGTTCTCTTTAATAATAAGTAAATCTTTTTGTTAATTTTGTTCAATGGGTTCAAAAACATGGTAATGAAGTGGAATAAGGCGAAGATAATGAGGATCGGATAAGGGATCATATAGCTACATATACAACAATTTACTTTTTATTAACTTTTTAATTTTTTTTATTTATTTATTAATATTTTACTTTTTCATAGCATTATATTTATTTCATAACCTTTAATGTTTTACATAATATGTATTATCTGTATGGCGAATCGTGTTTAAAAAAAACCTGATCATGCTGGAATAAACACATTATTATTATTATTATTATTATTCATGATTCCAGAAACAGGTTCCTACAGCGTCGGCTGGAGTAATGGAGGACATGTGCAGACAGACGAGGGGTCTCCAGCTGGGAGCTGCGAGGGAGCGCCCTACACGGATATAGACATTACGTATCCTGACATCAAGCAGGAGTGCTCGGAGTACACCAGGAATGCCGACCAGCGCGCCGGTAAGGAGACGATTCCCTTCGATTGTGACTGTTTAAGTGTGACGTACGCATTACGGTGAATGTGTAAAACTATCGATAACGTAACATAAACAATGATAACATTGTTAACCATCTTACACAACACAGTTGTAGGCGATGCATCAACAGCTAAGGCTGAAGTGTTCCGACGTCAGATGTCACCAATGACACGAACAAATGCATGCGCGACGTTAAACTACGTATGCTTACAACAAATACAGTTTCACTGATACTAAGCAGTGAAATTATTTGATGTATATTAACTGGCTGAGTTTCTCAAATTATATTTATACTAGTGAGAATTTAACTTCACTGGTAATACAAATTGACTATAACCTAATATATATATACTGTATTTTTTGTATATTTGTGTTATATCCTTTGTTTTGTGTCTCGTGTAACTTGGTGAGGAGGTATATCGATTAAAAGTTGATGACGCGTAGATAAGAGAGCGCTTCCCAAGGGCGCGGCGCCTTATAACGGCTCTTCTACACACCCACACTCACACAACCATCCGTCCGATATCACGCCGCTCTCTTTGCGGACACGGACACACACACACACACATTTATAACTCGCGTGACGGATCTCACACATACTATAAAGGAATATGATAAAAAAATGTCTAAATTGAAGTTATTTCTTCGAAATTAATTAAATAATTAATGCTGAAGGTTTTGTCTTGACAACCTGGAGTCGCATTAACAGAGGCAGTATAATAATATTTCTAAATACAATAATACATTTTCGTTGGACTACATGTTATATACTAGGTAATTAAACAGGCGAAATTGTTCTGTAACAGATAATTTGTGCTTACTAAAATATGTTTTAATGCAAGCGGATGAGGGCATTATGTCAATTTGAATTACGCATGCGTGGCTGTTGACTTCTCTCATTCTTTTTACTAGTCATTTAGATCTTAATTTTGTATATTTGAGTTACGTGGTTTGAATTTTTTTTTGATTTTAATATTTTTTTTACTACCCTCCCTGGTTATTAAAATTATGTATTTGGGTTGTTATTGTGAGAGAGCTGGTATAGGATTGAGAGCGGACCCATCACATTCCTACAACTGTTAAATAAGTTCAAGGCTTCTATTTCGGTCATGCTCTTATGCCTGTTGGTTGGCATTTTTTTATGCTACAAAGGTGGCTGATACCGAGTTTGCTCTCATTGTATCCGACCTTTTGTAATTGATTAATAAAGATGCGACTGAAGGGGGGAATCCACCCATTCCCGGAACCGTTGTAGAAGTTGCAACTTCTTTTATCAATTCCACACACATTGTTTATGTAACGCATGTTCTTCAATTAATATAAAAAAAAGAGCTAATGCATGAAGAAGAATTTAAATTGATATTTTAGCTTAAGGCTGTCTTTATTTACTCTTATATACAAGACAAGGTGCGTATCAATATTGCAAATGACAGTATAATATAAAGGAAAGAACATACAATCAGATAATAAAATATGTTATATAAGGAAGGACAGAAACCAGTGAGTACAAGACTGGCACCCCGTACCCGGTACAGGCCATCGGAGTTACGCGTGAGTTTGATTGATGAATTTGATTTAGTCTGCGTTCTCGCTGTCACGATCTTGTCATCACCTGCCTACTATACCCCATCTCGTAGTCAACGTTTTGATGAAATCCCTATACACCTTGAGATTTCTCGCATTATTGATCAGGTCCGCGTTTACAGGCGTTTGCTAATGGATTATGTAATTTGGGACCCAAGTTTTTATCTGCTGGGTGCTCCACTACTGTTTCAGCAAGAGGGACACGAGGTACTATCGAGGGCCAGTAATTTTGCTTTTAAAGAACTGTAAATATGTACTTTATATTCCCGATATTCGCTTAATATTTTAGTGTCATTCATTTTACTGGAATTAATTAAAACCAACAAATTACGTTAATAAACACAACATTTTAATTCGTTAAAATTAATTTACATTACAGATCTCGTGAGAATGCAAGATTCTATTTCGGCAAATCCAACTGGGCCACCGCCTATGCATGGACACGAGTCAGAAATGGAAACTGTATTCACCGACAAAATATCTTCAAGTAGGTGCACGCTCATTTCCACTGATAAGAAAGCGTTTTCATGTTCGCAGTGCAATCATTCGTGCAACAATAATTCAAACTTCAAGAGACATGTGCTCACACACAGTGGAGAGAAATTGTTTTCATGTTCTCAGTGCAATTATTCGTGCAATAGAAAATCAGACTTCAATGTGCACGTGCTTAAACACACTGGAGAAAGACAATTTTTATGTTCACAGTGCAAATATTCGTGCAATCGAAAAAGTCAATTAAAAATCCACACCCTCACGCACGCTGAAGACAAACGATTTTCATGTGCACAGTGCAGTTATTCGTGCAATCGAAAATTGGCTTTTAAAAGACATTCGCTTACGCATACAGGAGGTAAACTGTTTTCATGTTCACAGTGTAATTATTCATGTAATCGCAAATCACAGTTAAAAGCGCACACGTCTAAGCACACTGGACAGAAACTGTTTTCATGTGCACAGTGCAATTATTCGTGCAATCGAAAAACACACTTATTAATACACGCACTCTCCCACACTGGAGAGAAACTGTTTTCTTGTTCACGGTGCAATTATTCCTGTAACCGAAAATCGGATTTAAAAATACACGAGCTTACGCACACTGAAGACAAACGATTTTCGTGTACCCTGTGCCATTATACGTGCAATCTAAAATCACAATTAAAAAGACATACTCTCAGACATACTGGAGAGAAATTGTTTGCATGTTCACTGTGCAATTATTCGTGCAATCAAAAGTCGCAGTTGAAAATACACAAACTTACGCACACTGGAGAGAGATTGTTTGCATGTTTACTGTGTAATTATTCGTGCAATCTAAAATCAGTTTTAAAAAGACATGCCCTTGGGCATACTGGAGACAAACTGTTTTCATGTTCACAGTGCACTTATAAATGTAATCTGAAAAGCCGTTTAAAAATACATTTACTTATTCATACAGAAATGTTAGTATAAGTATCAATTTGCTGTCTCATGCATTTAACTATTTCACTGTTAGATATGCGCGGAATTATATCCAGTCATAATTTTTTACAACATATATAATATGTAACGTTTTTTGAATTGTTATTTTCCCGGGCTTTTGTTATTTGTGAAAAATATTACATACAATGATGTTTTTTTTAATGCTCATTTTAGTAATTTTTGGGCTTAAATAATGGAGCCTCAAGTTTAGAATACTATGGCATATATTTCTTTTCGGGAAATGGTCATCCAGGATGTCAATTGTGAAATTATGCCACAAACACCCTACGTTTCCGACCTTGCTTCGTCAGATTATCACCTTTTTCGGTCGCTCTCTGATTAACCCATTGATCGGGTTCATAAATACGCATGGCATCTTTCATACGCGGCATTCTTTGACGTCATTATAATTTACGACTTTACACTACGATATTTAAACAAATTTATAATTTATTTTTAAGAAATCGTTAACTATAATTACAAAATAACGTAAATAAAATTATCCACAACAGTGTCCTACACCTGCGCTACACTAGTGCCATTTGTGGTGACGATATTCATACGTACTAGAGTGTAGCAGTGATCTGATTTCTGACACTAATGCACACTATTTACAGACTATTAAACACTGACGTTAAATTTTACTCTGTAGTTTGAGAGTTTGATAAATAACTGAATGATACTGGATGATACGAGGACTTCTATTATTTCGTGTTTGCTTATAAGATGGGTAATAATCCTTGAAAAATATAGACAGATGTCGGTAGGATAAAGATTCCAAATAATTGTGGTACGATTTTCACCGCTCCTCGGCGCGTATGTACGCACTAGTGGCGGGCGAAACACGGCGACTCGTATATGTGTCACCCGCGGGGGATAGGTTAAACGCGTGGCATTACGTTCAAAAATGATGATAACTATTTTGATACTAGAACAGATGATTTTTATAGAGAAGACATTGGCAAAATGAGTGAAAAATGGGTCAAAGTCCTAAATAATAATGGAGAAAATATTTTTGATTAAAATGTAATAATTGTTACAAAAATAGTTAAACCAAACTATTAAGATGTATTAGACAGCCATATATTTGACAATATATATTCTTTGTTTTTAATGTTTATTGCTTGTATTACAGTGTGTTATACTTTAAATAAATAAAAATAAAAATCTACTACTGTTGTGTATGTGTTTTATTTGAACATAGGCAGTATCATTTAGTTGTATATAATTTATACAACCAGGGTTTGCAAATGTATCGGGACAGTATTTACGAAATCACGTTATCTACAATTCGTGTAACCTTTCGGGTTAACTTAATTGTTAGGAGATTTTTTTTGTATTGTTCCATCTAAAATTTGTAATACATTAATAATATTTTTAAAAAACCCACGACGAATATATTTCGCACATCGCTAATACAAAAAACCTTCCAAAGAGATCTTTCATCATTGATGAAGATGATGATGATGATATTTTAGGGCTTGTGGTTGTTGAAGATTATTGGCTGTGATTTATCAGAAGTTTTTGTAGAGGTGTGTCTGATGCCTCTTATCAATCCGCCTAGTCTTTTTCTAACTAGAGCAAGGTATTTAAATGAAAGAAATGGCGTTTATTGATGGATGAATTGTACAAAGATAGTATGCAGCGTGTATCTAATTGAAAGCTGGAGGGTGTGGATGAAAGGGCGATCTGCGGAGAAGTGGCCGCTAGATCCTAGAGCAGTATCCGTCACGATGTATGGTGTCTGTTGATTGTTTGCTTTAGTTTCGGCCCTATATGGTTGTTAAGTGAGTCCCTACAAAAACATTTCTTTACAAAGTACACGCAAATGTAAATAGAAGTAAGCCACTGAAGCGTAAATTTTCACATTTTCGACTTCAAATCAGTTACCGAAATTAATACGTCTAATCTAATGTCGAACGTAGCGCGTATTTTGTGTTATTGAGAGCAAAATTAATAAATAATCCTGTTATTTGAAACTTATCTAAACGAAAGGTGACGCTAAAACAAAGTATAATGGTAGAAGTTTGACTCAATCCATTTTGTGTTTCGTCCACTGTCCCTCTTTTGGGAGTGTTTTTTATGAATGAATCCCTAATTGTCTGCCTTGAACTACTGACTCTATAGATGATATGATTATATGATTTTTTAGCTCTTAAGGGACGCTGGAGGGTCTAAATTTTAAATCATAATTGCTAATAACCACATTTAACTTCTTCTTCTTTTTCGTTTTGTAATTGAATTAAAGTCGTATATTTTTATTAGCTTTATCGGTCCCGGGAAAGGATGTGTTCCCCCCCTCCAGCTGTCCTTTAAAAAAAAGGATAAATGTAGAATAAAGCAACCTCCACATAGTTTATTTAATTTTAATTCATGCTAGACAATAACCAATACGTAGGATCCATCAATGAATTTCTCTGATATTTGGTCTATTTCTCGCTCGTGTCTATGGTCGTCCGCCATTCGACGTCGATCGCAGGTCGTGTCTCGTGCTCTGAAAAATACTGCAACCATGGACCCGGACGTTCCTGCCGTCAAGCCGGAGCCAGGGTGTGCAGCTGGTAGCGACGATGAAGGAGAAAGCGGTGGAGCGCCCTTCGCTGAAATATACATATCGCTCCCTAGCATCAAGCAGGAATGCTCGGAGTACCTCTGGAAAACCGGTGAGATGGTTCATTTATGAATGATATAAACGATATTTGAAGAGAAGATAGATGGATTTGTTAAAGATGTATTTATTAAGCTGTACACCTCGTGACGTAGAGGGGTTAGCTAATATATTAGAACCCGATATATTTCTTTTTGAACAATTCTTTTTGACAGGTGTCATAATGCCATAGATAACTCTGTATCTGTATATCTTCTATGGCTTTTAAATCATAGATAACAGTACTATTACCGTTCGGGCGGTGTAATCATCTTAATTACCGAGATTTTATTTTAAGTGAGAAAGCTCTAATAAAAATATCGTTTCTTTGTGTGCGCGTCGCAAGGTCAAAATACAATTTCATATAATTACTTAAATTAAATTATGCTGAGTTTACATATATAAATATTTTCAATTTAAATACATCGTTATAATTCTATTGTTATGCGGTTGGGTTGCCCGGTCAATTGTTTATTTTAAATACAAATGAAATGTATTAATTAGAAAGATATTCATATAAAATCAATTTTATCGAAAAATATTGTTGTTGCTAATGGGTTTCGAACCTGGATCTCTTTCCGATCCGGGAATGGTTCATTAACCGACTATGCTACATCAGACAGTATATTTGACGACACATTTTCGAACCCATATGTTACACTTTTCAAATTAATACATCTATCGTTTCATTATTTGAAAGCCATCTACTAAAAGGAATCTCAAATATCTTTGAGTAATCCGATAGGAGACGCCAGAATTGACAATTAGTTTATATTAAATTTTGGACACATTGATACAACTTATATATTATTATGGAGAAATTATTGTGAAATTGTAATAATTCAGAACATGGGTGTGTGATATTTTAAATACTAATTTAATGTACTAATAAGAAAGATACATATGAAATCAAATTTATTTAATTTTATATGTAAATCATTCTAATGATTACATTTAATTAGTATTTAAAATATCACAGAGCTGTGTTCTGAATAATTACAACTTCACAATAAGAATGCCTTCTCCTTAATAACATTAAATGTGATATCTTCGGTTAACTGCTTGTTGCTGTCGTTTTTGTGTGTACGATTGATTAGCACGTTGTAGGTCAAATACAAGAGATGCGTTTCGAGCTGTTGCTCAGATGCGAGAGAGCGCGCCTGTCATTCAGGCCCTCTTGCGCCCATGCACTCATCTATAGATACATCACATTAAAGAACTCTGCCGAACGTTTGCCTGGTTGTCACTACGAGGTGACACGGAGTCGAGCCAGCTGTGTTATATAGGTGTGTTGTTAATGATTCCAGAAATAGGTTCCTACTCCGGCTGGGGTGATGCAGCTCGGACTGCCGGGGCAGGGGATGTGCAGCCAGACGAGGCTCATCAGACTGAGAGCGGTGACGGAGGAGAAGGCGATGACGCAGACATATCGTATCCTGCCATCAAGCAGGAGTGCTCCGAGTACTCCAGGAAGGCAGACCAGCGCGGCGGTGAGCGACAGATTGATTACATTACCGATCTGTAAAGTAGAATACCCGCGAAGGATGCTTTATTTTATTATATTTGGCGTAGCAATATCGATGGCCGGAAAGTTTACAGGAGACTCGGATGCGAACGTTTGGCCCAACGAGAAAATATCTTACTGACTAAATTTCCAGCCGGCATTAGATACAGCGATGTGACTACTCAGAAAACTCATTTGAGGGTTTTTTATCAGAATTTTTTACCCTTCCAATTCATGTAATATAATATAAAACGCATATGATGTTTATTATAATAAGGTAGTTATAAAAAGTGTCAAAGCGATTAGCGCTGATGCACTTGTAGTAGTAGATTAGGCGGTCTAGCCGCATGTAGAGTACTCAGAGTATCGTAGACTCTAAGGAATTGGAAAAAAAAAAAAAAACTCAGAAAACATTTTAAAATGATTTTTTTTATGCTTTTAAAAAATTGATGAATAAAGGTGTGACTGAAATATTGCATACAACCTTTCGCAAATTATTAAAAATCAGCATATACGATGGTAAAACATAATAAAACAGTATATTTCATTATCCTTTCCTCGCCGATGATGCAACTGAAAGCACTTTAAAGTTTTGTTTGTGGCTGTCATGTTGTTGTATCTGATGCTGAGTGGATCTATAGTCGGCTGGATCTTTTGATGACTGGTGTCGTGGTCGTTGGGCTGAAAGTCCGTGGAGCTTTTGTCCAGGAGCCAATTATCAACGCCACCCCTACTGCAAGCCGAATGGCCACCTTGCCCACTTTTGCATCTGATAAGTCATTTTTGCTTATTTTGATGTAGAGGATACCGTAATTTATTGTTAAAAACACTTTGATCAGAGATCTTAAAAATTTACCATAGATTGTTTTACCAATGCATCATATTTAAAATATCATAATTTCAATACTTTAAAATTAAAATTAAATTTCACCGGATTTTTTATTTGTTTTGCAATCAATTTAATAACAAAATATATTTTTCAAGCACGTTTCACCGATGATGACATAACAAAATACAAATAATTAATAAAATTGCAGATCTCTCGAGAATACAAGATGGTTTTTCGACAAACCCGACTGGGCCACAGCCAACTTCTGGAAAGGAGCCAAATTTGGATACCATTGTTACTTCCAAAATATCCTCAAGCAATGGCACGCTTATATCTATTGGTAAAAAAACATTCTCATGTTTGCAGTGCCCGTACACGAGCAACCGGAGATATAACTTAAGAATTCACGTGCTCTCGCACACTGGAGAGAAACTGTTTTCATGTTCACAGTGCAATTATTCGTGCAATCAAAAATCAAAATTAAAAATCCACATGCCTACGCACACCGGAGTGAAACTGTTTGCATGTTCTCTGTGTAATTATTCGTGTAACAGAAAATCCGATTTAAAAAGACATGCCCTCAGACATACTGGCAAAAAACTGTTTTCGTGTTCCAAAATATCCTCAAGTAGGCGCACGCTCACGTCTACTGGTAAAAAGGCGTTATCATGTTCGCAGTGTCCGTACACGTCCGATAGGAAATATAACTTAAGAATCCATTTACTCTCGCACACTGGAGAGAAACTGTATTCATGTTCGCAGTGCAATTATTCGTGTAATCAAAAATCAAAATTAAATATACACATGCCAACGCACACTGGCGTGAAACTGTTTGCATGTTTAAAGTGTAATTATTCATGCAATGAAAAATCCGATTTAAAAAGACACGCCCTTAGACACACTGGAGAGAATCAGTTTTCGTGTTCACAGTGCAATTATTCGTGTAGTGACAAAACAAACTTCAAAAGACACGTACTTATGCACACTGGAGAAAAGCTGTTTTCTTGTTCGCAGTGTGATTATTCCTGCGTTCAAAAATCCGATTTAAAAATACACACCCTCAGGCACTCTGGAGAGAAAGCGTTTTTATGTTCACAGTGTAATTTTTCGTGTCTTAAAAAATCACAAATAAAAATACACGTGCTTATGCACTCGGGTGTGAAACTGTTTTCGTGTTCACAGTGTAATTATTCTTGCAACCTAAAATCAGTTTTAAAAGGGCATGCCCTTGTGCATACTGGAGAGGAAGTGTTTTCATGTTCCCAATGCAATTATATGTGCTATAAAAAATCACAAATAAAAGTACACGTGCTAATGCACACTGGAGTGAAACTGTATGCATGTTTAGAATGTAATTATTCGTGCAATCTAAAATCAGTTTTAAAAAGACATGCTCTTGTGCATACTAGAGATAAATTGATTTCTTGTTAATAGTGCAGTTATAGATGTAATCTAAAAGTCCGCTTAAAAAGACATTCGCTTGTTCACACATGAATGTTAGTATACGTATCAATATGCTGTCTCATGTATTTTACTATTCCACAGTTTAATACTGAGTGCCCCCGACTGTGAGGAATTTGAACCAATATTTTTTTAAATATGAATTAAATATATTAATTAGAAACATATATATGTATATAAAATCAATTTTATCTAAAAATATTGTTGTTGCTCTACCGGGATTCGAACTTGGATATCTTTCTTAACCGGGGAAGGTTCATTATCCAACTATACTACAGCGACAATACTTTTAGCGACATATTTTCGAACCTATATGTTACCTTTTTGATATTAATACATTTAAATTATTTATTTATTTATCTGTTATAATTACAATGATTCAATACGGTGCAGCGAAGAGGATTTCATATTAATAATTATTGTTTACAATAACTAGCGTATAATAAAATAAAATACAATATATTTATAACAACGATATAAACATATTATGTTATTAATCATACCATTATTTTAAAGAGCCATCTACCTTATTTTTACATAATCTCAAATACCTTTGAGTAATCTGATAGCACACGCCAGAATTATCAATTCATTTTTATTAAATTTTGGACACATTGATACAACTTCACAATAAGAATGTGTTCTCCTAATAAAATTATTAAGTGTAAGAAAGAATTAAAAGTATTTGACCACACTGCCTCATGGAGTCTGATGTTTAGGATAAAATCTGCGATATTGCTGGACCAAAGAACATCGCGGTTATTGTCAAATATCTGCTTGTCTAATGAGTCTGTGAGGTTCTTTCTGATTAATATATTTAAAAAAAATTAATTTATATTAATTTTACATTTAGCATGGATTTCTCAAATTCTAGCTATCATCTTTATTTTGTATTTTGTTTAAGAGTCCGATTGCAAGAGTGTCTTGAGAGAAATTGACGGCATTTAGACGATATTGTTTATAAAACGTAAAATCCGCTTCGTTAAACTCCATTTTGTATAAATAAAATATGAGAATATCATTGAAGTTTTTTATTTAATATTAAACATGAAAATTTTCCGCTGGACACCCTTTATATGTGTTTTATTTGTACATTATCTGTGTTATTTAGTTGTATATTATTTGTACAACGGTGGGAATAGATCCCGTGGATTATATTGATTAAAATTACAACAGTAATACAAGTCGAAATCTGAATTGGATTCAGAAAGGAATAATGCAGACGGATCTGACCTTCCCTGATCTCAGTCCTGGGTTGGACGTCAATTTTACACTTCCAGTTGACTTGCACTTTTGTAGTGAAGAACGGAGATATCATTGCGCTTCCGGATGCTGTAGAACACCGTTTCTTTTTCGTGGTGCGGATTTTACGCACGGCGTTACTATCGACCGTTAGACATGTGTTGACAGGTCCGCGTCGAAATGCAATCTGTCTCACCTCGGCCGAGATTCCTAGATGTTAGTTGGCCAGAAAAGGACAGGTATAAAGTTTTATTGGATCGACGGAATGCGCATGTCAACATACAAAATAACCATTAATAATGGTTTGCAAATGTAATAACACGGAATAAACAAATAGTATACGGGATTAACTTAGTAGTCAGTCATAGCCGATGAATGAAGCTAGTTCCGAGAGCAACAACGACATTTTATCAAAGATTCTGCATGTTAGCTCCGAAACTGTACAACATACTTAATACTAACTGGAAATCGTTCACTTCCAATAAGATTACACAAACATGGACCTAATTGGATACAGATCAATCAGAAGCATGGCTATCCAACACCACACTAATAATTCACTAGTTCTACAACACTCCCACTACATTTTTATTTAAAAAATAGTTTTTTTTCTTTTAATCTCTATTTTTATTTCTGTCGAATCTTTATCTTAAATAACACCACAACAACACGTAAAAAACTGTCTACTTTAACACAGACGGCAGTCTAGCAAAGTAGCCAGGACAGCGCTGTATATATCAGAGGTGGAGTCTATTCCATCCCACACAAAAAACTACGAGTATATACTTAATAGCAATATAATAATATGTTATGTTTATCATGTTATATTATAATATATTCACCTCTGTTACAACTAAAATATGTATGTCAATAAAGTCTAATAAATAAATAAATTTTAATTTTTTTTGTGTACTGTAAAATCTAAATTTTGCAATACATATATTATGTAAGCCCACTAATTTATGCGCTTTAAACACACCGTTAATCGACCCCTCAAACAAGCCGTCAAATATACCGTTAAAATATTCCGACGTTAGGTGGCATCAATATCACAAAATTGAATTTGTGATTTTAAAATTGCAGGTTTATATAAAAAGGCAGTTTTAGTAAAAATGTTGAATGTTCTCAATATAATATTTGTTAGGAGAACAGACTCTTATTAAATATATTCAGATTCGATGTGATGAGGACCTGCTGACTGACGCTGTTAATTACGTTATTAAATACGGTCTCAAACACGCTATTAAACATGCCATAATACACGGCGTAAATAACTCCGTCATGACGTTAAACACACTATCAAAAATTTCATTAAATATGTCTTCAAGCAATCCCTCAAACACGCTGTCAACTACACCATCAAATACGGCATGAAACAGGCCGTTCAAAATAATTAACTATTTACAGTAAATAGATGATTTAGATGCGGTCATCTCGATTTATTTTGGCTGTACTTTGAAATTGTGAAATTAATTGGTACACCTAAAGTCTGAATCTTTTGTCTGCTGAAGTAACACGTAACAAAATAACAAAAAGAATTGAAGGAACAAAGTGATATTTTGGCTATTCTTGGAAGATGAAGAATCGCTCACTGAACATACAACCGTCGGACACGATGCGTTGTATGAAGAACCCTCATCGACACGGTAAAGTCGACAGATGGCGCTGGCTCTGTGCAGCTACGATGACGAGGCTAAGCGGAAGCGTAGCTCGCTGTACAAACAATCGTCGGACACGACTCGATGATCGAGTAATTAAAGTCGACAGAGGTCGCAAGGTCCATATAATGCACATTGACGCGGATAGGCGGATTCGTCGCTCACTGAACATAATATCCTCAGACACGATAGCCTGGTAAGGTCGACAGAGGTCGCGAGGTTTATGTAACGTTCATGAAGACGCATCTAGGAGTTATCGTCGCTGAATGGATAGACATTGTCGGGCAAAAATCGATGGATGAATCTCTCTCTTTGACATGATAAAATCGATAGAGGGCGCGAGATCTACGTATCGTACACGATGACTCGTCTAAGCGGAAGTGTTGCCGACTTAAAGTGCAGTAGTAGGATACGTTTCGATGTATGAATGCCTCTCTTCGACATGGTAGAGTCGACAGATGGCGCGAGTTGTATGTAGCGTACATGACGACGTTAGCGTAGGTGAATGGAAAGACATCATCCGACAAGAATTAAAGATGACGATCCATAAGAACCCTTTGTGAGCAAATGTACCAAATCTAGATGCCCTTAAAAATTAAACATAATTTAAGGTTTTATAGTAAATAAGGGAATTAGCTGCGGTCATCTCGTAATCAAAGAAAATGTTTCATTTTCGGCTGTACTTTGAAATTGTGAAAACAATTATGCACATATCGTTAGAATCTTTTGTCTCCGTATGCATAACATCTAGAGGCAACTAGGTAACCAAAAAAATGAAGGGTTTATGCTAATTAAACGAATTAAATGCGGTCATCTTGGAGTGAATAAACAGATTTATTTTGGATATACTTTAAAATTGTTGGTACTATGGTGTAAATATTTTCTGGACATTTATAAGCAACTTGATAACCATTGATTTATAATCTGACGATTTTCCCTACATTTTTATATTTTGTATTGTATTATTATACATGTATGTATATTTTAATTTATTTAAACAAATTCTTACTTTATATTGATCTTGTATTATATAAATGTTGAATGCCACCCCCATAGTTCAAGATCTTTCTTATTTGGGGGTGCATAACTCCACTATTGTTTTTTTGTTATTGTCGAATATATAAATAAATAAACAATAATACAAAACTTCAAAACTCCTACTCCTTTATCATTTTTATCCGAGATGATGCCCCCAGCCCTCAGTTTATTTTATTTTATTTCATGTTCAAGACGATAACCAATACGTAGGATCCATCGAAGGATTTATCAGATATTCCGTCTATGACTCGGTCGTGTCTATGGCCGGCCGCCATTTGACGTCGATCGTAACTTGCGTCTAGTGCTCGCTGAGAAATATTGCAACCATGGACCATGCTGATGACCTAGGTGCTCCTGTGGTCAAGCCCGAGTTAAAGTCACCAGCTGGGAGCGGCGATGAAGAAGGCGGTGGAGCGTCCTACCCTGAAATATACATATCGCTCCCACGCATCAAGCAGGAGTGCTCGGAGTACCCCTGCAAGGCCGGTGAGTTGGGTCATCTATGATACATTACTATTATTATTATTTTACAACCATAAATATTTATTTTATGCTAGAATTACGTTTGACGGGTGTTATAATGCCATAGATAAAAATCTGTGTATCTTCTATGTCTTTAAAATCATAGATATCGTGCATTGTTCTTGACATAGAGCGGAGTTAGCTCCATTTATTGGGGATTGTTTATGATTCCAGAAATAGGTTCCAACAGTGATACGACTCGGACTGCCGAGAGAGCGGTCGAGCAGACAGATGAGGGGTCTTCAGTTGGAAGCGGCGAAGGAGCAGTCTACACTGATATAGACATATTGTATCCTGATATCAAACAGGAGTGCTCGGAGTACCAGCGCACCGGTAAGAAGATGATTATGATATACGATGTAATTTAATATATATTTTTAAAAGTGTTTTAATTTTTACAACCAAATAATAATTATTTTTTGATTCATTTTACACTATAGTGTGCTATTTTACTGTTATAATCAGATAACATTACAGCAAAGTAAGACATATATTCGTTACCCTGCTTACTACACTAGTATTTTACTGTATTATAGCAGGTGCTTTTCCGGTAATGTAGTAATATAAGTATATAGTATAAATATATATATATATAAAGAGTAAAACAAGGTGCAATTATATAACATATATACAACGTAATACTTAAAGTAAATGCAATGTTCAATGTATCAAAAATAAAAAGAGTAAATAAATAAATAATTTACAAATATATCAAATGTATAAAAATATTGAAAAAAGTTCATTTAAATAATATACTAAACACAACTACAGAAAAAAGTAGAAAATGCAATGTTTAATATATGGATACTATTATAGCATTTTTAATCTCAAGTTTGGACTTTTAAAAGTCCTTGGGCGTAATTTCTCCCCAGCAAGGAGAGTGGAGCCAGAAATGCACTTTTCTTGAAAAATGTGTAAGACTGTGATTGCAATTGTTTACGTCTGCATTTAGACTGTCGTGTATTTTTAATGCTAGAAACAAATGAAATCATTGTGCAAAAGTTTTGTTTAATTTTGGCACGAGATGACAAATAGCCTGTGTTTTCGTTAGGTACATATAATGCAATAAACCTACTTAAATAATTTATTTACATTGCAGATCTCTTGGGAATACATGATAGTATTTCGACAAACTTGACTGGGACACCACGTTCTCCTGGAAAGGAGCCAAAACTGGAGACCATCGACCCTCCCAAAATATCCTCAACCAGGCGCACGTTCACTTCCACTGCAAAGAAAGTGTTGTCATGTTCGCAGTGCCCGTACACTTGCAATCGGAAAGATTACCTAAGAATTCATGTTCTCTCGCATACTGGAGTGAAATTGTTTTCATGTTCACAATGCAATTATTCATGTAATCACAAATCACACTTAAAAACACATTCACTTACGCATTCTATAGAGAAATTATTTTCATGTTTACAGTGTAATTATTCGTGTAATCAAAAGGCACGTTTAAAAAGACACGCACTTACGCATAGTGGAGAGAAATTATTTTCATGTTCACAGTGCAATTATTCGTGTTATCAAAAATCAGACTTAAACATACATGTGTTTATTCACACTGGAGAAAAACGGTTTTCATGTTCACAATGCAATTATTCGTGTAATCAAAAGGCACGTTTGAAAAGACACGCGCTTTCACATACTGGTGAGAAATTGTTTTCATGTTCACAATGCAATTATTCGTGTTATCAAAAATCTGACTTAAACTCACATGTGCTTAGACACAGTAGAGGGAAACGGTTTTCATGTTCACAGTGCGACTATTCGTGCGATCGAAAATCAAACTTAAATTCACATGTGCTGGGACACACAGGAGAGAAACCTTTCTCATGTACACAGTGCAATTATTCGTCCAATCGAAAATCACATTTAAAAATACACGCCCTTATACACACCGGCGAGAAACTGTTTTTATGTTCACAGTGCAATTATTCGTGCAATCAAAAAGTAAAATTGAATAGACATGTTCTTAGACACACTACAGATAAATTATTTTCATGTTCGCAATGCAATTATTCGTGCAATCGAAAATCAAACTTTAATTTACATGTGCTTGGACACACTGGAGAGAAACGGTTTTCATGTTCACAGTGTAATTATTCGTCCAATCTAAAATCAACATTTAATTTACATGCGCTTACGCACACTGGAGAGAAACTATTTTCTTGTTCAGAATGCAATTATTCGTGCATTCAAAAATCAAGCATGAAAATACATATGCTTGGACACACTGGAGAGAAACTGTTTTCATGTGCGCAGTGCAATTACTCTTGCAATCGAAAAACAGATTTAAATATACATGTGCTTGCGCACACTGGGAAAAAACTGTTTTCATGTTCACAGTGTAGTTATTCGTGTAATCGAAAATCACGATTAATAATCCACGCGCTTTCGCATAGTGGGGAGGAAATATTTTGATTATTTGTGCAATCGAAAATCAGACCTAAATGAACACGTGCTTAGACATAACAGAGAAAATCTGTTTTCTTATTCACAATGATAAAGCAATGGGTATATTGGAGAGAAAACGATTTCATGTTTACATTGCAAGTATATGCGATTCAAAAATAACATTTTAAAATACATATTCTAGCACATTGTGGAGAAATCATGTTATCTGTCAATTTTTTCGTATAATCTAAAACCAGGCTTTACAAGGCATGTGCGTATCACATTGGAGAGAATTGTTTATTAATTTACAGTTATAGATGTAATCTAAAAAACTACATTATTTATCCACACTGTTCATGTGTTCACACTACACTTGTGCAAGGAATAACTGGGTACCCCCCGACTGCCAAATTACATTTAGTCTAACAAGTATAGTTTTTTCACGTTTATATTATTAAAGTTTCAAATATATTGGCGGGGGCTCCACATCTCCCATCCTATGAGCCAAACACTTAATAGAATTCCTTACCAACGATCTCGCAAATGATATTTAATAAAATGATATTCAAATAATATGAAGATGAGTTGTACTAGTGAAAGAAGTTAGATTACATGAACAAGATTAATATACGAAAATACAACCAAAAATCACCACTTTTCGGGTGATGGTCAAGAGCAGGAGCGTGCGAAGATGACACTACGCATAAAAAATACTCCGACAACAATAATCTAATCATTGTAGCTCGGCGACGACGTGACGCGCCAGTATCTCCAGATGATTATATAAATAAAATGGTTGGTAATTCCACACCAACAACATACCAGACAAAAGTAATAAAGATGACGTTCTTCCTTCACATTGAACTCGATCTCTTAGCTTCCTTGTCGCCGCTTACTTGTTTTTAAAGAATTGTGGCTTCAGGCCCGGGCTCTTATCGGTACATCGTGGCCAGCGATCGGACGTCCCATCTACATGCCGCTTGCGATATCGTCCAATATTGATTTCAGAGTTCTTTCATCTCGGGTCCAAGCGGAAAATAAAATATTTTCATTTGTTAAAGTATTCATTTCTATTTGAAATGTCGGTCATTTTGCGACGGCTGAAACCGCACGCAAAATGCGTGGGCAGCCGCCTCACTCGTCTAGTGGTGAATGCACGATAGCGCTGTGAGTCGGTAGACCGGTCCCCGACAGCGACAACCGACCGCGCATGCGCGAGTGTTCATCTGCTGTGCTATCATCATAATATTTTCTCCCAATGGCCATTAATTTTTAACGATGTTAAAATATTGGAACGTAATTTATAACGTTACAATATTCCAAATATTATTATTATTTCTTGAAGTACATGAAGTAAACATATAGTATGTTGTATGTTTGGCTGAGAATTGTGTACGAGTACATTTATTAATTTTTATATGAATAAATTAAACTCTCAACTGGTTTTTTTATTTTTCGCACGATCTTGGTTTACAGAGGAGCAGTCGCTCGCAACAACAGGGAACTATCTACAGTCGCCTACCTATGAAGTTAACATTGTAGGTATTGTGGTCTTTATTGGGAATTTTGAAATGATGTTTTTATATTCTGATATTAAAGATAAATAATTTTTAATCATTTTACTTATCATACACTTTTAAATTATATAACCGTACTCATGTATGTTATATATTATTACGAAGAGAAAAAATTACCAACCATATATTCTATATCTAAACGGTCAGTATTATATTATGATTAGTAAAGATGATATTGTTTACAATTAATATTTTTGTTATTACTGAAACAAAATGGGAGAAGTTACACAAAATTTTGTACTAGAATTGCACTCTTAACGACAGGTGGACCCGTTCAATGAAGTTGAAATACCACACAAACAATTTTTTCTGCCGTCCGATTAATAATTCTTATTAAAAAATAGTCTTACGGTAGCTGGATGTCCTTCATCTGACTGAATTGATTTCGTACCGTGTTCCTGGGTCAAGTATTAAGTCGCTGAGGCTGTTTCGTGTAAATTCTTCGAATTCAAATCCTTATAATAACATACAAAGACTTCATTGGCTTGGAACGAATTTGGTCGACATATGTATGGTGTTTACAATTGTGTCGATCAATGTATTCACGTATTATTTTGTATTTAACCTAATTTTACCTTGTATTTTTTATTTTCTCTCTTACGTTTGACTGGTGTGTTGTATTTAAAATAGCCCATAAGAGCGTAAATATAAATAAATAGCTAAGCAATATAAAAAATATCACATGAAAATTTACACGTTTGTATCCGTACAGACCTGCTCCGGGGTGCCGCCAGCCGCCAGGTGGCTCCATACCGACCGCCATTTAGCCTTGAGACGAAGCCGCCAGGAAGCTGCGATGTGCCTCCAGGAAGGCATCCGAGGACCCCGCCTATACATGAGGCAGTTGCGGATATTCCTGCCGAGGCCGCCCACCACGAGACGACCGGAGTTGCAAAGCCCGCGTCCGTGAACTGGACCAGGGGCGGGTTGCAGATGCCGCTTGTCGCATGCGCCAGCGGTGGGCCATGCAATCGGCCACAAATGTGAAGACAGACAAAAGTGAGTGGGAAAACCAATTGAACAATTAGTGCGCCAGCGTAAATTAAGGTTAGATATAATAAGCAATAAGAACTTTCCTTTTTTTTGCATATTTCCTTGTATTGTAAATAAATGTGTGAATTTGTATATGAAGACACGTGTTAATTTAATTGAAACCTCCCGCCATCTCCTTGTGACCACTAAAAATGTTGATTGCGCAACGACCACAACGTTGCGTTCATATCAATATAATTAATAAAATAATAAACTCTCACTTTGTATGGGCTCAATGCGTAGGAACTATCGAAGAATTAAAATATAATTCGGGTGTGGCTAGCTCGTGTCTATGGCGGACCGCCATTTGACATACACCAATTAGTCAATCGTGTCTCGTATTTGTTAGAAGACACCGTAACCATGGAAAGCGCTGGTGCCGAAGGTGCTGCCGTGAAGCCTGAGCCAGGGTCTCCGGCTGATAGCGGCGACGAAGGAGAAGGCGGCGGAGCGCCAAACACCGATATAAAAATAGCTTATCCTAACATCAAACGGGAGTGCTCGGAGTACTGTAGGCGCGCTGGTGAGAAGTCGTATCCATTATTAATTAGTATTGTTAATTTTTTATTTGTGTTGTCATTGATAAATAATGTCATAATTGTATTTTTGTTTTCAAGGTTATCTCGCAATTAAACGACGCGATAGCGTCATTTCTCGCGACAGTCGCCATAGACGGCTGTCGTTCTTCTTCTGTGCGTTTTAAATCATAGATAACTGACATTTTTGCATCGTTGCCAACTGTAGTTACATTCTACGAAAATATAGGCTGCTCTTGTAGTAGAGCAGTACATGAAGCAGTCCGCCTGGTCATATGGACATGGAGCTGATCCAAGGAGACGGGCGGCTCTCCGGCCGTGTTCGTGAGATGCACGTGAACGTTGGTGATTGGCGGGTTGACTGGACTTAGACACTGCCCGCCTAGGAATGCAGACCTAATTAGTAATATGATGAATCTTGTTTTAAATTAAGGATTTATTCGGGTATGGGTGATGCGATGGAGCTTCTTAGGTAGGGTGGGAAGTATCTCCACCTACGCGCCAACCTCTTTCTTTCTCTCTCCACACCTCGTGTTTTTCACCTCCTTTAGTCTGCCCGTCAAACAATTTTGTGTCTCGTCCCAGTGGACAGTTCTCTCATCTGGGAGTGTTTTTGATGACTGGATCCCTGAGTGTCTGTCTTGAACAGCTACACCCTCATTTTCCATCTATTTGTAATCTAACTGTGTATTCTACGGATTTATATTTATATGTTTTATATGGATAGACAGCATTTAAGGGACGAAAATTGCTAATACTCCCGTTATACAGAGTGGCCCAAAAAAAGTGAGAAAATTTCGTTGTGATATAATTACATTAAAATTAGAGCTATATCAACAATAGTCAATAATATCAATAATTTTCTCATTGTATATATTTAGTTTTTGCAAATTTGCGAATTGAAAAACGTCGGGTTGCTAGCAAAATGATCAAAGAGTTTCAAAACAAGGCGTGGAGCATAGCTAATCATTACAGCAGGGCGGAGCTCCATCTCACACAGCCAAAAATACAATCGACTTTCTTCGTCGTGAGAATGGCATGTGGCCACCGAACACCCAGTAGATGATGCAATATGGGGGGTGTTTTGATGATTTCTGATTAGCTAAATATTGTGCAAAAAAAATTTACATTAAGAATTATAATTAATTATATTATGTTTTGAAATAACTCATACGTTACGTTTGAATTAAGTCACGTATTTTTATTAGCTTTGATGGTGGGACCGATAAGGGAGCCCTAGCTTCTAAATCGGACCTGGGTTAGGGTGAGTCCTGCCCCTCCAGCTGTCCTTTTAAAAGTGGTGCTACTTATGATTCCAGAAATAGGTTCGCACAATGTCGGCTGGAGTAATGCGGCCAGGACTGCCGATGGAGGGGGCATGCAGCCTGGCGAGGGTTCTCCAGCCGAGAGCGGCGATGGAGCGCCCTACACTGATATAGACGTATGGCATCCTGACATCAAGCAGGAATGCTCCGAGTACTCCAGGATGGCAGACCAGCGCGCCGGTGAGCAGTCCCTTGGATTATCAATTAGTGTAGTAGAATACAATTATATTATTGACAGGAATTACAGTGGACTCCCTGTTATCTGTAATCGCATTATCCGGGTTACGGATTAATATTGCAGAGGCTGTGGTTGTAGACTGTGAATGAGTCGTGAGGATCTCAATTGTGCGAACGTATCAGAAGGTTTTGTACATTGTCTTGTCTCACGCGTGTATATGTATATGTATGCGTGTGTGTGTGATGCTATGTCTAGAGCTAGGTTTTTAAATAAAAGAGAACGTACAAAACGTAAAAAAATATATAAATTAATTTAAAATGTATTCTCCATTATTTGATACGACTTGATCCCATCTTGTTTTCAATTTATCGATTCTTTCCCCATAAAATTTGGCTGGTTTGGACCTCATTTATACTGCCTGGTCAGAATTGAAATTTTTGCCATTTAAAAAATTCTATAAGAAGCAGAAAAGGTGGAAGTCCGCTGGAGTAAGGTCCGATGAGTATGGTGGATGAGGTAAAACGGACCAGCCAAGTTCGAGAATACTGAGATTATGGGGTGTACCCATACTCCCAATTTACTGACTACCCAATTTCTCGAGGTGGTGGCAAACGGTTGATTGCGACGTATTCAGCTTCTCTGCTAACTCACTTATTGTTTGACGTGGATTTTGTTCCAATATTATCATCAAAATGTCATCTAAGTCTGAAGGCCGACCCGCCCTCGGTCAGTCTTTCAAGGTCACGTCTCCAGATTGATAAAGTTAGATGCGCGAATACAGTTGAAGACTGGAGTACTCGCTTGAGATGTTAACGAAAGAACCGTCTGCGGAGAAGTGGTCGGCTAGCTCCAAGGACTCGAACTTTGGCTGTCAGGCGGGAGGTTGGCGGGCTCACATGGACATGGGGCGCGTTAAGAACCATCACACTATTCTCATGTTTTTATACTTGTAATAATAATCATATTAAAAATTAAAAATTGTACCGACTACACAATTTGTACACGATACTAGCTAAATGATATACAGCAGAAATTGAATTTGGTCGTACATAAATTCAGTGTTTACTTTTTGTGCAATCGGTAGCATCGCGTCAAGTATTCTCATCCAGCTGTTTTATTAAGAAGAACACATTCTTATTGTGAAGTTGTAATTATTCAGAATACAGCTCTGTGATATTTTTAAATACTAATTAAATGTATTAATTATAAAGTTAACATATAAAATCAATTTTATCGAAAAGTATTGTCGTTGCGTTACCGGGATTCGAACCTGGATCTCTTTCCAATACGGGAAAGGGAACTGTGCTACAGTATACTATACTTTTGACGACAAAACGAACAAATATGTCACGTACGAGTTCGTAAATTTGTCGTCAAAAGTAATGTCTGCTGTAGCATAGTTGGTTCCCCAAATTGGAAAGAGATCCATGTTCGAATCCCGGTAGCAACAATAACATTTTTTGATAAAATTGATTTATAAAATTCTAATTAATAAAAAGATTTTCAAATGTATTAATATAAAATATATAAATAGCACAGATGGCTATTTCTCTTAATGGTTTGTACAAAATGAGTGCCAGACTGTTAAATACATGGAACCGATATTATGAAATCTTTACATTTGCCAGTAGGCCAACTGTCGGAAGATATAATTGAGACGAGCCATTAATTGAGACAACATCACTCCAGGACCAATAGTGATATATTTAACTGGATGCCGGTATCCTCGGACCCTAAACCAAAAAAAAACAATTTAGTTAAATTGTATTCTGAGACTGCCTTCTTTCTGCTGTGGTGATGAAGGTACTGGTGGATTTTAATCAAAATTGTATATTGTGCACCTATCTCACTAATAGAAAATACATAAATAATAAAAAATAAAATTGTTTTTTACTACGAGTACCTGACCCCAAATTAACCCTAATTAGGTATTTTTCTGAAATATTATCATTAAGTAGTCTCGTCACGAGCATTTCTGACCAGAATATCGAAAAGAATCATATTTTTGACGTCGTAATTTAGTTATTTGACCTTACGTGCGCCGTGCCTTGTTTTCCGGATATTCGATGACATTAAAATTGACATATTCTCATAGTTGAGACTAATCACTTCAAAATATTTTATTCATTCAAATCATTTATTGACATTCCAGATGACGTACGACTCTTGAGAATAGATCGTTCTATTTCGGCAAATGCAACTGTGCTTCCGGACATCCCTGGAGAGGATCCGGAACTGGAGTCCGTTTCCACTTCCAAAATATCCTCAAGTGGGTGCACGCTTACTCCCACTGCCAAGAAAGCATTTTCATGTGCAGAGTGCACTTATTTGTGCAATCGAAAATCTGTCTTAAAACTACATGCTTTTACGCACACTGGAGAGAGGCCGTTTTCATGTTCACAGTGCACTTATTCATGCATTCGAAAATCACAGTTAAAGATACATATGCGAACACATTCTGGTGAGAAACCATTTTCATGTTTACAATGCAATTACTCGGGTAATGACAAGAAAAACTTCAAAAGACACGTGCTTACGCACACTGGCAAGAAAGCTTTTGCATGTTCACAATGCAATTATTCGTGCAATCGAAAATCTGTCTTAAAAATACATAACTTTACGCACACTGGAGAGAAACCGTTTTCATGTTCACAGTGCAATTACTCGTGCAACGGCAACACAAACTTCAAAAGACACGTGCTTACGCACACTGGCGAGAAACTTTTTTCATGTTTACAGTGCGCTTACTCGTGCATTCGAAGATCACAGTTGACGATACACACGCGTACGCATACTGGAGAAAAACCGTTTTCATGTTTACTGTGCAATTACTCGGGCAATGACAATACAAACTTTAAAAGACATCTACTTACGCACACTGGAGAAAAACTGTATTCTTGTTCTCAGTGCAATTATTCGTGCATTCAAAAATCAAACATTAACAGACATATGCTCAAGCACACTAGAGAGAAACTGTTTTCGTGTTCACAGTGCACTTTTTCGTCTACACAAAAATCGAATTTAAAGATACATATGCATATGCATACTGGAGAGAAACTATTTTCGTGTTCACAGTGTAATTATTCGTGCAATAAAAAACCAAGCTTGACGAGACATGAACGTACCCACACTGGAGGTGACTGTTGTTGAATTCACATTTATAGAAGTATTCAGAATGGCCACTTAAAATTACACTTATGCATGGATAAACTTGCGGTCTCATGCACTTATCTCACTGCTGGATAATGAGTGTTCTCGACTACAGAATTATAGCTAGTTGAACATGTCCACTTTGTTGCACTTTTAATTATAGAATCATCAAATAATTTTTCTTCTCTTTTCCTAGATATTACTATGTATTGTAATATGTTTAGTTAAAGTAGGCCATTTTGTATATCTGTTTAGGGATGCTACACGTGTATCTTATTATATTTTTTAAATAAACTAAACTTTGTACTACACACACACGTTTGAGTTTTAATCAGTCATCGTCGAGGAAAGATAACCGCCGAAACAGCTGTTACATTTAATTAATACTTTACGCAAACTAGCTGAACTAATTAATTTTGATTTTTTATATTTCATAAAAAAATAATTTCTTCTTTAGTGACTATCCATCCAGCTTATTTTAAGCCTTATTCTGTAGATCCTCATCTCAAATCACCAATAATCCTGTAAGTGTTAGTGCTTCCATTACATAAAATAACGTCAAGAACACATAGCATCTGACTATTCTCATTCGTAATCTAATATTGAGATCATGACTGCAAAACACATTTTTCTTGAGACTAAGGGTTGCATGGGTATATGATACATTTATGCAACAGTAAAAGTATTAACTCTTCTAAACAAGACGTATTTTTACATTAATGCATATTATATAGTCAGCGTTTAAATTTTCGTTCCACTCGTGTCATATTTTAATAAAAAGTCGCGGTGCTATTTAATTGCGTAAGTGGTACGAAAGTGATCACGTGAATCACAACCGAAATGAAAATATAGGGGCAAGAAATATACGTCAGTTCGTGATTTATATATATTTGGTGGTCTGACAATCACTATTTATCAATCGTGACTCGTGCTTGCTGGAAGACACTAGAACCATGGACTGCCCTGACACTGATGTTGCTATCGTCGAGCCGGATCCAGGGTCTCTGCCCAGAGCGGCTACAGAGCAGGCGGCGAAGCGTCCTATGTGACATCAAGCAGGAGTACTCGGAGTACTCCAGGATGGCGGACCAGCGCGCTGGTGAGGAGTCGGTCCATTATTGATTATTACGTTTATTTTTATTTGTGTTTTTAAAAATTAATGTCATTTTGTTTTTATTTTAAAGTTATTTTTCAATGCCTCGATCCGCTAGTTTCATTTCGTGTGACGCCGTAGATAATCTTTTTCTATGGCTTTTAAATCATAGCTAACTGAAATTTTTGTATCGTTGCCAACGTTCTACGAGAATATTATAAATTTGAAAATATGTAAGTCTTTTAGTGCAGTCTCCTTGGTCGCCTCGTCTGAACATAGGCTGTTATGTGATGGCTCGCTCTAGTGATATGGAACCGAGACCAGGAGACAGGCAGCTCTCCAGCTCCATTGTATCGGAATGTTTATGATTACAGAAATGGGATCCAATAGTGTCGGCTGGAGTGATGCGGCTAGGACTGCCGAGGTAGATGTTCTGACAGGTGGAGGGTCTTCAAATGGGAGCGGTGGAGCATCCTACACTGTTATAGACATATCGTATCCTGACATCAAGCACGAGTGCTCAGAGTACTCCAAGAGGACCGACCAGCGCGCCGGTGAGTAGTCTCATGGGTTATGAATTCGTGAAGTAGAAAATAAATAATTAATTATACGGTTTACGGATTAATATTCTTATATTTTCATTAGTTATAATAATAATCATATTAAATATTAAAAATAGTATCGACTACACAATGTGTTATAGATACAGGTAAAGTAAAATGCAATAGAAATTGTATAGTCAAATAGTTTCTCTAAAATACGCGCAACTAGATGATTTACTGTAGACCATGTATTTTTCTTTGTTCCAAACATAGAGATCCAGGTTGTTGCTGTGAGAGCTGGTAATAGATTGTGTAGAGGCTTCTTCGTTAATATTCCCTAAGTACACATGAACATTAAGAAATCATATGTTTTATTGTCTTTCCAGATGATGTTGTAAATCTCTCGAGAAAAGACCGTTCCATTTCGGCAATTCCAACTGTGCTTCCGGCCATCGTTGACGAGAAACCAGAACTGAAGTCTGATTCCACCTCCAGAATATCCTCAAGTTGGTGCACGCCTAATTCCAAAGCGTTTTCATGTTCACAGTGCAATTATACGTGCAATCGAAAATCTGTCTTAAATATACATACGTTAACGCACACTGGAGAGAAACCATTTTCATGTTCAACGTGCAATTTTTCGTGCAATCAAAAATCGAACTTAAAGAGACATGTGCTTATGCACACTGGAGAGAAACAGTTTTCGTGTTCACAACGTAGTTATACGAACAATCGGCAATCACAGTTAAAGACACATGCGCTTTCGCATTCTGAAGAGATACTGTTTTCATATTCACAATGCAATTACTCTTGCAATGACAAAACAAGCTTCAAGAGACACGTGCTCACGCACACCACAGAAAAACTGTTATCATGTTCACAGTGTAATTATTCATGTAATCGTAAATCTGAGTTAAAACTACATATGTTTACGCACACCGGGGAGAAACTATTTTCATGTTCGCAGTGTAATTATTCATGTATTCGAAAATCACAGTTAAAAACACATACGTTAACGCATTCCGGAGAGAAACCGTTTTCATGTTCACAATGCAATTATTCAGGCATAGACAATACAAACTTTAAAAGACACCTGCTTACACACACTGGGGAAAAACTGTATTCGTGTTCTCAGTGCAATTATTCGTGCATACAAAAATCAAACTTCAACAGACATATGCTTAAACATACTAGAGAGAAACCGTTTTCATGTTCGCAGTGCACTTTTTCATCCATTCAAAAATCTAATTTAAAAATACATATGCTCATGCACACTGGAGACAAACTGTTTTCATGTTCACAGTGCAGTTATTCATGCAATCGAAAAATAGACTTAACAAGACATGTGCGCACCCACGCTAGAAAAAAAGTGTTTTTGAATTCTCAGTTATAAGTGTAATCTGAAAGATCGTGAAGATGTGTCGTTGCTGAATATTGGTTGCCTCCGACTGCTGAGTTCACGTAGTTTTGCTTTTGTATTATAAAAGTATCAAATATATTTATTTTTATATTGCCATATATTTTTGTTATTTATATTACTTGAAGTACATGAAGTAAAAATGTGCTATTTGTTATGTCTAGCTGGAAATATCGCTTATACACTTCTACTAGATTTTTTTAAATAAACAAAACTTTGTACTACATGCAATAGTGTTTTATTTTTGGCACGACTATAATTTAGAGAGGAGCAGATGATCTCAGCTGACAAGTGAACTATCTACAGTTGGTTTAATGAAATGGCACGCAAAGGGAAGAGAAATATGGAATATTTTACTGCGAAGAAATATACATTGATTAAAGTGAAGTAAAATATACTCTACAGCTGTGAGTTTAGCCTAAAGCTTTGAATGCGAAAGATCTGATGCTAAGTGTAATCAAGATATGAATTCGTGGAGTCTCACCGAAAGAATGTTACGGGGCCTTGATGCCTTTAAGTTGAGAGTCTTCTCAAGGATGCTTTGGATTAGTTGGATAATCGAAATAATAAACGAAGAATGGGATGAATTAAGATAGCAAAGCAAAACAATTAATGTAATTAAACAAGTAATGACACCAAAGTTTATCGGAATGTACTCAATCATAAATTTAAAGCCATGGGTTTCATTAAGAATATTGTTTTGAAAGCTATCTGTCATCCAGGATACTATGTGTGCACATTTTTGGTCATGGGTGAAAACTGAATCATTTCAAGGATTTTAATGGTATCTGTTTAATATGATTTGGTCTGAATCCGTCTTATTGAAGGAAGATATGTCTTCCCTTTGTTCACAAAATTGTAAGGAATTAAAAGAGATGTTTCGTCTGTCAAACCTTTATTGCCTTTGATCTTATACATATACATAGGGCGACAGATGTTAGATGTCGCCCTAAAAGTGTCCCACAAGGGATTACACTTAAAATTATTTTTATTATACATAACAATTTCGCCCATAGATGGTTGTTTTATTCCTCAGTCATATCTCTTTAAACTACATTATTCAACGAACTATTTTACATGTTGAGAAATGAAAATTAATAATTTTTTTCACACTCAAATTAAAATGGTGAAAAACTTAAATTCACATTTCTTCCTTATGTATGCATATTGTAGAAATTTTAAATATGAATTAAATATATTAATTAGAAAGATATACATATAAAATCAATTTGATCGAAAAATATTGTTGTTGCGCCACCGGGATTCGAACCTGAATCTCTTTCCTAACCGGGGAAGGTGCGTTATCCAACTATGCTACAGCGACAACATTTTTAGCGACAATTTTCGAACCTATGTGTTACCTTTTTGATATTAATACATTTAATCGTTCCATTATTTGAAAGAGCCATCTACCTTATTTTTACAGAATCTCAAATACCTTTGAGTAAACTGATAGCAGACGCCAGAATTATCAATTGGATAATGCACCTTCCCCTGTTAGGAAAGAGATCCGCAACAACAATATTTTTCGATAAAATTGATTTTATATGTATATCTTTAATATATTTAATTCATATTTAAAATATCACAGAGCGTCTGTTCTGAATAATTACAACTTCACAATAAGAATGTGTTCTCCTAATAATATTGTAGGAGTTAAAGTATGTGTAATTCAAGTTATTCAAATACATGTTTGCCTCGAGATTGCGTCAGAAGGTTAATCTGCTTTGACACAGAAGCTTCTAACTTCTTCTTGTCTCACGCGTATGGTCTGTGTGTCGCTGAGTATATAAATGAAACAGTACTTAAAAGGTTTCATTTATTGAAGAGATGAATTGATATAATTTAAATTCGTGGTTGAACTTTGGAGTGGCTCGCTGGAGATGCTGTCCAGTAGTGATACTGGTGTTGGGACGGCCTGCGAAGAAGTCGTCGGTAGATGCTTGGCAATACCCGTCTCTGGTCTTAATGTTAAATTGCGTCTGATGATTGGTTGATGGGTTTGTTCCAATACGGCCATGTCAGTGTGGCGCACGCAGGTTCACCGCAATATTTTAAATTTTACAGTTTGGTTTTATTATAATGTTTAATTCATGTTCAATACAATGGTGATAAATACTTAAAACTCCTACTTTGCTAGGACCTGATACATACGATAGACCCATAGAAAAATAAAATCATAACTCGTCTATGGCTTACTCGTGTCTATGGTGGGTCGCCAATTTTCAATCACCATTTGACAGTCTTGTGTCGTCTCATGCTTGATGGAAGACTCTAGAGCCATGGACTGCGCTGACGTTAGTAATGACATCGTCAAGTCCGAGCCAGGGTCTCCAGCCGGGATCGGCGATGAAGCGCTCTATACTGTTATAGACATATCATATCCTGACATCAAGCAGTACTCCAGGACGGTCGACCAACGCGTTGGTAAGGAACCGGTCCATTATTGATTAATAGTTAATTATGTGTAACGCATTCTCTTTAAGTGACCTTAAAAGAAGGTTAAAAACAACATTGAGGATAGATAGCTAATATTTTCTTAAATATATTATTTAGAAAGATATACAAATAAAATCAATTTTATCGAAAAATATTATTGTTGCGCCATCGGGATTCCAACCTGGATCTCTTTCCAAACCGGGGTAGGTGCATTATGCAACTATGCTACAGCGACAATATTTTTAGCGACAAATTTTCGAACCTATATGTTTTCTTTTTGATATTTATAGATTTAATCGTTCTATTTGAAAGATCTTTCTAATTTATATATAATTCATATTTAAAATATCACAGAGCTGTGTTCTGAATAATGGTAACTTCACAATAAGAATGTGTTCTCCTAATAATATTTTTTTAATTCCTCTAATCTGTTTTTTGTTTTCAAGGTTATTTTGAATTAAAACTACGCTGTAGTGTCATCTCGTGTGACTGACGCCGTAGATAATCTGTTTTTATCTAATCTATCTAATAATCATTTTGTTACTCTTATAGGACATAAGTTTAACGAGAAGCAGTCCGCCCGGTGGCCTAATCCGAAAAAAAATATTCTAACTTAATTTATACATATTATGTAACAATTTGTTGTTTTGCCATACTGCTCCTCAATTAACATAGTAAATTAATTGTTAAAGCAGGCTTAACTTGGCAATATCACAATTGCTCTGGTTTTAATGAATTTTTTTCCCCAGCTTAGTGCCCTGATTACATAAATGAAGTCAATGTAAGGCGCTCGCCAGTATTAAATAAATTATTACACTTTAAAGTATCGCATTTTCACGAATCATTTGACATTAAAAGCCATAGAAAATAGATGTTTTATGGTACGTTAGCCGTAGGTAAGAGAGAAATAAATTAATACGTGAACCATAAACAATAAAGTTATTTTACAAGAGTGTTTAATCGAGAGTTATTTAATAATAAAAAACGCGATAAATAGAAATGTAATTATAATAAAATAACCAAACCTAACCTAACCTAAAAATAGTTTTCATTTTTGCAATCAGGGCACTAAACTATACAGGGGAATAAATTTCATCAAAATCAGACCAATTGTTAAATTATTTCTACTGTTGGTACTTATGAAATGAATTAATTAGATACGAATGTGTTTGTCGTTAAATTTGAGTGTGTTCACTGATGTCGCTATATTTTCCATAATGTTTAACAACAAATTCTCTAACTGTGCACATGGTTTGACCTGACAATCTGGTTAAATAGCTATGGTGTGAGTCAGTATTCATATAACTGTTTAATTTGATAACGATATGTTTTATAAGTTAGTCCTTGGCTACTCACTCCACAACTGATAACCGAGTCGACCATCGCATAGTGCAGTGTGACCAGAGAGCTACCTTAACATATAAAATGCACTCAACATTAGGTTGTTGTGTGATGGCTCGCTAGAGTGACATGGAGCCGATCCCAGGACACAGGCAGCTCTCCAGCTCTGTTATGTCGGGGTATTGTTTGTGATTCCAGAAACGGGATCCAACGGTGACGGCTGGAGTGTTGCAGCTAGGACTGCCGAGCGAGGGGATGTGCTACCAGGCGGTGAGTCTCCGGCTGAGAGCGGCGAGGGAGCGCCCTACACGGATATAGACATATGGTATCCTGACATCAAGCAGGAGTGCTCCGAGTACTCCAGGAAGGCGGACCAGCGTGATGGTGAGCAGTTTCTTGGATTTTTAATGTGTAATGTGAAGTAGAATAAATTATATTTTTTTAAGCCTAACACCAGTTTTTAATCTATTGTATACTCATACAAGTAAATCAATAGACATAAAATAAAGTGTACATGTCGGAGAGGGGTTTGGAACATTAGTTGCGGGACGAGGGGCATTCAACAAACAATATTTGTGGAAACATAATTCCGATAGTTTATGACACATTTATGGAACACTAATAGTACTTTCCCTTGGAAAATTAAATTTTTTAAACAAGACGTATTTTTTTTACATTAATGCATATAATGTTGCCGGCATTTAAATTTTCATACCAATCGAGTCATATATTTAAAAAAAGTCGCGGAATTATTTAATTGAGTAAGTGGTACTAAAGTGTTGACGTGAGTGTAACAAATTGCAAATATTGAAACTAGAAATTTTCATTAGTTCATGTTTATATACAATATTTGGTAGTCTGTGATTGTATAATTAGTTTATTAAATAATTTGTTGTATCTTTTATATTATTTTTCTATTAATGTATTTTTTATATATGCTGTGTATCTTAGGCTTAAACTGTGTGTTTTGGGTAGATTACGCACTTTTTTATTTATTGATAGATTAGTACATTTTTTGAAAATATTTGTAAGACTGTCGAAACTACAAATTTATTGAATATTTATTTTGAACTAGTTTGAGTTGGCATATTGAGTTAAGTATTCCCCTGCTGAGGGGTGGGCTCCTCTATATGCTGTAATTATTTACATTTAACTTTTCAATGTTGACTTAAAAGATCATGACACTTTACTTTAAAATATTTTATTTATTGAAATAATTTATTGATATTCCAGATGCTGATGATGTACATCTCCTGACAATACAACGTTCTATGACGACTAACTTAACTGTGCTAACGAAAATTCCTGGAGAGAAATCGGAATCAGAATCCGTTTTCACTTCTAAAATATCCTCAAGTAGGTGCACGCTACCTGCCGCTGGATTGAAAGCATTTTCATGTTCACAGTGTAATTATTCAAGCAATAGAAAATCTTCTTTAAAAAGGCATGTATTTTTGCATACTGGAGAGAAACAATTTTCATGCCAAAAATGTAATTATTCATGCAATGAAAAATCAAACTTCAAAAGACACCTACTCACGCACACTGTAGAAAAACTGTATGTATGTTCGCAGTGCAATTATTCGTGCAATCAAAAATCTGACTTCAAAATACACGTGCTCAGGCACACTGGAGAAAAACTGTTTTCATGTTCACAGTGCAATTATTCGTGTAATAGAAAATTTGACTTCAAAAGACACGTGCTTAAGCACACAGGTGAGAAATTATTTTCGTGTTCACATTGCAATTATTCGTGCAATCAAAAATCACAGCTAATAATACATGTGCTAAAGCATACTGGACGGAAACGGTTTTATTGTTCACAGTGTCATTATTCGTGCAATCAAAAATCACAGTTAAAAATACATGTCCTAAACCATGCTGGACAAAAAGTGTTTTCATGTTCACAGTGTAATTATTCGTGCCATCAAAAATCAGAGTTAAAAATACATGTGCTTAAGCATACTGGAGAAAAATTGTTTTCTTGTGAAGAGTGCATTTATTCTTGTAATCGTCAATTAGACTTTAGTTTACGTGATCTTGGGCACACTGATGGGAAATTATTTTCATGTTCGCAGTGCAATTATTTGTGCAATCAAAAATCAGAACTAAAAATGAATGTGCTTAATCACAGTGAAGAAAAATTGTATTCGTGTCATAGTGCCTTTATTCGTGCAATCGAAAATTAGACATTAATTTACATGTTCTTGGGTACACTGGATAGAAACCTTTTTCATGTTCACAATGTAATTAAAAATCATAATTACAAATATAATATGCTTATGTACACTGAAAGAAATCATGTTTACATTGCAATTGTTTGTGTACTTTATGAGCAGTTATAAATAAGTCAAAGAATTTTTTTCGGGTTGGCATTCAATTAATCAAAAATCACTAAACAAATCATGCGCATATACATTCTTGGGAGAAACTTTGGTCTTGGACACAATTAACATTTGATGCGCGAAATACATCTTATGTACACAGAGTGCTTATAGATGTAATCTGTAAAGCCCTATACTTATTCAGTCATGAATATTAACCGTATACTATTATACTTGGAGCTTTATTCTGTTTAATGCTTTCTAATTTGCTTGTGATTTTTTTTAAACGTTTGGGCGTTAATAATTTCAGTCATCGTTTGTGATGATATTTGATCAGTACCGAAAGTAGAACACAGTCGGCTGGAAGAGTGTGGTGCGGGTGCCGACGGGCTTATTATTTTTATTTAATATATTAACATTTTTTAATGTTTATAATTATAGGGTGTATTAATTTTTTATTGTTAAAATATTAAGTAGCTATACAATTTTATTTGTATTAGATGAAATGGGACAAAATTTGAATTCTGGGGATTTTAAAACATTTTGAATGTTCTTATTATTTTATCTTCTAAGTAACAATTCAATTTCAACACTGTTGATAATTTAATGTCATGGGTAATTTGTAGTGTGGTAAAGGACAGCTATATAATTTTACAATCTAAGAAGACAATACATTTTATTTCATCCAAATAAAACTGTATAACTGTCCCCCATCATAGTTATAAGTAATTCAAATTGCTGAATTAAATTGTTCGATTGATAATGCCATCACAAGGCGAAACGCGTCTCAAGTAAATTAAATGAGTAGAATAAAAAAAACACGTGTTTTATTTTTACATAATTATGGCGTTTTACAATCTTACCTCGGAAACAGTAAATACAATAAATAAAATTGCAGTAACCTATATATTTAATTAAATCAATTATTGAAATTATCAATCGTAGCACATAAAGAGTTTTGATTTGAAGTAAGTCGCATATTGAAACTACTTATTTATGAAGTTATACACATTGATAACCAATTTAAAGCTCTAAAGTACAAATACCTTTGAGTAAACCGATACGAGACGCCAGAATTATCAATTATATTTATTAAATTTTGGACACATTAATACAACTTATATATTATTAAGGAGAACTCATTCTTATTGCTTAGTTGTAACTATCGGTTTACTTAAAGATATTTGAGATTCTGTAAAAACAAAGTAGATGGCTTTCAAATAATGGAACGATAGATGTATTAATTTAAAAAGTGTAACATATGGGTTCGAAAATATGTCGTCAAAAGTACTGTCCGCTGTAGCATTGTTGGATAATGCACCTTTTCTAGATTGGAAAGAGATTCAGGATCCAATTCCAGTAACAGCAATAGAATTTTTCGGTAAAATTGATTTTTATATGTATGTCTTTCTAGTGAATATATTTAATTAGTATTTAAAATATCACAGACCGTCTGTTCTGAATAATTACAACTTCACAATAAGAATGTGTTCTCCTAATAAAAAATACTTAAGTGACATGTGGAAATATTTAAACTCAGCACACTGAAGTAAATTCATAAATTGTATTTTGACCTTGCGAGGCGCACACGGGGAGCTTTGTTAAAACACAACACACATAAATAAATTTAGATATAATTTAAATTCTTTCACCTTTGTCAAACATACGTAGTGATTAATACCTACTGAAGTAGTGCAAATAATCTCGCGAGACAATACTATAAGTTTTAAGACAGCCTAATAAAAAATATAAAAAATAATGCAACATTATTCGTCTATGGCTCGCACGTGTCTATGCTCGGACATAATTTGACAATCCCTAACTATTAATCACGCTCTCGTTCGTGTTGGAAGACTCTAGAACCATGGATCGTGCTGTCCCCGGTCCACCTGCCATCAAGCCTGAGCCAGGGTTCACAGCTGAAAGCGGTGATGAAGGAGAAGGCGGTGGAGCGCCCTACAATGATGTTTCGTATCTTGACATCAAACAGGAATGCTGCGAGGAGCGCGTCGGTGAGTACTTGTACTAATTGTGCTGTAATTAATGAATTTTATTTTAAGGTTTTTAATTATGAACTATACGTATGATTCCGTCTGACGGATGCCATAGATAAAGTGTGTATCTTCTGCTATGGCTTTTAAATCATAGATAACGCCAAATGCTTTGTTGCTCTTATATAAGAGCAGTACAACAAGAAACAGTCCTCAACTTCCACAAATCTTGCTCCCATCCTTCTCAAGATAATCCTCTCATCCGGAACCTCGGCTCGTACGAGCACAACATCAGCTTAATGCCTTTCAGATACAAACACAGATTGCCCAGGCACTATTTCCTGCGGCGAAGTAACGCGCTCGATCCTCCGGACTGAGATGCACACAGAAGCGGACAGCGTCGACTGAACTCTCCAATTTATGATCTGTAAAAACAATATATTTTTAAGTTTAGTAGTATTTATTTTAGTTTAAATATATAAGGATTATGCTAGAATAAGGCGGCACTGTACATAAAGTGTCGCGCATAATTAATTTGAAATACTTAACTTCCAGTAAATTGTTTAGAGGGTTTTTTATCAGAATTTTTTACCCTTCCAATTCATGTATTAATATAAAACACTTATGATGTTTATTATAATAAGGTAGTTTGTAAAAGTATCAAAGCGATTAGCGCTGATGCACTTGTAGCAGTAGATTTGGCGGTCTAGCCGCATGTAGAGTACTCAGAGTATCGTAGACTCTAAGGAATTGGAAAAAAAACGTCCTTTTGATCGCAATATGTGAATACAGCTTGTTATGTGATGACTCCAGGAGACAGACATGTCTCTAGTTCTGTTTTATGATTCCAGAAATATGTTGTATTGAGGGAGGGGATGTGCAGACAGGTGTGACGTCTCCGGCTGGGAGCGGCCACGGAACAGGCGATGGAGCGTCTTGCACTGACATAGACATATCGTATCCTGACATCAAGCAGGAGTGCTTCGACTACTCCAGGAAAGCCGACCAGCGCACCGGTAAGGAGATAGACTGTATCAATTAAAGTTAATGATTAGTTGATACCATCCGAATTGGAACAAGAAATAAATAAATTGAACGTTAATTTTCACCTCCAGTTGACTCGCACTTTTGTAGTGAAGAACGGAGATATCACTGCACTGCGGTTGCTGCAGAACATTCTCTTTCATGGTCTGGATCTTACGTACAGTGCTACTCTCAAACGCTAAAAGAAACACAGATGTTGAGTATTTCGTGTCGAAATGCAATCTGTTCCCGCGTCGGCGAAATCCCTATGAAATTTATATTAAGGTTGATTAGAAGGATAAAATGCACAGGAAGTTCATCATCAGTTCCTGAAGTAGACTACCTGCCTGGGTGTGACCTTTTAAGGATGCTGTATAGATATTTAAAATATCATGTCAGCAAGAACGCGAACACTTCACGTAATAACTTTCTTATGACAAAATCAAATTCATTAAATAAACAAACCTGTGCGTAACTCTGTTCGGTTGTACTGGGTACGGGGTGAATCATAACATTATTGTGTTTCGTCCTAGTCCCTTGTCTTCTCTAGTAAGCCCTTTGATGGCTGTCTTGTACCCACTGATTTTATATTTCTCATTTCGCACTGGTGTCTTGTTAAGAGAGAGAAACAAACTGTGAGTCCCGCGGCAAGGTAAGCCAACAGACGTTTCGTATTAGTTAGCATTATTGGGTAGAATCGACAAGGGAGTCTAAGCTTCTGTAACGATTCCAGGAAAGGGTGGGTCACTTCCAGGGCAGATTAATAATAATAATTAATCTAGGGATATTCTTATGTAATACAAAATAAATTTTAAGCACACTTGAATTCAGTATTTTCTGTTGATGCAAGCTAGCTATGCGGGATATCAGTTTGTAAGTAGTTTCTCGTACTTTATATTCTCAAATCTGCTTGTTTTTAGAGAAATTAACAATTTTCAATATTCGTTATAAATCTTTTATCCGATTTTGGTCGGTGATATTAGAGATACTAATGTCAAGCACATTTAAGAAAAAGATGGCACAACTAAATGCGAAAAACGTATCATTCATGTAAATAATTTACTTACATTGCAGATCTTTTGAGAATACAAGATTCTATTTCGGCTAACCCAAGAGCTGGAGAGGAGCCAGAACTGAAGACCGTTTTAACCGCCAAAAAATCATCAAGAAGTCGCACGCTCACGTCCATTGGTGACAAACCATTTTCATGTTCGCAGTGCATTTATTCTTGCAAATTAAAATCAAACTTCAAGAGACATATGCTTACTCACACAGGCGAGAAATTATTTTCATGTTCACAGTGCGACTACTCTTGCAATCGTAAATCAGACTTAAATGTACACGTGCTCAGGCATACTGGAGAGAAACCATTTTCATGTTCGCAATGCATCTATTCGTGTAGTCGAAAATTAGACCTAAATTTACATGTGCTTAGGCACGCTGCAAAGAAACGGTTTTCTTGTTCACAGTGTAATTATTTATGTAATCGAAAATCACAATTAAGGATACATGTGCTTACGCACACTGGAGAGAAACTATTTTCATGTCCGCAATGCAATTATTCGTTTTATCAAAAAATAGACTTAGAAAGACATGTTTTTAAACACACTGAAGTGAGGTTGTTTACGTGTTCACAGTGTAATTATTCATGCAATCGAATAGTAGACTTTAAAAGACATGCGTTAACGCATTCTGGAGAGAAACCATTTTCTTGTCCTCATTGCAATTATTCGGGCAATCGAAAATCAGTCTTAAATTTACATGTTCTTACACACTTTGACGTCAAACCGTTTTCATGTTCACAGTGTAATTATTCATGCAATCGAAAATCACAGTTAAAAATACACGCCTTTATGCACACAGGGGAGAAACTGTTCACATGTTCACAGTGCAATTATTCGTCCAACTGGAAATCAAATTTTGAAAAACATAAGCTTGCGCACACTGGACAGAAACTCTTTTCATGTTCACAATGCAATTATGCGTGCAATCATAAATCAAGGTTTAAAAAGCATGTGCTTGCTCATACTGGATAGAGTGTATTTTTATGTTTACATTGCATATATTCGTGTAATCGAAAATCAAATTTTTAATACTATCAAAACACCAGCATAACAAGACATGCGCGTACCTACAGTAAATAGAAACAGTTCACAGCTTATTAATTCATTCATTTCAATAGTATTCTGTTATACATGCGTATCTTGCTGTCTCAGACATTAATTCAGTCAGCATGTGTTGTAATATTTATCAAGGAGAGTGTTTTACTTTTTATTAACTAGGTATGATATATCTTTCATTTTTGGATTAAATCTATGATTTATTATAAATAATGTATGTACATTTTTATTTTTTAATCAATAAAATATTCTACTACTCATAGTTGTGTTTTATATTTGGCACGACTAGCAATAGTATATTATATTTATATATATATATTTTTTTTAAATACCAAAGAAGATATCAAAAATTAAATGTAAAAGTGTTAACACAATCCGAAGCGTAGTATAAAAAATACACAGAAAACAACTATACATTAAACTTTCTATTATTAAAATCGATTTTTAACGGGTTTCTTTTAAATTTGCGTTATTCATTTTTTCCTTTAATATAGCTATTATTTTTTCTCGCATATTGTATTTCGTTTTTCTTTTCATTATCAAAATCGATTTTTAACGGATTTTTTTTACATTATCGTTTTTCATTTTTTCTTCCATATTTCGTTTTTTTAAGTATCGTTTTTCATTTTTATAGAAATTATTTATTCTTTTCCTTTTTTATTATTTTAAAACATGTGATTTTACGTATTGGAAAATTGATGAAAATTTTTGGGTTTTAGTGTACCATGGGTGGAATTAGTTGCTTAGCAGATTATGATATCGATATGGGAAACATCCCCCTAAATTGGTATTAATGATAACTAAATTAAAGAACCGCTTAACGACTTCCTCGGATACATCGCGGGACGTGGAAGGAGGTAGGAGTACTGTGGTCTTTTTTCGGAATACTAAAAATCGGTCATTCCATACCGTTTGTTGAAAGATAATAATTGTATATTTCTTAATCTTTTTATTTCCGAAGAAACTTTACGTAGGTATAATATGGGGCATATCCTTATTTATTATATAATCTTATACTTTGAATAAATATGACAGAGAAAAATACATTTAAACTACTCGTTGTACAAATGAATTATGATTTTCAAATAAGCTTTCATACTTTATATACAGGTTGTAAGATACCTAGTCCATAAAACTCAAGGAGGTTATGACTTATTAAAATATGAGTATAAAATGTAACTGCATTAAGTTTGAAGGGTTTTGATTAATTTAAATGAATATTTTAAACGATTTATCGAATAGCAAAATAAAAGGTCTTTGAACTTCCAACAGCTGTACTATTTTGCTTAGATGATTTATGATCTTGTGATGTTTTATGGCCCCCCAAGTATAGACAGGTACAGGATAATAATGGGTCAATTTTGCAAGTATTGTTTTCAAGCAATAATGCGTTTCAACAGATTTCACTAAGTCTTTTGAAAAGTATGCAAATTAGTTAATTACGCTGTAATATATAAGTTTGGTGTACTTTTATTTTGTCTATTTCATATTTTATTTAATCGTTGCTATTTTGAATTAATTTAATCAAGTCTAGGTTAGGGTCGATTAGCCAACCGTGCTTTAATGTGAGTCAAGTGATTCATGGTAAAGAAAAATCCCGTATATCTAGTGAATATTTATGTTAAATGGAACAATAATGTTGTAATTTGATAGAGGGTATTTTTATGGGAACCCATTCTGAGGTTAGCCACGGTCAATTGGCAAAATATCCAATTTGGTCATGGTTAAACATGTGTTATTTCTTATTCATTGGTTATCGATGGTGTGTATTTGATTGATATATGTATAAAATTTTAAATATAATAATTATACTGAAAAATCTTTTATTTGCTGCTCCAAGGTGTCAACAAATTTTTCAGTCTAGAAAGAAAGCAGAATATGGCAGATATAAGGTTGATATCCATTTTTGAGGTAAAGTATGCGGGATTTTTATGCTATCTTTTGACTAGTCGGTGAGAAAGATAGAACTTTTAGCAGACGTGAATAATTTTATTGACGCAAATTCAGCGTTTAAATTCCCATCCTACATACATTTTCTCATGCTCGTAATTAGTGTGAATTGTGACCTTGACGCCAACAGACGACAACCATATCGATATCATTAGCTCAGCACGGTTTTGTGTAATCTGTGATTTGTGACCACAGTGATGTGGGTCACACGGGTGTGCCGTGGATGCACAGTGACATCGCCGTCTTCAGTAGGGAGCGAGATTGACCATCCGTGTGCCAACCATTGTGTGATTTTGTGGCGACGGAAGGGACTCAAGGTAAGGCGAGCAGTCCTTCCGAATCCCGGTTCCCGAGATAACTGGACCTTCGACTAAATTCCCTTCACGTATCCGTCGCCCGATATTCTTCCGACACCCTGCAGTATTTTGGTTTACGACCGGAATTGTCGTAAATCAAGTCGCGGGACGCGCGACCCGGAGATCGCGCATTCAGTGACAAAGACATACCTATATTAATATGTTTAATATTACTTTAAATCTAAATTAATTAATGTGTGATCTCCTTCGTAGTACAAATGGTTTTTTTATCAATCTTAATTGACAACCAACGACATCGGATTGAATTGAGAAATTATTATTTTTATTAATATTATTAAAATGTGTTCTCTAGGGTTAAAATATGGATTTTATATTGCGCGTGTTTAGAAAATACTACAGACTTAATTGGCTCGGTAGACCTGTGTTAATTCACGGTTTTTTATATTGTTTCCAATTAATATTATTCTATAAATAATATAATATCAACGTACCATATTTCTAACAATTATCACAAAGCCCGCCACCCTTCCGCGCCCCACAACGTTGGCTGAATAAAACTCAATTGTGTGTGTGTGTATGTGTAGTAGATAGTTAAGTATATTTTTAAAATAAAGAAAGATACACGTGTATCATCCCAAAATAGACATACAAAATGTATAAATAATAAAAGAAAATAACCTTTATTTGATGTTTTAATAATATAAAAGTGAAGCTGTTGATTCTTGTTGAGGCCGCACGCTGCAGCATATATGAAATAAAGCAAATAACAAAATAAATCAACTTTAATATGAAAGTAGTAGAACCCTCCTCATAAGCGCCGATCTGGTCCGGCCGACTGCAGGGACATTGTGGGAGTTAAACTCTCGACAATTGTATATTGTATAACATGACCACTGGATTTAATTTCGTATCGAATGAAACGCGGGATTGTTGTAAAGACGTTTACTCAGTCAGAGGATTAAAGAGGAAGAACACGAGACATAACGGAGCGTTAAGATGAAGAGTTCGGTATCAGACTGGCAGGATTCATCTTGGTGAGCGGCAGAACGAAAAGAATGTCGTCAGAGATCGAGCTAGATGCTGTTGCTCTCTGCTGCAACCTGCATCCTAATTCCAGGTGTCGTTCGACGAAGGAGCGGCAATACCGAAGGTGGATTTAAATTGCCGCCCAAACAAACCAACGTCAGCATTTAATTTTAGGGGTTCATTCAGATTACAACTATAAGTGCACTATGAACATGAAAACAGTATTTTTTCAGTGTGCTTTGACACATGTTTATTTAACTGTGATTTTCGAGTACACGAATAATTGCACTGTGTACACGAAAACTGTTTCTTCCCGAAGTGTGAATTGACATGAGCTTTAAAATCTGTTTTTTTGTTGCACGAATAATTGCACTTTGCACATGAAAACAGTTTCTCGCTAGTGTGCGTTAGCGCGTGCACATTTAAGTATGATTTTCGAATGGTCGAATAATTGCACTGTTCACATGAAAACGGTTTGACTCCAGTGTGTCTGAGCACATGCAAATTTAGGTTTGCTTTTCGATTGCACGAATAGTCGCACTGTGAACATGAAAACAGTTTCACACCAGAATGCGTGAACGAATGTCTGTTTAAGTCTGGTTTTCTATTGCACGAATATTTGCACTGTGAACACGAAAACAGTTTGTCTTCGGTGTGCGTAAGCATATGTCTGTTGAGGTGTGATTTTCGAACGCACGAATAATTGCACTGCGAACATGAATAGGCTTTCTCGCCGGTGGCTGTGAGTGGGCGACATCTCGATGATTTTTTCGCGGTCTTCAATTCTGACTCCTCTTCAGGAACAGGCGGGGGCCTAATTGGAATATCCGAAATAGAATCTCGTGTTCTCAAAAGATCTGCAATATAAATGATTTGTTAATTATATTTACTAACACAGTGCTGAATGCTTTTGACAACTTCTGGAATGTTGAAAATTATAAAATATCCTAAATTGTATCAGTGCACGTGCATTATAAAAGGTGTTCCAACAAGAGCAGTAAATTTAAATTTGACGCTATTTTTGCTGTCGTTCTTTGACAGTCAAACCATTATGACAGTTCGTTGGTAGACAAAAATGAATCGCTATTCGACACGAAATCGCATTCTTATTTTTAAACATTAGTTAATCAAAATGTTCCAAGTGCATCAATTGTGAAGAGAATAATTGAAAAATTCGAGGAGACTGATTCGTTAGAATGTGGCCTGGAACATCCATTCGGATTCGTGCTCAAGAAACATATGATGGATGGCATGGATATCGAAAGACATGTGGTTCCAACAGGACGGCGCCACTTGCCACACATCATGTGAAACAATGGCACTATTCCACGAAACTCCCCGGTCGAATAACCTCCCGTTTGGACGACCGAAATTGGTCGTCTAGATCAGCGTTTCCCAACATTTTTTGGCTCGCGCACCACTCGGTAGTACGTCACGCTTAATTGTATCACTTCGTAAAAATGATTGTATTTCGAGAAATTTGTTATTCTATTTGCATTATAAATTTTATAGGGTGACTATGTTTCCCAGAGCTTAATTTATTTAAGTTTATAAAAAAATAAGGTTTTATTTTTTATGGTAAAAATGAGAAATTTGAACTTTACATATCACAACGTTTTTTTTAAATAAAAGGTGCCGAAGCTCATTTCTTGTCGAAATTCAAAACCAGGACATTTAAAGAAGTATTTTTTTTAACAACTAGTTTTTATTAAAAAAAAATACATAGAATTAAATTAAATTATTTGTGTAAAACAAAATGAAATACGCCGCAAACAATTTTTTTACAAAAATTTCCGATATTAATAGAAAATATATGTATATAAAATTAATTAAACACGGTAAATGTAAGAATTAGTAGAAGTAGTTTAAATGATATTTTAAAGACTGATTTTTTTTTTACTTTTTATGTCCGCCATTACTGATTATTTATCGCGTACCACCGGTGGTACGCGTACCACAGGTTGGGAACCGCTGGTCTGGATCGTGCGATCTAACGCCTTTGAATTTATTTCTCTAGGGTTTTTTTAAGTCAAAATGTTATGTCAACAAGCCCACGATCACCAAACCCTTGAAGAAGGCGATTAGACGCCGTATCACTGAAATCCAGCCGCAGTTATGCAAACAGTGATTAAAAGTTTTTATGAAAGCATTTATCACACGTGTTGATCCATACATAATTCTTACATGTCTATTTTATGATTAAATCAAAATTTCGGTATAAAAAAAGTGTGTTTTATTTAAAATTTTAATGTTCCCCTCTTGTTGGCACACCTTTACATGTGAAATAAGATAATATTAAATCAACCGCTGCTCGATGGTAATTTAAACAAGAGACTGGGTGTCGGATTGACACAAATATGACTAGATTAATTATCTGGTTCATGTTATGCAGTTGTATGAAATATTACACGTACAAATAATAATTGCGTCTTTCGAAATATTACTAAAAGATAAGGAATATAATTACTGCCTCGCTTAAGCCGTAACTCGAATAATGCGACTGCGGATTACAGAGAGTCTAATGTAACTCCCACCCAGCGATCTGCCGCCCCCACACGGCCTTCAATGTAACTTTACCGTAGTGCATCTACATGCACATATCTGCCCGTCAGTTCCGAGAGCAACAGCGACATTTTATCAAAGATTCTACATGTTCTTAGCTCCGAAACTGTACATCACACTCGGTACCAACTGGAAATCGTTCAACTCCAATAAGATTACACAAATATGGACCCAACATGTGATCCGATCGGGTAGAGAGCAATCAGAAGCATGGCTATCCAACATTCTAACACAATCATTATACAGTGCCTACACTAATAATTCACTAGTTTTACAACACTCCCACTTCATTTTTATTTAAAAATTATTATATTTTTATCTTTATGTCTAATCTTTATTAAATAACACCACAACAGCAAAAAAAAATGGCTACTAGAACACAGACTTCAGTCTAGCAAAGTAGTTACAACGCTGCATGTAAGGTGTGAGGTAGAGTCTACTCCATTCCACACAATAAACTACAAATATTTAATTGGAATTTAATAGTATCTTATGTTAATCATGTTATATTATAATATATTAACCTCGGTTACAATAGTTAACTTTTAACTATAGCATTTGAAGTACGAACTAGAGGAAAGATAATTTTGTATTCCTATTCCAAATATCTGTATAACAGAGCAGAATTCTACTTCACGAATGAAGTGCTCACCAGTGTGCCGGTCGGCCGGCCTGGAGTACTCGGCGCAATCATGCTTGATGTCAGGATATGATATATCTATTTCAGTGTCGGGCGCTCCATCGCCGCCCTCAGGCAGAGACCCTTCACATGGCTGCACACCTATTTCTGGAATCATAAACAATATTCCGATATGGAGAGGTGTCTGCATGCCACTCAAACGAATCAACACGTAAAAACTTATGGTCAGAGGGGCCAAATTTCGATTACAATATCACCAATTGCTACGATTTGGTTCATTTTTTCACCGGGCATAGTTTAGTGACCTGATTACATAAATTAAGTCAAATTAAGGATCTCCCAAGTATTAAAAAAGTTATTATATTTTAAAATATCCCTTATACATTTGATAATTAAGGCCATAGAAAATACATGTTTCAACCACTTCATTCATAGATAACACCTAATTATGTTTACCATGGATAAAAAAAACAAGGAATTAAAATGCCGAATACGGTACCTCATCACATTTTCATAGAGCGAGGTTATGGTTTAGTTATTTAATTATAATTACATTTCAATTTTTGGGTTATTTTAGGTTAAGTTAGCTGTGGTTATTTAATTATAATCAGGCCTATTCTCAAAATTGCAATATTGAAATGAAGGTGATTGTTACACCAACCCTCAAAAATAGTGTTATATTTGAATGAGAGAGAGGGAGAGAGAGTGAGGGAGTGAGGGAGATAAACGTACCATAATCTGTCAAAACTATCTGTCTATTTTTGAGGGTTGGTGTAACAATCACCTTCATTTCAATATTGCAATTTTGAGAATAGGCCTGAATAACATAACCATTTTTAGGTTAGGTTATTTTATTATAATTACTTTTTATAAAAAACTTAATTGTCTATGGTTCACGTATTAAGTAATTTCTACTTTCTATGGCCTTATATGTTAAATATACCAAGAAAATTCATAACGATATTGTAAAATTATTACGACATTTCATGCAATTAATGATCTCACCAACGCGCCGGTCGATCGTCTTGGAGTACTCCAAACTTTCTTTCTTGATATTTGGGTACCATATGTCAATATCGACGTAGTGCGCTGCACCGCATTCTCCTACACCGTCGCTTTCGACTGGAGACCCTGGCTCAGGCTTGACGGTAGGAGCATCTGCGTGAGCACTATCCATGGTCCAGGAATCTTCTAGCAACCACATAACACGAATGATAAATAGTGATTGTTGAATTGCTGTCCACCATAGACACGAGACAACCATAGATGAACTATTTTAATAATTCATCGAAGGGTCCTACGTATTGGGGGCTTGCGAAGTAAATATGAGTAGTTCGCGTATGTTCTGAACTAGATACATTCCCTCAATCTAGTCTGCGAACTAGAATAAACAATGGACGATGTCCCAAGGATATAGCTGAGTCACATATTGAGGGCATATTACAAACAAATGTTTGCTTTATCATCGCGGCCTGTCCGCTTGTGTCATTATGATAGTTGATTATGTAATAAAAGTATTAGTTACTTGGCAAATAAACTATATGCATGATAGAACTGCCCGGAAGCCAGCCTCCAACCAGCGGCCTTTCAGGAGCAGATACTTGAGATGCGTATAGCAAGCCGAGTGAAGAGCGAGAGAGCGTCTGGAGTTCGGATAGAGGCTCATCTCGACCAAACGCGGGGTAGGGGGTAGCCATCCTTGGTCCAATCAAGGCTGATAAGCTCGAAGACTTCAATGACTTGTTTGAAGTCATGTTAAATGAGCACGCTGCTTTCTATAAAGCACTATTGAGTGAAGCGGAATAAATAAATAATAATTTTCGGAATAACGTGTGTGAAATTTTCATATACAACATTTTTCCAATAATTCACTATGTTCTTTTATAATAACTTCAAATAAAATTGCCTCTCTTCACCATTTAACATTAAAAACATTTAAGAATTGTATTAAAATCATAACTGATTTGATTATTTCCATTATTCTCAGAACGAGAATATTATACCGAGCTAGGGCTTATTTGTTCAGATACATGAGATGTATTATATTCGTAATGCTACATTTACAAATTATTACCACCAGATTAAATAATGTCAAGCTGATGTTAATACAGTGAGTAAGATTAATAAAGGATCCTTCAGGTGAGGAGAGAATGGTAAGAAAAATATATGATGCAAGTGTTGATGGCATCAGAAAAAAAGGATGTTCGCGGAAGACTTGGCACGACTAGGTAAACCAGATAATGGAGGATGGTTCGATGATCAGAGTTACTAAGATGTAGCCGTGTGCGATTCAGTATAACAAGAGGGTAAATATTTTATGTTATTCAATCACTAGTGCATAATTTACTATAATTTGTTAATCTAATGGTGAATAATCTTTACATCCTTTGGTTTCTCCCTTGGGGTTCATCGCCTCACTGTAGGCTATATTTTGATGTGATGTGATCATATACAATTCCGCTTACGGATCCCATCGGGTCGGCCTGATTGCTAAGAATCATCTACGATGATGGGATGCTCGGAGGGAAGAACGCCGGTCTTTACTCCCACAACTGTCAAAAGCATGTATAACCACTAAACAGGCTTTTGTGTACTATCCTTAGTAAATTAATAACTTTACATCGAATTACAATGGTATTGGTTCTTTACTAGTATTTCTAAGCAAAATTGTGTTCTCTAGGATTAGTTAAAACATGGTTTTGAATTGCACGTATTTACGGATATATAACTGGCTAGGTAGACCTGTGATACTGCAAGGCTGGGAAAGGATTAAAGTCATTGAACGGGTGGTGGAGTGGCATATGTGATTTTTCAAATGTTTCCAATAAATTAATTTATATCATTCTATACATAAAATAACATCAAATTCCAATATTCCTAATAATTACCACAAAACTCGTCTCCCTTCCACGCCCCACGACAATGGCTGATTAAAACTCAATTGTGTGCGTGTAGTGCATAGTTAAATTTATTTTTTAAATAAAATAATGTACACGTATGTCATCCCAAAATGGTATATTTTTACTCAGCGTATTACAAGAAATAATAATAGTAATCTGTAGAAAAAGAAAACAATTATTTGATGATTTAATAATATAATAGTGAATCAGCCGATTCTTGTTAAGGGCGCACGTTGCAGCGTATATGAAATAAAGCAAATAACAAACTAAATTAATTTGAAAATTAAAGTAGTAGAATCCCCGTCACACAGGGAGTTCAACTCACGGCTGCTGATTAATGTTATTGTATAACATGACTACTGGATTTAAAGTAAAGTCGTTTACTCGGTCAGAGGATAAAACAGGAAGAACACGACAGATAGTGGAGTGTTGAGATAAAGAGTCTGTATCAAACTGACAGGACTCGTCGTGATGTGAAGCGGGACGAAAAGAATGTCGCCAGCGATCGTGCCAGGGCCTGTTGCTCTCTACTGCAACCTGTGCCCTGAATCCAGGTGTCGCTCGCGTCGTTCGCCGGAGAAGAGCGGCGATACCGACGGTACAAAGCAATATCTGCACGTCATTATAGGGGACCATTCAAATTACAACTATAAGTGCACTATGAACATGAAAACAGTATTTTTTCAGTGTGCTTTGACACATGTTTATTTAATTGTGATTTTCGAGTACACGAATAATTGCACTGTGAACACGAAAACTGTTTCTTCCCGTAGTGTGAATTTACATGAGCTTTAAAATCTGATTTTTTGTTGCACGAATAATTGCACTTTGCACATGAAAACAGTTTCTCGCTAGTGTGCGTTAGCGCGTGCACATTTAAGTATGATTTTCGAATGGTCGAATAATTGCACTGTGCACATGAAAACGGTTTCACTCCAGTGTGTCTGAGCACATGCAAATTTAGGTTTGCTTTTCGATTGCACGAATAGTCGCATTGTGAACATGAAAACAGTTTCACACCAGAATGCGTGAACGAATGTCTGTTCAAGTCTGGTTTTCTATTGCACGAATATTTGCACTGCGAACACGAAAACAGTTTGTCTTCGGTGTGCGTGAGCATATGTCTGTTGAAGTTTGATTTTCGAATGCACGAATAAATGCACTGAGAACATGAATACGCTTTCACACCAGTAGCTGTGACCGAGCGATCTATCGATGATTTTTTCGTGGTTAAAACTGCGTTCAGTTCTGTCTCCTCTCCAGGGGTAGGCGGAGGCCGCATTGGGCGAGCCGAAATAGAATCTTGCCTTCTCGAAAGATCTGCAATTGAAATGATATGTTTATTGTATTTACTAAAACAGTGCTGAATGTGTTGAATTAATCGAAAAAACATTATAACAAAAATTAAATAAATATCTTATTTCTGGTGTTTTGACAGTCAAACCATTATGACAGTTTGATGGTAGACAATTCATCATTATTGCATTGAGTACGCGCCTTCTCCCATTACACGGCCGCGAGACGGACTAACTAATCGCCGGCGCTACACGACAGGCTCCCAGTTAACGCCCACCTAGGCTACCTTTCTCGCCGGACGCACTGCGCCACTAAAGGGGCCATTTTCAGGGCCACCCAGCCGCTGATTTAGACGCTACATTGATCGCTTTTCTTTGCCGCCCCCAAGCATTCACCATCACGGCATCGAGCGCGGCTATCGCTACATCGCCATTTTGTTCTATATTTCTCTATCTCGCTGTATATTAGATTATTTTTCATGAAAACTTTTCTAACAATAAATTTTTCTGCCATTTTTCAATGTCTTTTACTGAATCCTCTGATACCCTCATATGTACGTCTTTCGAGATATTACTAAAAGATTAGGAATATTCTACTACCTCGGATAAGCCGCAACTCGAATAATGCGACTCCAGATTACAGAGAGTCTAATGTAACTCCAAACCAGCGAGCTGCCGCCCCCACACAGCCTTCAATGTTACTGTACCATAAATAATTTTGAAACACAAAGTTGACGGTAAACAATTTTCTATTCGTATATCTGTAAATTCTACTTCACGAATTGATAATCTAATCAATCAAGTGCTCACCAGCATGCTGGTCGGCCATCCTGGAGTACTCGGCGCACTCCTGCTTCATGTCAGGATATGATGTATCTATTTCAGTGTAGGGCGCTCCATCGTCGCCCTCAGCCGGAGACCCTTCGCCAGGCTGCACATCCCCTCCTTCGCCGTAACCTATTTCTGGAATTACAAATAGCCCGGTATAACAGAGCTGATGAGTTGCCTGTCTCCTGGGCGAGGCTCCATGTCACTCAAGCGAGACATCACATAATCATAGTGATGAGAAAAAATGCACCGGTGTGATTGTGATTGGTATTCGATAACATCAGTGATTGGAAACTGTGACTGATCACAGTATCATCACTGACACTTCGAAATAAATTAAAAAACAATTTTTAGAGTACCTATTTACTTGCATTATTCAAACTTCATTTGCGTAAATAACACATTATACATATATATCTAATTTAATATCATCACAAAAATAATAAAAACCCTTAAAAATAAGTTTATTTTTCGGGTCAAATGCATTATAACGTCATTCCTTCATGAATGTTTTCGTTTCATATACATATGAATCGAATCAGTTCATAAAAAAAAATGAATCGCTGATAGCGAGTGTGCCTCAAAGTTATGAGTGATTAACTCACGGTTCGTGATTTTGAGCTAATCACTAATAGCAACCTGTGTTCGGATGAGGTGCCAAATTTCAAATATACAATACATTTCCGTAGAATGTAGCTACAGTTGACAATAATACAAACATAACGGTGTTGTATTTCAAAATAACATTGAATACAAAAGAAACAGAGATATTTTGTAAATATATTTTCATCCAAGTTTAATATCAGAAGAGGACGTTTCATACAATTAATGATATATCTCACCAACGCGGCGGTCGACCATCGTGGAGTACTCCGAGCACTCTTGCTTGATACCTGGGTACCATATGTCATAATCGATGTAGTGCGCTGCACCGCCTTCTCCTTCACCGTCGCTTTCGACCGGAGACCCTGGCTCAGGCTTGACGGTAGGAGCATCTGCGTTAGCACTGTCCATGGTTCAACTATCTTCTAGCAACCACATAACACAAATGATAAATGGTGATTGTTGAAAGGCTGCCCACCATAGACACGAGATAGCCATAGATAAACTATTTTAATAATTCATTAAAGAGTCCTACGTATTCGGGGCTTGCGAAGTAAAGGTGAGTTGTTCGCGAATATTCTAAACTAGATGAACTAGATTGAATAATCGACGATGTGCCAAGGACACAGCTGAGTCACACATTGATGGCATGTCACAAAAAATGTTTGCAATAGTTGATTATGTAATAAAGGTATTAGTTACTTGGCAAATAAACTTGAGCGTTTACATTATATAGATGTCTCACATAAACGAAGATACTATTTATTTTTACATGGAAAGTATGGAAGCCTTAAAGCCCAAAGACTTATATTTTTTTCATGTAAAAATTGATGACAATCCCTTAAGGGATAAATCCCAGTAATTCATTCCTACAAAGATTTGACATACTCAAAATATTGAGAGTCTATAATTTATTTAAGGTGCATGTACACAATGAAGCATGACAAATCTTATGATATTTGCATCTGTGCATAGCATTTCGATGTATGAACAAAATTATTTATTATGTCAGAATTGGGTAAAATATCGGCACGCTAATAAATTCTGGCATGTTCGATTATGATTTCTTGAAATTTAAAATTGCTCGCAAATTTAAATACTATAATTGAGTAGCTTATAACATACACCTAATAATATTATTCAAACAGCTGCTTATTTAAGACTAAAGGTTTAACTTAATTTTGTGTAAAATTATTTAAAACACAAATGTAATTCAGTAATAATTTACTAAATGAAAATAAGAGATGATACCTAATTGTTCCATTGGATCTAAATGGTAATGTAAATGGTAGGAAAATAAAATATAACGCGAAATTTTAACAAAGACCTACATCGATTTTTCGGTGGTATGAATTAGTGGTTAGAGGGTCGAATACATTACATTAACCTTCTTTCCAAATACATTTATGCCTTAAATTTGAGCATTTTACGTTTAATTCAAATTATGATGTTGACATATATTTAACCTCCTGGTTTGTAAGGTGCCGATACGTAATGCCTAAATTAGAATTAATAACGATATTCGTCTATGGCCCACTCGTGTCTATTGTCGGCCGCCATTTGACAATCCCCTAATGGTGAACAAGTCTCGTTCGTGCTGCAAGACACTAGAACAATGGATCGAGCTGATCCAGATGCTGCTGCCATCAAGCCGGAGCCAGAGTCTCCAGCCGAGAGCGGCGATGAAGTGCCCTACACTAATATAGATATATCATATCCTGACATCAAGCAGGAGTGCGTGGAGTATTCCAGAATGGCCGACCGGCGCCCTGGTAAGCCGTTAATGGATTAGAATATCCTTTAACCCTAATATGTTATAATAGAAAATTCTCTACACACAAACTTTTGATTTGAATGCAACTGTTCAATAAAATAGAAATTATTTCTAAGTAATATCAAAGGCCATGTTAGCAAGGATTACAGAATAGCTTTGCGCGCCGTAAAAGCTAGTATTTTTGATGCAAGCGGGCGACGCAGGATAGCCAGTTGTTCATTTAAACTAAGTCCGGGCAGCTGTTGATTTAATATCATCTTATTTCACTTGTATAATGTAAATACTCACATATAATGTACATTTTGTGCATTAGAGGAGAAAGTATATTATATTATCAATAGAGTCGGCCTTAAGTTTGTATAGTTTCATCATAATAAAACAATGTTATAACTCTACTTGAGTTTATTAGCAGTACTCGACTTTGAGAGAAACAGTAACTCTCATCGACAAATGAAAGTTTAATACTTCACCTGTCGATGAGAGTTACTGTTTCTCTTGAAACTCGAGTAGTGCTAACAAAACTCAAGTGTAGTTATAACATTGTTTTATTAATATCCATCCAATGTACATTATTGTTCTGTCAAGCTATCTATATACTTTATAAGTCCTTAAAAAGTCATTTTTAAATTGTCTTCACTGCTTTAAGTACACCGTAATTTCAGACAAAACATGTAATTAATTAAATTATTGTTTCACTATCATTATGATATTTCTTTTTATAGATAAACTGTGTGTTCATAATAAAATAGAATTCGAATTAGAACTCTAGAATACAGATAATTGTAAGTTTTTAAAATTTTGTTTGATGATCATCTTAATATAGAGCACCTTGTCAAATTTGACAAAAATATTCAGCAATATACGTTAATAAACATTAAATTCAAACAAATAACTTATTAACATTACAGATCTCTCGAGAATGCAAGACGGAGCTTCACCTTCCACTGGACAGGAGTCGGAACTGGAGACCATTGTCACATCCAAAATATCCTCCAGTAATTCCACTGATAATAAAACGTTTTCGTGTTCACAGTGCCCGTACGCGTGCAAGCGAAAAGCTTCATTAAGACTGCACGTGCTAACACATTCTGGTGAGAAACTATTTTCATGTACACGTTGCAATTACACGTGTAATCAAAAATCACATTTAAAACGACATGAGCTTTGGCATTCCGGAGTGAAACTGTTTACATGTTCACAGTGTAATTATTCGTGCAATCGAAAATCTGACTTAAAAAGACACGCGTTTACGCATTCTTTAGAGAAACAGTTTTCATGTTCACAGTGCAATTATTCGTGCAAACGAAAATCTGCATTAAAAGAACACGCATTGACACATACCAAAGAGAAACCATTTTCGTGTTCACAGTGCAGTTATTTGTGCAGTCGAAAATCACACTTAAAAATACATGCTCTGACGCACACTAAGGTGAAACTGTTTTCATGTCCAGAGTGTAATTATTCGTGTAATCAAAGATCTGATTTTAAAGCACATGTTTATTCACACTCTGGAAATAAATTGTTTTCCTGTGCACAGTGCAATTATGCATGTAATCGAAAATTAAATTTAAAACATCATTCGCTTACACATTCTAGAGAGAAATAGTTTTCCTGTTCACAGTGTAGTCTTAAATCTTTAATAATTTATTTACGCATATTGGATATGAATTATTTTAATCTCATAATACATGCACCATCGCACACTGGTGATAAATGATGTTCGTGTTAACAGTGTAATTATTGGTGCAATCGAAAATATGTCTTAAAAAGTGTTCCGTTTACTGGGGAAAATCAGTTGTCATCTTTACTGTGCAATTTTTAAGTCAATCAAAAAGCAGACTTGTCAAGGGATGTGGGCGCCCACATTAATGATAATTATTATCATAATTTCTTGAAGAACTCGAAGTAAATGTTTTTTATTATACAATTATATGTGCTGAATATACTAACTAGCTTTCATTGGATAGATAATCTAGTTTATTGGAAAACGAGAGCAAATAATCTTAAAATAGTCCAAGAATTAAAACTACTTTGGGTCAAAGATTATTCACCTTTCAAGCTCCCAGAATATGCTCTTATGATATTTTTTAACTTCAGATTGTACTTTTTTCACATATCTTTTTATAACTTACTTACCTCTAAACAATTACAACTTTTAAAAACTGTACAGGTAATTGCTTTAAAACAGACCACGTCTAGTAAAGTTATTACCTTTATTTTCACATGTACTATTTGTGTTACAAAAAAATAAAATAAATAAATTCAAAACATTATTTTTATTAATGATATTTTTAGCGTTATGTTTATGGTTAGACATAATAAAAATATATATTTAAGTTTGTACAAAACTCTGTGAGTTATTTATACATCAACCGATTTCAATACTAATGTATCTTCGTCAGAACTAGCGATGTTGGCAGTTGTATGTATCATCGAGGTTCGTGAGAAAGGTTTTACAACCCTTATCAAAATAAAACTTAATTGCGCCTATGATTGGGGCGATCTGCGGCACAGAGCATGGAAGATGGAAAATAGTGAATGGTTTTAATTCCACATGCAAAAGAATATATAATTGCAACATTAACAATTCGGTGATAACTAATGATTGTCATTTTTGTTATGACACTTCACCACACGTTAGCAAAAAACGACTTGAGCTAATTTAAAAATAAAATTGTAGAGAACAGAGATTTAAATTCACCGCTGTTTCCATCAGGCAACGATACCAGCGACATATGCTTTCAATATCTAACCGGCGGCAGAATTCTGCCACCGACGATACAACCTCTATTCTGCCGTTCTGCCACGACGAGTCTTGCCATCGCCACCGAACTTATATCTACTCTTCGAATTTCTCACTCTGCTATTTCCTGTTTTCTTCCTTGTCTATCTGTTATCTCTACCAATAAACGAATTACACGAACCGCGGATTTAACTCATAATTTCTACCATAGATGCGTTTAAATACTGATCAAAATATAGACCATATGGTCTACCACATCCATAATCATTATTCATAAACCTAAGTACGCAATTTTGTGCTACTTCTTTCATTTAGTTTCAGTAATAAAAATACATTCATTGCGAACTGTGTCATCTGTATGGTCATATAATGACATGTTTTGTCTGGGTTTCGACATATTTGATTGGTATTATACATATTTCATTTTTAATATCAATTTACCATGCGCGTTAAACATGCCTCAGTTGTCAGACTATAAAATACTATTTTCAACATGGTCTATAAATAACGTAATACACCTCCCATGCTCTTCCGATTAGAAAGGCGATTACAGGTAATTGACGTATCATTTAAACTTGTTGATGAAAGCAACACCTCCTCTTGAAGCTACAGACAGACAAAAAATAAAATACAATTGCGTGTAGTACAAAGTTTAATTTTTTTGAAAACATGAGTACATATCATTCCCAGCTAGACAAAAAAAATAGTACATTTTTACTTCTTGCACTTCAAGAACGAACTGTTCCTTACGTGAGTGCATTATAAATACATAAGGATGAATAATCAAATTTCGTTTTGAGTGGCCTCTCAAATTACATCTTTAACTTTGAACATAACAGTTTCTTTCCAGTGTGGGTACGCATATGTTTTGTAAAGCCTGTTTTTCGATTACACGAAAAACTACACTGTGAACATGAAAACAGCTTCTCCCCAGTATGTCCGAGCGCGTGTCTTTTTAAGTCAGATTTTCGATTACACAAATAACTGCACTGTGTACAAGAAAAAGGTTTTTCTCCAGTGTGCGTGAGCTCGTGTCGTTTGAAGTTAGTTTTATCATTACACGAGTAATTGCATTCAGAACATGAAAACAGTTTCTCTCCAGTATGCGTAAGCGTATGCGTCTTTAACTGTGATTTTCGATTGCACGAATAAGTACACTGTGAACATGAAAACAATTTATGTCCCGTATGCGTAAGCTCGTGTATTTTTAACTCTGAATTCAGATAACACGAATAGGTGCATCGCGAACATGAAACCAGTTTGCCACCAGTGTGCGTAAGCACGTGTCTTTTTAAGTTTGGTTTTTGATTGCACGAGTAATTGCATTGTGAACATGAAAACCTTTTTTTTTCACAATGCGTAAGCGCGTGTGTCTTTAAATATGATTTTCTGTTACATGAATACTTGCACTGTGAACACGAAAACAATTTCTCTCCGGTATGCGTAAGCGCATGTATTTTTAAATATGATTTTCGATTGCACGAATAATTACACCGAGAACATGAAAACGCTTTCTTGACAGTAGCATTGCATTCACTGGAGGATATTTTAGAGGTGAAAACAAACTCCACTTCCAGTTCCTCTCCAGGCATGGCACGAAGCACAGTTGGATTTGCCGCAATAGAATGTTGTGTTCTCAAGACATGTACATCTGAAATGTCAATAAATTAATTATATTAATAAAATATATTAACGTGTGAATGGGGTTGAGAAAATTAATTTGACAACAAGTACAGCGTATACAGGAATCCAGACATCAACAGGGGAATACTTGGCTCCTAGAGCATACAATACAAAGTAATATTTAGATTACCCAGGGAAAAAGATAACAAAAAGTTAGGGTGCTACAAAAAATATCTATCGTCTATATTGAAAGATTAATAACATAGCTCTGTGATATTTTAAATACTAATTAAATGTATTATTTACAAAGATATACAAATAAAATCAATTTTATCGAAAAAAATTGTTGTTGCTCTACCGGGATTCGAACCTGGATCCCTTTCCCAACCGGGGAAGGTGCATTATCCAACTACGCTACAGCGACAGTACTTTGGACGACAAATTTTCGAACCGATATGTTACACTTTTTCATATTATTACATCTATCGTTTTATTATTTGAAAGCCATCCACTATTGATACAACTTATATATATATATTATTAAGAAGAACACATTCTTATTGTGAAGTTGTAATTATTCAAAACATAGCTCTGTGATATTTTAAATACTAATTCAATGTATTAAGTATAAAGATATACATATAAAACTAATTACATCGAAAAAAATTGTTGTTTGTTGGATAATGCACATTCCCCAGCTTAAAAAGAGATTCAGATTCGAATCTCGATAAAATTGATTATATATGTATGTCTTTCTTAAATGCCCAATATTAACATCGAAAAGACAGTAGGAGAACCTTGGAGTAATTTTCGATAAAAAAAATTAGACAAGACAATCAAGTGGTATAGTTTAAAAAAAAAAGTAAACTAATATATTTTTTGAGAAACAACAGAAACATCGTCAGTCAAATGGACATATAAATATATATACAATGCGCTGTGTCAAACAATAATATAATACGGCATAATTGGTTGGGGTTGGTGCACCGATACATATGTTAAACAACTATATAGAGCACAAAAGGCTATAATGAAAGTAATACTCAAAATTTGAACAGCTCAAAAAATGGATGGATATAAATAAAATAATGTTATTACTCTACTTGAATTTATTAGCACTGCTCGAGTAACTCTCATCGACAGGTGAGGTATTAAGCTGACTACACTCCCGAAACTCGAATAGATCTAATAAACTCAAGTAGAGTAATGACATTTAGATCCTTCCATTATGATGAAACTCAACAAAGTTGACGCCGCCGATTCTATTAACAGTTCAAAAGAAATATTAAATTTAAATAAATTTTTAGTTTTGACAACATTTACAAATATGTGCAAAAATCTAAGTGTACAAAAGATTAAATAATTGGACAACATATTAATAACAATATTAAGGGAACAGTAGCTCACCAGTGCGCTGGTCAGCCATCCTGGAGTATTCGGAGCACTCCTGCTTGATGTCAGGGTACGATATGTCTATATCAGTATAAGGCGCTCCCTCTCCGCCATCGGTAGGCCGAGTCGCATCACTCCAGCTAACGCTGCTGGAACCAATTTCTGAAATCACAAATCCCAGGTAAAGAGTTGCCTGTCTCCTGGGCGAGGTTCCACAACACTAAAGCGAGTCGTCAGATAATAGATAAAACTATCTGGCGATCCGCCTGTTGTCAATTTACAATACATTTTCGTAGAATGTAAGTACACATGGCAACGATGCAAAAATGTCAGTTATTTAAAAGCCATAGAAGGAGAGAAACCAATTATCTATGGTATCTGACACACAAAATGACACTATCGCGTCGTTCCATTTAATCATAACCTTAAATATAAAAATTACGACTTTAATAATTAATTACAGCACAATTAAAAATAAACGTCATGAATTATTATTCAATAATTGACAAATTTCTCACCAGAGAACTGATCATCTTTCTTGGAGAACTCCTGCTTGATGCCCGAGCACTCTTGCTTGATGCCTGGGAGCGATATGTCTACATCAGGGTAGTGGGGCTCTCCACCGCCTTCTTCATCATCGCCGCTCTCGCCAGGAGACCCTGGCTCAGGCTTGACGGCAGGAGCATGCGGGGCACCACAGTCCATGGTTCCAGCGTCTTCCGACACGAACGTGAAGCGTTTGACAAGTATGAATTTTAAAATGGCGGCCAACCATAGACAAATTTTGTAATTTAAACGTCATGGCAGAATGCCTGAACGTTAAATATAGTTGAATAATTGCATTGGCGTCTTATATTATGATGAGATCCTTGGTAAATGCATTAATTTTATCCGCTTTGTATGTATATGAATATAGCAATTAAATTTATATCAAAAGCGCTATAAAAACATATTCACTAAAGTATTATTACAATCGAAATCATACACAGAAAACCATTTAGATTTCCGTCTGACTCATTGTTTGAGAAATGACAGTTTCTTGATATTCGACAACACTATGTAAAAAGACTGATCCTTTATTTTTATTCTAACAAAGAGCTGCAACAATATTTATCTCATAATTATGCTACGAGAGCAAGAATTAAAGTAAAGCCTATAATGAAAAAAAGCTTTGAAAAAATAAAAAATTGGAAGATCTCTCTTCCATCACAGCTTCTTCTGAATAACAAGACTATCACCGAAGTATATAGTTTATACTGTTTGTAATAATGTGTTGTAATAAACTTAATATTGTTACGTGGAAAGATTGAGTTTCACTTACAAGGTATCGGAACCCAAAAAATTAGACAGTAATCAGAAAATAATACCCAAAGGTAATCTGAGGCAATTTAAGATTTATTAGGAAAACACATTCTTATTGTGAAGTTGTTATTATTCAGAACATAGGCCTGTGGTATTTTAAATATGAATTAAATATATTAATAAGAAAGTTATACATATAAAATCAATTTTATCGAAAAATATTGTTGTTGCGCCACCGGGATTCCTAACCGGGGAAGGTGCATTATTTAACTATGCTACAGCGACAATATTTTTAGCGATTAAATGTATTAATATCAAAAAGGTAACAAATCGGTTCGAAAATTTGTCGCTTAAAATATTGTCGCTGTAGCATAGTTGGATAATGCACGTTCCCCGGTTAGGAAAGAGATCCAGGTTCGAAACCCGGTGGCGTAACAACAATATTTTTCGATAAAATTGATTTTATACGTATATCTTTCTTATTAAAATATTTAATTTAAGATTTATCACAATATGATTTTAATATTTAATGAATAATATACTCTAGCTTTGCGCTCCTCCAATATGTGGAAGCTATGCCGGAATTAATAATATCGTTCAGGTTTGTCTACCTCGAATTTATGGTGGACCGCCAGCTAGTTCATATCTATGGTGGGCCGCCATTTAACATTAAACATTATTCGGTCGTGGTTTCGTGCTTGTTGGAAGATATAGAAACATGGAGCACGCTCACACGGGTACTCCTGCCGTCAAGCCTGAGCCAGGGTCTCCAGCCGAGAGTGGCGAGGAAGCGCCCTACACTGATATAGATATATTGTGTCCTGACATCAAGCAGGAGTGCTCCGAGTACTCCAGGATGGCCGACCAGCGCGCCGGTGAGGAGTTGGTCCATTATTGATTAATGATTATTGTATTTGTGTTTTAATTAATGTTTTAATTTTATTTTTAAGGTTATTTTGGAATACGGCGTGCTAGTGTCATTTCGTGACATGCGCCATAGATAATCTGTTTATTTTATTTTGTTCGGAAACATACAGTTACATATCAGTAAATACAAAAATCATAATAAAAGCTAAATAATAATTAAACCAAATGCAAGGTACTTTATACAGTGAGTAAAATTTCAAATTTAAAATTGACTATAATGCAGGAAAATGTGAGAAAAAAAATTGTGAATAAAAATATAAACAGAAATAAAAGTTATAAAAAAGAAAATATTCGCGGGTCACGAGGGGTGAGGGGAAATGAAAAGAAAAAGGGATAGTGAATAAAATCTGTGTGATAAAAATAAAGGTCATTCAAGTTTATGCATTGAATTGAAATTTAATTGAGGTAACTGTAGTATTGAAAATGTCTAATTCGTTTAGGTGTGAATTCTAATAAAGGGTGCTCGGTAAAAAAATGAGTTCTGTTTGGCATTGGTGTTGCAATGTGGAAGGTTAAATGTAAGATTGCTTCTGGTTGACCTGGCTGGCACTCGAATGGACATGCGTCTGAGTAAATCAGGACAGTCTATCTTCTTCTATGGCTTTTAAATCATTGATAAATGATATATTTGCATCGTTGTAAACTTTATGAAAATAGGCGAAATTTTGTTTCTCTTATAGGAGAACAGTCCGCCTGGTCGCCTTATCTGAACACATGTCGTTATGTGATAACTCGTTTGAGACGGGCGGCTGTGTTATATCGAGGTGTTGTTTATGATTACAGAAATAGGTTCTATCAGTGTCCGCTGGAGTAATGAGGCTCGGACGGCCGTGGGAGGGAATATGCAAACAGGCGAAGGAGTGTCCTGCACTGGTGTACAAATGTCGAATTCTGACATCAAGAACGAGTCCGCGGAGTGCTCCAGCAATGCCGACCAGAGCTCTGGTGAGAATTCCTTGGTTTATAAATTCGTGAAGTAGAATACAAATGTGTTATTGCTATGTCAGGCATTTGGCGACATCTCGCGGGATAAGAATTATTATTCGGGTTACGAAATAATATTTTCATATTTTTTAATAATCTATAATACTTGTTTATTTTTGCATATTTGTTCCTTCGATTGTCTCCTCTGGTATTTCTTGTTGTGATATTGGTCATGTTTTTTTGTGTGAATATTGCCGCTTTCGGAGATGTAACGATGAAGGCTGGGGCCACTATACGGCGTGCCTTGTTTTCTAGAAATTTGATGACATTTATTAAATGCTTTCATTGGGATTACGAATGATGCACGTGAGATCATGATTGCGGGATCAAAAGGAATAAGTCATCGGATCCCCTGATGATCTTTTACGAAATGAAAGGAATCTAGGACATTTTAGATTTTTATTAAGGTGTGGGTCTCCCGCTGGGGGTTGCTGGGTTGGACGATGCCGGAAAGAGCAGTGGCTAGAGAGACTTAACGAAGCATTCTACTGGCTCTCCCTTGCACCTCTTGTAACCTAGACAGGGTGAATTTCTGCCGGACTGTTAGCGAGTTCTGCGACTGCAACACATAAATGTGACGCCTAGCCTACCCTCCACTTTTAGGGGTACATGATTTCTATAGCTTCTCTCTGGTTGCCTTCTGAATTGAATGTGATAACGAGTCTCAGGTCAAATTATACATGGCATGGCTCTGGTACGATCAGACCGGAGTCAACCTAAGATGTTAATAACTGAATTTAATATTAAATAAATAATAATATTGACGAATAGAAACGATATGCAAACGAAAAAAAATCGGGATAGGGTGTAAATAAATAAATAAATAAAATATCTTTACATTCCTCATGATGACTTCAAGCATCAAGACGTCACCTCAAAATATACAAATAATTTATTGACATTTCAGATGATGTACATCTCTTGAGAATAGGACGTTCTTTTGCGGCAAACCCGGCTGTGCGTCCTGCCATGCTTGGAGAGGAACTGGAAGTGGAGTTTGTTGCCACCTCTAAAATATCCTCAAGTTGGTGCACTCCTGGTTCCGCTGGAAAGAAAGCGTTTTTATGTTCGCAGTGCAATTATTCGTGCAATCGAAAATCTGTCTTGAAAACACACACGTTTACGCACACTGGAGAGAAACCGTTTTGATGTTCACAGTGCGTTTATCGATGCAGTCGAAAGTCAGTGCTAAAGATACACGAACTTATACATACTGGACATAAATTGTTTTCGTGTTCACAATGCAACTATACATGCAATAGAAAATCAGAGTTAAATGTACACGTTATAAGACACACTGGAGTGAACCCGTTTTCATGTACACAGTGCAATTATTCATGCAATCGAGAATCACGCTTAAAGACACATGAGCTTTTGCACACTGGAAAGAAATTGTTCTCATGCCCACAATGCAATTACTCGGGCAATGACAAAACAAGTTTCAAACGACACGTGCTTACGCACACTAGAGAAAAATTGTTTTCATGTTCACAGTGCAACTATTCGTGCATTCAAAAATCCAACTTCAAAATACATGCGCTTACGCACACTGGAGCGAAACTGTTTTCATGTTCACAGTGCAATTATTCGTGTATACGAAAATCACAATTAAAGACACATGCGTTTACGCACACTGGAGAAAAACCGTTTTCATGTTCACAATGTAATTACTCGTGCAATGACAAAACAAACTTAAAAAGACACGAGCTTACGCACAGTAGCGATAAACTGTTTTCCTGTTCACAATGTAATTATTCGTGCATTCAAAAATCGTACATCAAAAAACATATGCTGACGCACACAAGAGAGAAACTGTTTTCATGTTCACAATGCAATTATTCGTCCATCCAAAATTCAAATTTAAAAATTCATATGCTCATGCATACCGAAGAGAAACTGCTTTCATGTTCACAGTGCAATTATACGTGCAATCGAAAAACGGGTTTAACGAGACACGTGCGTAGCCACGCTGGAGATAAAGTGATTTTGGATTCACGGTTGCAGGCTCCTTAAAACTACATTCGCTTATTCATTCTTGGATGTTTATATTACACTTATGCAAGGAACAATCTGCTCAACAATCGCGCTGGGTGCCTGCGACTGCGGAATTAGATCTAATCCAACAAATCCAGGTTCTTTCACTTTTATATTATTTAAGTATTAGAGTAACTTGTCTGTCTGGCGGTTAAGTGATCGAGGTTTGTATCTACTTTCAGGAGACCGGCAAGTTAGTCATGTTTTTTAAAGCACTACCGTTTAGCTGAGTTTAGAAATTGTAAGAATATCGATGTGATATATTTTTGACCAGATATTTTGTTACATCTAAATATTATTAAATTGAGGTAAAAATGTACTTTTTTTAAAATGTTCTGTGTATAGTTTTCTGGGGAAATCTGCTGTGTGTATCTCACCTTTCTAGCCGACGTTTCGGATCTTATTGCATAGTTCATCATTAGGGCTGATGTGTATTTCATCGAATGATATTTGTATACTTTTATACTTTAAGTTTTTATTTTATGAACGTTTATTTTAACACACATAATGTAATCGTACTTTGAATTTATTGCGTCAATTTTTGTAAACTGACCGAATAAAATGAATAGACGTGACGATATTTGGCATTTTTTTTAGTGTTGTAATACTGTGTTTACAAAGTCAAATTGTAGAAAAGTTTTTCCAATTTAGGTTCTAGAAAAACAAATGGTTTTGCTAGAGTCTATGTGTGTTGGCTTAAAATTGATTTGGAAATATTGATATGTTAATTTAATTAGTTTATGTAAAAATTGTAAATAAAAGTTTAATTATTACATTCTCAACGATTGTTCTTCAAGTGCGAAGAGGTTAAAAGATAATGTTGTTGTGTACAAGCATAGATGCCGGATGAATCTCAGGACAGGAAGGTGTTTGGCACTCACCATAATTCGGATTCTGCTGACGTCTCCGAAGATGTGGACTGTATATTTCAACTCACTACTCCGTCAAAGATTCCGACACAGTACAGAGGCGATGTCGCGAATTAGTGTAATATTGTAATCCTTTCCGTGCACGTATAACCGCAGTGATTCAAGGTCGCTAATTGACTGATCGGCGTTGAAGCCGGGTGTGGTGCAATGGTTTTGGGCTGGTGTGGTATGGCGGTGCTGGTAAGAAGGGGGTTGGGAAGGCGCAGTGCATTATTTTCTTTCAATAATTAATATTTATACATCATATAAATATATAATATATCCCAATCAAATGTTATAAAAAAGATGCAAAAGAAGCAATATCAGAAAATATGGAGAATGGGAGAGAGAGGTGCCTACAGTTGGTCAGAAATGTTTTGTTAAAGATTTAAGAGCCACTAACAAAGATGTTGAGAACCGCTTTGTATTTGATAACAATTTGAACAAATAAACACCAAATTTGGGAGCGACACTTGAATCAGATTGAGTGTGACCTGGTCTTTCAGAGGTGTATTGATTTGATACTGATTGACTTCACAAGTCACTCTTGAAGGGTGGATTGCCTATTTGAAAGATGAAAGATACTGATTGACGAGGGAGGACTCCTTCCCCTGCTGTCACCATTGTCGCAGCCACCCGTATCTCCAGCAGGGACTATTGGGCTGTCTGTGCTTGAGTGGAGAATGGTGTTAGGTCCATGAGTTGTTGTATGTGTGTGTGTGTACTGCGGTGAGAAGAACGAGTGGGATGTCTGTGTGTGTGTAGGTATGGACAAATACTTATAAGCGGGCGCGTTCGTAGGGCGGGCCTCTTTCTTTGGGACTCCGACTGGCAATCTTGTACTATATATTAGTGTAGTGTACTATTAGACTCTTGTTGAATAAAATCGTGTTAATTGGCACTTCGTCCCCTCAGAATAACAAGGTTCCATCTGACACCGACTATTTTGAGATATTGAGTTCAAAAGTGTTGATTGAATTTCAACATGTATTCATGTATATTTTATTATGATAATATGATCAGTTTTAAGGTTTTAACTTATATTATAATGACCAGTGTGAGATGAGGGAAATTAAAAATAAATTAAAACATTGTAAATTAACAATAATGATCCGTGGAATGATGTAAATAACTGATGCAGTTGGAACTTTGAGCTCTCGCTATTTCCTTTAATATCCGTTAATTAGTGTCGGTGTGTATGGAAGAAATAACGAATGATGCATTTGGAACCCGTATTAACCCAAAATGTTAGTTGGATCCCTGTTATTTTAAGGGGTCGAAGGAGTTTAATTCAACAACACGGAATACTGCAGCCGGTCAATAACGGACCCATAATTACAAGCTGGTTTAAAAGGGATTAGTTAAATTTTAAGTACAGAGTGGAATGCAAAATTAGATAGAATTATAATATGTGTATGGCTGAGGCTTGATGAGAGGATCATCTGGGTCACCACGGTCCAGGGAACTAATTTTCTGGCAAACACGAGACGCTGCTGATACCTGTGATTGTCAAATGGCGGCCGACCATAAATAGAAGCGAACCATAGACCAATTACCTTGTTATTTCTTCGATTGTTCCTACGTACTGGGGCCTCGCAAACCACGAGGGATCATATTTTATCATTAGCTTGAACTTCATATACTGTTCCATTGGAACATTAAGGTGTCTTCTGAAATTAACATCTAACCTGAATTTTACACTATATAAATCTCTTATCATCAATCCAATGTAGAATGTAATATGATAGAATAAATCTCTCCTTTTAGATTGTCATATTAGAGATTTTAAGATATTTTAATTCAATAATTATATAAATCAATTTTTATCTTAGGATGCATTGGTATTAAGGGTATTTAAAAAAAAAATGAAAATTAAATTTAGTACAATGTTTTTCATATTTAGTTGTCAATTTGTGGCTGATTTTTGAAATTAAACACATTTTAATGTTAAAAATAATTATAATACTAATTATAAAGATATACATATAAAATCAATTTTATCGAAAAATATTGTTGTTGCGCCACCGGGATTCGAACCTGGATCTCTTTCCTAACCGGGGAAGGTTCTTTATCCAACTAATATTTTTCGATAAAATTGATTTTATATGTTTATCTTTATAATTAATATATTTAATTCATATTTAAAATATCACAGACCGTCTGTTCTGAATAATTACAACTTCACAATAAGAATGTGTTCTCCTAAATTATAATACGTTTAAATTCATTTAAGGTACTCATTTGATAAATAGTAAAATTATTATAATGTTTAACCGTCTGTTGAATTATAACGATTGCTTAGTTTTATTTATTTGGTTAGCGTCCCTGACTATTAACCCCATTTTTAACATATTCGTTTAATATTATTCCATCCAGCTAATCACTGACCCAGTAACAATTAGGTTCTAGTATACCAGCGATTGCTCGCCGAATTACCAATATACTCGGTTAGTAATTATTGTTTCGATCGACACAATCGCGATTTCGATTAAAATCAGTAACATAGTCGACGACACCTGAACTCATCTTTCATATAACTTATATGTGTAAAACTAGGCTGTTGTCAGCCGAAAAAAAACACGCCGGTATCAACCCCAACATGTTCTATTATATCGCGCCCACAGCTGTCCAGCGGCTGGCCCCAGTCCGCCACTTTTCTCTCGGCAAGAACTCTAGCTGTCGTGTAGACTATATACACTATTTTTCTAACTATTACTGTACTACGATCATCAATACTAGTAGATAAGTATTCGGCTGTGCGGTAATGGTCTTAGCTATCGCCGATTGCTAATTGCTACCACTTACGAGCGGCTAATAGTCCCTCGCATGTAGACTGTCCTGATTTACTCAGGCGCACATCCATTCGAGTGCCAGCCAGGTCAACCAGAATTAATCTTACATTTAACCTTCCACATTGCAACACCAATGCCAAACAAAACTCATTTTTCTACCGAGCACCCCTTTATTTCAATTCACACCTAAACGAATTAGACATTTTCAATACTCCAGTTACCTCAATAATAAATACATAAACTTTGATGACCTTTATTTTTCATTTTATGTTTTCCTTTTCCTTTCCCCTCGCCCTCCCGTTCCCATCGAATATTTTGATTTTTATAACTTTTTTCTCTCTGTTTCTATTTTTATTCTCACCCTTTCTCACTGTATAGAGTATCGTTTATCTTCTGAGAAAACATGTAACTGTTTTAATTATTGTTTCGCTTTTATTATACTACTAATTATTATAATACTATTATGCTACTAATAATAATAATAATAAATAAGTAAACAAAGTTATAAAATAAAGTGAATATTAGATTAAATATGAGTTTAGAGTAAATTAATACAACCCGCCACATAACACGCACCATGCTAGTGTGGCAGACCATCATACAATACCATATTACAAGTCAAACATGCAGGAAGTAGTCTTATGGCTGACGTGGTGACACTCCAGTCCATCAGCGAGGACACCGAACATAGTCGATTTCATGAAGTTTATCGATAATTCTTATAACTGGGTGTCGACAAATCCAAAAGGAGATAATTAATTTAATAATCATGCTAAATGCTATATTATTCAGTATAAGATTGATAAAAATATATGATTAAGCTTCTGCCTCATTAGGTAAATGCATAAAAATAAAATTGCAATATTGCTGTACACAAGACCATCGTTGCATCTACCATCACAGGGGAAGCTAAAAATTGGTTATAATCAACTATAAAGATTGGATTTAAGTCCGTACAGTCAGAGGCACTCCGTATTAACTAGTGAAATAGTTTGAAGGAGTTGAGGTTGTGTGCATTGAAGATATATAAACAATGATTGACTCCAGATTGTGTCAGAAGGTTAAGATGCTGTGAGACAGAAGCTCCTAACTTCTTCTTGTCTCACACGTGTTAGTTGTGTGACGCAGTGTAGAGTGTCTATTGTAACTAGAGCAGGGTAAATAAATTAAAGAGCACTTAAAAGGTTTCGTTTATTTAATTTACAATTTAAATGTACAGTTGAACTTTGGAGTGGTTCGCTGTAGATGCTGTTGAGTAGCGATGCTAGTGTTAGGACGGCCTGCGGGGAAGTGATCGATAGTTGCTAGGGAGTAACCGTCTGTGGTCCATAAAGTTTATTTGGTGGCGCTTATTCGGGCCATATATGGTTAATGAGTGAGACATTACACTGCCGAGTCTATGGTCACATGCAAGGTCACTACTAGTCAAATGTTAGAGCTAGTTATTTCTTGTATATGTGTATTTTTAACATTCATGTATGAATGAGCAAATGCTTTATTAAGAGACCTTTCCGATTACATTTATACGTACAACGAGAACATGAAAATAGTTTATCCCCAGTGTGCGCAAGCACATGTTTTTGCAAGCTTGTTTTATAATTACATGCATAATTGCATTGTGAACACGAATACAGTTTCTGTCCAGTATGCACAAGCGTATGTTTTTTAAAATTTGATTTCAAATTACACGAATAATTACACTCGGAACATGTAAATAGTTTCACCCCGGTGTGCGTCAAGACGTGTATTTTTAATTGTGATTTTTGATTGCATGAATAATTGCACTGTGAACATGAAAATAATTTCTCTCCAGTGTGTCTCAGGGCATGTCTTTTTAAATGCGATTTTAGATTGCATGAATAATTACACTGAGAACATGAAAACGGTTTCTCTTTAGTGTGTCTAAGGACATGTATTTTTAATTGTACTTTTTGATTACACGAATAATTGCACTGTGAACATAAAAACAGTTTCTCTCCAGTGTGTCTAAGGCCATGTATTTTTAATTGCGATTTATTATTGCACGAATAATTGCACTGTGAACATGAAAATAGTTTCTCTCCGGTGTGTATTAAAAAATGCTTTCTCAAGCTAGATTTCTGATTGCACGAATATTTGCATTGCAAACATGAAAACAATCTCTGTCCAGTATGCGTAAGCGCATGTCTTTTCAAATGTGATTTACGATTGCACAAATAATTGCACTGTGAACAAGAAAATTGTTTCTCTTTAGTGTGCGTAAGTGTGTGTATTTTTAATCGATATTTTCGATGGCATGAATAATTGCATTGTGAACATAAAAACTTTTTCTCTCCAGTGTGTTTAAGCACGTGGACGTTGAAGTCTGATTTTCGATTGCACGAATAATTGCACTGTGAACATGTAAACAGTTTCTCTCCTGTGTGCTTAAGTACGTGCACATTTAAGTCTGATATTCGATTACACGAATAATTACACTGTGAACATGAATACAGTTTCTCTCCAGTGTGCGTATGTACGTGTCTTTTGAAGTTAGAACTATTATTGCATGAATAATTGCACTCCATACATGAAAACGCTTTCTCACTAGTGGATTTAAGCGTGCACTTACTTGAAGATATTTCGACGGCGAAAACGGTCTCAGATTCTGACTTGAGTCCAGTGGACGGAAGCATAGTTGGGCATGCCGAAATAGAATCTGTAATGTAAATTAATTCGTACGCATAAATTTTTTGTATAATTTGATGTTTCAAAAGATCTCCGAGAATTTGGATGTCATTCAACATTTATATCATCCCTTTCACGATAATCAGTATGTTATCGTTGCCACCAAAGTACATAATTTAAGTGTATTATAAAATAACTTTTGCGTAACATATAATTATGTATGTACCAGAGGAGCCGCTTCTGGCTCTGGACAGTACCTCGTGGCCCTCCGCTAGGACAGCAGTAGAGTATTTGCAGATTCTTCAAATTTAATTATCTTGCACACAACATTTTTGTATTCTGAAATATTATTAGGAATTAAAATATTTTATTTCATTCACATTATCGAGACGTGGCTTGCTGCATAACTTTACTAAACCAAATAATAAAATTCTAAGAAATATCTTGTATTTAGATATTTTTGTCATATTCTTTTGTATGTATATGGTACAGTGAATGTGTATTATCAGTAAAGTTTTATTTTAACAGTATAAATATAATTTCATTAAATAGACCACTTAAAACACATTAAACAATTGATTTACAATTTTCCTGCTCGGTATCATAAACGAATGATTCTGTACAAGTACGTAGCTACACGCCGCGCCGTGCGTTATGTGCCTGTGTAATTGACGCCATCTGACGTCGGATTACATTAGCCTTGACTGGTGTAATTTATTTATGTTATTATGATGGTTATAATTGTTTTCTGCAAGTGTTAGTTTAACACATTCACTATTACATATACATAATCCTTTAACGGTCACAATTTGTGCTTACCACCGCATTGGTCTGCCATCCTGGAGTACTGCGAGCACTCCTGCTTGATGTCAGGATATGATATATCTATATGAGTGTAGGCCACTTCTTCATCTACTCCTTCGCTACTCCCAGCTGGTGACTTTCCACCTGTTTGCACTTCCCCTTCCCCGGCTGTCCTAACCGCATTACTACCGGAGTAGAAACGTACATCTGAAATCATAAACAATACTTCAATATAACAGAGCTGGAAAGCTGCTTGCTTCCTGGGATCGGATCCATGTCAAGCGTACTTGCTATACGATGATGTGATTGTTGGTCTAGTGGTTAAGACACTTGTGATCCAGTGGTGGGGGGTGCGAGCCTCATTCCAGGAGCTTTATCTATTTTAAGCTTAGCTAATTTAAAAATAGTAATAATTACTGCTTAATGGTGTATATCGGTTTTTTGTTTTGTTTCAAGCGTTTCACAGTATATTTTTGAGGAAGTGTTGCCAATGCTGCAAGAAAAAGAATAGTGCACGTTATCTATGGCGTAATGACACCTGTCAAAAGGTATTGGATTATGAAATAAGATTCGAGATTCTAGTATATTGGGTAATCCCTCCCATCGTCTCAAGGTGCACTGATCAAAGTTTCGTGCCTTTCACATTATTAATATTGAATCATTATTAAACCAACTAACCGCTCTTCCTGGAGTACTCCGAGCACTCCTGCTTGATGTCTATATCAGGGTAGGGCGCTTCGTCGCCTTCTCCTTCATCGCCGCACCCAGCTGGAGACCCTGGGTCAGGCTTTATGGCAGGAGCATCTGGGTCAACACGGTCCATTTTTACAGTATTTCTCAGTGAGCACGAAATACTAGTGTCAAATAGAGGGTGACCATAGACAAGAGCTAGTCGTAGACGGAATACCTTATTGAGGGCCTTACAAAGTGTGACATGGGGCCGGTTGTGTGATCAGTGATAACATTTTATTATCATACGTTGAAGTAAGCCCCTCTTCGACCCCACTTCTAAACAGGTGTTAGCGGCCGGACAAATGGTCGCCACCCCCTCCCCCGCACATTGAACGAGATGGTTTCCTGCCCAGGCTGACCATGCTCTCTCGCTTCCCGACTGTTCTACGCTCCGGGTGTGTTCTCGGGGAGCTGCCCATTTGCGGCTGGCTTTCGGGAAGCTCTTTATTGACCGCCATTTTGCCCCGAGATGAAGCCGTCAGGAAACCGTGACGTGTCTCCTGATCCGTGCATCCGATAACCTCGTCATGGATACGAGACGAGCGGTTGATATTATACATATATATACACGGACACAACGTGGCAAAGGCGTGTGGCCCAAACGAAGCTGCAGAGCCCGCGCCCGTGAACTGGACCAGGGGCGGGCTCCAACGCAGCTTTTCGCACGCGCCCGCGACAGGCCACACATGGCTATGCTATTAGCCACAAATTTAAAGGTAGACAATAAAGTGAGTGGGAAAAACAATCAGTGCGTCTGAGCTTAATTAATGCTAGATATAAGTAGCTATAGAATGTTCCTTTTTCTGTTTGTGTAAATAAATGTGTAAAAAGTCGTTAATTTAATTAACCCTACCGCTACCTCCACGTGACCACCACTAAATGTTCATTGCGCAATCACCAGAGTGTCTGCGTTCATATCACTATCATACGTTATTGTTACAGCCGCATCTCACGAATTGCGTTAATTATTATTTCAACAATAATCAAAGCTAACCCTCCTTCCCGCACCGCCTGGAAATTTTTGGCCGTGCGCACGAATGGTAGGTTACCCCCACTCCTGCAGGCAGTTGACGAAGCTGGTCCACGGGCCCCGAGAAGCTTGCTCTCTGGCTCTCGCCCTGCACTCCGAAACTCAATTATCTGTTCCCGGAGTGTTTCCGGTTTGCGGCTGGCCTCCGGGCTCCTCCACTACTTTATTTACAACGCCACCTCTATATCTAAATACATACAATGGATGTTTCCATGTTTGTTGACGTATTGTCCCTTTATATGTAAATTGGTATTATTTTTATAACTTTCTGCTATATCATATACCTATGTAGTTTAATATTAAATTTGTTAATATATTATTCTGTTGGATAATACAGATTACACATGGGGTCGTCGTAAGGTGTAGTTGTAAAATTGTTACGGTACTTCTGGCTTGTTTTTTGTACCTCAAATGACTTTAATTTACTTTTTAAATTCTAGATTAGACAGTCATAAAATGGCTCCTGGAAAGTGTGATCATCTTTCGGACTTCTGAAAAAAATATGGCCGTATTCTCCATGAACTTCCGCCCTCTTGACTATCTTAGCACGTCACCAGAGAAGTGTCTGTTGCCTTTTCCACTCGGTCAGTCCAACGTAAGGGGGGACATAGGCAACTAAAATATTAAAGAACACGTGCTGACCAAATACTTATCTTTAAAATCTGCAAGGCCATATTGACTGTCCCAGCCAATTAGAATTAATATCCTTCCACATACCATCTAGATCGACCTGGCAATCCGCACTCTTCCACATTCCTAGAAGTAGCACATATTACATACTAAATTCTTTCATTCACTGTTCATGCATATTCCATAATGAGAAATTGACTTTTCAACATGAGCCTTACTACGCTTGAAGAGTCCTTTTTATGAACCACCACAATCTCAATTTTGACTAACCATTCTACCTAAAAACACATGCTGTTCTCCCTTTAACGCAACAGTAGTTGCAACCTCCCCACCCTTTCTACGACCTTTTTTTCTTTATCTTCTGCTATATTATGTACCTAAACAGTTATGTGAATTATGATAATTAGTATCATATATTAAATATTAATTATGTTAGTTCTATTATAATTACAATGTCTAAATCCCTTAATAAAAAATATTATATTTTTCTTCGTTATATAGTTGGCGCAAGGCGTGAGACATGTGTACACAAAATATTTTGTAAGAAAACGGAAACTTTTCACATTACTCCAAGATGGCGGTTGTAGCACTTTTGTTTACCACAAAACTTACTGACAAATAGGTTACATTAAAGTACATAGTTATTGAAATAAATGCGAAAATATATTTATAATTTATTATAAATTCTGTTAAAACAATTAAATATAAATTCCGAACCCTGATCTCTCACGTGACTTACAGGGACACTGACCACTACACCGCTAAGGAATCAAGCAAGACCTGAAAATATTGTTATAAAGTTTATAGGTTATAGTTAATGTCAGCATTAATATTTGATTTTAATTGATTGAATTTTAAGAATGTATAAATAAAAATTATATTCGTAACATTAATATAATTAGTGTATTAAATTTATAGCAATAATTTGGAGTTAGTGCGACCATAATTCAAATCTACCGCCATCTCAGTCGGCATCGACGCTAGCGACAGCGCTGCCACAAGTCTGGCTCAATTCACCGCCAGACAGTCTCTCCAGTTTCTGCGTTTCACAAGGGCGGTCTTGCCGGCTCGCCTTAGCCGCGCACAGACCACCAATTCATTTCATTTCATAATTTCTTACATCTTCATTCACGGTATTCATTTCTATCTGTCTTCATTGTTTTTATTCATTTGTCATAATAAACCTCAACACACGCGCCAATCACACCTGTATTTCATTTAACCACCGTCCTAACCCCCAAAAATGTATGAGTTAGTCGCAGTAAACGAGTAGTAGTGTAAAATGGCAGAGCAATGGAGCAGAGTACCAGGATCAATTTCCAAGAGATATTGTAGGTACTAATGTCGAGTCTCAATAAGTTTGATTTCTATGAACTCTGAGTTAACACTTTGCGCCTAAAGGATATTCTCCTTTCGTGTGGTCGTGGAATCACAATTACAACTGGATCTTGAATCTGCTTATCTAGTTTAAGACGTCGGCTCATGAATTTTGGTAGATGTACCACAAACCTACCAGTTTGTACAGTATACACGTCTGCATCATGCTGTACCTTGAACTTGTCGGCCGCGAATGTTACTACATGTCTGCTAATCATGCTTAACTAATTACTATATAGTTTGGCCATTTTTCGAAGAAATATAATTCATTTATAATAAAAAAAGGTGAGTACATAATGAGTCATGCTGGAGTAGAATGCTAATTATTAACTCCAATTATGTATCTGAGTGGCCATTGTAATAGGCAATAAGTTGTCAACAAGTATATCAATAGGGCACCCAGTTTTGACAGTTGACCTTTACCGATTCTAAATACAAGCGCAATATACGAATACAATAGATTATTTTGTAATTTCTCTACACCTATTAATGTTTAAGACATCGACAGTGGACTAATTCACAATTTTATATGCTATTTATAGCTACATATACAACAATGGGCGTGACTGAAGTAGTTATATATGTAATATGTTTATTTTGTGTGTATATTATGTGTAAACTTTTTACTTTTTATTAACATTTATAAATTTTTATATATATATTCCTTGGATATTTTTTCCATAGCATTATATTTATTTCATAACCTTTAATGTATAACACAATATGTATAATCTTTATAGCGAATTGGGTTAAAAAAATAATTAATGCAAATAAAAGAGGATACGTTTCGGTTAGTCACAACTGTCAATGGTCAGAAATGAAAAGGGATGTTTCTTCTTTGAACACTTTATTGTTTCTGTTTCTACATAATCTATGAAAAAGGGCGACAGATACCTTGCTGCTTCGATTGGAACCACTGAGTTTCCTGAATTACAATAATGCACATAGGTGTGCGAGTATTGTCACCCTTTTTCGGAAACTAAAAAGACGGTAACCGACAGGCAGACAATCTTATTACATGCCGTGCTTCGACCAGATCTAAAGAAGACAACCCAGCTAAAAGAACAACACTATCGGACCAGAAAGACAGCAAAATTAACGAGGATAGTGCAGTTCATGTGTCATAAGTGTGCTTATTGTTAATCGGAAACCTGGGAACCAGCTATCGAAGGCATTTACATAAACAACCATCTTGTATAAAAAACAAAATAGTTGGAATGATAGTCGTTAGATGTCGACCTAACGACGAACTGCAAACACAGCAGAGAACCATGGCTAGCAGAAGAAAGACATTTTGAACACATCTAAGTTGGTTACAAATAGAATGTTCATGACATGGATGGATCCAGTATTCATTAATTGATGTGGTGTTTTCAGTTTGCATTAGCACTTTGATTAAGTTTAATTACCAAGTATGTTGTTCTAATTAATTACTTAATTTATTTCAATACACAGGCGCTTCGAATTTATTTATAATTTATTTATTTAACTTATGCATTAATATTTTCCTTGTATAATTGTGATTAATATTTATTTATGAGTAAGCAAATGTCTCACTAAGCGGTCTTTTAAATTACATCTATAATTGCACAGTTAACATGAAAACTATTTGTCACCAGTGTGCGAAACGGCGTGCCGATTTAAACTTGATTTTTGATTGCACGAATAGTCGCACTGAGAACATGAAAAACGTTTCTCTTCATTGTGCGTAAGCGCATGTTTTTTTAAGTCTGATTTTCGGTTGCACGAATAAATGCACTGTGAACATGAAAACAGTTTCTGTCCAGTGTGAGAAAGGGTATGTATTTTTAAATCTGAATTGCGATTGCACGAATAATTGCACTCTGAACATGAAAAGAGTTTCTCTTCTTTGTGGACAAGAATATGTATATTTAACTGTGCTTTTCGGTTGCACGAATAATTGCACTGCGAGCATGAAAACTCTTTTTCTCCATTATGAGCAAGCACATGTCTGTTAAAGTTCGATTTATTATTGCACGAATAAATGCACAGAGGACATGAAAATCGTTTTTCTTCAATGTGCGAAAGCGCATGTAATTCTAATTCAAATTTTCGTATACACGAATAAGAACATTCAGAACAAGAAAATGGTTTCTCTCCACTGTGTATAAGGAGATGTGTTCTCAAACTTGATTTTTGAAAGCACGAATATTTGCATTGTGAACATGAAAATAATCTCTCTCCAGTGTGTCTAAGCGCATGTGTTTTTAAATGTGATTTACGATTGCACGAATAATTGCACTGTGAACATGAAAATAGTTTCACCCCAATATGACCAAGCACGTGAATTTTAAAATCAGATCTACGATTACAAGAATAATTGCATTGGGAACACGAAAACAATTTTGCCCCAGTATGTGTAAGCGCATGTACTCTTAAACATGATTTTCGTAGACAGGAATAATTACATTCTGAACATGAAAATGGTTTCTTTCCACTGTGTGTAAGGAAATGCATTCGCAAACTTGATTTTTGATTACACGAATATTTGCATTGAGAACATGAATACAACCTCTCTCCAGTATGCGTTAGCACATGTAGTTTTAAATGTGCTCTTCGATTGCACGAATAATTGCATTGTGAGCATGAGAAAAGTTTCACCCCAATATGCACAAGCTCGTGAATTTTTAAGTCTGATTTTCGATTGCAAGAATAAATGCATTGTGAACATGAAAAGAGTTTCTCTGCAGAGTGCGTCAAAGCATGTCTTTTAAAGTCAGATTTACGATTGACCGAATAATTACACTGTGAACAAGTAAATATATTCTCCTTAGTAGGTGAACAAATGTGAATTCTCAAGGAACCTTCCTGATTGCATGTGTATGGACAATGCAAACATGTAAATTGTTTTGTACCAATAGAAGTAAGCGTACCCCTACTTGAGGATTTGTTAGCGTAAAAAGCGTTCTCCAGTTGTGGCTCCTCTTCAGTGATAGGCGGATGCATATGTGGGTTAGTCGAAATATAATCTTGTATTCTTAAGCAATCTGCAATGAAAAATTATTTTTTATTAATAAAATATTTTATTGTGATTATTAACGTAATGTCTTTCGTATACGATACAGTACTAATAATTAATAAAAAAAACTTGGAAAGATGCTAATATATCTGCAAATGAGGATAGCGAAGTGGACGGATGATAACCTACTATCAATTAATACTGATAAAACACACTTTAGATTATTACGAAATTAATATTAAAATTCACACCAAAGCCTGTACTCAAGAAGACTCTCGTGACCAATGTTCATCAAGTACCTAATAATCATAATAAATAACAAACTCAAATGGAAAAAACATATTACTAATCTTACAAACAAAATAACGAAAACTGCCTACATGTTTTTAAGACTCAGAAACATCATGTCACTTACATATTAGAAAATAATATATTACGCGTTTGTACAGTAACATTTGCAATACGGTGTTATTTGATGGGGAGGAGCATATTATACTTATACTTTAATATCACAATTGGAAATTACTCAAAAAATGAAAAAAGACTATCAAAATATACAACTCTTCACAGATTTCAAAATATCTCAAATAATAAACTAATACAAAAAAAAATTATAATCAAAATTTTTAAAATAAAAAATCAGTTAAATATTAGAACGTAATTCCGATCTATACGATTTAGAGACCAAATTGATATTCCTAAACTAAAATATACAGCAACCCAAAATCACTATATTTATCAAGACATCAAAGTTTTTAACAATCCACCCATCTCGATTAGAAAAATTAGACTACTATAAATTTGTATCTGAAGTAAAAAAAAAATGTACACAGACTAACTGAAACACAAATCATCTAGTATATACTCCTTCTCTATACACAAGTCTTACTCTCATAGAGAAGAAATAAATGTTAAAAGAAATATAAATATATATTTATTTAAAAAAAATATATATTTTAAAAATTTTGATTATAATATTTTTTGTATAAGTTTATTATTTGAGGTACTTTGAAATCTGTTAAGAGTTGTATATTTTGATAGTCTTTTTTTCATATATATATATATATATATATACAGAATGTCTCGTAACTAGTTGTCCAAACTTCAAGGATAGGTAAATCAAATAATTTAGAACGAAAAATATTCGTGATAAATTGACGATTTTTGCCTTGCCTGGCGAATTATCAACTTTATAATTTTTTATTTTTCAAACTTCGCATTCAAAAGGTTAAGTATTATGTCATACATTCCATATATGAGAGTTCGATGACCTCAATATATACTGACCCACTGACCTAGAACATGCAGGGTGGAAAAAAAGAATAAAGAAAAAAAATGGCGAAATTGACAACGTTTAAAAAAAAATTGTAGCATGTAATAAATGATCGTTTATTTTTTTTAAATTATTACATTGCCCTCATTAAATACAAAATATAAAAAAGACACATTTTTCTGCGTCGAGCTTTAATTGTTAAAAGGATTATCTGAAATTTGTGAAAGTATTATGCTTATTAGCCTACAAATTACGTCTATAGTTACTGTCGGACGGTTGTTTAATTTGTGTTGTCAAATCGGGACCCATTTTTTAAGTTATTCAAAGCGCATTTTAAATAAATACCTAATTAAAATATGCTTTGATAAAAACATGTCAATCAATATGAAGTTAAATATAGAGTATTCTTAAATTGTAGGTTACCCGAAAATCAGAATCATATCTACGTACTCCGAATTACTATATTCGTATGGCATTTTATGTAATATTACAAAAACACAAGATCTTTGAACAAATAATCACGTTTAAATGTAAACAAACGATAGTTGAGTCAGTACCGTATTACCGCACAGCGCAAACTAACATGACTTTGTGTATGAAAGAATTTATCAGGTACAGTAATCTTTTACCACGTACTGATATCGACAACACGGTAGTTTTTATTTTCTTTCAAGTGTATCTTTTTTTTTTTTAAATAAATAAGTACCTTGTTGAAATTAAAATAATATTCACTTAATTTAAAAAATTTAATATCGGAAATTGAATTACACAGATGTGCGAGAACAGAATTTTTTTCCGAAGTAAATACGCTTTCAAAGTAAAAATCTTTATCCTTCGATTCAATGACACAGCATGTGAAAAATTAAGTCTCAGGGAGATTTTTATGTATGACGTAATAAATTAAAATTTGCTAATATTTTTAACCACCCATTACTCGCTATATGAGCATTTCTTTAACCTTAATATAAAATACAGTATCTCATTCTAGTAAATGGACTTAATAAAGAACACCGTTACTAAGCGCGATGTAATTCGCGCTCACGTTCAGACATTTTGCACGGGTGTCTTTTAAAATTGATTCTAAAAAATTGAGAGGCGTATGTTTCCCAGTATTTTAACATACATTTTAATAAAAAGCATACAATGTTTTCATGTATAAAATAAATCGTATTTATGTTAAATATTATTACTTTTACGAATTGTGATTAACCATTTTTAATTTATTGTTTTAACATTTTAGTTCGGTTTTTAATTTTAATCTTATTTGCATTTTAATATAATTAACTTAAAATATAGAATTATTAATTCCGTATAAAATTATATTTGTTTTATGGTTTTATTTCAATTATATAAATTTCATGTACAATTATATTTTCAATCGTTTAATTTGAATAAATAAAGGTTTTAATTATTTATACGCATAGATTGTGCGTAACTTTGTGTAAAAAATATTTACGTGGGATTTTTGTGTAAACATCATTTTCAACGCACATTGATGTACATTAGTATTATATTCCAAGCGACATTTCTGTTTATTCGATTGCTGAATATTACAAGACTAGAAGTACAAACATACATACCGATCTATATTTTCGATTAAACTATTTACATTTTTTTGTTTTGTTTTCCATTGTATATTTTGATTCACTTGTTTTTTTAAAATTATTATTGGTAATTTACAGTGCTTACGTTTAATTAAAAATTCATATGAACTTCAGTTCAATATTCATACGCAATATTTAAATAAAGTTTGCAAAGTGAACGAGTGAACGAATCATCGCTTTAAGTCAGCGTAAGTCGAGAGCTCGGTAAGCTATGTAAGTACCTATATATACCTCTGAGCATGCCGGTGGTGTGAAAGCATGACGTCCTATCCTTACGATTACCAGTCACGTATAGGCGACCACGTCACAATATATATATATCCTACGGATTATTTTCAAAATTTATTATATATGTTTTTTATTATTTTTTTTAATATTGTAAATATTAATATATAAATAATATATTTAAATCCGGAAAAGTAAAAGATATAAAAATATTATTCTTCTATATAGGTATAGGTTTCTGGGCTAATCTGCAGTATATATATCTCATTTCTGGCATACATTTCAGATGCCATTGCAGGGTCCGACATCAAGACTGAGGTACCCTGAAATGTGATCCGAAATGTCAGCCAGAAAGGTCAGATATACCCAGCGCAGAAAACTATACACAGAAGATTCAAAACGGCTGTGAAAACTTAACAACATTTTAAATAAAATATTAATGTCACAGATTTTTTTTATAGTATCTATATATCTACACAGCATCCTTTAATGGCCACATCTAATACGGGTAATTAAATTATTTTACAATCATCTTCTTACCGGCGCGCTGGTCGGCCTTCCTGGTGTAGTCCGAGCACTCCTGCTTGATGTCAGGATACGTAATGTCTATATCCGTGTAGGGCGCTCCCTCGTAGCTCCCAGCTGGAGACCCCTCGTCTGTCTGCACATGTCCTCCCTCGACAGTCGTATTACTCCAACCGACATTGTATGAACCGATTTCTAGAATCACAAACAATAATAACCAGATATATCTAGGCTGGAGGGTTCCCTCGGCCGCCCAGAGCCGCGACCTGACTCCTGAGCTCAGTTCCATATCTCGGGGTGTCTACTGTTTGGGACATATATTTATTCTTGAACGAAAATAATGTACTGTGCCTTCCTCTCCTCTCGCACGCCGCCGCACAAGTCAAACGGCGACCTTGAAGCGGTGTGGTTATGCGTGAATCGAAGAATAGTTTTAAATTGAAACGTCGCGTCTAATACAGTGCATTCTAAAGGACTAGGACCCCTGAACGAAGATAGTGATAAGTTTACAGTCCACCTCGGAGGTGTCAGAAGAACTGGATTGTGGTGAGTGCAAACCTTCTACCGAATAACCTGTTTCTTCCGGCATCTATGCTTTTACGCAACAGCTACATTTCCCTGTACTGTACTGCTTTTATATAGTGTGTATTTTTTATTTAATATATATATAAATAAGAGTTTATTATAAAATATTATTAAAATAAGGTAAATGCCTCTGTAAAATAAAGGAATGATTAAATGTATTAATATCAAAAAGGTAACATACAGGTTCGAAAATTGTCGCTAAAAATATTTTCGCTGTAGCATAGTTAGATAATGCACCTTCCCCGGTTAGGAAAGAGATCCAGGTTCGAATTCCGGTGGCGCAACAACAATATTTTTCGATAAAATTGATTTTATATGTATATCTTTCTAATTAATATATTTAATTCATATTTACAAATAAGAGTGTCCGTGGGTATGTTTTTTAAACAAATATACAGTTTTATGCAGAGCTTGATGAAATTTTGTCGTGTCTATAAGGTGACGCAGAAACGCGTAATTTATCTAGCTAAATATATAAATGGTGTGTAAAATGCCGAAAAGAAATTGCAAATTTACGATAAATACCCAATAAAGTACCAGCAATATTTTGTTGAATGTAATATTGCACACGGTGGGCGAGCGGACATTAAAGATCGTGAAAGCTCTTCATCTATTAAAACATTATTTAAAAATGATTCCATTCAAGACGATTTATTTATGGCAGACAAAGGGGCCATATTTGCCTTTCACACAGCGATGCAAGGTATGAGCGACTCGCTGGAGCTCCTTAGGTGGGTAGCTAGGCCGGCCTGCGTGCGTGGGACTCCACCTACTTTTTACTATTTAATTTGAAGTATGTAATATATATAATATTTGAGTTGAAACGTTTAACATAATGCAAGAAAAATATTAGAACTCGTTATCTAAAATTTAAGTCATAGAAAAGATATACATGTTATCATCTATGGCATCATATCATCTGTCAAACAGAATTCTAGCACAAAAAATGATATAAGGTTCTTAAATGTCAGCTAACCCCTTCTATTTCTTGCATACTCTCAACGTAGACCTCTTTGTCAAGGGATCTATAAAGCCTCTGTAGAGTGCGCGTTGTAATATGAATCATGAATGAACCAACTCACCGGTCTTCCTGGAGTACTCCGAGCACTCTTGCTTGATGTCTGTCTCAGGGTAGGACGCTCCACCGTCTTCTCCTTCATCGCCGCTTCCAGCTGCAGACCCTGGCTCAGGCTTGACGGCAGGGACATCTGGGTTAGCACAGTCCATGGTTGCAATATTTCTCAGTAAGCACGAAAAACGAGTTACATTTGACGCATAATGGCGGCCGACCATAGACATGAGCGAGAAATAGACGAAATGGTTAATTAATTATTCGTTGGGTCCTACGTATTGGGTCTTGCTTAGGGCCGATAGTCATATCTCGGTTTATGGTTAAAAATAGGCTTACCATAATTATGAAGCTCTAAACCAAGACAATTATTTTGAACAATCTGAACTTCTGTTTAAAAATAATAAAATTCTATTAAGTTTTTTGACGTTTGACATGTTGTCTCATGCAAACATTCAATTCGCGGTTTACCAATTTTTAAACTGCATATCTCCTCACCAATCCTTAAGTACAAGGCAGAAAGAAGATGTCGCAGTAATTAAAAGACTTCCACGTGTACAGATAACTACTGTCGCTTCACCTATTAAAAAATGAAAGCAATCTCGAACATTCACGAAAAATTATTAGGGTGTGGGTCTCTCGCTGGGGGTTACTGGGATGGGCGATAACGGGAAGAGCTGTAGCTAGAGAGTCCTAACGGAGCATTTTACTGGCTCTCTCTCGCACCTCTTGCGACCTGAACAGGGTGAATTTCTGCCGGACTGTGACCGAGTTCCGCGACTGCAACACATAAATGTGACGTCTACGTTTCCCTTTTGGGGTGTACGATTTATATAGCTTCTTTCTAGCTGTCTTCTAAATTTAATGTGATAACCTATGATGGTATTATGATAATAAAGTAATAAAATAAAAATGTAATTATTTCGAATCGAAAAAAGTGTAAACAACTCTCGGTATAGGGTGTAAATAAATATAAAAATATAAATACCTTCGCTTGACTCCGCTAACGCCTATAAATAATCTTACTTTAACGCCGCTTATAAATAATAATTATTTTCACGAGTGTTAGCATACACCCCGCGACGCTTGTATTTGTGGTGAAGGAATCAAAAAGTGAACTAGCATCCGGCAGACGAAAAGTAAGTGCCATCCTTTCTTCCCCATATTTTAACCATCTGACTAGTAACATTGAAGATTTACAATTTTCCCTGGACCAAGTAGTGAACACATGTGGGTTAAAATAAAATATACAAGATCAAATATTGCGTCATATTTTGTTATTTACGCATTTTTTTCTTCTTTCTTATTTTAAATTTATAGTTGATAAACTTATTATATATAATATGATTTTAAATATAAAATAAATATATTAATTATAAAGATATACATATAAAATCAGTTTTATCGAAAAATATTGTTGTTGATCTTTTTCCTAATCGGGGAAGGTGCATTATCCAACTATGCTACAGCGACAATATTCGAACCAATATGTTACATTTACATTACTACAGTTAATTATTCCATTATTTAAAAGAGCCATCTACCTTATTTTTACAGAATCTCAAATACTTTTGAGTGAACTAATATCAGAAGCCAGAATTATCAGAATTATTGGATAATGCACGTTCCCAGTTTAGAAAGGAGATCCAGGTTCGAATCCCGGTGGCGCAACGACAATATTTTTCGATAAAATTGATTTTATATGTATATCTTTCTAATTATTATATTTAAAATATCACAGACCGTCTGTTCTGAATAATTACAACTTCACAATAAGAATGTGTTCTCCTTATAAAATGATTGTTGATTAAAAATGTTAAAAGTTTATCTCAGCACAGGCGAACCCCAGTGAGGCAGATATTAAAATATTTAATGTACTTACAACGTACATGTGTACGGCGAGAGAATGTGTTGTGCTGAGAATAATCCACAAAATCAATAAAGACTTATCGTTGAACAACTACAAAAAGCAGGCCGTAGAATATGGCTGCCGGTACATTAGCTAATAGCACCTATTCGTGCTTCAATAAACCCTGTTCCACGTTGCCAATAAAATTCAGTACCCGTAGAGCAGTGTACCTTAGTTCGTCGCTACCTTCGGAGCAGTTTACAGCCAACACAGGAGTCGTGGCAAACGCGCTGCCTTACAGCCGCTGATAAAACATCGCTCCGCCAACTTTATCCAACTGAATAGCGACTGCCATTGGCGTCTTTCGCTTACGTTTTCATTCCTAGACGGTAAATCCAGCGACTATCCCGTCTATCTCTACCACTAGCGACGGACTCATACTCGCCCGCATCAACAGTGATCCGCCACCGCGGATTAAGAGGTTCTGGAAAGGAACCACTTCGCCCAATGCCCTCGCAGCCGGTCAGTCCGTTGAGCACCGCCGCCGAGGCATCGCTTCTCCATCCACTGCAGCGCGACTTCGACACGGTATTCAACATTCCACGATAAAGATTAGTTACTATTAATGCTATTATAACTTCCAGTCAATTGTTTAGAGGGTTTTTTAGGAGAATTTTTTACCCTTCCAATTCATGTATTAATATAAAACACTTATGATGTTTATTACAATACGGTAGTTAGTAAAAGTGTCAAAGCGATTAGCGCTGATGCACTTGTAGTAGTAGATTAGGCGGTCTAGCCGCATGTAGAGTACTCCGAGTATCGTAGACTCCAAGGAATTGGAAAAAAAAAAACAATGCTATTATAACGATCCCAGTTTAAGCCAAACGATGGATTTTAAACGAAATCACAGAATTTAGCAAAGATCATACAGTTGTACAAGATGGCGGCTTGTACCACTTTTGTTTGCCATAAATAAAAACGATGTTAAAGTCCTAGGAATAATCCAGACATCTTTTCAAGGATCATATTGACTAAATTACCTCAAAGGCCTATAGAATGCTAGAATTCAAACTTCGAACCTGAAAATACTTCCAAAATTCACATTGCTTCAAATTGCTGTATTACGCATTCTTTCGCAGTCCGTAGAGTAGGCATCGCAAATCTGGAACCCACGGCAGATTTCATATATTGCGAGATTAGAACGAATACAAAATAGGTTTATTCGATATTTTAATGTTAGATTTAATCATTCAACTCCTATTTAGATGCAGCCGACGTTCACAATATGAAAACCCTAAAATATCGAAGAACTCGTGCTGACCAAATACTTATCTCTAAAATCAGAATGAATATCCTTCCACAAACCACCTAGATCGACCTGGCAATCCGCACTCTTCCACATTCCTAGAAGTAGAACATCTTAAATACTAAATTATTTCATTAAGTGTTAAAGCAAATACCATATTGAGAAATTGACTTTTCAACATTAGCCTTACTGCGCTTGAAGAGTTCATTTTATGAACCAACACAATCTTAATTTTGACCAACCATTCTACCTACAAACACATCTTGCTCTCCCTTTACAGCAACAATAGTTGCAACCTCCCCACCCTTTCTCCAAACTATTTTTCTTTATCTTTGCTATATTATGTACCCAAACAATTCTGTGGATTTTCAAAATTAGTATCATATCATTAATTATGTTAGTTCTATTATTATTACAATGTCTAAATCCCTTAATAAGAAATATTATATTTTTCTTCGTTATATAGTTGGCGCAAGGCGTGAGAAATGTGTACACAAAATATTTTGAAAGAATCTCGAAAACGGAAACTTTTCACATTACTCCAAGATGGCGATTGTATCACTTATGTTTACCACAAAACTTACTAATTAAAATAAATGCGAAATAGCAGATGCAAGAATTTAGCCTCTCATACTTTATATATTAATATACCTGTCGAAACTTCTAGCAAACGACTCACAATGTAAGTGGACGTGTCACGACAAATAAATGTTTAACGACTACTGACGTCAGTTTATTATATTTATGATTCAAAACTTATTTAATATTAATTATAAACAATTAATTATTAACAAAATTATCAGTTTTACTACTTTGAATTTGTTATAATGTTTATCACATTTATTTAAACTATGTCTCCCTCTACAGACAATCACTATTTTCATATTATGCAGAGTTTGATCACTGATGGCATTTGCTTTATGCAAATGAAAGGGGACACGTTTCGTTTAGTCACAAATGTCACTGGTCAGAAATGAAAACAGATGTTTTTTCTTGGAACACTTTATTGGTTCTGTTTCTATATAATTTATGAAAAAGGGCGACATATACCGCTGTTTAGGCCCCTTGTTACTTCGATTCGATCAAAACGCAGTGGTGCCGCGTTTCTTGGTTAATAATAATGCACACAGGTGTGAGTATTGCCGCCCTTTTTCGGAAACTATAAAGACGGTAACCGACAGGCAGACATTCTTATTACATCCCGTGCTTCGACCAGTCCAGCGGTACAAATAAACCACCAGTGGGCGCTTCGGTCGGTCGAAATCTGAAGAATACAACCCAGCTAAAATAACAACAAAATCGGACCAGAAAGACAGCAAACTTCATTAGTTAAAGGGGTGATTTCAGTTTGCATTAGCACTTTGATTAAGTTTAATTGCCAAGTATATTGTCCTAATTAATTACTGGATTTATTTCAATACATTCAGAGGCGCTCCGAATTCAAAACTGAAATAGTTAAACGTATGCAGCAATATTTTACTTGTATAATTGTTATTAATATTTATTTATGAGTAAGCAAATGTCTCACTATGCGGTCTTTCATATTACATCTATAATTGCACAGTACATGAAAACTATCTGTCACCAGTGTGAGTTACGGCGTGCCGATTTAAACTTGATTTTTGATTGCACGAATAGTCGCACTGAGAACATGAAAAACGTTTCTCTTCATTGTGCGTAAGCGCATGTTTTTTTAAATCCGATTTTCTGTTGCACGAATAAATGCACTGTGAACATGAAAACAGTTTCTGTCCAGTGTGAGAAAGGGTATGTATTTTTAAATCAGAATTGCGATTGCACGAATAATTACACTCTGAACATGAAAGGAGTTTCTCTTCCTTGTGCACAAGAATATGTATTTTTAACTGTGCTTTTCGGTTGCACGAATATTTGCACTGCGAACATGAAAACTCTTTTTCTCCATTGTGAGCAAGCACATGTCTATTAAAGTTCGATTTAATATTGCACGAATAATTGCAGTGAAGACATGAAAATTGTTTTTCTTCAATGTGCGAAAGCTCATGTAATTTTAATTCGGATTTTCCTTTACATGAAAACGGTTTCTCTCCACTGTGTGTAAAGAGATGTGTTTTCAAACTTGATTTTTGAAAGCACGAATATTTACATTGCGAACATGTAAACAATCTCTCTCCAGTGTGCCTAAGCGCATGTGTTTTTAAATGTGATTTACGATTACTCGAATAATTACACTGTGAACATGAGAAAAGTTTCACCCCGATATGCCCAAGTCCGTGAATTTTTAACTCTGACCTACGATTACAAGAATAATTGCACTGTGAACATGAAAACAGTTTCGTCCCAGTATGCGTTAGCACATGTAAATTTAAATGTGCCTTTCGATTGCACGAATAATTGCAGTGTGAGCATGAGAAAAGTTTCACCCCAATGTGCATAAGCGCGTGAATTTTGAAGTCTGGTTTTCGATTGCAAGAATAATTGCATTGTGAACATGAGAAGAGTTTCTCTGCTGAGTGCGTCAAAGTATGTCTGTTAAAGTCAGATTTACGATTGACCGAATAATTACACTGTGAACAAGTAAATATATTCTCCTTAGTATGTGAACAAATGTGAATTCTTAAGGAACCTTCCTGATTGCATGTGTATGGACAATGCGAACATGTGAATGGTTTTGTACCAATAGAAGTAAGCGTACCCCTACTTGAGGATTTGTTCGCGTAAAAAGTGTTCTCCAGTTGTGGCTCCTCTTCAGTGATAGGCGGATGCATATGTGGGTTTGTCGAATCTTGTATTCTTAAGCAATCTGCAATGAAAAATTATTTTTTATTAATAAAATATTCTATTGTGATTAGTAACGTAATATTTTACGCAGACGATACAGTACTAAAAATTAATGAAAAAACTCGGACAGACGCTAATATATCTGCAAATGAGGATAACGAAGTGGACGGATGATAACCTACTATCAATTAATACTGATAAAACATACTTTCGATTCAACAGATATAGAACACTGAAATTAATATTAAAATTCCCACCAATGCCTGTACTCAAGAAGACTCTTGTGACCAATGTTCATCAAGTACCTAGGAATCATAAAAAATAACAAACTCAAATGGAAAGAACATATTACTAATCTTACAAACAAAATAAAAAAAGCTGCCTACATGTTTTTAAGACTCAGAAACATCTTGTCACTTAAAAATCAGAAAATAATATATTTCGCGTATGTACAGTCACATATCCAATACGGTATAATTGGATTGGGAGGAGCATATAAAACTTTAATATCACAATACGAAATTACTCAAAAAATGAAAAAAGACTATCCAAGTATCCAACTATTCACCGATTTCAAAGTACCTAAAATAATAGACTTATACAAAAAAAAATTATAAACAAAATTTTTAAAATAAAAAATCAGTTAAATATTAGAATTATTAATTCCGATGTACAAGATTTAGAGACCAAATTAATATTCCAAAACTAAAATATACCGCAACCCAAAGTCATTATATTTATAAAGGTATCAATATTTTTAACAATCTCCCCATCACAATAAGAAAAATTACAGAATACTATAAATTTGTATCTGAAGTAAAAAAAAAATGTATTTTTATTACTTCAGAAAATAAATATTGAATTATTAAAAAAATGTGTACACAGACTAACTGAAACATAAATCATTTAGTATATACACCTTCTATATACACGAGTCTTACTCTCATAGAGAATAAATAAATGTTAAAAGAAATACATATATATATAATATGTAAGAAATACATCATACTGATTATTCTAAAAATGTATTATATATTCTAATAATAAAATAAATTTAAAAAAAAATTATGTCATGTATAATTCTGGAAAAGTAGACGATTTAAAAATATTATTCTTCTATATAGGTATAGGTTTCTAGGCTAATCTACCGTATATATATATCTCATTTCTGACATACATTTCAGATGCCATTGCAGAGTCTGAGATCATGGCGAAGGGACCCTGAAATGTGAAAATCATTTCCTTACCGGCGCGCTGGTAATATATCTACACAGCATCCTTTAACGGCCACATCTAATACGGGTAATTAAAATTAAGGTCAGATATACCCAGCGCAGAAAACTATACATAGAAGATTCTAAACGGCTGTGAAAACTCAAGTACATTTTAAATAAAATATTAATGTCACAGATTTTTTTTATAGTATCTATATATCTACACAGCATCCTTTAATGGCCACATCTAATACGGGTAATTAAATTCTTTTACAATCATCTTCTTACCGGCGCGCTGGTCGGCCTTCCTGGAGTAGTCCGAGCACTCCTGCTTGATGTCAGGATAGGATATGTCTATATCCGTGTAGGGCGCTCCCTCGCAGCTCCCAGCTGGAGACCCCTCGTCTGTCTGCACATGTCCTACCTCGACAGTCTTAGACGTATTACTCCACCCGACATTGTATGAACCGATTCCTAGAACCAATAATAACCAGATATATCTAGGCTGGTGGGCTCCCTCGGCCGCCCAGAGCCGAGACCTGTAGTTATTTGTATTTAATACATGTTATTTGAGATGAAACGTATAACATAATGCAAGTAAAATAATAGAATTCGTTATCTAAAATTTAAAAGTCATAGAAAAAATATACATATTATTATCTATGACATCAACTTGTCAAACAGAATTCGACAACAAAAAAGATTTGAGGTTCTAAAATGTCAGCTAACCCCTTCTATTCCTTTCATACTCTTAACGTAGACCTCTTTATCAAGGGATTTTTAAAACATCTGTAGGGTACGTGTTGTAATATGAATCATGAATGAACCAACTCACCGGTCTTCCTGGAGTACTCCGAGCACTCTTGCTTGATGTCTACCTCAGGGTAGGACGCTCCACCGTCTTCTCCTTCATCGCCGTTTCCAGCTGTAGACCCTGGCTCAGGCTTGACGGCAGTGACATCTGGGTTAGCACAGTCCATGGTTGCAATATTTCTCAGTAAGCACGAGAAACGACTTACGTTTGACGCCTAGTGACGGCCGACCATAGACGAAATGTTTAATTAATTATTCGTCGGGTCCTGCGTATTGGGTCTTGCAAAGTGTGACTTAAATTAAATGAATTTTGAAATAAATTTGACTTACAGTTAGATGTTTTTAAACTCATATTATGGGTGATGAATAAATGCGGCCTCTTTGGCCGCAATACCTAAATCATCTTGAATTTAATTAATATGAGAGAAGACACTCTGGTCGTTGCGCAATTAACAATTTTTGGTGGTCACGAGAAAGTTGCGGGGATGAAAAAATAAATCAACAACTTTTGAAACGTATTTACATTTATTTACCCACCAACAGAAAAATGAACATTTTTATTGCTACTTTTATCAAACCTTAATTAAGCTCAGACGCACTGATTGTTTTAGTAAAACCGCGATATAACGAAATCCAAGGGCCCAAAAAATAAAAATTCGTAATAACGAATTCCCACATATAACGAAATAAATTAAAAAAATCCTACTATATATTACGCGCCGTCGCAAAAAAATGTTGCGCGGCTTCAAAAAAGATCGCAAATTCTGCAAACAAAGGAGGAAGAAGGCCGTAGGGAACTGAATACCTACATATTTTTAGTAGTTTTGTTATTATAACAGATAATCAAAGAAATTAAATTAAGAAAAGAACCTATTCAACACCAATTGGAAGATATTTTTGTAAATTCCAGAATATTGCAAACACAAAACAATATTTTAATTGTGTTTAAATGTAGAGCCGCTTCAAACATAGTTTTGGGCATGAAACATAAAGAATAATTCAAAAATAAAAATTTGACAGTTGAATCGCGGCATTTTTATAAAATGAGTCGTATATAAATTACGAAGGTACTTACCGGTAACGGCGGCAACCACTTCAAAATATGATACTATGAACCCATGAAGAAGTTTGAATTGTTTTACTACCTTGTCGGCAGACCGCCGCGCACCGCCGAAAAGGCCGTGCGCGGCGTTTCCGTTCGCATACGGCAGATGCAGCGGCGCGGCTTTGTAAGTGCGAAATAATATTTTCATCTTTTAACATTTTTTTATTTCGTTATAAATTTACGTAAATATATTGGCATTTTTTCGTACGGGACAAAAATGATTTTGTTATAAATATTAACGGGATTTCGTTATATAAATGCATTTTTGTATGAAAAATTGGTTTTAGGGACTAAATTTCGATTTTTTTTTCGATATACGTCATTTTTCGCTATATCGGGGTTCGTTATATCGCGGTTTTACTGTAATTTGTTTTTCCCAATCACTTTATTGTCTACCTTCAAACTTTTGACCACTAGAATAGCCACGTGTATTGGAGCCCACCCTTGGTCCAGTTCATGGGTGAGGGCTTTGCAGCTTCGCTCGGTTTCTCTAATGTGAGCGGCTGGAACATCTGCCGCTCGGCGGCATTCCGGGAGCGGATCCGGAGTGTAAAACAGTCGGAGTGCGAGAGGGCTTCGTCAACCTGGACAGCAACCCACATCGGTCAATGCGTCGGGGAAGGGGTGACGACCCTTTTTCCGGCCGCTAACGCCTGTTTATTAACAGGATGGGGTGGGATAGACGTCCCCTGGCGCGCGGCCTGTGCAAAGCAATAGTCAAGAAAATTTAAATTTCGCACCGTAAATAATAAATGCAACACGTGAACGTCACACATGAGATGCGGCAGTACAATAAACATTGTTTTTAAATAATGTTTTAATAGATAAAGACCTTGTGATAGGTGTTATATGATCTTGATTTCCGCTCGCCCATCGTGTGCAATAGTAAATTCTGAGAAATATAGCTGACACCTAACTTTGCTGTCCTCACCATAAAGCCTTTTTTATAAATGGGTAGTATTTTTGCAGTTCATTAATAAATTTACATTTTCCATTTGGCATTTAAAACACAATGTTATTAGGGTTAGGTTAATTCCTAAACTAAAGTGGGTACATAAATTAGCCGCTGCTGTGTTACTTTACTAAATCGTAATTACACTGCAATTGATTCATGATCAGCGTCAACTGTCGCTACGGGGGAGCTCGCGCAGCGCGCCCGCAACGGCAGGGACAAAATGTCACACCGAAACCTAGTTAAAGACAAAATTAAATTTAATCCTGATCTGACATTTTGATTGAATAAAATTTACTCAACAGGCCCTTTAAATTAATTAAATTCTATTAAGTTTTTTGGCTTTGTCTTGTTCCTTCACTCATGCGTACAATAAATCCGCGATTTACCACATTTAACCTCTGTATATCTGTCCCTTTCTTTCTTGACCTCATTTTATCCTTTGTCTTATTATACACGCCGCAATGCTTGTACTAGTGGTGGAGAGGAATATATTAAAGAACCTGCATCCGACATACGAAAAGTAAATTCCTTTCTTTCTTCCATATATTTTCACCAGCTAGTGTATATGCCAGAGTGGTACAGGTTATCCCTATAAAATTAAGATTTCATAAACTCGTGTAATTTTGCTCATGCAGAACATATTACAGGCTCCGTTTAACATCGAATTTTTCGTTCTTCGATTGTCCATATCTACATTGTTTTCGTTGCTGAAATAACAGCTCAATATTAAGTAAGCATTCTTGTATTGTAACTATATTTAAATGTAAATGTAAATTTTTCTTTCAGTTTCTTTTCTTTATATAATTACAGAAGACAAATGTTATTTTGAAACAGCTTAATACAACTGTATTATATGTTGACTTTTCAATAAGGCCTATTAATTGCTGCTTCCCACACAGCTACTTGCTAGATGCTTTGTAAAACTGGGAAATAAGATATTTTTTACAAAAAATACTTTTTTATTAATTATATCATAGGTTACATATAAGGAAAACAGTATTATATATATTTTTTCTCCATTCATTCAACTAATTAAGTTTGTAAATACCTTGGACTAACCAATGCGTAAAACCAGAGCTCCCGTTTAAATATGCCTGGTACCGACGCTACAATAAGATCCATTCGTGAGCGTCACTCTTCTCGTTACCGCCTTCCAGATAACATTTCGAAAGAACGCCCCTGCGCGTAATCATTTCGCTGTACGAATATTGTATATCTCCAGTCAGTCATAAACTTGTGTCAATCGTAACTTGTTGCAGCTTTCGTAACACAATCTGCTCCAGCCAAAAACATACACACACATTTTTCAATACAATCCACGATTATCCAACGAACATGTAAGTGATGATTATTAACGTGGTGCCTACCGCTGACACATTCAACTAGAGGAAAAATATAAGATTTATTTCGTGTACAAATATTAGTTCACTTTAATCAATATAATTGCTTTATTTCATTATAATACACAACAACATAACCTATATTATTTTCTAGTAAGTAATTAATCCATTAAAACATGTTGGACATACTGCGTTTTCTGATAGGAGCCGATACCAACGTTAGAGCAACAAAAAAAACACTTAGTTTACTGGTAAAATCATATATATCTAAATGCTTTTGATAATTTATTAGAATATGATTAACACAGTTTAACAGCACCAGGGATATTTAGGAAGTATGTTTGATAGAAATGGAAAGGTTGAGAATGATATCAAAAGAAGGGTGACTGCAGGAAATAAAGTGAACGGCGCATTGAACGGAATTATATCTAACAGGAATTTGTCAACCGATGCAAGACTAGCGGTGCACAATGGAATCCTGGTACTGACACTGATGTATGGAAGTGAGGCCTGGAGATGGCAGAAAAGAAATTAAAGCAGACTGAATGCAATGGAAATGAGAACACTTAGGCGTATATGTGGCAAATCTATGTATAACAGAGTAAAGAATGTAAAGCTGATGTATAGTGAGTAAGATTAAGAAAGGTTCACTTTGGTGGTTTGGTCATATGGAACAGATGAATGAGGAGAGAACGGTAAGAAAGATATATGACGCAAATGTTGATGGTACCAGAAACAGAGGACGTCCGCGGAAGACTTGGCACGACCATATAAACCAGTTAATGGAGGATAGTTTTGTTAGAAGCATCAACAATCGGCGAGCTTGTATAAGAAGATGTATGAATGTGGATGAGGCGAGAATTGTGTGTCAGAGCAGAAAAGTGTGGCGCTTTATCCTACATGCCTGCCCCCGGGGAAACGGCGTGATGGTAAGTAAGTATGTAAGTGACAGCACTAGTCAACATTTTTAATAATTTGACTACCTAAAGTCACTAATGACTATCAACGATAGGTTCGAGCATTCATATTTCGCATCTGTACTGATTACAATCAATCATCAAACATGCCGTAAGAAAGTATGACTTAATTTTAAACCCAGCAGTAAAACAGTAAAAAGCGAGATATTCAACGCATTATTGCAGGATTAACATTCACAAATGTTTGAGCAAATGTATTTTCAAGTGGCGTTTCAGATTACATCTATAAGTGCACTGTGAACATGAAAACAGTTTATCACCAGTGTGCGAATACACGTGTCTTTTTAAGACTGATTTTCGATTACACAAATAATTGCACTGTATACATGAAAATCGTTTCTCTTCCGTGTGCGTAAGCGCATGTATTTTCAGATCTGATTTTCGGTTGCACGAATAATTGCAACGCAAACATGAAAACAGTTTCTCTCCAGTGTGAGAAAGAGCGTGTATTTTTAAATCTGCATTTCTATTACACGAATAATTGCACTGTAAACATGAAAACAGCTTCTGTCCAGTATGCGTAGGCTCATGTGTTTTTAATTGTGATTTTCGATTACAAGAATAGTCGCACAGGGAACATGAGAACAGTTTATCACCGTTGTGCGTGAGTGCGTGTAATTTTAATACTGTTTTTCGATTGCAAGAATAATTACACTGTGAACATAAAAATTCTTTCATTTCAGTGTGCGTGAGCGAGTGTATTTTTAACACTGATTTTCGTTTGCATGTATAATTACACTCTGTACATGAAAATCGTTTTTCTTCAGTGTGCATATGGGCATGACTTTTTAAATAAGATTTTCGAATGCACGTATAATTGCATTGTGAACATGAAAAGAGTTTCTCTCGAGTATGTTTGATTGCATGTCTTTTTAGGTGTATTTTTTGATTACACGAATAATTGCACTGCGAACATGAAAATAGTTTCTCTTCCGTATGCGACAGAGCATGTCTTTTTAAAACTGATTTTACATTGCACGAATAATTGCACTGTGAACAAGAAAATCGTCTCTCTTTAGTGTGCGTGAATGCATGTATTTTTATATCTGATTTACGATTGCACGCATATTTGCATTGTGAACATGAAAACATTTTCTCTTCAGTGTGCGCAAGCAAGTGTATCTTTAACTGTGCTTTTCGATTGCACGAATAATCACACTGTGAACATGAAAACAGTTTCACACCAGTATGCGTCGAGGCGTGTGTTTTAAGTTGTGATTTTCGAATACACGAATAATTACACTGTGAACACGAAAATAATTTCTCTCCATTGTGCGTGAGCACGTGTCTTTTGAAGTTTGAAATATTGTTACAGGAATATGTACACTGTGAACATGAATATTGTTTCTCTCCAGTATGTGAAAGCATGTGAGTTTTCAATGAACCTGTCTGAGTGCAGGTGTACGGGCATTGCGAACACGAAAAAGCTTGTTTATCAGAAGACGTAATCGTGCACATTCCCGATAATTTTTCGGTATTGAAAACGGTTTCCGATTTTGGCTTCAGTTCAGGGATACACGCGAACCCAGTTTGGTTTTCCAATGAACGACCTTTCATTCTTAAGAGATCTGCAAAGTAAATAAAAATATCGTATTTATTGACGTGATTTGTTGTCGATAAATTAAAAATATGTAAGACAAATATTTTAGAAGATTAAAGTTACACTATCTTTTTTTTAATAAACAACATAATTTTAATCCACTATAAAATACCAACTGCATAATATTATAAAAAGTATTTTTGTAGGTACTAAAGATGTGGCTCTGTAGTGTGTCCCCCTCCCCACTCCTATGACCTAATCACTGTGTGCGGTGCGCTATCGAACAGTCGAATTGAAAAAATGGCTAAGAGTAGGACCGAAATAAAATCCCTGACCTTATTTAACGGTCCTGGGAATGTGGTGGGTCCGCTCTGAATCCGTTACTAGCTATTACAATATTCTGCATGTCCATATTTCGAACAAAGAATATACAAATATGCAATATCGATTATCCTGGTAAATAAATAAATTAATAATTTCCATTTAACGCACACAACCGTGTGACATTAAAAAACAATATAGAGTATATAAAATACGAGAACAAACAATGAAGACCTCGTACCTCACACGCGCCCCCACACGTCTATACAACGTCTTGTAAAGGTTACAGCAAGTGTACTATGGACACAACACAAGACAAACAACGAACATCTTCCCACCAGTTCCGAGAGCAACAGCGACATTTTATCAAAGATTCTACATGTTCTCACCTCCGAAACTGTACAACACACTTAATACTAACTGGAAATCGTTCACTTCCAATAAGACTACACAAATCTGGACCAATTGAGAAGAGATCAATCAGAAGCATCGCTACCCAATATTCTAACATAATCATTATACAGTGCCTACACTAATAATTCACTATTTCTACAACACTCTCACAACTTTCACCTTTCTCTATTTTTATTTTTATTCCTGTCGAATCTTTATCTTTCTTGAATTAAATAACACCACAACAGCATAAAAAAAACTGTCCAATTTCATACAGACAGCAGTCTAGCAAAGTAGGACAATTCTGTACATATCAGAGGTGGAGTCTTCTCCATCCCACACAATAAACTACGAGTATATACTTAATTGCAATTTAATTGTATCTTATGTTTATCATGTTGTATTATAATATATTCACCTCTGTTACAACTAAAACATGTATGTCGATAAATTCTAATAAATAAATGGATTCAAGGGAATCAACTCCTTACAGGTTTGGTCTGCCTTCATGGAGTATTCTGAGCATTCTTGCTTGATGTTAGGATACGATATGTCTATATCAGTGTCAGTCGCTACTCCACCTACTCCTTCGTCGCTCTCGACAGTCCGAGCTGCATTACTCCAGCAATCTGTTTCTGGAAACATTAACAATTACATATACACGATCTTTAATGTCCGCTCGCCCACGTTGTGCATTAGAACATTCTACAAACTATCTCACTTTTCTGTCCTCACCACGGAGTTTTTTTTATAAATGGGTCGCCATTCGTAAATTTGCAATTTCTTTTCGGCCTCATTTTAAAAGTATCAGGCTAAAACCTGAACTCAATGAGGTAGATAAATTAAGCGCTTCTGCGTCACATTACAAGGATGTAATTACACTGCAAGTGATCCATGATCAGAGACAGTCATGTATCACATCATTAATATTAATCCTCACCTGCGCGCTGGTCAACCTCTCCAGCGTACTCCTGCTTGATGTTCTGGAGCGACATGTCCATATCAGGGTAGTCTCTTCCACCGCCGCTCTCGGCTGACGACCCTGGTTCAGGTTTGACGATGGCACGGTCCATGGCTGCAATATTTCTCAGAGAGCACGAAACACGAGTTAAAACGTCAGAAGGCAGTCGACCATAGACACGATTTCACCATAGACGAATTGTAAAAGCATCCGTATTAATTGTAATATATTTTTCCGTCAAATCTCGGTAGCAACTAGATATTTTTTCAATAAAATAAATATCAGATATCTCATAGACACGAAGCTATTTTTATTTTATTTAATGAAAAATATGTAGGAGTATGGGGTGATTACAGGGCTTACAACCTGTCTTCAGCTTAAGTGATCACTTTATACACACACATATATATATTAAATATTGTAGCATCTGTATTAAAAATATTTACTTTCTGCAGAGACGCTGTGGTCTATTCGCAATCAATATATTTAAGCGACGGCCACGAAATGGTGAGAATGTAAATGAATTAATGTAAGCTACACGTATTAAGACATTTATTTACACTAAACAAATAACAAAAGATAAATGGAAGCTCTTATGATTTACATCTAACCTTATCTAAAACGCGGACGTCTGATTTTTATGTTTATTGATTCTAATATTGTTCGCGCACTCACTATCATATCCTGCGTCGATCGGTTTCCGATACTTTGGTTGTGTGGCGGGAAATATCTTTTGTCTCATGTCCAAGGCGAGGTCTGCCGATACCCTCTAGGAGGCACGTCGCAGCTTACTGTCGGGACCTGATGGTGAATTGTGTCTCGGGAGCTTTCCGGGTTCGTGCAGCGCCCGACCTCGGCCAACCCGCAGGGGTGAGGGTAAGTTACTTTAGTCCAGCCGAGAATGCTTAAATGTAGTATCTATATTTAAATATGAATTAAATATATTACTTAGAAAGATATACATATAAAATCAATTATCTCGAAAAATATTTTTGTTGCGCCACCGGGCTTCGAACATGGATCTCTTTCCAAACCAGGGAAGGTGCATTATCCAACTATGCTACAGCGACGATATTTTTAGCGACAAATTTTCGAACCTATGTTACCTTTTTTTTATATAAATACATTTAATCGTTCCATTATTTGAAAGAGCTATCTATCACATTTTTACGGAATCTCAAATACCTTTGAGTAATCTGATAGCAGATGCCAGAATTATCAAATCAATTTTATTAAATTTTTGGACACCTTGATACAACTTGAGATGTGTGAATTAAAAACATTAATTAAAACTTACAATACACCTTCCTTGGTTTGGAAAGAGATTCAGGTTCGAATTCCAGTGGCGCAACAAAAATATTTTTCGAGAAAATTGATTTTATATGTATATCTTTCTAATTAATTAGTATTTAAAATATCCTAGAGCGTCTGTTCTGAATAATTACAACTTCACAACAAGAATGTGTTCTCCTAAAAATATTAATTATTAACCCTTTCAACGTGCAGTGACTCAGTCTACTCATATAACTGTAATATAATGTCTCCATAAAATAAATTATTTGAAATCTCTCGCTGAAATAATAAACGTGATGGGTTTACATTTTACATACGAGACACGGCTTTATCAGCGTCTTCACAAATATTAATAATTTGACTAGTTTTTCCATTTTAAAGAGCTTTCTTAACTTAAACTTGTGTAGAAGAACTTAATGTTTTCTTCTGATACCAATTTGTTTTTTTATAATGTCTATCGTTGTTTCTTTAGATCCCTTAATAAATCTCTACTGTACCGAGCCTTGTGTTGTAGCAAGTGAGAACATAATCTTCGGATCGAAGGACCAAAAAATGTGGCATCTGACTGGCAAAACTCTGAAGACAGCTATGAGGGCGACCCAGGTTTCATGTTTAGGAAATTTGTAAACATGCCTTACGAGCCGTGTCTCATTTAATTAAATCCCATCTGTCATCCCGCCGAGGATGCACCATCGTGGCTTTTTGTTGTTGTCTAAATTTAACTGTATATGTGCTGTATGAGGTGTTTTATTTCAATGCTACCATTGTCAACAGGTGCCATCTTACAATGTTTGTGTACATTTTCCTTTTGTTATGTAGATGGTTTCTTAGGAGAAACCTAGACCGATGCTTCGTCACCGTATCACGTGCTATCTAGACGTTGTCAGAAAAGTTATCAGTAAATCCATATTTTTTCGCAGAACATATAAATTTCCCACAGTAGAGTGAAAAAAATGCAATCTAACATAGAAGAGACGCCATTCCATATTTGTATATATATATATTTATTGTAAATATGTTTTCTTTTTTGTAATGTTATTAAATTATTACATAAAGTGATTTGACACTGCTTTTGGAGTGAATATTACGTTCAACGTTATACTATCTTCTCTTTCTCCTTTATTTTACCTTTATATAATATGATTTTATAATTTAAGTTTAATTTGCACGTAAAGAAACAATTGTTTTAGTTTCGCTTTATATTTCATTTTTACTTTTTCGGATCGGGATTGGGCCAGACCTGTAGCGGCAGCGTTGTGTCGCTAGCATTGATGACGGCCGAGACGGCGATGAATATGAAATGCTGTCCCTACATATCTGTCTCATTTACCATCATGCCGTCTTCATTATTGGTAGACAGAGAAAATAGAACGACATACTCTATTTGGGCACACTGTTATCTCGTCCACTATTATGCATCTTCTCTTCGGTTGTTTAAGCGTTTAAGAGGGCTGTCTTCCAGTACCTGGTTTATTTGGTTACGCCAGGTCTTTCGCGGATACCCTCCATTTCTATTGCTGTTAATACTCTTCACATATGTATACGTTCAACTTGACCAAATCATCTCAGCGATGCTTTCTTTAAGTTTTAAAAAGCTCTACATTTGCTTTTAATTTACTCATTCTTTCTTCTATCGTTCATAGATTTTACATATATGCGTTTAAATGACCGAGTTATGTTAAATTAATAGATTGATAATGCCGTTGCATGGCGAAATGCGTCTCAAGTAAATTAGACGAGTAGAATAAAAAACCAAGTGTTTTAATTTCACAAATATGTTAAAAAACAAAATAAAGATATTCAGCACCATCTCAAAGGCATCAATTAGTTTTTTTTCTCCCATAAGGGCACATAATTTCTCACCATATACAAATTTATGACATACCCGAGACTTGAAACTCTTCAAAGGATTGATTACTATGAGTAGGTCCTCGTGTCCCTGCGGCAGCTCTAGCCGTATGTGGAATGTCCAAATCTGTTGTCTATGATAATATTTCGTTTGTCAAGACCTCATCGTGTTCGTTAAGAAGATCGTAAAGATTACCAAGTGCGGCGAATGTCTCACAAAAGCCAGTAGGGTTATCGCGGTACCCCTAGGTAACGAAATTATTTTTTAAAATACAACGAATTATAACATTATTTTAATGTTACGTCAGTAAATTGAAATATGACCTTCATATATTTTTTTGGGTTTGACGACACATTTTTCTTGAAATATCTACGCAACCCTGGCTGCTGTAATTCGCGACCTTTCTCTAATACCTTAAGAGACCGGTGTATTTTATTTTTATATGTAGTAGCGTTTTTTTTCTCATTCATGACACAATTGAGATATGGTGGCCTCAACCTCCAAAAGTTCCAGTCCCGGGTCATCTAACAGTCCTAATACTGCCATGTTAAGACTTATGTTATGTGAACTCACAAGCATCTATTTTGTTTCCAGATATCGCGCCAGAAACATGGATCACGCTGGCTCAAATATTTCCGTCAAGACTGAACCGACACCTCCTGGATACAGCGACGAAGAAAAAGAACGCGGCGGAGCTCTATGTTCTGTTGTGGATAAATCACATATTGATATTCAAACGGATCCGGAAAACTTGCGCGGCTGTTCTGTCAAAGCTGAATCGGTGCCTCCAGGAGCAGATGTTGGCAGTGAATTGATTTTTATTGATGTACCAAACATTAAGAAAGAATCTGCTCACGGATACAGTTCTAAGGTCAAATCGGAACTAAGACCTTCTGATGATGAAAGCGACGGCGATGAAGCGGTCGATTCTAATGAATGCAGGCCCATCGTCAAGTCAGAGCTAGGACTTTCCACTGAAAGAGACTACAGTAAAGTTGGCTATATTGAAATAGATATACCACACACTAATATCAAAAATGAATTAGCTACCATCACAGGGCTTCGAGACGAAGAAGATGTAGATGTATCATATCCAGATATCAAGAAGGAATGTTTGAAGAATTGTGCGACCGCTGACATACTTACTGGTAGGGAAGATATTATACGTAACTTGAGATTTCACTTTGTCCTCTCTAAATGTATCTTATAATGGAGATATCCTATGTTGTTCACAGATGATTCAAGAATTCGGGAGTCCGTAAACGAAGCGAGTACATCAAGTGAAGAAAACAAGCGAAAATCAAAAATAGAGTGTGAAAAATGCAAAAAAATATTTAACATATCTTACTTGAAACACCATATGCGCACACACACTGGAGAAAAACCTTATCCCTGTTCAGAGTGCAGCTATACATCTAATACACGAAAAAAACTAATATTTCATATGCAAACCCACACTGGAATCAAACCATTCGCATGTTCTGTCTGTAGTTATTCTAGCACCACGAAAGGAAGCCTCAAATGTCACATGGCTTCTCACACCATAGACAAGCCTTTCTCGTGTTCACTTTGTCCTTTTACGTGTAAACAGAGAGCGGACATCAGCAGGCACGAGTTAACGCACACTGGTGAGAAACCATTTTCATGTTCCATCTGCACGTATAGTTGTAATCGAAAAGGCAGTTTGAGAAGACACATGCTAACGCATACTGGAGAAAAACCATTCTCATGTTCGCACTGTCCCGACACATTTAACCAGAAAGAAACGTTAAGAAGACACATTTTTACTCACACTGGAGAAAAACCGTTAATATGTCCACAATGCAGTTACACATGCATTACGAAAGGAAATCTAAGATCTCACTTGCTAATTCACACGGGGGAGAAACTGTTTTCATGTTCACACTGCACTTATAAATGTAATCAGAAAGTTATGTTAAAAAGACATATGTTTACTCATACTGGAAAGAAACCCATCGCTTGTTCGCTTTGTAGTTATACGTGCGTCGCGCCAAGTTACCTGAAATCTCACATGCGTACCCACACGAGGACACTATGTAAAAAATAAACACATTAATTAGAGCAAAATACTCCTGAATTTATTAAATTTCAAACCACATGAATATGTTACAAAATGCTACACCGGCGTGAGCTGAGGACATATCGCAATGCGAAACTTACTTGAGACAGCCACGACCCACACCCAAATATAATACATTTGCATTTGCAAGGAACGAGGTGACGTGTTTTGGTTTGGCCATAGGTATAAGAAATGGTTTGGAACTTGGAACAAAGTGTATCCCAACACATACAAACACGAATTGGGTCGGCAAAATGAGCGATGACCAGTCTAGCGAAGATATGGAGAAATCGGTCCATCCTAAAAGGAACCTAAATCTGTCTGGTCTGAAATCTCTGGCATTCTCCATATATATATGAAAAACGGAAACATGCAGACTTCGTAGGCGTAACATAATTATTCAATATTACAGCCTGACATTAGTATGTAAACCGGGACAATTATCGCTTCGCATTTGGTTCTTGCAGCACCAAATTTTGGTTCAAAAAATTTGAAGTACAGTTGAAGCTCATATCATGCATGGCTGTGTGAAAGGCAATTGTGGCCTCTTTGGCCACAATAACTAAATCATCTTGAATGGAGTCGTTATTAAAAGATGAAGAGATTACGACAGCTGTTACGCGATCTTTAATGTCCGCTCGCCCACCGTGTGCAATAGAAAATTCTACTAAACATTGCTGCTATGTTACTTTGCTGTCCTCACCTCAGCGATTTTTTATAAATGACTAGTCTTTTAGCAGTTCACTCGTAAATGTACAAAATATTATTGTTAATAATATTAATATTGGTTTCAAATTAATACAAAAATTAATAATTTTCAAAAAAAGTAATAACGCCTGAAATTTAAATGTGTTATATCGAATTATGCACCGAGAAGCAGAATTTAAGAGGCCCCTTTTAATAATGATGAATCTTATCTGGTTTTTAACGAAAATATGTGTTTGTATAATTCATTTATATCAGAAGTTGTACACTAGATTATACTTATTTAAAAATATGATTGAGATAGAACATGTGGCGGACTAATGGTACCACCTTGCGGTGGTTTACGGTAGCTCGCTGACACGCTGCTTACCAGTTCCCAGCGTGCTTGTAGCTTAAGGGAGACCCTGGCCGGTTGACAGTAGAAAAGGCGAGAACCATTCTGCTTCCGTGGCTGGTGCTTTTAACAAGTCCTATCTTTATGTATAACTTATCTTGTACTTTTGTATTTACAGCTGTCTGTACGTAATGGTGTGTTCCAAATGCGGATCGAGAATAAATCGGCACAACAAAACTCAACGCGTAGTATTATTTAACCTTTTAAATGCCATGAGTTCGTTAACACGCCTGTGTTTGTCACTGTAAGCGTGTTAACACGCACTTTTGGACTTTGATCAAAAGTTGTTTTTAAATCATTTTTCCATATGTAAACGACAGGTCCCAGCTTTTGACAGATATGTCAAGACCCTTAAAGTCAAGTCTCATTCTATGTGGTGTCTCCCATTTCAAATAGAGTTGTTAGTAAAAAAGGTTCATTAACATACCCTAGTTGTCATCCTTCACTACTATATATGCTAAAAATCTATTGCGAATGAGTGTTAACTGTTTTATTACATTCCGCGTCCAAATTCCTACCCTTTACCCATCCTACTGTTCGTCTTTAGTGTGAATTCTAACCTTGACGCCATCAGACATCAACTTGATCAATATTGGTTTATTGTTTGATCCCGACAACGCGATATTATTCGCGTTGTGGACTGTTTAACTCTAGTGCAGTGCATTGTAATTTGTGAGCAGTGTTATTGTTTGGATGAACATCGCCGTCTTCAGTCGGGAGCGGTGATCGATCATCCGCGTGCAACCATTGTCGACCAGTCCTTCTAAATAATCCCTTCCCCGAGATCGATGGTTCTTCTACTAATTCCTTTCCCTCACAGATCTCTTTGTTTATCCTCTCCCGGTTCCTTCCCCACCTTGCGGTGATTCTGATTTAGAACCGGTATTATTGTAATCCATTGTGGTTTATGTCAAAATATAGCGGTGTATGTGATTATTAGAAGGATCGATGAATGGTCCCAGGAACCTATATCTCCTGGCTGACAACTATGTTCAAATGAGTAAGGTATCACGAAATGTGTGTGTAGATGTGTCTAGAGAAGGCGAAATAAATAATAAGTTACATACAGTTGACGTCGTTAGTTGTACAAGTCGTATAATCAATATAGTTACTCAATTACAGGTAAATATACACAGTAAGCACATATATGCTGTTTGATGGCATGCTTAGAAAGCCGGCCAAGAGAGAAGTGACTAGTTATGCCTGTGCCTTTAAGATCGACGCGAGCCTGGTTTATTAACTTGATAACTGTAAGGGGCGTTCAGACCCTACGCAAGCTTTTACACTAATGTAAAACTAGTGAACTGATTATTATTTGCTATAATTATGATAATACAGAAGATTACGTAGATAAATCTGGATGTAAAAATTAAAATAAATTAGATTTGAAGGACATTAATTTAAATTTTCGACGGTTTTAAAATACTTTATTTTAGTGAAGACAAACCATATAAAATGATATTTAAATAGTATTTGCTCACATGCTTTGGCGTATCAACAACTATTTAAAACTAAGTTTTGTATCAAAAACACAATAATTTCTTAATAAATAATATTTATATCGATCCTTTTAATGTGTATTTTTTATTGTATTGTTGGCTTCATTCTGTCATATTTGCGCTTATGCAATTTTAATTTTAAAATGCTGAAAATATATATTTTCATAGATTACAAAGAAAATTACGTTATGTACGTAATTTTAAAGTTTGTCGTAATTAAATAGTTCGTATACATTCAACACATTTGCTTTTAAAACGTAGTAAAATTCTACGTAATTATGAAACAAACAGATAAGAAAACGGCAATATACCATATTTAATTCGATCACTGAAAACAAAATAGGAATATTTTTGACTTTTGACTAATTTCAAAATAAATTTCTTCAATAAATTATTTAATTTTCGATCTACTTATTCAAATGAAAACACACATATTATTTAATTCCCCCATATTAATATACAAAAAGGTGGATAAAACTCTAGATACGAGTTCTTTTTAACATCTTTTATCGAATGGGATAAAATCAACTATTTATTTGTCGTCTCTTTCTATAAAAACCTTCCTCTTCAGTTTTTTACGTAACAAATAACGTCCTTTAGTATTTATTTGATAATATAAGCAGTTTAACCGTTAGCTTCATCTGTAAACAGTGCGTACTTCGGGAAGAATTTCACAAATTTCAAACTGGAAAAATGAAAGTACGTTGCTAAAGAGTCGTTACTTCGCTTCTCTGGTATCATATGTGTCTCCACATTATAGCTGAGGTTCGTCTGCTATAAATTGCTAAATTTATTATAAATGACATTTAAAATTACCTGTAAATGATCATTATCTACAGTTAAGTTAATTATTAATGTGGCACTTTCCTTCGATTCTGTCACTAGTTTAACGAAACTTTCGGTGAAAAAATTATTGTTTTTGTATATCCTACAGTTTATAGATACTTTTGCTTCAATCACATCGGTTATTTTATTTTTCTTCAAACATTTCAAGTTAGTTTTAAATTGCATCCATTGTGTGTGGGCACTTTAAATGCTTTTAGTCAGCTCGTTTTACCACCCGGCAGCGTTGCTCCGTCATTGTAAATGTTTCCGTGTTCATTTCTATTGTTTGTGTTTGTTTTGCACGGATGACACATCCAATTGCTCATTTTTTAAAGATTGGGTAGTGTCAAAGCCACATAGTTAACATGCTGAATTGATAGCAATACAAGCAAAGAATTTCACCCCCTAGGTGAATTTAAACTCCTATTTTAGATGGCACATTTTTTTTTAAATATGCGTACGAACATTACATTCTATGCTTGATTTAAGATTGCACAAATAATAACACTGAGAACACGCAAACAACTTCTACTCAGAATGCTTAAGCGAATGCCTTTTTAAGTGTGATTTTTGTGTGAAAGAATAATTACAATGTGAGCACTTAAACGGTTTCTCTCCAGTATGAGTAAAAATGTGTGATTTTAGGGAGCTTTTTTGACTACACACATAAGAGCACTGCGAACATGAAAACGGTTTTTCACCAGTGTGAGTGAGTATGTGTGTTCTTAGGGAACTTTTCAAACTACACACATAAGAGCATTGTGAACATGAGAACGGTTTCTCTCCAGTATGCCTGAGAGCGTGTCTTTTTAAGTACGCTTTCCGAACGCACGAATAATTACAGTGTGAACATGAAAATATTGCTCCAGTGTGCGTAAGCTCGTGACTTTTTAGATTTGACATTTGGTAGCACGTATAACTGCACTGCGAACATGAAAACAGTTTCGCCTCAGAATGTATTAACACATGAACTCTTAAGTAAGCTTTCCGATTGCACGAGTATGGGCAGTGCGCACAAAAAAACAGTTTCTTACCAGTATGCGTAATTTGATGATTTTTTAGATACGATTTATGATAGCACGTGTAATTGCACAGCGAACATGTATACAGGTACTCACGAATATGCGTGAGCTCGTGAATTTTTAGACTGGATTTATGATTGCACGTATAATTGCACTTCGAACACGAAAACAATTTTACTCTAGTATGCGTAAGCTTGTGAGTTTTTAGATTTGATTTTTGATTGCACGAATAATTGCACTGTGAACACGAAAAGAGTTTCTCTCCAGTGTGCGTAAACTCGTGACTTTTTAGATTTGATTTTTGTTTGCACGAATAACTGCACCGCGAACATGAAAACAGTTTCTCCCCAGTATGTATTAGCACGTGAAGTCTTAATGAAGCTATTCGATCGCACGTGTAAGGGCACTGCGCACATGAAAACGTTTTTATTCCCGTGGAAGAAAGCGGGTGCCCACTTGAGGGCACTATAGCGGAGAAACTGGTCTCCTGTGCTGGATGCGCTTCAGGGGCGGGCGGAGCCTCAGCTGGTGCTGCCGAAATAGAATCTTGAACCGTCAAGAGATCTGCAATGTAAATAAATTGTTTGTGAGAATAATATGCTGAGCTTTTATGGAAATGTTGACACAGCACAACATTATTTGAGAGTCTACCATATTAGACCCCCTGCATAACAGTCAAAAGAGTAATGATGAATGTGCTAGATGGGCGGTGGCCCTGGATAGTTCTTATGGCCCTCAGTTACGGAGTGTCTCCATCATCCTTACACACATTAAAATACATTGCCCAACTAGGCAAGCCTGTTTTAGGACAAATTGATAAACTAATATATTTTATGAAACCAAAACTCATCAAAGACAAAACACAGTAAGATCGAATACATACATAGCATATAATGTGAAAGTATTTAAGGAGAGAGAAAAAAAAAAATGTATATACATATATAAAATATAAAAAAATACCAATAATGTATGCAGATATACGGTAGATGTAAATAAACGCACTAAAGTAGTTTTACAAATTATTTCATTATATAAAAGAGTTGACTCTCTGTATCTGCTCTTCCCAATTGCAACAATCAATTTGAAATATCCTTTTTAAAAGTCTTAATGTCAGTTAAATTTCTAATTTTATTTTCAATTTGATTCTATATTCTGGGAAGAACAAGAAGACTATCAACAACAAGGAATCTTACAAACTTTGCATGTTGCCAGAAGAAATGCGAAGGTTGCGATCCCAGAGATAAGAGTGACCAAGAGGACTCTCTCTTGCAGGCTGGATAGACCGAGTCAAGGAGTTATCAGGGTGGTCTTTAAACACTACGATCATAGCTCAAGACCAGGAGAACTGGAGCTGGATTGTGCTATTAACTCGCCAATATCGCGGATGAATCAGCTTCATAACAAGTTGAATTTCGTTGACATTTTTCAAATTTGTACATAAATTAAACGTGTTTTTTTTTTAAAAAGAGATATATAAACTGCTATATATTGAAATATATTAATTGAAAATGTACAGTTACATTAAAACATTTATTCTTATGTAAAAACCCACAAGGGCGTTGTTGGAAATAAAAACTTTCAGTCACTTCAGGAGATCCCAAAAGTCATCGTTGGGCATGTGATGAAAGAAAATAATATTTTTAGTACTGTTATTATTAAATATTTCCGAATTATAGAGTCTACTTCAACTCCTGCCCATATACAAATCCACGCGGCTTCAATATTACTTCACTTCAATATGTATATTTTTGGTCCACGTGTGATATATATCCATCCTATTAACGTGCGATGTATAACGTGCGTGGATTCTATGGATTGGTAATTATAAGATGTATGTTCTTACCAACGCGCTGGTCGGCCTTCATGGAGTACTCCGATCGCTCCTGCTTGATGTCAGGGTACCATATTTCTATATCAGTATAGGGTGTTCCACGGCCTGCTCCTTCGCCACCCTCAGTGTTAGAACACATTTCTGAAATCAAAAACAAATCGATATACTACCCTTTTAGTACTGTACTTCTGTGTAGTGTATTTCTGTACAATTAAAGAAAAATTTACCCATTTTAAAATTACTCAAATGCCGGCAAACGCGCAATAAAGACGCATGTTATCTATGATTTAAAAGTCATAGATTATCAACTGTCAAACTAGTAAGATTAATGCACAAAAAAAATTGAGGTTATCACGAAATAATGGATAGCGCCGCTCAAGGTGCAGTGTACGCCGTGCGTTATGTGTTTGTGTCATTGATGCCATCTAACGTCGGATTACATTAGCCTTAACTGGTCTGGATCGTCCTACAACTGTGTTTTTTAAAGTTATTATGATGGTTATAATTATTTATGTAAGTGTTAGTTTAACACATTCACTATAACATATACATATTCCTTTAACGGTCACAATTTGTGGTGTTATCAGGGATTACAATCGAAGGTAAACACCTGCTTACCGGCGCATTGGTCGGCCATCCTGGAGTACTCCTGCTTGATGTCAGGATACGATATATCTATATCAGTGTACGGAAGTCCACCCCCTTCTCCTTTATTGCCACTCTCGGCTGCAGACCCTGGTTCAGGCTTCACGGTAGGAGCATCATCTGGGGCGGCGCGGTCCATGGCTCTAGTACCTTGCAACGACTACGAGACGCCGTGAACAAAGGATGATTGTGCTAATGGCGGCTGAGCATAGACACGAGCGAACCATAGACGAATAATTCTGAATGTTCTACTGCGAGTTTATTTGAACTTAACCTTCATGCGCTCGCGCTAGATAGATTGACTCGCAATTGAGGTTTTATTTCTTTAAAGTGCATATTTCAATATAATACAGATACAGGATCTCTGACACTATATTGCAAACACAATTTTGATCTAAATTATTTATTTATCAATAAAATATTAATACAAACAAAAAAAATCAAATACCCAAATGGAATATAAGAATAGCTATTTAATTAATTTTTTTCAACCCCATATGTCGTGAATGTATTAATAATAGAAATTAAAAAAGAATAACCTTTATTGTTACTTTTGACAAAACAAAAAAATGTTTTGAAGGAAAAAGTACAAAACAGAAAGAAAAAAACTTATATAAAGTTATTCACAAACACTGGAGTATTGAAAAAGTCTAAAAAATAGAGAAATTATAGGGGAATGAAAAAAAATTCTTACATTCCGAGTTGACGAGTAGAAAAAAATCTGGTAATTACTCGCAAGGCGGTGAACTGTCCATTGATTCTGACCTCACCTAGTTTGAAGCTGTAATGAGAAGCAGAGAGAAGTGAGTTGAGTGAACTGTGAGTAGGATCTAGCGGAGGAGAATGCAAGTAGAGAATATATGCCCTCCCCACCGCCCTCTAAGCTTTGTGGAAAGAATTTTATATAAAAATTAAAAAAGGCGGTCACTTAACTAATAATTTGTTGACGTATGTTCCAAATACTTTTGACTTTGAACATTGATAGTGGGCTTCAGTCGAGTGATTTGATATATGCTATTACTGGTACCATAGACAGACACTGATTGTTTTGAACATCTGTTTTCGAGATCCTGCCACCGGACATCGCATCACCTCGTAGGACCACAGGCAACCAGCAGCCGGACCCAGATGTGGTCAACTCACCGGACATCCCTCGCCTAGAAAGATAGATGACCTCTCTACTTGGAATTTCTTTGAAATCATCTGATTTAATAGCTGTCAACTAGTTCGTTTTTTTAGTGTCCTTTAGTACCGACGCTTGCGATAGCTGGAGCTGTCTTTTCGCTTCGCAACGTCGAAAGGATAGACTGCCACTCACCTACCACAGAGGTATTTGATAATACGCATCAAGGATCTGAACGTACCAGGGAGTATATTCTGGTAGCAACCGGACGCCGCCATTGCGGCCATTGAGGTATTCAGTGAATTCGTCACGAGTCTAATTGGAACCGGCGCTCCGTGTCGAAGACGCATCTGCGCACAGCTTTGGAAACGATCTAGTTATTTTCTTCAGAACTTATGATGTTACCAGTGCATATTTTGTAGATAAATTTGTGTTCTAATGAATTCCTTCGACAGCTTGTTATGATTATGAAACTTAATGCAGCTAGAAAAGTCACCACTAACCTGGTATTACGAATGCTGTTTTTCTGCTCTTCGTGGGTTGTCAATCTCTCCGACGCGGTTTGACAGCGACTTTTACACTACATAAATCGATCATACCATCAACAACAAAAACCAGGGGTGTTAGTGGAAGGAATAAGAAAGTACGTAAACATGAAGGAACGTGAATGACATTTGGCACTTGATTTCATGCAATATTGTTGTACATTTGAACATTCTTATAATGTAGTGTTATTATGAACCCTTCCTTTTGATGCTTGACTTCCATTATTTTTCCATGAAAACTAATGTCGAGCTATATCAGAAATAGTACACTCATCCTAAAAACCAACAATATTTGTATTTTATCACTATTTAACATCTCATCTATTTTCTGAGCAATAATTTAAACAAGTGATTAAAATAGTTGCCTATTAATTTTGGGTTCTGATCATTGAACCGATTATGAACAAGAATAAAATCAAGTAAATTCTACATATGTCAGCGAGCGTGCACAGCTTGTGACATATTTTATGAACAAATCTCTATTTAAAAAAATACCATTATGTACATTTTCGATAATAAACAACAAAAACCTATTACTCTCTAGGAATGCAGACAAATATCGTAATTTAATATTTATGAACTGTATTTTGTAAACTATTTAGCTTTATTCATTTGTATGTAGTATCGAATTCAGTTTGTCTCATACCAGTGTCAACATTTTTGTCACAAGCTCTCAAAATTACATAATTTTTAATATATCATTTCGTAAATTAATTCAAGATCTTTATTAGTGTGTATTTAGTATTTGGAAATATATTTGATTCCACTCCGAAAGACTACGGGTTTTTTGGTCATGCGGTTCAGATATTCGCCTAGTGATCCAGTGGTCGCTGGTTCGAGCCTCGTTCCAGGACACCACCAAGTTAGTTGTATTTTTTATGGCACAAACGTTTTGGTTAGTTCGGAAATGTTTAATATTTATATACATTAAAAATATATATATTTAAAATTATTGATAAATACATAATTTTATTATTTACAATTAAAAATTATATTTTATAATTTAATTAGATATTTAATTATAATCATAATGTATATCAGTGTGTACGAATAACTTAATAATAATACTGTGGTAATTTTGGGAAGTATTACCATTCACCTCAGCTGTTCTATCTTCTGATTAGGGACTCATTTCTTGGGTCTCGATTCCTTGTAGTAAAACTCAGTATATTCGGGTAACAATATTCGGTTTATCACAACGTATTTACTGTAATTATTAATTACACACTTCAGTGATAGACTAGATACTCAGGAGGATCCGTGTGGAAGAGACCCGTTCCAATTTTTTTTTTTCGAATTCCTTAGAGTCTACGATACTCTGAGTACTCTACATGCGGCTAGACCGCCAAATCTACTGCTACAAGTGCATCAGCGCTAATCGCTTTGACACTTTTACTAACTAACTTATTGTAATAAACATCATATGTGTTTTATATTAATACATGAATTGGAAGGGTAAAAAATTCTGATAAAAAACCCTCTAAACAATTTACTGGAAGTTAAGTATTTCAAATTAATTAGGCGCGACGCTTTATGTACAGTGCCGCCTTATTCTAACATAATACTTATAGTTAAACTAAAATAAATCACTACTAAACTTAAAAATATTGTTTTATTATTTTACAAAGTCATTTATTGGGTTAAACATTATTAATATACAGGCGTACTGATTTTTGTTTTTGGTTTATGGTTTCAGAAATGTATAAAATTAGAGAAATGTAAGAAAAACACAAAAAGTACTTTTTAAAATATTTATTTAATATATTGTAGTATTAGAAATTTGTCTTCTACAAATATATATCGATTAGCATGTGGTGTTTTCTATACAAATTTATCAAGATATAGTGTCATAGAATGTCGTGCACATTAATTAGTTGAATAGTAGATATAAAAATATGAATTTTTAGGCCATTTCTGAATTGTGAATACTGAGCATGATTATTTAAGTAAATATAACGAAAAATTAAAACGATGAAAAGAATATAGTTATGTATTTTAGATTTCCTTTATTACTGCAAAAATAATTGGACTGTAAACAATAATACAATTTCTCCCCAGCATGTATTAATACGTCAACTCTTACAGGAGCATTCAGTAATAATAGTAATAATATAGTAATAATTCCTCTCCAGATCACTTATTACACTTATTTAATAATTGCACTAAAAATTGCACTCTGAACCCGAAAGTAGTTTTCTTCCAGAATGCGTAAGTTCGTGTCTTTTTAGACTTGATTTACGAATGCACGAATAACTGCAGTCTGAACAAGAAAACAGTTTTTCTCCAACATGCGTGAGCTGATGACTTTTGAGATTTGATTTATCATTGCTTGAATAATTACACTGTGAACAGGTTAACAGTTTCTCTCCAGAATGCGTAAGGTCATGCCTTTTTAAGCTTGATTTTTGTTTGCACGAATAATTGCACTTTGAACAAGAGAACAGTTTCACTCCAGAATGCGTAAGCTGGTGACTTTTTAGATTTGAATTTCGAAAGCACAAATAATTACACTGTGAACACGAAAAGAGTTTCTCTCCAGTATGAGTGAGTTCATGAGCTTTTATTCTTGATTTATTATTGCACGAATAAACGCACTGTGAACAGGAAAACAGTTTCTCCCCAGTATGTATTAACACGTGAACTCTTAAAGAAGCTTTGCGATTGCACGTGTACGAGCACTGCGCACAAGAAAATAATTTCTCACCAGAATGCGTAAGCTGATGACATTTAAGACTCGACTTAAAATTGCACGAAAAATTGCACAGTGAACACGAAAAGAGTTTCTCTCCAGAATGCGAAAGCTGGTGCCTTTTTAGTCTCGATCTAAGGTTGCACGAATAGTTGCACTGCGAACAAGAAAATAGCTTCTCACTAGAATGCGTAAGCTGGTGACTTTTTACATTTGATATCTTGTAGCACGAATAATTGCACTGCGTACACGAAAACGGTTTCACCCCAGTATGTATTAACACGTGAACTTTTAATGAAGCTTTTCGATTGCACGTGTACGAGCACTGCGCACACGAAAACAGTTTCTTTTCGGTATGCGTAAGTTCGTGACTTTTTAAATTTGATTTTTGATTGCATGAATAATTGCACTGCGAACACGAAAACAGTTTCCCATCAGAATGCGTGAGCTCGTGCCTCTTTAGACATGATTTGTAATTGCACGAATAATTGCACTGTGAACACGAAAAGAGTTTTTCATCATTATGTATGAGCTGATGACTTTTTAGATTTGCACTATTATTGCACGAATAATTACACTGTGAACACGAAAACAGTTTCTCTCCAGTATGAATTAACATATGACCTTTAAAGGTGGATTTGCGATTGCACGTGTACGGGCACTGCGCACATGAAAACGTTTTCTTACCAGTGTAATTGAGTGGGCGCTCACTTGAGGGTTTTACAGGAGAGAAAACGGTTTCCAGTGCTGGCTGCGCTCCAGGGTCAGGTGGGTCTGCCGAAATAGACCTTTGTATTCTCAGAAGATCTACAATATAAATAAAGAAGATGTCAGAATTAAATATTTTAACCTAAATTCGGGTATATGGGTTACATTAACATATGAACATAATCGGATATTAGGTGCAAACTTACAGTTCCAAAATTGCAAAGTACTAGAGTGTTGAGCCCTTATTGAAATGTTGCCAGGGCACAACATTATTTGAGTCTACCATATTAAACATGCTACTAAATAGACAAAGTTGCAATAAAGAATGTGCTAGAAGAGCAGCCGCTGGCCTTGGACAGTTCCTTATGGCATTCAGTTACCCGGGATGACAGTAAGGAATGTAAACAAATCAACAATAATTATAATAATTATTTTAGAACAAATATGTATAATTAAAATATTGCATAATAAAATTGACAGCCTTGATTTATTGCGGCTAAAGCGCATGCCAGATATACTAGAATTATTTGACCATATTACTGTAACAACACTGGGACGGTTGCTCACTTTAATAGTTTGATTCTCCATTACACAGATTATAAAACTTGGATAACGAGTAAGCAGATGTTGCTGGTATTTGGAATATAATATTATTAGCATTAAAGATCATTACAAGTAACACGAACATTCCCTGTTCTTCATCATGAATATATTAGTATCTTTTTAATTTTCGTCTCTGTCTTTTTTATTATTATATTTTTACTTTGGGGATATTATTGTTTTTATATATTAAGTTAAACAAATAAATATCCGCTTGATACAGTTAAAAATAATTTAAGGAAATCTACTAAATCCATCTAGGAGTATTGTAGCTTAGCATTCAAACGCGCTTCCTGATATGACTCAAATAGCTAAAAACTCAATTTCAAAAAAAAAATGTACGAGTTTACGATATATTTCTCTGCATTAAATAAAAATTAACGACAAGATTGTTAATTACGTTATGTATATTAATATTTATATTAACGTATGTACTAAAAAGTAATATGTAAAGGATATTTGTACCGTAAAATATATATATATAAAAACGAGAAAAGTAAATTTTTAATTCAAAATGATTCCTCAATAATGCATGAAAAAATATAATATTTAATGATACTATGGTGAACGTGCACGCGCCCGTAGACAAAACCGTATAGGGACTCACATATCAACCGTATAGGACCCAAACCAATGCAACCAATCAGCAGACGAAATAAGACATTATCCACCAGAGTCGGATACTGTCCTAGCTAACAGCGATCACTCTTTCGCAGACCGTCATCTCGTAGACATCTCCATTCAACAGCATCTCGAGCTGGCCACTCCAGAGTTCAACACGTATTTAACTACATGAGGCTATCATAATTCAAATCTACCGCCATGTCAGTCGGCTGCCACAAGTCTGGCTCAATTCACCGCCAGGCAGTCTCTCCAGTTTCAGTGTTTCACAACGGCGGTCTTGTCGGCTCGCGCTTGCCGAGCAAGACCGCCAATTCATTTCATTTCACGCACACATGCACCTTCTACATCACATCTTCATTCATTTATTCATTTCTATCCGATTTCATTGTCATAATAAACCTCACACGCCAATCACATTTACGTCATTTCTAGTTACAATAACAGATACCCTACATTGCGGCATACATACAACGCGCGTGAAATGTTACGAGCTTCTGTCTCACAGCAACAAAACCTACAGGCACAATCAAGAGTCAATCATAATTAAATAACCTCAACGTTCACACAGTCTGACTTCTACAATACAAAAGACGAATACAAACAGTGACAAAATTCAATAGTATTGAACAAATCAACAGCTACGCTAGCACCAATTAAATGAACCACGATTCAAACGCGCCCGCCCGCTAAATTCAATTGACAATTTTTATAAAATATAATTTTGTTATAAAATTTCACATTGTTATTATAGATCTTAATTATGTTGTTATATAAACGTTGTGACATTTCAAATGAACGCGCGAAGACTGAGGGCGTCATCTACCGATGCGAGTAGGCGCGGCCGGTGGAGAGAGAGGTCGGGGTCGGCCCGAGCGGGGAGGTGCGTGAGGCGGGCGCCGAGCGGCGCTCCGCCGAGATAGTATTGGTGACGGAGATCGACAATGGGAAGATTATTTTCGCGGCAGAACAAGGGAGAATTGGGCCTTGTTCTGCCCGTGAAAGTCGCGTAAGGAGGGACTCCTCTCCGCGGGAACGAGCGGCAGGCTGCGAGCGTGCAATGGAGGCGGGACGAGCACTGTCCACGTCGCAACGTCAAGAATGAGCCTTTTGGAAGTCTTCAGAAGTCGAGAGATGTTTTGATAGATAGCTATCCGGGACCACGGCTGCCTCATCACACCGTGGCAGCCAAGTGTGATTCGAGTAACATTTCAACCTCTAACCTAACCTAACCATAAACATAGTGGCAGTTTCGTAACAAATAGCCTCCACACTCAGTGCATGGAACGAAGGCGTGTAAAGAAGATGAAAGACTCTGCTCGCGCTCACAATTTCGGGTTTTATTGATACGATGTGATTAAATTGTTCTTAGTGTCAAGTGTTTTGCATTATTCAGACCACCCACATCCATCTAAGACAGGCATTCCGACAACAATGTTCACTAACCCACAGACTGAGTCTAGCTGGTGGCGTGGTGCGCTGGCGTTCCATCCACTGGTGACAGCGCACGACGTAACAACGTCGATAGCCATCACCATAATTAATTATCTTCATTTTTAGAGGGGCTTAATTTTATTTTTGCATATTAACATACTTAACTCATACATTATATTTGAAATCAAAAAAACAGTTCTAAATAAATTATTCCTTAAAAGACTACGTTTTAGTAATTCTAGGAAACTATATCCTCACCAGAACGCTGGTCGGCCGTCCTGGAGTACTCCGAGCACTCCTGCTTGATGTCAGGATACGATATGTCTATATCAGCGTAGGGCGCTTCACCGCCTGCTCCACTGCTGAAACCTATTTCTGAAATCAGAAACAATAATCCGATACACCAGAGCTGGAGTCGCCTGTCTCCCGGGCTCGGGTCCATGTCGCCTCGGGGTGGCGACCAGGACCACTCTTCTGGTGTAGTGAGTTTGGTATGTCGGTTCTGTGTGTCCCCAAAGTGAGTTCACTCACACAGAAGAAGATTGTTCAGTAGTAGTATTAAAACGTATAACCAGTTACCTAAGCTAATATAAAGGATGGCCCAAAAAAAGTGATAACATCTCTTAACACACGAGTTATTTCAAAATATATAATTAATTTTAATTCTTAATGTAATTTTTTTGCACAATATTTAGCTAATCAGAAATCATCAAAACACCCCCCATATTGCATCATCTACTGGGTTTAAATCTGGCCTGTTCGGTAGCCACATGCCTGGCTCGATGAAATTAACATTCTCACAATGAAGAAAGTTGATTGTATTTCTGACTGTGTGAGATGGAGCTCCGTCCTGCTCTAATGTCCAGTCATGCTGTAATATCTTGCTATACTCCGGGCTTTGTTTTGAAACTCTTTGATCATTTTCCCAGCACTCCTACGTTTTTCAGTTCACAAATTTTTGATCAGAATACGGTCTTCTGCGGTGATTTTTGTCATTCTGGGCGACAATTTGAAAAAACCAAATATAAACAATGGGAAAATTAATAATCAAAGATGGCGACTGGAAATTGTCGAAATAAAACGTAATATAGGTAAATAGGTAAGTAAGTAAATTAGTAAACTATTTAAGTTATGGTTGATATAGTTAAACTCATTTTGATGTAATTACATCACATTTTACGAAACGTTTACACTTTTTTTAGGCCACCTGTATATGGATATTAATTTATACTAATCATAGATAATCTACACAATATCTGTATCTAAATGTTGACAAAGATGCAAACAAAACTACTGATTAAAAGCCATAGAAGATGGACAGACCTGTCAAACAAATACTATTAACGCAAAAAAATAATATTTGAAGTTGTCTGGAAATATTAGACTACCACTTCACTTAACAATCACACCAGGTGTGCGCGCTCCACACCATTAATACTCATTAATAATGGACCAACTCCTCACCAGCGCGGTGGTCGGCCATCCTGGAGTACTCTGAACACTCCTGCTTGATGTCAGGATAAGATATGTCTATATCAGTGTTGGGCGCTCCGCCGCCTGCTCCTTCATCTCCGCTCTCAGCTGGAGACACTGGCTCAGGCTTGATGGCAGAAACATTTGGAGCAGCACGATCCATGATTCTAGAAACTTGTATCTAACGCGAGATGCGTGAATAAATGTCGGCGTACCATAGACATGCGCTAGCCATAGACAAACTATTATAATTAATTCAACGTTTGGTCCTACGTATTGGGCTCTTTTAATGCAGATATTTGAGAAGGTATTAATCTAACAGACGTTTGTTTAATTAAAGTTTGAGATATGATTCCCATGACAGCTTGGTTAGTCTGAAAGCCTAACTTGGCTAAATCAGGTTGGACTAGTCAAAAATCAAATTATTATTTAATAATTATACAAAATACTTTGTTTAAATCACTATTTATTAATTATTCAACATGTTTCGATACTTATGGTATCTTCTTCAGGAAACAATGTATACTGAAATTAAAAAATACAACAAAACTATAAAATGGTGAATAAGTAAGAACTAATACGAAATCAAATTTAAAGGTGACTATTTGGATATTTATAGTATTAAGTTTGCTATTAACACTTTTTCTTATTTATAAAATTTCAAAATGATCTAACTGTAAACCTCCATTTGTATGTATAATATGTTATCCCTTAATCATATTAAAGGAATGGTTCGTTTCCAAAAGATGATTGGAAAATTCTAAATAGTTAAAAGGTGAATATTTAAACACGGAACACAAAAATAGATGAATTGTTTATGACTATATATGAATGGGCAGGTGTACATTCGTACGACTAACTAATTATTATGTATTTTAGGTTGATCCCAAGCGAAGTATGAGGTCTCCTCCTCCGGCTGGGCGTTGACAAGGACTGGTACTGCAGACAGTGGCTTGAGCGACTGGTTGGTCTCCGGATTCCTCAGCGGCGGGCAGGTCTTCTGGCTGACTATGTCTGTTTCACTGCTCGTTCAGCAAATGTTCTGCTAGGTCGATACCTTCCTTCGCTCGGTTTTGCTCTCTTCTTTTTCGCTCAACGTGGTTGGCGACTTCAGGTGCGATCTGTCGTTCCCGACTTCCGGTACTGATTGTCAATATTTGCTGTGTGCAATTGTCGACACCCTCTCTTGACGACTGGTCTTACGGCTTCCGATATCGGTGGCTAAATACTGATAACTGATTACCACTTTCAACAACTGATCTCGCAGTTCTACCCGCTTTTAAAGCGTCCGCGGTGAGGGTGTGTCCGCGCCGGATTGATGGTTTGTCCTCTCAAGACTGGCGATGCCTCATTGGTCCTCCTGGTGGTTACGGGTCACGCCCCTTCTTATACATTTTAGTTATTTGTTAGTGTCCGCCCAAAATAAATCACCTTTTTATTCGTCCATTTTATCTATATAACCACTTAAAATTATTTTAAAAAAACATTACGACTGCGACACATATTTCTGGTGGAAGCCTATGATTGCCCCGACCTTTCATTTATATTTGTATATATCCCTAAACACAAAAATCATCAATTCGCGCTCTGTCTTATTACATAGTTACATAGTTTTAAAAAAAAATTAAATCCAGTAATTAGGTATAGACATTAATAGACATCGTTCATATATTAAATAATGAATAATCTAATGTCTATTCATTTACACACATTGTCATATTAATGCTATTGCTTATCCAAATTCTTACATTTAATTGCATATCTAAATATCGCATGATTCTTGAAAGCGTTTAATATCAAAGATGAAACTAATTTCTCAACACAAGAACTGACGATAACCAAATTTTTGTTTTAGTAATAAGGCAGACAATATTTTTAAAGGTGAAAACTATGATAAGACAGCAATTATCATTGTGGTGCATAAAAATATCTGATTTCAAAACAAATTCATAGATATGAAATAGTTACATCAATAAATTATTTAATTTTCGATCGACTAATTAAAATAATAACACACATATTATTTTATTCCACAATATTAATATGGAAAAACGTTGATAAAACTCTTGATACGAGTTCTTTTTAATATTGTAGAAAATCAACTCTATATTTATAATATCCATCAAAACCTTCCTCTCCGGCGTGATTTACGTAACAAATAACGTCCTTGAATATTTCTGTGATATTATAAGTAGTGAAGTGCTCAAAATCGCGAACCGTGAGTCAATCACTGATATCTTTGAGTCACACTCACTATCAGTGATTGAAACTTAAAGAATATCGTGATTCGTGATTTAATATTTTATAAATTCTATTGATTTTCTGATGCCGCCGTTTCAATCGATTAACACTTGAATCAGCGCCATCTACGGGATTTTCCGTAATTTGATTAGCGCCATCTATTTGAATCTGTTTTGTTGGTGATGTTTATCCTATTTTGTTTTTTTTTTTTTACATAATGTATGTGCAATAATTTTCTACTAATCATTTAAGGTTGAATATGTTTTTAACGCAAATGAAGATTTAATAATGTAAATAAGTACGCTCAAAATTACATCGTGTATTATGATATCAGAAACTGTGATCACAGTCACAGCTTTCAATCACTGATATTATCGAATACCGATCACAATCACACCGGTGGGTCAACAGTAGCATTTTTACTCATCACAAATCATAAGTAGTTTAAATATTAACCTCATCATGAAATAGTACGCTTAGAATTTCACGAATTTCAAACTGGAAACATAAGGAATATTATCATAGAGTTATTGTAAAGCATCTCCCGTGTCATCTGTATCTCTACATTACAGCTGAGGTTCATCTGTTCTAAATTATTAAATTTATTATTAATTACATTAATAATTTACTACGGTTAATTTTTTATTCACGTGGCACTTTCCTTCAATTCCTTTACTAGTTAAACGTAATTTTCGGTGAATAGTTTAATTTATTTTTAAATACACTCTATAATTAAAAAAATTCCTAAATAGACTGTAGTTCTATATTAGTCATTTCATTTTTAAGATGATCGATGAATTTTAGTTTATTTTGTAATAAGTCCTTAATTTTTTACATATATGTGTGGGCATTTTAATTATTAATTTAATTAGTGTTTCTGAATTCATTTCTATAATAGATGTATTGTTTTAGTAGGTTTTACGCGGGTGATACTTCTGAGAAACTGATTCATGAAAACTGTTTCCCTCCAGTATATGGAAACCCCTTAATTATTAGATTTAAATTTTAATTGCACAAATAATTGCACTGTGAACATGAAAATAGTTTCTCCACATTAAGTATGATAATATGAACTCTTAATGAAGATATTTGATAGCAGTTGTACGGACATTGCGCACAAGAAGACCTTTTAATTCCAGCGGACACCTTGGGCGAACGAGAAGGATGCACATATTATAATCCCACTTTTGGGTTTTGTATCCGAGCATGATTTTAAGTTTATGATTATTTATTTTGTGAAAAGAGTTGCTCACTACTATGTGTAACTTATGACTTTTCAGACTTGATTTATAAATGCACAAATAACCTCACTGGGAACAAGAAAAAAGGTTCACCGCAGAATGCGAAAACTCATGCTTTTTTAGATGCACCTTATAATTGCACGAATAATTACACTGCGAACATGAAAACAATTTCGTCCCAGCGTGTGCTAATACGTGAATTCTTAAGGAAGCTTTCCGATTGCACGTGTACGAGCACTGCGCACACGTTAATAATTTCTCTCCAGAATGCCTAAACTGATGACTTTTTAAACTTGATTTATAATTGCACGAAAAATTGCACTGTGAACACAAAAACAATTTCTCTCCAGAATGTGTGAGCTCGTGCATTTTTAGACTTGATTTACGATTGCAGAAATAATCACAATGTGAACAAGAAAACGGCTTGTCTAAAGCATGCGTAAGCAGATGACTTTTTAGACTACATTTAATATTGCAAGAATAATTGCACTGGGTACAAGAAAAAGGTTTCTCTCCGGAATGCGTCAACTGATGACTCTGTAGACTTGATTTACGAATGCACGAATAATTACACTGTGCACATGAAAAGCGTTTCTCTCCGGTATGTATAAGCTCATGACTTTTTAGATTGGCTCTATTATTGCTCGAATAATTGCACTGTGAACACGCAAACAGTTTCTCTCCAGAATGCGAAAGCGCATGCCTTTTTAGACTTGATTTTTGATTGCACGAATAATTGCACTGTGTACACGATAACAGTTTCCCTTCAGAATGCGTGAGCTGATGCCTTTTTAAATTTGATTTAAGATGGCACGAATAATTGCACTGTGAACACGAAAAGCCTTTTACACCAGAATGCATATGCTGATGACTTTTAAGATGAGATCTATTATTGCACGAATAATTACACTGTGAACATGCAAATAACTTCTCTCCAGAATGAGCAAGCTCATGCATTTTAAGACTTGATTTACGATTGCACGAATAATTGCACTGTGAACACGAAAATAGTTTCTCCCCAGAGTGTATTAAAACATGAACTCTCAGGTCAGTTTTGCGTTTGCATTTGTACAGACACTGCCCACATGAATACGCTTTCTTAGCCGTTATCAGGTGCCCATTTGAGGGTCCAATAGCGGAGAAACCAGTCTCCAGTGCTGGCTGCGCTCCAGGGTCGGGCGGAGTTCCAGATGAGTCTGCCGAAATAGAGTCTTGTATTCGAAAACAATCTACAATGTAAATAAATCATCTGTGAGTATTAAATATTTTAATATACATTTAATATTTTCGACACACCGAATCAACATCATCAAATATAAGGTGCACACTCACAGCTCTAAAAATACAAAGACTGGAGTATCAAGCTCTTAAAATGTAGTCACTAAAACGTTATGTGAAGGTCTACCATATTAAAGTAGCTACATAATAGTCTCAACTGTAATGATATAGATGATAGAGGGGCCATTATGGGGCCACGGTAGCTACTAGGGGTGACTGGTAAGAATATGAACCAGATTAAAAATATAAATAATCCCTATTAAACATAATAATTATTTTAGAACTAGTATGTATATTAGAAATATTGCATCATAAAATTGATAGCTCTGATTTATTGCGGCTAATAAACTTGCCAGATATACCTATTAGAATTATTTTACCTTATTACTGTAACAATATTGGGACGGTTGTTCAGTTTAATTCGCCATTACACAGATTTCAATGCTTGGGTAATATCGTTTATGTTTGGAATATAACATTACTGAAAAACAAAATAATTCCTCAACAGATAACAGATTAGAAATCGAAGTGGATTAACTGCCTACCAGAACCCTGGTCGGTCCTCCTGGAGTACTCAGAGCACTCCTGTTTGATGTCAGGATAAGATATGTCTACATCAGTGTAGGGCGCTTCACCGCCTGCTCCACTGCTGCAGCCGTCACTGCCGGAAGCTACTTCTGAAATCAGAAACAATAATCCGATATATCAGAGCGGAGATCCGCCCGTCTGCCGGGCTCGGGTCCATGTCACCTCGGGTTGGCGACTGCTCTTACAGCACTATTTTTTCGTATAAAACAGTAAAAAATACTAACGTGCGTTATCTATGAATTAAAAGCCATCGAAGATTGACAGATTATGACAGACAAATGCTATTAACGCAAAATAATATTATTATTTTAATAAAAATTACACAACCACTCCTAACTGTCTTAGGATGCATTGCTTTATATACTTGACGATCATATCAGTAGCTCATCTAAAATGGACCAACTCCTTACCAGCGCACCGATCGGCCATTCTGGAGTACTCGGAGCACTCCTGCTTGATGTCAGGATACGACATATATGTATCAGTGTAGGGCGCTCCACCGCATTCTCCTTCATCTCCGCTCTCAGCTGGAGACCCTGGCTCAGCCTTGATGACAGGCACATCTGGGGCAGCACGGTCCATGACTCTAGTAGCATGTATTGAGCAACAAATGACGGTTTTCAATAGACAGGAGCTTGCCATAGACAAATTATCATAATTAATTCTTCGTTAGGTCCTACATATTTGGCTCTTGTAAAAGCAGAAATTGGAGAAGATACTGTCGAGCACGCTTTCTTTGTGGACATGGATACATGTCACAGAAAGTTAATACATCCTCTGCGATGTTGGGTCAGATCTGTTATATATTAATTACGCTTCAAAAATTTCTTTAATGCTGTTTTCCTTACAGCTAATCTTTTTTAAAATATATACAAATAAATGTTATGTGACGAGATTTAAATGAGTTATTGATAAAAATTGAATCTCAGCGCTTACGCCGATACATATATTGTCATCAACTTGAGCATATTTTTGTGGAGGGTAGACAGAAAATACTAGGTATGCTTCCATTTATTGTTAGCCAGTCCAATTATTGTACAGATTTATAATTATTATTTGTTTTAACTTATTTTCGTCTGGCGGCCCCTAGACAATGTCAATAAAATAACTAACTGTAAGTTTTATAACCCTACACACGGGTTTTCAATATTATTGTAGCTAATTATCAGTGGATGTTTGTATTTTCGCTGTGTGGGGCATCTGTTGATGCGTGAGAATATGTATAATATTCGTAATATTATTTAATTGGTAAGAAAAAACATTACGGTACATCAAGCCATCTCATTAAATAATATTTAAAATGAAATAATTATAAAAAATCTCCCACAAGACGGTTAAAAACCCGAAAACTTGAGGTGTGTCTTAAATGACCCATATCGCCGGACGTGTTATGTTTTGACCCAACGGGTAGTAAGTGTTAAAGTGGAAACTATTTCACAACCTGGACACATTGCATAACTACAGTGAAATCCTAATTTTAGGTTTTTAAAGGGACCAACAAAAAGAAATGTAAAAAGAGTCAACAAGTAAATTGTAACCATGTATGTATGTAACCATATATTTAAAAATTGAATTTATTTAGCCATTGTATTTTCGCTAAATTAACTAAATAAATAAATAAATATTTAATTTGTATTTAACAATCTAATACTGGCTAGGATTGCATATTTTTGAAAATATAAAAATGTCCAAACCTTAAACGCTTACATGTAATTACTGTTTTTATAAACAAATATGCTTTGTTTTCAATATTAAGTTTTGTATTATGTTCTATATATTATAGGAAAAGGTTTTTGTCACAAAATTACATAATTTTTAATTTATCATTTTGTCAATTAATTCAAGATTTTTACATGTATACATTTATAACTCGGTTAGGATTTGTTTACATACTGAAAGACATAAATAAATAAATAACAAAAATTATAAATTGTTAATTTAATTTTAATCTTCATAAATATACAATTTCGCAATTCACACGTTCCATAACTTAAGAAGCGATATATATTTACAGATTCAAAGGTACAACCATAACGTGTATTAGTGTAAACGAATTACTTAACTTAACCATTAATACATTTTCATACAGCATATATATCAGTACCTACGTGTCTTTGCAGCAGATACATTCAATACGAGAGGATTGCTGACTGAAAAAAGGAATTGGCGAAGAAAGATGAAAGCTTCGAATATTTTATTAATAGATCAATATCCACTATCGCGGACTGTCAGATTAGAGTACAAAATTAATTATATGGTCGTAGATATACAGAAGACAACACACATGTTAGGTAAGGCCTTACCAGAATAATTTTTCTGTCGATTCGCAAAACTTAAAACGGATTGTTAAAAAAGGTTTCATTTAGTCATGATTTTAATATGTATATAATTAAACATATGAATAATTAATTATTAAGGAGAACACATTCTTATTGTGAAGTTGTAATTATTCAGAACACAGCTATGTGATATTATAAATATGAATTAAATATATTAATTAGAAAAATATACATGTAAAATCAATTTTATCGAAAAATATTGTTGTTGCGCTACCGGGATTCGAACTTGGATATCTTTCCAAATCGGAAAAGGTGCATTATCCAACTATACTACAGCGACATTATTTTTGACGACAAATTTTAGAACCTAAATGATACACTCATTCAAATTAATATTATTTGAAAGCCATCTATTTTATTTTTACGGAATCTCAAATACCTTTGAGTAAGCTGATAGCAGACGCTAGAAATAACAATTTTTTTTTTTTTAATTTTTGGACACATTGATACAGCTTAATATTATTAGGAGATTATTCAGATCTTAGGTAGGTGATATTTTAAATACTAATTAAATGTATTAATTTGAAAGATATACATATAAAGTCAATTTAATCGAAAAATATTGTTGTTGGGCTACCGGGATTCGAACCTGCACGTCTTTTCAAACTGAGAAAGTTGAATTATCCAACTATGCTACAGCGACATTATTTTTGACAACATATTTTCGAACCTATATGTTACATTTTTTCAAATTAATCATCTATCGTTCTATTATTTGAAGGCATCTACTTTTATTTTACAGAATCTCAAATACCTTTGAGTAAAACGATAGCAGAACATTTGTGTGTAACTATTTGACGAAATTTATATTTCTACTCTATACTTATAGTTCCGATTATATAGAAATTGCTATTAACTCTAGACCACTTGATAAAACTTAATCTATATTAATTAATTCAATTTTTTAACACCACAACTAAATAACACGATTTGTGGGTAATTAGATAAAAATAAAATGCCATAGATTGATTCAATTTTGTGTAGAGGACCCTCGGCATAAAAACTCAAGTTTGTAAGAAATATGTTTATTATACAGTCCCTAAGATCTTTAAAATCTTTAATGTGATCACATTTATATTCTCACAATAAAACAGGCGCTACGATCATTTACCTTACAATAGGATTTTTGGAAAATAATATATTTTTTTTAAATTCTGCAATCAAACCAAACTGGACCAAACATTTATGTTGAAATCTATATTATCCTTTTGTTTGAGTGAAAGGATTATTAATTTTTATAAAACAATTACACTCCAGCAGCTTTTAGACTTAATTTATTATTGCACTGAGAAAGAGAGAAAAGTTCTTCTCCAGAATGCATAAGTTGATGACTTTTTAGATTTGATTTACGGATGAACGAATAACTGCATTGTGAACAAGAAAACAACTTCTCTCTAGAATGAGTAAGCTCATGCCTTTTAAGACTTGATTTTTGATGGCAAGAATAATTGCACTGTGAACACGAAAACGGTTTCAGTCCAGAATGCGTAAGCTCGTGCCTTTTCATGCTTGATTTTTGATTGCACGAATAACTGCACTGTGAACAAGAAAATAGTTTCTCTCCGGTATGCGTAAGATGATGACTTTTCAAATTAGATTTCTCATTGCATAAATAATTGCACTGTGAACACGAAAACAGTTTCTGTCCAGAATGCGTGAGTTCGTGCCTCTTCATACTTGATTTTTGATTGCACGAATAGTTACACTGAGCACACGAAAACAGTTTTTTTCCTGTATGCGTTAACTCATGACTTTTTAAACTTGATTTATGATTACATGAGTAATTGCACTGAGAACAAGATAAATGTTTTTCTCTAGAATGCGTATACTGATGACTTTTAAGACTCGATTTATGAACGCACGAATAAGTGCACTGTGAACACGAAAACAGTTTCTCTCCAGAATGCGTTAGCTCATGTCTTGTAAGACTTGATTTATGACTACATGAATAATTGCACTGTGTACAAGAAAAGAGTTTCTCTGCAGAATGTGTAAGCTGATGACTCTGTAGATACGATTTACGAATGCACGAATAATTGCACTTGGAACACGAAAAGAGTTTCTCTCCAGTATGAATAAGCTCATGACATTTAAGATTTGCTCTATTATTGCACGAATAATTACACTGTGAACACGAAAACATTTTCTCTCCGGTATGCATTAACATATGAACTCTTAAGGAGGTTTTGCGATTGCACGTGTACGGGCACTGCGCACATGAATTCGCTTTCTTACCAGTGGCAGTGAGCGGGCGTCCACTCGAGGGTTTTATGGCGGAGGAAACGGTCTCCATTGCTGGCTGCGCTCCAGGGGCGTGCGGAGATCCAGGTCGGTCTGCCGAAATAGAATCTAGCATTCATAAATCATCTACAAAGTAAATAAATTATCTGTGACAAATGTGACATCACAGTTTTAAAAATACAACGCACTGGAGTGCTGAGATGTTATTGAAATCAAAATCACTGCATATGATTATTTGAAAGTAGACCAATATACACAATATTAGTCCTGACGAATCTTGAGAGAAGCGAAACCGGTTGACGCATAATAAATTTAGTGGTTTCATACAAAGTCATTGTTATTTTATTTAATATAATAAATAATCCCTTAAGAGACACATTTCCTCACCTGCGCGCTGGTCTGCCATCCTGGAGTACTCCGAGCACTCCTGCTTGATGTCAGGATACAATATGTCTATATCCGCGTAGGGCTCTCCCTCGGCTGTTCCACTGCTGCAGCCGTCATTGCTGGAACCTATTTCTGAAATCAGAAACAATTATCTGATATACCAGAGCTTGAGAGTCGCCTGTCTCCCGGGCTCGGCTCCATGTCACTGCACGTCTGTCTCTCTTGATGTTCTAGTTATCTATATATGTATTCTGTCTCTGTCTTTTACATGTAATTTTATATTCTATCTCCCTCTTTATGTATATATAAGTGCACTACTTTTGTATTTATGATCAGTTTTAAATAAGTCCTGATGAAGCTTGAGATAAGCGAAATCGGTTGACGTATTATAAATTTAATTGTTTCATACAAAGTTATTATTTAATTTAATTTATTAAATAATTCATTAAGAGACACATTTCCTCACCTAGGCGCTGGTCTGCCGTCCTGGAGTACTCCGAGCACTCCTGCTTGATGTCAGGATAAGATATGTCTATATCCGTGGAGGGCTCTACACCGCCTGCTCCATTGCTGCAGCCATCACTGCTGGAACCTATTTCTGAAATCAGAAACAATAATCTGATATATCAGAGCTGGAGAGTCGCCTGTCTCCCTGCACTGAAATTCAGAGGAAAATATCGTCATCAAAGATAGTCAATGAACAGAATATTTTTATCCAATGTTGGCAACTGTGCAAAAAGAGTTGCGTGTGTTACCTATTAAATAAAAACTTAAGAAGATAGACAGATTATTACCTGTTAAACAAAATGCTACCCACGCAAAAAATATTATTTAAAATAGTATTAAATAACGACTCCCAAGCCTCTCAAGGTGCATTGCTTCATCCACTAAACGATCACGCCAGGTGTGCACGCTTCACATCATGCATACTCATCAAGAAAGTAACAACTCCTCACCAGCGCGCTGGTCAGCCATCCTGGAGTACTCCTGTTTGATGTTAGGATACGATATATCTATATCAGTGTACGGAAGTCGACGCCTTCTCCTTTTTCGCCATTCTCGGCTGCACACCCTTGCTCAGGCTTGATGGCAGGAGCGTCTGGAGTAGCGCGGTCCATACATCTAATTAGTACCTTGTAGCGAACACGACGCGATGAACAAATGCCTATCGTCTAATGGCGGCTGAGCATAGACAAATAATCAATATTAATTATTCGGTAGGTCCCACATCATGGCAGAATCGTTAAGATCTTGATATGAACGCAAACACTGGTCGTTGCGCAATCAACATCTAGCGGTGGTCACGAGAAGATAGCGGGAGGGCAAATTAAATTAACACGAGCTTTCTATACATATTTACACATTTATTTACAATACAAAGAGAAAATTCTTATTAGTACTTACTTGAAGCATTTCTTCTTGCGCGTCGAAGATTATCACGATGTTGATCTGTGCGACAACGACGATTTCTCATTGCCAACTGAGCCGTTTTACGTACTGCCTCTCTTTGTTCTTGTGTTTGTGAAGCACGAAGTCGGGTCATACTAACGCGGCGCTCTTCTCGTGCCATGTCTCGTTCATCTGCAGTGGATTGATTCGCAATATTCCGAAGTCTAACTGCATTTCGGCTTCGTTGTGAAAGATTAGACCTTCTGGCTCGCGGCATTGTGAATAACACTGGAAAATTAAGTACATAATTCAAAATAACACACTGACGCATCACAAATCACAAATTTAATAACCTCACAGAGAGAAGATTCGTCGCGGTTTGCGGAACTTTACTGAAACCGCGCCACACCATAAACCAATCAAAATACACGGTTTCCGTCATTAGAGATGAATCTCGGGTGTGATTGGATCATAAAGGGATAGCCGTGGCGTGCAAATCGCATAGAAGTTTTCACAATAATCCTCGAAGGCAACTTACCGTTTGAAAATCACTATTTGTGCACCTAGCTGGTAATCAGCTCGATCATTCCCGGAAGATTTCACACGTCGCCGGGGATACATAGAATTCCACACCAGACAGATGGATCGGGATAAAAACTGAATGAAAATTGGTGAAAACTCGAAAAAAATGCTGTTAAATCGCGGAGCACGTCTGCACAGCTAGCTCAATGGTATGCAATGAAAGGATTGCGCATTGCGCAAATGAATCAACTGTCAAATGATAATGCACACAACGCCATCTACCGGCATTACCGGAACCAGCATACAACGCCATTTTTGTCCTTGTTTTGTTTCTGTCATGTATCAGAGATGGCGTTGAAAACGTATTTAATTTTTTTTTGATTTTCTTACTTTCCAATGCGCGATGAACCTTCTAGACGCCGAGACGAACACAAAAAAATTCATTCGCCGACTGTCGACCTTACCATGTGGAAGAGAGGCGTTCATCCATCGAATCGTGTCTGACGTTTGTACTTTCGGTCAGCAACTCTTTCGTCTAGACGAGTATTTATGATCATAAAGCCGACAGAGGACGCGAGCTCCATGTAGGGTACACGATGAAGCGGCCAGACAGAAGCGTCGCTCACCGGACATACAATCGTCGGACACTACACGTTGGACGAAGGCCACTCATCGCCAAAGCAAGGCGCCCACTGTGAACTTTTAGAAATCGAAGAAATCCTTTCGTCCATCTAATCGCGTCGGAGGATTGTATGTTTCGTGAAAGACGCTTCTGCCGAACTGGCTCATCGTGTACGCTACCAAGAGCTCGCGCTATCTGTCGACTTTACTACGTCAAAGAGAGGCTTTTGACCGTCAAGTGGTGTCCGACAATTGTGTGTTCAGTGAGCGACGCTTCCGCCTAGCCGCCACATCTTGTATTCTGTATACAACTCGCGCCCTCTTTCGACTTTACCATGCCGTCGAAAGACTTTTGTCCATCTAGTCGTGAGGAAGTGTTATATGTTCAGTAAACGTCGCTTCCGCCTAGGCGCGTCGTCGTATACGCCACATAGAGCTCGCGCCCTCTGTGGAATTTACCATGTCGAAAAGAGGCGTCCGTCCATAGAATCGTGTCCGACGATTGTATGCTCAATGAGCGACGCTTCCGCACAGCCGTGTCATCGCGTAGGTTACTGTCGAATTTACCATGTCAAAGAGAGGCTTTTGTCTGTAGGGTCAAGTCCAACGAATATATGTTCAGTGAGCGAAGTGACATAATTACATCAAAATTAGTTTAACTATATCAACAATAGCTTAAATAGTTTACTAATTTACTTACTTACCTAAATTACGTTTTATTTCGACAATTTGCCGTTGCCATCTTTGATTATTACTTTTCCCATTGTTTATATTTTGTTTTTTTTTAATTGTCGCCCAGAATGACCAAAATCATTGCAGAAGACTGTATTTTGATCAAAAATTTGCGAATTGAAAAACGTCGGGGTGTAGGAAAATGATGAGAGTTTCAAAACAAAACCTGAAGTGTAGCTAGACATTACAGCAGGACGGAGCTCCATCTCACACAGCCAGAAATACAATCAACTTTCTTTCGAAAAATTACAGACTACTATAAATTTTTATTTGAAGTAAAAAAATATGCACACAGACTAACTGAAACATAAACTCTTGTATATACTTCTCTATACACGAGTCTTACTCTCATAAAGAAGAAATAAATGTTAAAAGAAATACATATATATCTTACTGATTATTCTAAAAATGTATTATATTTTCTAATATTAAAATAAAAAAAATGAAAAAAGTAATGATATTGGTATTACCCCTGAGTAATTCCCACCTAGAAACTTAAACTCTAACAGAGGTCCACAACAATTTCAGATTCTTTTAGCAGCTAAGGAGATCGGAGGTCCGGATGGCCAAACGATCCACTCCCACCAAACCTTCATTCAAAACATCTCTTGCATTCGTCAATACTTCGCATCGCAAGAGAATGTGATCCGGCGTTTGCTTCACCTGGTCACAGGCACACCGAGGATCAGGCTCAAGTCCCAGATCGTAAAGTTTACTCTTAAATTCACCATGTCCCGGATCGAGCTGATGATGAGTAATGGTCAAACACCTGAGGACCCGACCGGCCCCAGGGCAGCCGCATCCCATCTATCTTGCCACCTGACTAACGTAATAACCCTCAGTCTCTTGCATGAAACCTTGTATTCTACTCTAGATGGTCTGAAAATATGTCCGAAATGACACTCTTCCTGACCCCACATCAGAGCGCGTCCGGCAGACCCCTTCCTGCACCAGTAGGTCAGTGGGCGACACTGTCAGTCAGCGTTAACATGGGTATCCTCTGTCCCCTATTAAGGGCATTCGCAGCCGAGGACTGATAGCCGGGTTAACAGCATCGGTGTCGGACGTAGCGATGGAACTGAGGGGACGCAACAGGAGGTTCCCTAAATAACAGATGCCACTAGCCAAGCCACCGGCCCCATGAATTGACTGAAAGTGCGCGCAGCTGCCGCACAAACCAGAAACCCATCACCAAAAACCTGCAAATACAGTATCTGAGAAAGTCTCCATCGCGCGATTTAGATGAAATATGTTACATATTGTGTCACACACACCACCGACCGTATAATACTAGTGAAGTACACTGAAATTCTCCATAAACACTACGTATGCCGCGACGTACTTATTTTATATTTATCATTTAGTTTCATAATCCAAACTATTATTTATTTTGTTGTACAATAAACGATTTTAACAGAGCCATGTTTCACTGAAGCCCCTCCTTTTGATACCGACTTAAGTATATTTTCTCTAAATAAAAAAGTCGATTATCAACTAGCTACTCATTCTTACACAAATAATTCTTAAGTTCTATAGCTATAAATTGTACATTTTATTTAAAAATTCATACATACACAATTTAAAATTATAATTCATAAATAATAGGGCAAATAACTTAACTTAAACATTACATCATATATTAATATTATTAGAATATTTGTGCTGTCGAATAGCAAAAACTTCAAACGGATTGTAACGAAAGGTTGCCTTTAGTCCGGATTTGAATATACATATTTTTAAATAAAGGAATAATTTGCAAGATATGGTTTGTGTGTTACTGTATGACTATTTATATTTCTACTGTATATTTATAGTTCCGATTATATAGAAGTAGCTACTAACGTTAGATCACATGCTAAACCTTAATCTAATACAATTACTCAAATATAATACAATACTATAATTGCAAGATGTCAGCTGATGACTTTTTATATTTCATTTGTAATTAAATGTATAATTGCACTGTGAACACTAAAAGTGTTTCTCTACAGGACGCATGAGCTCATGACATATAAGATGTGCTTTATTGAACTGTGTACACGAAAACTGATTTTCCATAGTATGTATTAACACGTGAGTACTTAAGGATGCTTTTCTTGTGTAAGCACACGCCTTATTACATTTGGTATATTAATGCACGAATAAATACACTATAAACAAGAAAAAAAAATCTCTCCAGAATGCGTAACATTTTAGATTTGATTTTTCATTGCATGGACAATTGCCCTATGAAAACAAAAACATTTTCTCTCCAGAATGTGTAAGATCGTGCATTTTCAGACTGGATTTATGATTGCACGAATAATTGCACTGTGAACAAGAAAAAAGTTTATGTCCAGCATGCGTAAGCTGATGACTTTTCAGATTTGGTTTACTGATGCTCGAATAATTGCACTGTGAACACGAAAACGATTTCTCTCCAGAATGCGTGAGCTGATGACGCTTTAAACTTGATTTATAATTGCACGAATAACTGCACTGTGTACAAGAAAAACTTTTCTCTCCGGAATGTGCAAGCTGATGACTTTTTAGATTCGATTTACGAATGCACGAAAAATCGCATTGTGGACAAGAAAACAGTTTCTTTCCAGTATGCATAAGCTCGTGACTTACTAGACTCGGTTTATGATTGCACGAATAATTGCACTGTGTACAAGAAAATAGTTTCTCTCCAGAATGCGTGAGCTGATGACTTTTTAGATTTGATTTACGTATGCACGAATAATTACACTGCGAACAAGAAAATAATTTCTGTCCAGTATGCATGAGCTCGTGACTTTTTAGACTCGGTTTATGATTGCACGAGTAATTGCACTGTGAACAAGAAAAAAGTTTCTCTCTAGAATGCGTAAGCTGATGACTTTTTAGATATGATTTTCTAACACTCGAATAATTGCACTGTGAACACGAAAACCGTTTCTCGCCAGTATGTATTAACATATGAACTCTTAAGGAGGCTTTTCGGATGCACGTGTACGGGCACTGCGCACATGAATACGCTTGCATACCAGCGGAAGTAAGCGGATCCCCACTTGAAGATATTACAGTAGAGAAAATGATTTCCAGTGATGGCTTCGCTTCAGGGGCGGGCGGAGGGCTAGGTGGGTCTTCCGAAATAGAGTCTTGTATTCGCAAATGATCTGCAATGTAAATAAATTATCAGTGAGAGTTAAATATTATAGATAGGCCAAGGTCACTATTCGAGGTGAAGGGGAAGAATATGTTCCAGAAAAAAAAAAATTCAACAACATTAACACTTACTGCCCGGTGGGTCAAACCAAAACACGTCTGGCGATGGTGGGTCATTTTAGACCCACATCAAATTTTCAGTTTTTCGACCGTTTTTTGGGAGATTTTTTATAGATATATTTAATTTTAAATATGATTTTATGAAATAGCACGGTGTGCCTTAATGTTTCAGCAAATAAAATAATGTTAATAATTAAAAAATATTACGAATATTGTACATATTCTCACTCATCAACAGACGTCCTACACAGCCAAAATACAAACATCCACTGAGAATATAATCTTCTCGACGGAACCCGAAAAGGTAGTGTCATAAAACCTACAGGTAGGCGCAACGCCCCTCAAATAGTTATATTACTGGTATTGTCTAGGGGCCACCAGACGAAAATAATTGAAAACAAAAACATGGACGCATATAAGGTGGTATCCTGTATCTACCAGCTCAAAATTTTGACAATATATATTTCAGTGTATGCGCTGAGATTCAATCCCGTAAAAGCGACTGATTTTTTTACATTTTTATCAATAACTCATTTGAATCTCGTCCGATAACATTTATTTGTATATCAAATTATTTGTAAATATTGAATAAAAGATTAGCTAGAAGGAAAACAGCATTAAACGGATATTTGTATTATTACAATATATATATTACATTATTTATTTCAGCTAATCAACTTTCAAGTAGCTGTCAGAAATACTAGAACTAATTTTTCATATTACTGTAATAATACTGCGACGGCTATTAAGTTTAATACTCCAGTACACGTAATTAAAAACTTGAGTACCTACGCGAATGTTGCTGATGTATTTAATATAAACATACCGAAAAATAAAAAAATTCTTTCATATTTGTTGACTGATCAGTATAAATAATTAAGGAATATTACAAGTTGCATAGTCTGTTAATTTTTATAAATATCTTAGTACAATGTAGGGCATTAAGTATCTTATTAGGAGAACACATTCTTATTGTGAAATTGTAATTATTCAGAACACAGCTCTGTGATATTTTAAATATATTAATTAGAAAGATATACATATAAAATCAATATTATTGAAAAATATTATTAATTCTGGCGTCTCCTAAGTGTTTACTCAAAGGTATTTGAGATTGTGTACAAACAAAGTAGATGGATTTCAAATAATGGAACGATTAATGTATTCATTTAAAAAGTGTAACATATGGGTTCAAAAATTTGTCGTCAAAAGTACTGTCTGCTGTAGCATAGTTGTAAAATGCACCTTCGTCGGATTGGAAAGAGATCCAGGTTCGAATCTCGGTAGCGCAACAACAATATTTTTCGACAAAATTGATTTTATATGTATATCTTTCTAATTAATACATTTAATTAGTATCAACTATCTAGGTAATTTTCTTCTTTGTCTCCTTTATTATTATTTTACTTTTATGCTAAGGATATTATTGTTTTTATACATTGTTGCTAATGGTACAACGTACCGTATTAATATATTAAGATAAATAAATATATAACATCTTAATGCTATCATCTTTTTATAATTAATTTAAGAAAGATTTGCCCGCGGTCTATTAATTCCTTTTATAAAGCTTTGATAATAGCTGATTGAATTTGATTAATTAATGGATACAAATGAGACAATGTTATAACTCTACTTGAGTTTATTGTAGTAGTGCTAATAAACTAAAGTAGAGTAATAACATTGTTTCATTTATATCCATCCATTATGATGAAACTGTACAAAGTTAACACCGATTCCATCAATTTGATTAAATTTTTTGACTAAAAAATATCTTAAATACTAATTAAATGTATTAATTAGAAATATATACTGTCTGTTGTTGTTGTAGCATAGTCGGTTAATGCACTTTCTCGGGATTCCAGACCTATGTTCTGAATAATTACAACTTCACAATAAAAATGTGTTCTCCTTAATAATTAATGAAAAATATCTACTAAAGAAATAAAATCAAATCCAATGAAATTTGTAGCGTAGCATTCAAACCTACATCCTAATATGATTCAAATAGTTTAACGCAATTTAAAAAATGTTTATAATATACGAGATTGGGATACATTCGTCTGTATTTAATATAAATTAAAAACAAGATTGTTAATACGTTATGAAAAAAAATTTTTTTGTATCTATGCAATTTTTATTTGATTTCATTGTTTGTTTATTTTATCCTATTATATATCCTATCATAAAAGTCAATAGTATATAACAACACAATAAATATTTAAATAAACCTATATGCAAGCGCGTCCGTCTGCTAGTTTTTATGATCAATTTCTTATCTTGACATTTAAAAAATGTATTATATTTTATATTGTGTTATTATAAATCATTTATATAAATGTCGATAGCCACCCCCATTTTTCTAGATCTTTCTTTTTTATAACTCTATACTGATGTTACCCACACATCAGAATTTAAATTAACAGTTGTTTTAAATAAATAATTCCTTATTAAGAGACTACGGATTGGTAATAAAAGGGAATCAGATCCTCACCAGCGCGCTGGTCGGCCATTCTGGAGTATTCGGAGCACTCCTGCTTGATGTCTGGATACGATATGTCTATATCCATGTAGGGCGCTCCTTCATCTCCGCTCTCAGCTGAAGACCCTGGCTCTGGCTTGATGACTGGAACATCTGGGGCAGCACGGTCCATGATTTATATATATAAAGCAAAATATTGACTACAAGAAATAAAAAAAGACAAAAAACACAGAATTTCGTTAAAAAACTAATTTAAAACTTGCTTGTTGACACATTCAATAGATAATTAAGTCAAACACAAACAAATATGTTTTCAGCCAATAAGACGACGGTATTTGGTCATGTGACCTGTGGTTACTGGTCATTTTGTATATGACACCAAATGTGCCACAATGGCTTTTGCATTTTATTCGAAAACAGGTGAAGCGTACACGTCTACTATTGACCTAACAAACGTACATTGTCTAATGGCGGCTGAGCATAGACACGATCGAGCCATAGACAAATGAACATAATTAATTCTTCGGTAGGTTCTACGTCTTGATGCCTTGGACATTGGAAATTGTAGAAGATACGGAGTATTATATATTATGCAATGTATGTATGATCGTGATTGATTAAACTGATCATATATTGTGAGAACTGTCACTTTGCAAATGTATGTGTATGTGTGTGTGTGTGTGTGTCATGAAAGTGAGTAGATGAGTGGTGGGGGACAAACTTTATAAGAGGCCGTTTCTGGGGGAACAGCTCTCTCTCCAATAAATGACTTGTAATAACAATAAAACAATATTCTTAAGTTAAGAAGTGATTTATTTTAGTTTAACTACAAGTATTATGTTAGAATAAAGCGGCACTGTACATAAAGTGTCGTGCCCAATTAATTTGAAGCATTTAACTTCCAGTAAATTGTTTAGAGTATTTTTTATGAGAATTTTATACCCTTCCAATTCATATATTAATATAAAACACTTATGATGTTTATTACAATAAGATAGTTAGTAAAAGTGTCAAAGCGATTAGCGCTGATGCACTTGTAGCAGTAGACTTGCCGGTCTAGCCGCATATACAATACTCAGAGTATCGTAGACTCTAAGGAATTGGAAAAAAAAATATTGGAACAGCTCTCTTCCTTAACAGCTTTTACAGAACAACTAGTCTATCGCTGAATTGTATCATTTATAATTACTGTAATAAACTTAATATTATTACCCGGACATACTCAGTTTTATATTACAAGAAATTAATCAGAGGATAGCACCCCGAGGGAGTCTGGTGTTGCTTAGTAAGTTATGATATTTAGGATGGCCCAAAAAACACACGAGTTATTTCAAAACATAATATAATTAATTATAATTCTTAATATAATTTTTGTTGAAAGTTGATTGTATTTTTTGACTGTGTGAGATGGAGCTCCGTCCTGCTGTAATGTCTAGCTATACTCCAGACTTATCCATCGAGCTTATTTTGCGAATTATTCTGTAAATCCGCAACTCGGTATGTGTCCATGGTTTAATTACAAAAAATAAAAACGAAAACACACAGCATGTGAGCATTCGCATTCGCAATCCAAGGTTGAGATCATAACTACAGAATATGCGGATAAAAGTTTAATGAGCTGCTTGCTCAATGCGTTTGTAGCGACCGTAATTCAAATCTACCGCCATCTCAGTCGGCATCGACGCTGGCGACAGCGCTGCCGGCTGCTGCCACAAGTCTGGTTCAATTCACCGCCAGGCAGTCTCTCCAGTTTCAGCGTTTCACAACGCCGGCTCGCGCTTGCCGAGCAAGACCGCCAATTCGTTCCATTTCACGCACACGCGCACCTTCTACATCTTCATTCATTCGCTGTATTCATTCTATCTGTTTTCATTGTCATACCTCAACACACATCGATCACATTTATGTCATTTTACCACCGTCCCAACTCCCAAACATTATTTGATTTCAACAGAAGGAATAATATTTCGATATGCACATTTAACCTTGTTACTCGATAGAGAGGGACTCCAGCTTGTGTTGCTTCTCTCTGACGTGCAATCAAACCTACGATTGGCGCTTGTTTGATACAAATACGAAAAAATACATATATATTTATGCATTATACACCTACTACACACAAGTAAGGCACGTATACATTCTTATGCTAACTTAATTTCTTTCTTATATTAATCAGGTTGGCTGGGCGGCTGTTTCTTGACTTACTTGCCAACTGGCTGGGCGACTACTTTTAGACCTTCTCGTGACCGCCGCTGGATTATACAACTCTTTTAGATTATCGAACTCCCTTTAAGAATCTCTTAACGGACTGCCTTGTAAATGCGTCCGGTGCTTTGTAACAGCGTGCTGCAAGGGTGTGTCCTCGCCGTGGGACTAGCAATAATTCCATTAGTCCTCCTTGATAACGTCGCAACACATTCTTCTAGGTCTAATTTTAAACACCGCCGTAGTCTTATTATTAATGATTATTACACGTATTATATTATGTAGTTTACATCGTTTTTCCAAAATCTTACAATTAGTCACAAGTTATAGGGGTTTTATGAGGGAACTACGCCCAATTCACACACTTGAATATTCTATGCGTACTCACGTCTTTAACATAATTTTATTCATAACTATATAAAAAATACGTAATCTGAAACATTTCTGCTTTGACGCTAACCTGCCCATTCATCACTATATAATATTAATGCTTGATTCTTATCACGATTCTTACTGTCTATTTATTATAATTATAATAATTTGCATTTACGAAGCGCTGTCTGGTTGCATTGTATCGTTTTTAGCTTGAATCTGGCAGAAAAAGAAGGAACGCAGACTAAGTGCGGTGGAAATGAGATTGCCTACGTATAATTTTGTAGCATATGTATTTATGATCGAGTAAAGATAAAGAATTTAAGTGAATGCGTTTTCAAAAGACTCACTTAGGTGGACTGGTCACATGAAACTAATGAATGAGAGAAATAAATTTATAACACATTTTTTAATATTGGTACTGACTTATGTAATAATATCCCAGAAAATTTAAACCCGCTTGCTTGATAGATAATAAATTATAACCTATCTATACTTGTATCTATGCGAATACAATGACATTGGAATTGGTTGGAATAACCCATGAAAAAAAGTAAAGATTAATTCCTTTCAAAGCAACAAAATAATGCACAAATTATTTTAAAAATGGCAAACGCAAAAATATTCAGTAAGAAAATATTCAGTTCAGTATGATTCTTACGCGGATTGAACAAACAAATTAGACGCGTACGTATTGACAAATTACCTGACAGTTCAGCAATGAAGTTGATCACAAATGATTCGCAATTTTTCTGAATAATTCACCCGGCTTGACAAAAATCTAGCCATGGGTTACGCTAGTCCGGGTAGAAAAGGTTAGAATTTTATATGGCAGTTTATAAATATTTTTTGTTTGTACACAGTGCACGCCCTTAGTATCTTATTGGGCATCCAATGGCTATATTAAACAGCCGAATCTAATAAATAATTATACTATTAAGCACAATTTCTATGTATGTTATCCAAAATGGCCGATGCTCCGTCTTTCAACATTATTTGTGAAAACTCATATATGATGTTGTTGCAGGGGGGTTGTATGTCTCCAGGATTATATCTCAAAGGCATCTACTTCTTTCCCATGCCTTCAGGATCCATGATACCACACTATATAAAAATACAGAATGTACCTATTTATCGTTTATGACTATTTAAAATGTTATTTTAAATTGTAAAATTAGGTACTTTGTATGGAGTACACACCCAAACCAACCTTTAATACACGTTACAAGAGTGGCAACCCTGGTCGTCCGCATTCTGCCACGACGTTCATCTATGGTGTTCTTTGCGCTATTAGGTCGTGTTGATCCTCAAATCCAAGCATTGTTTAAAGGTATTTTGATCTATTAGCAACTGGATTAGTGTGAGCTTTTACCCATGGCAGGCTTCAGAAGTTTTTCTTTTTTTTTCGCTATTTGAGGTCTGCATGTTGGACTTTATTCTGCATTTCTCAAGGTTGTGACAGTCTGCTGTTATTGGGCCGAGTTGGGGGCCCAGTTCGCTGTTCTTGTCACCAAAATAGTTCCTCATCTGACTTATTGATGTCATATAACACCCCCATATCTGCTGTGAATGTCGAGCCGAGGTGTTTGGACAATTTTCTATTCAACGGCTATGAATTCAATCTCGAGTCAAAACTGCGATCTTAGGATAGCGGGATTTGATATTGAATCCCAGGATTAGAAAAAGCTAATTTGCTTGGTTACATTTCTACTTCTTCTTCTTCATCTTGTGCCCTATTCGTTCAACGGACTGGCCAAACCATTGCCTCTTTCCTGGTCGGCGATTTCCAGCGATTTTTCTTTGCATTACGAGGTGCCAGATTTCGTACTTCTCCGGATGTCTCATCACGTATCTGATATATTGAAGTTTTTAGATTTTTTTTGTTTTAAATACTGTTACAGGCCTTCCTGCCCTAGAGGATAGTATGCCAGAGGTACCGCCACCGATCTAGCTGTCTGGATTATATAAGTGTGTGTGTGTGTCTGTGGAAATGGTTTCAAGAACAAGCACTTTTATTTATTTATTTACTTATTAGACTTTATTGACATAAATGTTTTAGTTGTAACAGATGTGAATATATTATAATAGAACATGATAAACATAAGATACAATTATATTGCAATTATGTGTATACTCGTAGTTTTTTGTTCTGGATGGAGTAAACTCCACCTCTGATATATGCAGCATTGTCTTCGCTACTTTGCTAGACTGCCGTCTGTGTTAAAGTAGAAATAATGATATAGATTCAACAGGAATTAAAATAAAAATAGAGAAAAAAAAAAAGTTATATTAATAAAACACAAATGCGTCACTAGTCGTGTCTCGTCTGTCGCCGCCTTGTCTTTGACTGCTTTTGAGGTCACTCCGTGTCAATCCTGACTTAAAGGAATGAAGAAAAATTAAAATTCACAGGCTTTTGTGAACAAACACTCGTGACTGACGAAGCGAACCATTTTTCTGAGTATTTGTAAATTTATTTTTTACATTTAACTTTTTCTGCCCGGTGGGTCAAAACAAACCACGTCCGGCAGTAGTGGGTCAATTTAGACCCATCCCAAGTTGTCGGTTTTTCAACCGTTTTGTGGAAGATTTTATATTTATCATTTTAAATGAGATTTAATGAAATGGCATTATATGCCGTAATGTTTCTGTTAAAAAATTGAAATTAAAAATGAAAACATATTTTGAATTATATACGTATTCTCACACATCAACACACGCCCTACACAGCCAAAATACAAACATCCACTGAGCGTGTGATCTTCTCGTCGGTTGGCGATTGCACTACCTGGTGGTGTGTAACAGCGGTTATAAACAATTAAAATGTATCCTTTGTCTATCCGCCGTAAAAAATATGCTCTAAATGTTAACATTATATATTTCGGCGTAAGCGCTGAGATTCAATCCCGTAAAAGCAACTGTCTTAGGTCAATTTTTTAGCGTTCTTTCACATTTTTATCAATAACTCATTTAATTCTTGTCCAATAACATTGGTATCTCAAATTATTTGGAAATATTTAGTAAAAGATTAGTTAAAAGGAAAACAGCATTAAACGAATATAGTAATTAGTTGGGTTATTCATATTTTTACATTTTGCCATTATCCTTCTGTAAAAAATTTCACATTAGTTAAATTCATTAATACATATTTCATAAATTTATCGGTCATATTTTACTTTATCCAACCTCAGGGTAATAAAAATAATTTTCACGTGATCTGAGTGATCTGCTTTCTTCTCAGGTAAAGAAGTGGTTGGCTCTTTCAAACTATGGATGAACCCGAACGTGACGTCCTTGCCGTCAAACCCGATCCAGAATCTCTCGCCGAAAGTGGCGAAGAAACAGAAGATGGAAGAGTACTATACACCGGCATCGATGAGACACGTCCAGACATCAAGAAGGAATTTACTGAGTACTCCGAAAATGCAGATAATCCTCCCGGTATGTAAACTGTTTAAATAAATAATATTTATTTGTGTATTTGTGTGTGCCTCGCGAGCAATGCGACTGTCGAGGATACAGAGCGGCGAACGAAAATGCACAACATCGTACGATGGCACGTGGCGGTTACTTGCGTTTGTGACGTTATATAATGTAGAATAGTACAGAATTGTGATACTTTCATCTCTTATGATCGCAAATAATCTATGGGCACGCTGTTGATCACGGACTTAACCCATTATTTATTTATTAAATTATTTCGAATCTTTTTCCTAACGACATCTGTCGATATTTGTCAAAGGTTATTAGCCATCTTATGAACAGACACGAAATATTAAAAGTCCTCGTATCATCCAGCATCGCCCAGTTATTCAAATTCTCAAACTCAGTTTATGCGTGTAGAATATAATGTGTTTCAAACTATAGAGTTAAATTTAACCCATCCCAAACCACGCAGTAACACAGGTCTACCATTATAATTAAACCTGTAATATTTATGTAAATACATACAACGTAAAATTCATATTTTATTCATGATTAGTGAAAAACCAATTATGGAAAGCGAATCGTTCAAAAACAAATATTTTTTCCATTCAATCATTATAAAATTAATACGTTAGTAAAAATACAATTTGTGATATAAAAAACAGAGATCATACACTATTTTCACAGTGAAAAGAACAATAAACATACAAATAAAATAGTCTCTTTCTCACTAATTAAATGAAGATAGATAAGAAGGAAGGACACATTGTATACGACTTAATGAATACTCTAAATTATCTTATTAATCATTTTTTTTAAATTATATACTCAATATTTAGAGTAAATTCGTGCCATTAAAGCCATTTAAGCTAATAAAAACATTTTTTCTAACAATTATTTACGGTAACACGAGTTGACAGCATGGCTGCTTTCGGGTATTTTATGTCATGGTATGGTAAAGGTTAATGTCAGTATTTAATAGTTTGTAAATAGTGTGCATTAGTGTCAGAGATCAGATCACTACTACACTCTAGTACGTATGAATATCGTATATAATATGTAGGTCAATGTTGTGTTCTCTCGTGAATAATTTTGTTTACGTTATTTTGTAATTATGGTTTTGATTTGTGTATTTGTTTATGTTTGTCAGGATACTTGAAAACCTTTGCTATCGATTTCTTTAAAATAAATCATAAATTTGTTGCATTATCGCAGCGTAAAGTCGTAAATTATAATGCCACCAAAGCAGATGTCATGCGCATTTATGAACGCGATCAATGGGTTAATAATTCTCACTATATATTCAATCAAATTAGCCACTTTACAGCTGTATATTTCTATTCGAAATTAATCTTTAAGGATGCATGCTTATCAAATTCATTTCTTGGTATTCAATTTTACTAAGTATAATAAAATAACATTGTTAGTTGTATATGTTAATGATTGTTTTTACAATGTTTTTGTTTTCAGTGACACCACATTACGTGGATCATGATTCTGTCAACGAAGACGCAGACATCCCAACAAGTTACGTAAATGAAGACAATAAATTAGTATGTCAAGTGTGCAGTAAAATATATAAATCGATATCTTACTTAAAGATACACATGCGCAACCATTCCGGAGAGAACCCGTTCTCTTGTTCGGAATGCAGCTACACTACTAATTCTGGATGTAAACTTAAATATCACAAGCTGACTCACGCTGTTCAGAAATCGTTTTCTTGTTCTGTCTGTACGTACACGTGTTATCACAACGCAGCGTTGAAAAAACATATGTTTACTCACACCGGCGATAAACCCTTCTCGTGTTCTCAATGCTCTTATACGTGTAATCGTACAACAAACTTGAGACGACATATGTTTATACACTCGGGAGAGAAGCCCTTTTCTTGTTCGCACTGCAGTTATGTATGTTACATGAAAGACAGTCTAAAAAGTCACATGCTTATACACACCTGGGACAAACCGTTATCTTGTACACACTGCGCTTATACGTGTAATCGTAAAGTATTTTTAAAGCGACACATGCTCACACACTCTAAGGACATTGTATTGTCCTGCTCCCGCTGCTCCTTCACGTGTTATCAGAAAGGAGTCTTGAGAAGCCATTTGGCCACACACAAGAGAGAGAAGCCGTTTTCATGTTCTCACTGCGCATATTCGTGTAAACGCAAAAATGTTTTACGAAGGCATATGTCTTCTCACAAAGATTATAATGTGTTTTCGTGTGCACACTGCACTTTTACATGTAAAATAAAAGCAATGTTTAGACGACACATGCTTTCTCACTTGGAAGAGAAACTGTTCTCTTGTTCGCATTGCAATTATACATGTAACCGTGATGCAGACTTGAAGAGACACGTGGTCACGCACACCGGAGAAAAACCGTTCTCGTGCGCGTCCTGCTCTTACATATGCAGTCAGAAATCACATTTAAGCAGACACATGCTAATACACTCTGGAGAGAAACCGTTCGGTTGTACACACTGCACTTATTCATCGAATCAGAAGAGCAGCTTGAAAAGACATTTGCTTACGCACTCTGAAATCAAGGAAAAAGTGGTTTAGTAATCGTGTTTCATATATATGTGTATGTGGATTACAGTTTAATACGTTAATAAGTTAAAATTCTCCTTTTAGATTAAGTTCGTCTTCATCATAGGCCAAGGACCGCCAATTATGTCTATGTTCAGTACCATCTGTAGCACACCTCTCCTCTATCGTTTTTACATCTAGTGTGTAGTCGGTCAACACTTCTTCTACCAGTGCTGACCTCCATTTCAAGACCTTTCTTCCCCAGCATCCATCTTCCATATTTCTAAATTCCCCTAAATCGATTTTGTGTGTATTTTCAAAACAAATGTACAATTAATTCTGTCTTAGTCGTAGTACTTTTTAATCTGTGAAGAGTTGTATACTTGGATAGTATTTGGTTTTTTTTTATAATAATTTTTATTATCGTTTTTTGTGTGATTTCTAATAGTGATATTGAAGTTTTATATGCTCCTCCCCATCCAATAATACCGTATTGCAAATGTGATTGTACAAACGCGTAATATATTACTTTCAGATTTCCATTTCCGTATTATTATCTATTATGATTCCTAGATACTTGATACAGTATTTTTCTTTAATTGATGAACATCGGTCACAAGAGTCTTCTTGAGTACATGCTTTGTTGTGAATATTAATATTAATTAGGGTGTTATCTTTCTGTTGAATAGCAAATCGTAGAAAGCATGTTTTATCAGTATTAATTGATAGTAGGTTATCATTGAACCCGCTTCTGTTTGCACTGGTCTGTTTATTTAGGCGTATATATCATATAAAAACCAATGTAAATTAAAGAAAGGGGTGGGATGCTCCCTGACGTAATCGAAATAGTTCTTCGCTCACTTGACGCTAGAAGTAGACGACGCGACACATCTTATTGTGATGTGTACCTCTATTCGCCACTCTGTTTTACTACTGGTCGTGTTTTTAAATGAAGCAATAATACTTATTAGACAATATAATTTATTAAATGTATTAATATTATAATCTCTTTGGAGCTACGAGAGTGGTATCGATTGTAGTATCAAAAGAGACCGCGTCTGCGATGGGGCGTTTATGCCGCCTGTCGGTACACACATTAATGAATCTTTATAATATTATTTCTTAATTTATAATTACATCACACCTATGATTGTATATCTTCACTGCTGGCGATGACGGCACGCAGACACGCGAAGGTTCTCGCACAGAGGGCGTTGCGGGCGTAAATGTTGTAATAAAATATAAATGTAAACATGGGAGTCGGACAATTTTTTGATGATATCAATGAGGTACGAAACTGTGTTGGTTTTTGACAGTACTGTCAACTAATTTAACTCGACTGCAAAACAAACTTAGAGTTAAAATTATTCGACATCTGTGCGTCGTAACTGGAAACAACACATACCGAACCCACGCAAAAGAAAACTAAATTACTCTATTTTAAGATCGGCGCACTTTGTACTCTGCTATTCGTTAATTAGTTATGCTATTTTAGTTTGGGGAGGAGTAGCAAAAGCCATATTCGAGTCGGATAACAGAGTACAAAAGACAGTTCTTTGTGTAATAGATATCCATCAGATGTTATATTTAAAGAGTACAATGCTTTAGACATAAGACAAATCTGTATGTTGAGACTTGTCCAATATTTCCACGCTAGCAACAAATCATGGACACAACACACATCTGCCAGCCAGTTCCGAGAGTAACAGCGACATTTTATCAAAGATCTTACATGTTCTTAGCATCGAAACTGTACAACACACTCAACACCAACTGGATATCGTTCACTTCCAATATATGATCCAATCGGGTAGAGAGCAATCAGAAGCGTGGCTATCCAACATTCTAACATAATCATTATACAGTGCCTACACTAATAACTCACTAGTTCTACAACACTCCCACTACATATATATTTTTTATTCCTGTCGAATCTTTTTCTTGAATTAAATAACACCACAACAGCACGAAAAAAACTGGCTACTTTAATACAGACGGCAGTCTAGCAGAGCAGCCAGGACAATGCTGTTTATATCAGAGGTGGAGTCTACTCCATCCCACACAATAAACTACTTAATTGCAATATAATTTAAATACATTAATTAGAAAGATACGTGTTAGTAATGCACCTTCCCTGTATTAGAAAAAGTGATCCAAGTTCGAATCCCTGTAGAGCGACAACAATATTTTTCGATAAAATTGATTTTATATGTATATCTTTCTAATTAATGCATTTAAACATCACAGACCTATGTTCTGAATAATTACAATTTCACAATAATAATGTGTTCGCCTTATTAATGCAATATAATTGTTTATCATGTAATATTATAATATATTCACTTGTGTTACAACAAAAACATGTATGTCAATAGAGTCTAATAAATAAATACTTACGATAGAATAATATATTTTTGGGGGTTAGGACGGTGGTTAAATGAAATACATGTGATTGGCGCGTGTGTTGAGGTTTATTGTGACAAATGATAAAAACAATAAAGACATATAGAAATGAATACAGTGAATGAAGATGTAGGAAATTATGAAATGAAATGAATTGGCAGTCTTGCTCGGCAAAGGCGAGCCGGCAAGACCGCCATTGTGAAACGCTGAAACTGGAGAGACTGTCTGGCGGACTGAATTGAGCCAGACTTGTGGCAGCAGCCGGCAGCGCTGTCGCCAGCGTCGATGCCGACTGAGATGGCGGTAGATTTGAATTATGGTCGCTACATATTTATGAAGACACTCCCTATAATCTAGTTTAAAATACAAAATAAATGCAACACCTTCTTCTAAAAACAAGCTACTTGTTATACTGGCTACTAAATAAATTTCAGAGTAGAGCAGACGGCTATTTGTCGAATCCAAACATAAATGACTGAAATAATAAATGAATTAATTAACACAATGTGTAAAAACTGTATGAGAAAGAAACGGCATTAACCTTTTCGTCACTAAGCGGGGTATAGAAACACCCCAGATCATATTAATACAAACGATTATAAAATGTTCGTGACGGGCGACGCGGGTCCTACCGCCTCACCGGGCGTCTCTCGTCCGAATGCTGCGAGTCGCGATAAGTGCTATAGCTGTCTCCCTTAGTGCATTAGGACGAGTACCTACCCTCAAGTAGTCTATTTGTGTGGAATGCAGTCAGAAGCTCTATGTAAAGGTCTTACTACGTTATATCGCCAACTAACTCTTATCTACAAACCAGAGTACATGTTGGTTATTATTTAACTTTACTAACTAATGTTAATAAAGTAAATATTAACTTCCTTGTAGTAATCTTACACCAACTATGGAGCCCGACCATATCATTAATTAACATAGTGAATGTTGGTTATTTTCTTAATTAACTTAATATTTATTACTATACTATCTTTCCATACATATATATAGAACAAATCAGAACTAGCTACCACTACTACTTTGTATCTATACCTGTAACAACTATTATCCTGTCTCTATAGGTACATTAATTAGATCTTAAATAAATCATTGCAGAAGTCTATCCTGATAATAGTGTGTTCTTGTCCTCCACAAAAGCCCCTGATCCTAATTGCCCAAGTCTTGGACGCTAGTTGGATATCTTAGTATCCAAGCTTGTGGGTCACAACATCTGTAAGACTTTCCGTGGAAACTGCTGAAACACAGTTGTTTGTAACAATGTACCGTCTTTATCACGCCAACTGTACAAGTATACGAGCACCATCGAAGAATATCTGACAATGACACATCAGTAGGCCAGAATCCTACAGCACTTGTCACTTGTCAAGGTATTTTTTTGAAATCCACAAAAATCGCTCAAGACATGTAGAAGAAATTCTAAGCTACAAATAATATGAAAAAACAGTTTTATTTCTGATATTGCACCACATAAGAAAATCACCAACAGAAAAGTGTCCACCAGGATCGGCCATCAAAATAATGAATCATTAAATAATGCAATAATCACAAATATAGTCGTGTGGTTTGTCCTAAATATTTTGCCGACCGAGGCAAGACTAATGTGCGGTGCACAATGGAACCCTGGTACCGACACTGATGTATGGAAGTGGCAGAAAAGGAACAAAAGTAGACTGAATGCAGCGGAAATGAGATCACTTAAGCGTACATGTGGAAAATCTATTTATGACAGAGTAAAGAATGTAAAGTTGAAGTTAGTATAGTGAGTAAGATAAAGAAAGGATCACTTAGGTGGTTTGGTCATATGGAATAGATGAATGAGGTGATAATGGTAAGAAAGATATATCACGCAAGTGTTGATGGCACCAGAAATAGAGAACGACCAGGTAAACCAGTTAATGGAGGATGGTTCTGTTAGAAGCCTCAAGAATCAGCGAGCTTGTATGAGAAGATGTATGAATGTGGATGAGGCGAGAATTGTGTGGCGCTCTATCCTCTCTGCCTACCTCCGCGGGGAAACGGCGTGATGGTAATTAAGTAAGTAAGTAAACACACTCAAAGTGGCCGGTATTGCCGGACATTGTTGTGGCCTATACTGTACGAACTGTAAACAGAAGCACTAAATATCTGATCACAAACACAAAGTTGCACACAAACTAAAGCTAAATGTGAACAAAACTAAATTCATGAATAAAATAATACCAATCACACCAAAAATACTCATATGGTCAGTGATAATAGTCGGAGTCTAACTTTTAGCTGCTGTTCTAATATGACTGAATTTATTTACAAGTAATCCGTATTCAACAGTGAGACAGTTAAACGTACAAGACAGCATTCAGTACGATTGAGCAAATGTAGAGTTTTAAGTAGAATTCGACAGATTCTCTCCACTATGCGTACGCCAATGTCTTGTTAAGCCTGTTTTTCGATTACACGAAAAATTACAATGTGAACATGAAAACAATTCCTTCCCAGCATGTGTAAGCGAATGTCTTCTTAAATGTGCTTTTCGATTAGACGTATAACTACACTGTGAACATGTAAACAAGTTGACACCAATATGCGTGAGCTCGTGTATTTTTAAGTCTGATTTTCGATTGCACGAATAAATGCACTGTAAACACGAAAAGAGTTTCTGTCCAGTGTGCGTTAGCTCGTGAGTTTTCAAGTCTGATTTCCTATTGCACGAATAATTGCACTGTGAACATGAAAACAGTTTCTCTCCAGTATGCATAAGTTCGTGGATTTTGAATTGTGACTTTCGAATACACGAATAATTACATCGTGAACATGAAAACAATTTCTCTCCAGTATGCGTCAGAGCGTGTCTTTTTAAATCTGATTTTCGATAACACAAATAAGTGCACTGTGAACATGAAAACAATTCCTCTCTAGTGTGCGTTATCGTGTGACTTTTGAGGTCTGATCTTCGAATGCACGTATAAGCGCACAGTGCACATGAAAAGAGTTTTTCTCGAGTATGCGTAAGTTCATGTCTTCTCAAGCCTGTTTTTTGATTGCACGAATAATTGCACTGTGAACATGAAAACAGTTTCTCGCCGGTGTGCGTGAGCGCATGTCTTTTTAAATCAGATTTTCGATAACACGAATGGTTGCACTGTGAACATGAAAACGATTTCACTCCAGTGTGTGTCACTGCGTGAATTTTGAGGTTCGATCTTTGAATGCATGAATAAGTGCACAGAGAACACGAAAACAATTTCTTTCCAATGTGCGTAAGCACATGTCTTCTCAAGCTTGTTTTTTGATTGCACGAATAATTGCACTCAAAACATGAAAACGTTTTCTTTCCAGTGTTTGCAAGCGTGCACGTATTTGTGGATATTCTGGCTGTGTCAATGGCATCAAGTTCTTGTTGCTTTTCACAGGTTGACGGAGGCCCAGTTGGGTTTGCCAAAATAGAATCTCGCTTTCTCAAGAGATCTGCAATAAAAAAAAATTATTTGTATACATGACATTGTGTTTATTAACGCGTTGGATATTTTAACTCAACTCCGGGAATGTAGAAGACATCAAAATATGAATGTCATCTTATGAAAATAGGACAGCTAGGACCTACCCTTTCCCGAAACTGCTTTAGAAGTTAGGGGTTTCTTGTTGATCCCACTCATCAAAGCTAATAAAAATACGCGACATTATTTCAATTACATATTTAAATATAAGCAAAACGAAAAAAGAGAAGAAATTCAATATGGTTATTAGTAACTAAGATTTAAAATTTAGACCCTCCAACGTTTCGTAAGTGCAAAGTAAAATCATATAACGTAAATCCATAGAACACAGTTTTACATACAGATGGAAAATTAAGTTGCAGTAGTGCAAGGCAGACACTCAGGGATTCATTCTTCAAAAAACAGTACCAAAAGAGGGACAGTGGACGAGACACAAGAGAGATTGAGTCACACTTAGATGGACAGACTAAGGCAGTTGCAAAACACGAGGTATGGAGAATGAGAGTTAGGTGCGTAGGTGGAGTCCTACCCACCTAAGGAGCTCCAACGAGTCACCCATACCCGAATAAATGTCTTATATAAAACAAGATTCGTCTCATTTCTAATTTGATGTGCATTCCTCCGCGGGCAGTTCATACGTTAATGTGCATCTTTAAGTATTTCACAATTCCACAAAATATGGTCAGGCGACTGTTCCGCTCTTCTACATGTACACACCAGGGCATCCACAAGTCAAAACCCAAACAGTTTCTTCCAGAATTGTCCATGCCTCGTCATCATCTGCCATTCAAAATTATTCAGGTTTGGAGGTTAGGAAGAAAGGACTAAGTCCATCTTCCCTACGTTACCGTAGCCCACCTCTCTTGCCTATTATTATTAATACATAATTACTAGACTGCAATCTTATAAGGTTGCTGGACGTGGACAGTCCCTTGCACCCGGCATGTGAATCTGCCTCCCAAATCATACAATCCGTTAACAGCTCTCTAATAATAATAATACAGCTTTTTATGTTTCAAACAAACAAGGGAATCAAATTCGCCGGTCTTACCGGCACGGTGGTCGGCCTTTCTAGAATACTCGGAGCACTCCTGTTTAATGTCAGGATACGACATGTCTATATCAGTGTGGGGCGCTCCAATCTCGCTCCCAGCTGGAGACCCCTCACTGGAACCCATTCCTGAAATCAAAAATATTGATTCAATTGAACAGAGCTGAGCTCATTTGTTCAAATGTATCTAAAGTTGTCAAAAATGCAAAAAAATAATATTGATTTATCAATTATTTAAAAGACATAAATGAGGTTGAACAGATCTGAAGACGGGCTCTAATAAAAAGTTATCTGTGGAGATGTACTAGTGTCAATGATAACAGTCCTTCATCTTAAATTCATCTTAAATTAAACTGCTTTTTTCGCACGGTCCACACAATATGGTAAGTGGAGAAATAAAAAATAAATCAGTATACATTTGTCATTATATACTACGAATAGATATGATTACGCGATGACAACATGGCGGGCCGGGGAGTAGAGGGGCGAACATAAGAAGAAACATTTCTTTACGGGAGACAACACCACTGCCGGCAGATATCAGCAGCCGCAGCCGACCTTCCCAGGATATCCCACCTTGACACCCACACCTTGATGTAGCCACAAAATAATCGAAGTTAGTTAGGTACTAACGGAGCTGTGGCCTCCTCCTTTAAGTTTCTCGAGCATAAATGATCTCACATCATTAACATATCTTGCACAATAGTAATGTACTAAAAACAGTAAGGGTGTATTTTGTTTGTGTAGAGTCGCCCTGTTAGCCCTGTAGCATCACAATATCATTTTAGGGTTAATAAAATCCAACCTGGCAGTGAACGTGGACCGGTCAAATATGAACCAACTCCTTACCACCGCGCTGGTCGGACTTCCTGGAGTACTCCGAACACTCCTGCTTGATGTCCGGATACGATATGTCTATATCAGAGTAGGGCGCTCCACCGCCTTCGTCTTCATCTCCGCTCTCGGCTGGAGACCCCGGCTCGGGCTTGATGACAGGAGCATCTGGGGCCGCACGGTCCATGGTTTCAATATTTCCGAACGAGAAAAGAGATTACGCTATACAATTAATTTGTAATGTTGCCCGACATTCATATATCCTGCTTAATTACCTAATTCAAATTAAATGTATTAATATACATATAAAATCAATTTTATCGAAAAATATTGTTGTTGCGCTACCGTGATTCGAACCTGGAAAGGTGCATTATCCATAATTAATACATTTAATTAGTATTTAAAATATCACAGAGCTATGTTCTAAATAATTACAACTTCACAATAATAATTAATTTCACGTCACGTCAGGGCCATTAACGACATTTTGACAATTTGTATATTAAAGAAAATTAACCTATCTGATGACCACATACACAACTGCAATCGTTTATTATTTTAAAATATTCCCACGACAAAACTGAATGTATATAATCAGATGTTAGTCGCTGGTCACGTGAAGTAGCGCTGTTAATACGGCGCTTCAAAAAAGTCGGAAATAACCGATTTGTTTATCAAAATCGACAGCTGTGTCTGTAGAATCATCAAATATCCTAAGAAACGCGTCCTAGCGGGGTACGCATCCAGTTTTCACAATCTCTAACGACAGAAATACAGACAAGTTTCCCGACGATGTCACAATTTGCGAACAACACGAAACCATAGAAAAGAAATATGCTTAGAACGGAAACTGACAGAAAAGAGGGGTGCATTCTTTTCAATTTGAAAACAAATTATCAATTTTCATCGTTCTTAAAACACTGTGTTAGTGAAAACAATTGATTTTAATTAATATAATGTATTTAATCACATGCTTTGAATTTTCAGCTACTATATTAAAAACACAACAATTAGTCATTAAATAATATTTTTTCAGTTTTAAAAATACGATTATCGAAATGATCCTTCAAAGTTCAAAACACCGCTCTATCCGGCTAGGCCGGGTAGCTTTTTCGTATTTTGACCGCTTCGCGCCCCGGAGTCAAGCATCTAAAAGGCTGCTAATCGGTAGCTGACCCTGGGTAATTTGTGGCCACTATTACTTCCGAGAAACAATCCACTATCAAGCTCCGACAGGAAGCTGCTACGTGCCTCCTAGAGGGCGTCCGGAGACCTCACCTCGGATATGAGGCAATGGCGGATATGAGCCCAGCGGATGACTGGCTACGAACCACATGGCTAACATATTGCGTTGCTCAGAACCGGCGCCCGTAAACTAGATCATGGGCGGATCCAATCCGCAGCGGGACGCACATGGCTACGCAATTGGTTACGAAAATTGACAAAATAGTGACTTTACAGTGAGTAGAATGATACAAGTATCACAATAGGTGAAAACTCTTTGTGTCCGCGTCTTGGATAAACTAAAACATTAATAGTTATATGATTTTCCTTTTTTTTTGTTCCTTCGACATGTAAATTAGTGTGTAAATATGTATGTCTTGCTCAATTTAATTTATCTTATCCTATATGTTGATTGCATAAAGACCACAGTATCTGTGTTTATCAATACGATTATATAATCACAACGTTCTGGTCGTTTCCAATTAACATTTGTTGTGGTCACAAGAAGTTGGCGAAGATGTAAATTAATTGACACATCTTTCTACATATAAATTCACACACTTATTTACAACATAAAAAAATATGAAATGAAAATTCTTATTACTACTTATATCTAACCTTATTAAACGCGGCGCACTAATATTTAATTGTTTTTCTCACTTACTTTTGTCTGTCTTCACATTTGTAGCTAATTGCATTGCCACGTGTGGCCCGCCGCTGGCGCGTGCGATAAGCGGCATCTGGAGCTCTCTTCTGATTCATTTCACAGACGCGGGCTCCGCAGCTTCGCTCGCGGCGGGAATATTCGCCGCTTGCTTCGTGTCCACAGCAGGGTCCTCGAATATCTTCCAGTGGGCACATCGCAACTTCCTGGCGGCTTCGTCTAGAGGCAAAATGGCGGTCGGTATGTAGCTGCCCGGCGGCCGATCGGCGCTCCGGAGGATACGTGGACTCACACGTGAGATGTGATCGTAACAACGATCTCTGACTCGTCCTACGAAAGACCCCCAGTACGTAGGACCCATCGAAAAAATAATTTCTATGTCTATGCCTCGCACCTGTCTATGGTGGCCTGCCGCCATTTGACAGTCGCCATTTATTAAACGTATCCTTCACGTTACGTGTTTCCTGGAAGATATTACACCATGGACCGTGCTGACCCGGGTGCTCCTACCATCAAGCCTGAGCCAGGGTCTGCAGCCGAGACCACCGATGAAGGTAGTGGAGCGCCCTACCCTGATATTGACATATCGTTCCCAGACATCAAGCAGCAATGCTCGAGTGAGAACTTGGTTCAATTATATTAATATTTAATATCGTTTATTGTGTTTAATATTTAATGTCGTAATTTCAATTTTGTTTTAAGCTTATTTTGAAGTGAAACGACGCGAATGTCGTTTCGTGTGACAGACGCCATAAATAATCTGTGTATCTTCTTCTATGGCTTTTAAATCATAGATAACTGACATTTATGCATCGTTGCCAACTGCAGTTACGTTCTATGAAAATAGTCGAATAATTTATTGCTTTTACAGAAATTCGTTCCTACTCCGGTCGGAGTGATGCTGCTCGGTCTGACGGGGGAAGAGATGTGCATACAGACGAGGGGTCTCCATCTGAAAGTGGCGGAGGAGTGTCTTATATTGATATCGATATATCTTATCCTAACATCAAGCAGGAGTGCTCGGAGTACTCCAGGATGGCCGACCAGCGTTCTGGTGAGCATTTGATTCCTTAGGATTACCGATAAGTTCAGTTGGGTGACCTTATTCGAATAAATAAATTTCTACACACATGTACGAGGCGCGTTTCTAAGTAAGTACCGTTGCCGGATATTCCCGATGTAGCGCTGAGGTTGCGCATGTGTTATGGTTTCCTTCATCTGTTGACTCAACACATACAACGTTAGAGACATTCACATAGTGGCCATCTTGTAGTGAGTGGATGAAATATTCAAGACAATAGATCAGCCCGCTGACTGTAAGATACGGTGATTCGTTTCTTGAATGCAAAAAACATAAAACCAGCTGACATTTATTGCCAAAGGTGTCCTATTTTGTCCTAATTTGATGCCAAATGATTTCCATATTTTCCTTTTAATGAGGATGAATTGCGGACATGGTTTTCATTCCAGGCGGCGTGGTTCTATGACCAAGGTATACGATAATTGGTACCTCGTCATGACAAGTGCCTTAATTATGGTGGCGACATTGTTTAGAAGAAATTTAAGTTGTTTAACCCCCTAAGAAAGTAAAGTGTTGTAAAATTATGTTTTTTTAAAAACAATATCTGTTACTTACTTAAAAAAGGCGCCTCGTATTACTTCGAATGCTTCAATAATATAAAATATAAATTATTTAAACTAAAGTAATACTCAGTGGGTTAGTTGTTAATAATATTTTCCCAAGTCGTATTATCTAGTTGCGTTGTATATTTTAAGCGTTTCAATTAAATATTTTTAATATAGGTATTGTATAGCTTTTTGGAATTTTATACTTAATTGCGTCTTTTATTAGCTCCGACACCGATGGTGGCCTGATTATTTCAGCCGTCACAAGTTTTATTGATATATCCACACAAAACTAGAATGTACATACTTTTTACCCTTAAAAACCCAGGATTGCCAACCGAAAGATGTATAATGCGCAAACACCTCATCGGTGCGTATAGTTATGGAAGTTAACAGATTTATTTTTAAATTTTTGTCGCGCAGGCCACGTGCACCAGTTTATTATATTTATTTTGTATATATGTATAACGTTATATTTTTACCATGTCTGCTCGGTATCACAATATCTGAGTAAATAACACGTGGACTGGCATATTAAAAGGCACTATGCATTTCTAACATTAGTTCTCTTAGATACACACACACATATATATCTTTACGTCTCTCTACTGACACACAAAATGTATTTACATTGCAGATCTCTTAAGAATCCAAGATTCTGTTTCAGCAAATGCAACTGGGCTTCCGCCTACCATTAGAATGGATCCAAAACTAGAGACCATACACATCGCAAATAAATCAACAAGTAAGCGCGCACGTGCTTCTACTGGTAAGAAAGTGTTTTCATGTTCACAGTGCAGTTATACGTGTAATCGAATATCACATTTAAATAGACACGCGTTTACGCATTCTGGTGATAAAATGTTTTCGTGTTCACAGTGCGACTATTCTTGCAATGAAAAATCAAAGTTAAAAATACATCTGTTTATACATACTGGTGAGAAACTGTTTTCATGTTCACAGTGCATTTATTCGTGCAATCGAATATCAGACTTAAGAGAACATGTGCGAAGACACACTGGAGAGAAGTTATTTTCATGTTCAGTGTGTAGTTATTCGTGTATTCGACAACCGCAATTAAAAAGTCACGCATTTACGCACACGGGTGAGAAACCGTTTTCATGTGCACATTGTAGTTATTCGGGTAATCGAAAATCGCGGTTGATAATACATATGCTTTCGCACACTGGAGTCAAATTGTTTTCATGTTCACAATGCAGTTATTCGTGTAATCGAAAAACTCATTTAAAAACGCACGCGCTAAAGCATACTGGGAAGAAAATGTTTTCATGTTCACAGTGCAATTTTTCGTGCTATCGAAAATCAGGACTCACAAGGCATGCACGTATACACATTGGAGACAAACTGTTTTCATGTTCGCAGTGCAGTTTTTCGTGTAATCATAAAATGAGCTTAACGAAACATGCGCGTACGCATACTGGAGAGAAACAGCTTTAGTGTTCACAGTGCACTTAAATATATAATCTAAGATGCTACTTTAAACTGCATCTGATCATTTATTATTGAATTTTCATACTACGCTAATACTTGAAACATCTAGCTTAATTAGATATTTAACTGTTTTACTGATGAATGCAGACTGTCTCCGACTGTACGGACTGAAATCCAATCATTGTTTTTTACAACTTGTTTTATCAGAAGTAGAGAGTTGAACTTTGTCAAGTGTCACTTGTCACAGCAGTAGCAGTATCGAAATTGTGTGTGTGTGTGTGTTATATTCGTCTAGTTTATTATGAAATCTAATTTATTATATTATATACTGCTATTTATATAAATGTATTCACTAATCGTTAGTATGTAATCACTAATAGTTTGATTAAATTTTATACTGACAAAATATCAAATATGTTTTGTTTACTTTTTCTTATATTATTATTTGTACATGAAGTGAAAATATATCATTTTGTATATGTTGACGCAAGTCTAATACTTACTCTCTGTATTAATCAGTATTACATATAGTATGGTACCAAAAACAGGGTCCAGGTAACGCTAGTACATGGCAATAAATTAAATCTTTCAAGTTTTGGATATAAAACCTTTTATCTAAAAAAAATTTTTACTCCCACAATTCGATCCAATAGAAACTAGAAGCAAAACCTTTAGATACATTTCACTGCCAAAAATGAATACTAAATTCGCTCAACGAACTTTCATGTGTTGCACATTGCGTATATTTAACAAATTGCCACTAGACCTAATGGGTCTAAAGTGATTGAGGATTTTAAACCAAAAATAACAAAGTGGTTGCTTGGTGTGGGTAGAAAGCAAAATGAAACTAATTTGTCATTTGTGCTAACGTAACTACCTACACATATTTGTCTCCAACTATTGTATATTACAGAGAAAAATATTTTTATAACTTTCTTTACAATAACATTGTATAACTTCTGATTGTACTTTTTTCGCTTAACTTTTTATAACTTACTTGACATTATTCTTACTTACCTTACTTTATAACGATTATACCTTAACAATTACAACTTTTAAAAACTGTACAGGTAATTGCTTTAATACAGACCACGTCTATTAAAGTAACCTTTATTTTCATATGTACTATTTATGCTTCAAAAATAAATAAAAATATGTTATTTTTTTCGTCCACGTGTTCCTTATTTGGCCGTTGCCGCGGTAAATGTAATATATTATTTGTGTATAATGAATCTGTTGTATGTAGATAGTGAGTGAATTCTCAGAATACAATAAAAATAGTCTAAAACGTGTACAATAGTGGGAAAAGCTCTGAGATGGTAAAAAAAGAAGGCATTTACTTTTCGTCTGCCGGATGCTGGTTCATTTGTTGATCCTTCTTCACCACAAGCACAAGCGTTTGAGCGGGGCGTATACTGACCCTCGCGGAATTAAGGTAAGATTATTAACTAAAAAGCGGAGTGAAGCGACGGTAAATTTCTAAGTGCACACTGAACTTGTCGCAGTTGCGGAGACTGTTAATTCTGCGACATCTTCTTTCTTCCTTGTGATTAAGGATAGGTTAGGAAAGAAAGGGACGGAGATACGCTGGTTAAAATTTGGGTAAATAGCGAACTGAAGGTATGCATGAGCGAGGCAACAAGTGTATGCTTTAGATGTGTGAACTTGTAACTAATTGATAACATTAATATTTAAAATGCGAATATAACAGACTACCTGAAAAAACGTTACATGTGTATTTACATTTCAGATCTCTCGAGAATGCAAGATTATATTTCGGCAAACGCACCTGTGCCTCCGGACGCCCCTGGTGAGGAGTCAGAACCAAAGACCGTTATAAGTGTCAAAAAATTCTCAAGAAGACGCCCGCTTGCTTCCACTGCGTTTTCATGTTCGCAATGCCTCTACACATGCAAACGGAAAGACTCCTTAAAGATTCACATGCTTTTACACACTGGGGAGAAACTATTTTCATGTTCACAGTGCAATTACTCGTGCAATCAAAAATCATATTTAAAACAACATGAGCTGACGCATACTGTAGAGAAACTGTTCTCATGTTCAGAGTGCAATTATTCGTGCAATCTAAAATTAAACTTAAAAATACACACGGCTACGCATACTGGAATTAAGCTGTTTTCATGTTTGCATTGCAACTATTCGTGCAATCGAAAATCATACTTAGAAAGACACGTGCTAACACACACTGAAGAGAAATTGTTTTTATGTTCACAGTGCAATTATTCATGTAATCAAAAATCTTTTTTAAAAATACATAGGATTTCGCACATTGGGGAGAAATTGTTTTCATGTTCACAGTGTACTTATTCGTGCAATAGACAATCTGATTTGATAGTACACGCGTTTTCACACCCTGAAGAATAATAATTTTCATATTCGCGTAATTGAAAATCAGTCTTAAAAGTACGCGTACCTTCGCACACAAAACTGCTTTCATGTTCGCAGTGCATTTATAAATTTTTAAGGTTAATTAACTTCAGACTGTGTTTGAATAATTGAATTATGATTTTCTAATGAGCGCTCTTCATGTAACTGAATTATCTTGTAGAAGAACTTTAAGTGATTAATTATTTTTATTAAAAATGGTAAATGGCATACTGGACGCCTCTAATTTAACTGAACTGATTGTGTACCCCGTTCCTGCACAGAGTACCAGGTGCTGTTCCGTGTAACTGCATCATTTACTATTTTTTATAGGAATGCATCCACACAAAGACTTCACAGGTTTTTGGTATTATAGATATATTCCGATATTCAAAGTTTAAATATAAAAGCTAGCTTTTTGATGCTGTTCTGAATCAAAGATACAATTGATTTTGATACTCAGCCGTTCTGTGTCAAACCTAAAAATTTTTGTGTGTTTTTCTTACTTTATTTTTTTTATATATATATTCCATGCTACTTATGTAGCTACTCATATTTTTGTATTTTTTTATACCAAAACCAATTTTGTAAAATCCCAAGGCCGTTAATAAATAAATAAAATTTTGAAAGCCAATTTTAAAGATATTTGGTTATTCATTCATTAATGTTTAAGGAAAAACTTATTGAAACTGTTCCACAGATGGTTGCAAATTAAATCCGGTATTTTTTTTACCACTAAGCCGTTATCAGCGTTTTTGGCAATCCTCTGTCTGTCACACCATCGTCGGGGCGTTGAGGATTGACAATTGCTTCAAGACGGCTGTATCATCAACAAAGATAGAGCTAATAAGTTTAGACTGTCTTATCAGTCGCAATGGGTATGTCGCTATATATTTACGAGACATTGAGAGTGAAGAGCGCCTTGCACGACACCCGCCTGCTTATAACGGATGGAGAACAGAATTTTGAAGATTGTGAAGGGCTGTCGACATCTAGAGACCGCACTTAGCAATGCCGCAACGTCAACACATCTCCTACCAGCTATAAAAACGTGGGATACCTACTGCACGCAAAAATATTGCACTCGGACGGGCCGAATCTCGAGCCGCATTACCTATCGACGTCGCCCATGCAGCAACTGAAGCAGCCGCAATCAATCTAATTCTATGCATCTAGTACTAACTTGTACCATCTTACAGTTAATCTTTAATAAGTTCAGTACATCATATAGTAGTTTCTGTTCTTGTAACCTGCTGGCTGTCACCCACATCTACAACATACTCATTTATTTTCATACAAATATGAGTCATAATATACTCCGCGATATAAAGAACACGAGTATTTGGATGAATATTTGGGCATCATAATATATTAAAGTACGGCCTTGTAAGTGTTCGTATGAGATCTATACGAAGACATTCGTAAAACTTCGGCAAAAGGGCGCACATGACTATTGATAGCAGTAGGTGAACCAAAAAGCTATCTTCTGAATTTAATTGTTTTTTAAACTTTGACATTATTGAAAGATACACAAAATAAAAAGTCAATTTCATTTGATAATTAATTTATTTAATAAATATGTAGCGAACATAATTCAAATCTACCGCCATCTCAGTCGGCATCGACGCTAGCGACAGCGCTGCCGGCTGCTGCCACAAGTCTGGCTCAATTCACCGCCAAGCATGCTCTCCAGTTTTAGCTTTTCACAACGGCGGTCTGGCCGGCTCGCGCTTGCCGAGCAAGATCGCCAATTCGCTTCATTTCATAATACACGTGCACCTTCTACATTATTAATTCTATGTCTTCCTTGTTTTCATTGTCAGTGTTATAATAAACCTCAACACACATCAATCACATTTATTTTATTTAACCACCGTCCTAACCCCAAAAATATATAAGAAAATAACAATTCACAAATATGTTTAACTCTTTATTAATACTGGCTTCTTACATGGTTTAACAGAGGCCAACATTAAAAAGACTTTATAAATAATGAAGTATAATGTAAATAATAATGAAAATTTAATTTTTTATCTTTAACCGCAACAATATCACAATAAAAATATTTATAAAAATTAAACCTTAATTATAAAAATAAGATTAGAAAGTAAGGTATTAACATTTTAACACAATGGCATAATAAATAAAATATCGTCGTCAACTGCGAAAATATTAGTTGTCTTTGAACTTCTTTTTCAAATCACTAAGCCCCACTGGCAGCTTCATTAGACATGAACTTGTATACCTTGAATAATATTTCATGCGCTTGCCCTCTTAGTGCTCGTCCGCGTCCCAAATAAGATCATGAAAACATTCCGTAACTCTCGATTAGGTCGATTGCACCTGCACTAAATAGCGATCGGAAACGTCCAGAGCACACAAACTCTTCAAAGGACAAGCGGTAACTAATTAAAATGAGAGCTGATTGGTGACACACTGGATAAGGCTACACCCCTTCCTCAAATGTGTTTCTGCGCAGATGTTTTAAATCGCAAACTTAGACTGGTCGTACTTTATCATACGACCAAGTTTGACCGAGATTATGCTGATTTAACACATTGATCCCAGCGGCTCTGTCGCTGAGGCCGTTTGTCCCGGCCGTTGCGGGTGCGGTGCGAGGCAGTTGGATCACTTAAAGTGAAATTACGTTTCAGTAAAGTGAGAGAGCAGCGAGTAATTTATCTACCAAATTTACGAATGAACTGCAAAAAGACTACTCATATATAAAAAAAAAAGCGCTGTTGTGAAGACAGTGAAGTGAAGTGCCATCAAAGTTTCTCAAAATTGTCTATTGCACACGGTGTAATATTGCACACGGTGCAAGCTCTAAAAACATTTTTTAAACACGATGATTCCATTCTAGATGATTTAGTTATTGCTGCCTGTGAGGCTGGTACACTCGTGTCAGGTGCGCGCGCTCGTGTCATGCGCCCACAACGCCGCCTACTGCAGCGGGGTGTTTGAGAATTAGGCGGCAGACCGGAGTCCGAGGTAAACTAGAGTTAGGAGCCGTTTTGGTGGCAGTAGTAATATTAATAATAAAAGTCTTGTGGACTTACAGAAGTGTTATTTTATGGAGATCCCTGAACAACCAAAGTATATTTTTAACACTGCCAAAAAGCCACATTTTCCATTTACACAGCGATGCATGATATGAGCTTCAAAACTTCTGATTGTAGTTCCAAATTGATAAATTAGATAGATCCTTAGATTTAATTTATGTTCGAGACAAGTGTTCTTAACCCTTCCAAAACCATGCAGTAACACAGGTCTACCATTATAATTAAACCTGTAATATTTCGGTAAATATATGCAACATAAAATTCATATTTAAGATAAACTTAAAGAAAATATTAGAGCTAAGGAATTACTTATGAAAAGGGAATCGTACGAAAACAATTATTTTTTCCATTCAATCCGTTATAAAATTAATACGTTGGTAGAAATATAATTTTCACATGACAGACAGAGATGACACACTATTTTCACAGTGAAAATAACAACAAACATAGACATATAATTGTCTTTCTCACTAATTAAACAAAGAGAGATAAGAAAGAAGAACACATTGTATAGAACTTAATGAATGCTCTAAATTATTATACTAATCATTTTTTCAAAATTGAATGGTCAATATTTAGAGTAAACTCGTAAAGCTATTTAAGCAAATAAAAAAAAAAAATCTTACTGTTATTTACGGCAACACGAGTTGACAGCATGGTTGCATTTGGGTATTTTATATTATGATACGGTAAAGGTTAAAACTGCTTTGCAAGTGCCTCAATACGTAGGTCCCGTCAAAAAATTAATAAAATAATTCGTCTATGGCCATCTCGTGTCTATGGTCATCCGTGTATTGACGTTCAGCGTTTGATATTATCGCTGCTCGTGCGTGCTGGAAGATAGTGCAACCATGGACCCTGATGTTGCTACCATCAAGACTGAGCCAGGGTCTCCAGCTGCGCGCGGTGATAAGGATGGTGGATTTCTGTACACCAAGATGTATATTCCACTCCCTGATATCAAACTGGAGTACTCCAGGAACAGCGGTGAGGACTTGGCCAGTTCGTGATTAATATTAATAATGTTAAACGTATGCAAGGGATGTGTTCCAATATATTTTAGGTTGAGTAAAAGTAGCTGTCTGTATTATTTAATTTCGACCCGATTCCTTTTGGCATGTGTGATATACGTTTGTACGCGTGTTATACCGTCGTACATGTTGTGAGGTGTGTTCTGGTGGACGATACTCCACCGACCAGCAACAGCGGATAGCATGAGTGTGGAAACGTAAATCAGATGCTACCTACTTACCATTGTGTCTAGATCCACCTTAACCATCTTCTGAGAAAATAGACTTTACTAAAAACAAATTTTACTATAAAAATAAAAAAGAGAAAATTACTACAATTATTACTTTTTGAATAATGAGTCACAATTCGCGATTTTGAGCTCATCACTAATTGGAACCCTTAATACTTACCGTTAACTATTACCGATACTAAAAACATTTTTTTATGAAGATATCCAAGTAACTATGGTAAGTATTCTGATTGTATGTAACATTACCTGTGTAATTATTTAAATTTTAATAATTTGTTTCTCTTTTTGACGTAGGTGTTAAATTTTTTTAAGCAATTACAAAATATGATACGTTAATTGTTATATTTCTAGGCATAATTTTAATTACATCGTGATTTTATTTACGTGTGGTTTGTTTTCTAGTCTCTAAAAAAAACCATTTATTTTAACGTGAATGCATAATACATGTTATTTAATATAATTGAATTTAATCTAGAGATATTTAAAACACGTTCGATATACTTTTATATAAAACACGCTGTTTCGTATTCGGTCGCGACCTATATTATTGACACTTTTCCACCTTTCTACTACTTGTGTGAATGGTGACCTTTAGTTCGGCAGACGTTAACGCGACGCGATACTTGTTCGGTTGTGACACCGCGATTACATAGCGGTGTGGATTTTGTTCACCTCTGGTGCATCAGCACTGTCATATTGTGATCCTGTGATTTGTGAGCACAGTGATTATTGTGTGAACCGCGGGCGAAGTGATTTAATATCGCCGTCTACATTTGGAAGCGGAGATTAGCCTGCCCGCGTTCTGTTTGTGTGATCTCGTCTGCGACTGCGGGAGTAACGGAGGCGTCGTACGCGAGGTAATGTGAGCAGTCCTTCAGATTTCCGATTTTCCGAGGTACACTGATCCATAGACTGAACTCCCTATCCCATCATAGATCCTTATCCTCGTTAATCCAAGTCCCTCCCTTATTTCCTTCCTTACTTCCTTTACCGCCCTCCCTTCGGCGATTCCGATTTACAACCGGAATCGTCGTAACCCAATCCGCGGGACAAACGTTCGGTTGATCCTATTCTGTTATATCGGATTTTTCTTTATGATTCCAGCAATAGATTCCAGCATTGACGTCTGGAGTAACGCGGTTCGGATTGCTGGGAGAGAGGATTTGCACACAGACGTGGGTTCTGCAGCTGGGAACGGTGGAACTCTCTACACTCATATAGATATATCATATCCTGACATCAAGCAGGAGTGCTTGAAATACTCCAGGAGAGCTGACCAGCGCGCCGGTGAGTAAATGTTCTCCTAGGATCCATGATACTCGCAATTAGTATGAATTGTTAAGTTTGCTGGTATATGATAAAAAAATATCTTAATTGCAAATTATACGAGTTGCGGATAAATATATAATATAATTTAATTACATTGCAGATTTATTGAGAATACAAAATTCTATTTTGGAAAATCCACCTGGGCCGCCGCTTACCCCTCGAGAAGAGCCAGAACTGGAGAACGTTTTCACTACCGAAAAATCCTCAAGCAGACACACTGATCAGAAAGCACTTTCCTGTTCACAGTGTCCTTACAAATGCAATTTGAAATCTTCTTTAAGATTTCACGTTCTCGCGCATACTGGAATGAAACGATTTTCATGTTCACAGTGCAATTATTCCTGTAATGATACATCGAACTTAAAAAGACACGTGCTTACGCACACTGGAGATAAACTCTTTTCGTGTTCACAGTGTGAATATTCGTGTATTCGAAAATCTCAGTTAAAAACGCATGCACCTACGCACACTGGAGTTAAGCTATTTTCATGTTTACAGTGCAACTTCTCGTGCAATCGAGAATCAGACTTAAAAATACATGCTCTCAAGCATAATGGAAAGAAACGATTTTCTTGTTCACAATGCAATTATTCGTGCAATATAAAATATGACTTAAAAAGGCATCTACTCTCACACACTGGAGAGAAACTCTTTTCATGTTTACAGTGCAAATATTCGTGCAACCGAAAATCAGTCTTAAGAATGCATACGCTTTCGCACGACGAGAAACGATTTTCATGTACACAATGCGGTCGTACATACAATCAAAAATCCGAGTTAAAAACACACGCGCTATCGCACACTGAAGTGAAACGGTTTTTATGTTCACAGTGCAATTATTCGAGCAATCGAAAATTTGACTTGAAGAGGCATACGCTTGGGCACACTGCAGTGTATTCCTGTTTACATTGCAATTATACAAGCGATCAAAAATCCGTGTTAACAATACATGCCCTTTCGCACGCCGGAGATAAACTGTTTTCATGTTCACAGTGCAATTTTTCGTGTTATCAAAAATCTCAATTAAAAACACATTTGCCGACGCATTCAGAAGTTAAACTGTTTTCATGTTCATTTTGCAATTTTTCATGCAATCGAAATTCAAACTTAAAAGTACACGCGCTTTCACACACTGATGATAAGCGATTTTCATGTTCACAGTGTAATTATTCGTGTAATCAAAAGTCACAATTGATTATACATGAGCCTACGCACACTGGTGTGAAGCTGTTTTCATGTTTACAATGCAATTTTTCGTGCAATCGTAAATCATACTTAAAAGTACACGCGCTTTCGCACAATGAAGATAAACAATTTTCATGTTCACAGTGCAATTATTCATGCAATCGAAAGTCTGCCTTAAAAAGACACACCCTCAGGCACTGTGTTGTTAAATTGTTTTCGTGTTCACAGTGCAATTATTTGTGCAAGCGAAAATCAGTGTTAGAAACGCATGTGCTTTCGCACACTGTAGAAAAGTGATTATCGTTTTCACAGTACAAACACTTGAGCAATTAAAAATGTACGCCTCAGATGCAAAACACGTGTATTTTTTTACATTGGAAGAAACCGTTATCATGTTTACAGTGCACTTATAGATGTTATCTGAAAAGGCAATTTAAAGACTATTGCTTATTTATACATCAATGTTCATCGTATACTTATACAAGCCTTTTTATTTAACTCATCATGTCAGGTCTGACCCGGACGATTGTAAAAAATGAATTTTGTTATAAATATTTTGTTAATACCGATTCTTTTCTGACTTCTCTTTTGTTAAGTGTTTAATATCATTAGACGAGATAAAAATGAGAAAATTTTTATGAGATAGATCATAAATCGCTCGCGTCAAAACATGTTTGTCAACCTTTTAAGCGTATTTTTTACTGCCCCATTATGCCAGGGGATACAAAGGATGTAGCTCCATTCCATCCATCCTGTGTGCTTGTCTAGTTCTATCATGTATTGTGATCTAGTCAAGTTTTGTACACATGTATATTGTATCAAGTGATGTATTAGAAATTACCAATTGATACTTTTCTTACCTGTGTACCTTCTGCGAACTTTCTTTCAGAAAAGAGACTCACTTTGGCCGGTACGTTGCGGGCGAATAATAAATAAATTCCGAATCACTTTCTGGCTTCAATGAAAAAGAATTGTTGGTTTTACACAAGATTTAACTATTCTATCGTATTGGTGGGATAGGATCCCGTAGACTGTATCGATTAAAATTGTAGTTTAGTTTAGTTGATTTAGAAAGGAAATAATGGCAAATAGATGTGGCCTACTTTGATCTAAGTACTAGGTTGGACGACAATTTTCACCTCCTCTTGATTCGCATTTTTGTAGTGAAAAACGAAGATCTCACTGCACTTCTGGATGGTGTAAAAAACCGTTTTTTTTTTTCGTAGTCTGGATTGTTACGCACGGCGACACAATGGCAATCACTTCCCACTTCGGCAAAATCCGGAAGTTAGTAGTGGACCTGATGAGGAGAGGTTAATTGGATAGACGGAATGCACGAGGAGTACCCGACTTGTGTCAATACGAATATTTCAAAAAATTTAAAGCGGTCTTTATCGGCCTATAACGAAACTGGGTGTGAGTTTATGTTACAACAAAACCAAACGGAGTGTTGATACCTGTGACAAGACGAGCAAGAAAAATAATGCTGAAGAGCGACAAGGTTATTTATTGAGATTTTAGATATGGCTAAAAACTCTGCCTGTCGATAAAAATACATTGTTTACAGTAAAAGATCTTGAAATAAATCTGGTACCCGAAAATGTGACCGATAGAAAAAACAATGGAATTAATTTTAATGGTTGTGTTTGACAAATCAAGTGGCACAAGTGATAATATTCGAGAAAGGAATGTGAACGATGAAGAATGAGGTGTAAGTTGTAAAAATAAATCATGTGCCATCTGTCGCAAGGCGATCTGCAAGATTTACAAGAATTGCCCGAATTGTAAAGAAAATCAATTGTAATTAATTTCATTATATTCATTTCAAATATATTTACTTGTAAAATTAAAATGTACAATTTTAATTCAGAGATTGGTAAATGTTTATAACCTCTTGAAGTGCCGAGGAGAAGAACACGTGTGTATATTTCTATATATAGATGCATACATAGTATGCATATCACATAAATATTCTTACTATTTTCAAACTAAGCTAAACGCTTGTACAATGAACATAGGACTAACTTGCTAATGTCCTGGAACGAGGCGCGAACCCCTGACCACTAGATCACTAAGCCAACATCTTTGCCACTGCACACAAATACATACAAGTTACTTTTAATATTTTTAATAAAACCTTTATTCCTAGTTAATCTTTACCATAACGTGATATAAAATACTCGTATGCAGCCATGCTGTCAACTCGTGTTACCGTAAGAAATTAGAGTTCTATTAGCCTTTGAAATGTGAAAAATGGTTAATTCCATAAATTTACTTAAAGTAGTGAGCATTAAATATTTTATAAATATGTAATATTATAATTTGGAGCATTCGTCAAGTTCTGTATTGGAGGTTGCATTGTATAATACAAGCTTCCTTTAATTAGTGAGAAAGAGACACCATTATATTTGTTTGTTATTGTTTTCACTGTGAAATTAATGTGCGATTTCTTTCCGTCTTGCCGCAAATGGTATTTTTGTCAACGTATTAATTTTACAACGGAATAAATTGAAAATAATTATTTGTATGGGATTCGCTTACATAATTGATTTTTCACTAATCATTTCTAAGCGTAAATATTAACCTTCAAATTAACTAAAATATGAAGTGTATGTTGCGTATATTTATTGAAATATTACAAATTTAATTAGAGCGGTAGACATGTGTGTTACTGCATGGTTTGGGAAGGGTTAAGTACTTATCGCGCATCGTGCCATTTCAGTAAATCATATTTAAAATTAAACAGTTTGACATTTTAAGTCTTTATTAAATTTAAACGCCTGGAAACTTATTACTTAATATATAAACTTTTTAGATCGTTCCGATAAGTAGGACCAGTCCATAGATATTTAATAATATAATTAGTCTATTGTCAATCCGTGTCTATGGACGACCGCCATTTTATGTTCTTTGCGTCCAGTACTCGCGGGCCAGCGCCACCTATACTCGAGCTTATTGAGAGGTGCAAGAGCCATGGACCGTGCCGACTCAGATGTTGCTGTCATCAAGCCCGAGCCGGGGTCTCCGGTGCAGAACCGCGATAAAGAAGCAGGCGGTGGAGTGTCGTACAATGACGTAGACGTATCCCTACCTGACATCAAGCTGGAGTGCTCCGAGTATTCCAGGAAGGCCGACGATCGCGAGGGTACAGATTTTTAAATGATAAAGTAAAATACTCGCAAATGATGTGACTGTTAAAGGACAATGCATATTTCTAAACACAAAATTATCTGTCAATTACCAAAGTTACTAGTATTTTAAACTAGTCCTAGGTTCAAGCGCCACTTTTTCGGTACTGTGTCTTCTTCCATGTTAATCAAACACACATATATTAATCGATGTCTTGAAGCGTTAAAAAAATAGTATGATGTAGCTACGAGTTTATTAAATTAAAATCTTGTAGGTATTAAATGATAATTTAATAATATTTTGAGTTTGTCCAAATTTTTGTAGGAACTAATTACTGGTTTTCATCCCCCGGGGGATTGTCATCATGATTAAGATGTCTCACAGAGACGAAGCCATTATTTTTATACGAGAAGTTTGGAAGTCTTGGGCATTACAGGGCTTACGACCCGTCAACGGCTGGCTTAAGTGATCACTTTACATAATGTAACGTTCACCTATTTACCCACGCTACCCCTATATCAAATTTTTGTAAGTTGTAAATCAAGATGTAACATTTCACTTATTTATTACCAATTATGCTGTCGCCATCTGTTGACATTTTTTGTAAATTTGATATTCTTTCTCATGTAATAGTATAGATGTCTCTGAAACTGAGACTTAATTTGAAGTGGAGGAAGTGATATTGCTTCCACATCCACGATACCACATCTATCAATTTTTTTTTGGATGTTGTATATATTAAATCAAGATGGAACATTTCACTTGTGTATTACCAATTATGCTGTCGCCATCTAATGACATTTTTTGTGCACATATACACACAATTACTGGATTTATGAAGACACGTCATAAGCCCTGTAATTACCCCATACTTCCAAATATTTTCCATTAAATGTAATAAAAAATAGCTTTGTCTCTAGGAGATATTTGATATTTGTTTAATAGAAGTTACATTAATTGCGTAAGTATTTTGGATTTTAGGTATATAATAATTATAATATGTGATATTTTTTATTTTATTTCAGGTCCCTTTAGACTACAAGATTCTGATTTGCCTAAACCAATTGTGCCCGAGTCCATCCCTGGAAAGTATCCAGCGATTAAGGCTCTGTTATTAGCAAAAAAATCCTCAATAAAAAATGAACTTACCTGTGCTGAAGAGAAACCCCTTTCAAGATTGCAATGCTCATATAAAAGTAACCAGAAAAGAGATTTAAGTAAACCCAACCCTTTTCACGTAGGAGCGAAAATGCTTTCTTGTTCACAGTGCAGTTTCACGTGTTATCATCACACCAGCTTAAGAAACCACATGCTTACTCACACTGATGAGAAACCGTTTACATGTACACAGTGTAATTTTTCTTGTAAACGTAAAGATAACTTAAAAACCCACATGCTTATACATACTGTCGAGAAACCGTTTGCGTGTCCACTGTGCACTTATACGTGTAATCAGAAAGTCAGCTTGAGAGACCACATGCCTACTCACACTGGGGAAAAACCGTTTGCATGTTTACAGTGCACTTACACGTGTATTCGTAAAGCCAGCTTGAGAAACCATATGTTTGCTCACTCTGGGGAGAAACCGATTTCATGTACACAGTGCAATTATACATGCGTTTATAAAAGTGATCTAAGGCGACATATGCTTGTTCATGATTGACTAATGCCGAACTCGATTTTACAATTTATGAGATAAGATGAGAAAATTAGTTGTAATCTCAGCAATCTCAATGTATTTTATTTGGAGCACACTGTTAATAAGCTTTACGAACAATATATTTATTAATGCACTTATTATTGTGAATGATTATCCACATGTTCTAAGATGGTAACACCTCGGCCTATATGATCCCTCATCCGATCCTCATCATATTCGTCCCATTTTACTTCTTCACCCTGTTCTGGACCCTATTGAACATAATTAAAAAATATATTAAAAAGTTTTATAATAATTTTACCCATTTTTGCTACTACTTTATACAAATATACACAAAGTTAAAATAAAACAATTTCACCGTTCCCCGCAATAGGGTTAAAAAAAATGCTACGCCATTGTTGTTGCCTCATATGTCGGAGACAAGAGGGCTCAGCCCTTATCCCTCCACCCTTTAACTATCGAATCGGAGAGAAGCTCACATCGATTTTCAATTATCAATCTTTTTGATGAATTCAAAAAGAGCAAAGTTTGTTTATTAATAAATTAACACATGTGATAGATATCTAAAAACGAAACTGGATTTAAAGTTAGAGAAAAGATAAAATTATGGTTACAGGCTTTGCAATAGATATATATATATATATATATATATTTATTGACATACCTTTGTTACATCTGAAGTGGAAGTATTATCATAATATAAGATAATGCTGTTATTTAAACATAAATTACGTTTACAAGTTTATTAATTTTAATTGGAACGCAGTAAGTATCCACCTCTCTGATACCGCTTTGTCCTTGCTACTTTGCTAGACTTTTGTTTGCCTTGTAGCTGTATAAGATCACATAATCAACCGTAATCTTACTTATGGTAATGTATTTTTGGGGGTTAGGACGGTGGTGAAATGAAATAGATGTTATTTGCGCGTGTTGAGGTTTATTATGATAAATTATGAAGACAGATAGAAATTAATACAGTGAATGAAGATGTAGGAAATGATGAAATGAAATGAATTGGCGGTCTTGCTCGGCAAGCGCGAGCCGGCAAGACCGCCATTGTGAAACGCTGAAACTCGAGAGACTGTCTGGCGGTGAATTGAGCCAGACTTGTGGCAGCAGCCGGCAGCGCTGTCGCTAGCGTCCATGCCGACTGAGATGAAGGTAGATTCGAATTACGATCGCTACATATTTATATGTTTAATACAAGGCGGGTTTCTTAAGTAGATAGATACCGGAATTTTTTAAATATTAATATCATTTTTACATCACTACTTTCGTCGGATGCTGCACACCTTAAACTACTTCTCAACATAGTCACTACCGTTATTAAGGCACTTGTTATAACGGGGCACCAATTTTTGTATACCTTGACCATAGAACGACGCCGCCTGGGATAAAAACCATGTCTGTACTCCGTCTTTGAGTTCATCACAACAAGGCTTGTTTTTAGGTAAGTACCGTTGCCGGATATTCCCGGTATAGCGCTGCAAGTGCTATGTTGCTGCTCTTATCCAAAAGCCCTCGTTCCCATCTATGGAATGGGGCTACCCAGTGCATTAGTTAGAGTGAAACAAATAATAAGCACAATAACTTAACGATAAGACACAGGGGTGTGTGTACCGCGCAAGATCACTGGACCGAAAACAATATTTTTAAATATTATACGCTTAGAAATTTGAAAAACAAATATGACAAAATTTTCGTCACTATTTCCGTAAAGATTACAAAAAATAAGAACGAAATCGTCATCATAATAATTGAGCTATCGAGTTTAAAGCGATCTATGGGGTATGTGAATACCCCGCTTCGGGAAGGCAAGGTTAAAGATTTTATGTTATGAGATTTGCTACGGGAAGTGTTGAATGTTGTCTGACACCGGATCAGTATGGAGGTTGGGAAATATAGCATGTCCTATGAGGGGGTATTTCGTATCAGAAGGCTTGGATGGATATAAATACAAAAAAACAATGTTATAACTCTACTTGAGTTTATTAGCACCACCCGCGTTTCGAGTGATACAGTAACTCTCATCGATAGGTGACGTATTAAGTTGAGGTGACTAGTTTTGGTTTATGAAATTTTTTAAATATTTTGGTAGTAAAAAACTCCCTAAAGGAGAACGTTTGGTCCCCTTAATTAAATTAATAAATAAAAATTAGTATGATGTTTGGAAATCATTAAAATTCGAATTAATAGTGTGATCCCATGTCTGATCTCATATAAATAAATTGTATAGCTGTCCCTCATTATAGTTGTAAGTACAAATTGTTGATAGTTAATGAAATTAAACGAATATCCCTATTATTAATTATATAATACACGTTATTATTGTTTAAGTAATTATTTACATATTATCCCGAATCGTTTTAGGAGTTGTTTACTCTTGTTACGATTTTACAATATTACATTTATTCGGGTGTGGGTATCCCGCTGGGGGTTGCTGGGACGGACGATGCCGGGAAAATCAGTGGCTAGAGAGTCCTAACGGAGCATTCCACCGGCTCTCCCTCGCACCTCTTGCGACCTGAACAGGATGAATTTCTGCCGGACTGTGACCGAATACACTTCCTCTATTAAAACATATTATTCAGTGGTTTTTGAGCGTCACCAGATACGTAATACGACCAATTTCACACACTAATTTTATTCCGCCGATCCGATAACTAGGTAGTATCACATATGGGAAAATAAAATACTTGTTTTTTTATTCTACTCGTTTAATTTACTTAAACGCGTTTCGCATTGTAAGGGCATTATCAATTAAGGTAACTACCTTATTATTATAATAGTGTATATTTTATCGGAGACTATCCAGAACTATAGAATTGTATATAAATAGCGCGTTTGAAATTAAGTTAGATAATTTTGTATTATGAAAATGTTCAATATTGTATTGTCAATTATTTAAAAATATTTTAATGGTTATTTAGTAGTTTAACAAATATATACCAGGAATGAAGAGATATGTTGTAAACACGTATCGTATGCAGTGGTGCTATGATATGTATATTTTGTCTTTAATAAATAAGTAATCAAAGTTCTAATTTTGTTTTATTTTGAGATATTCTCCGTTTTAATTGAATTCATTGTAGATGGTTGTCCTCCTGCTTCTTGTTGGCCTACTCCTGTTTAACTCCGTAAGAAGCTGTGGTGACCAGACTGCAGTCTATGTAAAAGAAAAAGGGAAAAATTATTATATAGAATTTTTTTATCCAATATAGTATATCATTTTTCATTATTATTATTATATTTTTATTTTCTATTTTCATTTTTCACTTATTCTTCCACTTAATATAGCATTTATTTATTCTCCAATGTAGTGTATCGTTTTTCATTTATATTATTATTTTTTTATTTTCTATTTTCACTTATTCTTCCACTTATTCTTCCACTTATTTATCTATTTATTATTGTATCCAATATAGTATATCGTTTATCATTTTTATTATTATTTTTTTATTTTATATTTTTTATTTTTTACTTATTCTTCCACTTAATATAGCATTTATTTATCCTCCAATGTAGTGTATCGTTTTTCATTTATATTATTATTTTTTTATTTTCTATTTTCATTTTTCACTCATTCTTCCACTTAATATAGCATTTATTTATCCTCCAATATATTATTTCGTTTCTCACATTCATTATTAAAAACGATTTTGTGTTTTTACTTTTTCTTTTTCATATTCACTTTTACTTCCATACTATACATTTATCTATTTTCCAATATAATATTTGGTTTTTTATTTTTCACTTTTACAGCGCAGGAGGAAGGGGGAGGGGGTTAGTCACCCTATTTTGCAGCCGAAAATGTATGTTTAGGGGCGTCGCGATGAAGGGTCAGCAATGTTAAGGGCGCGGCCCGCGCACTGTAACATTGGAAATATAAAAAAATTGCGTCAAATTAATATACATTACTTGTGAGATGCGACCGTTTCAAACTTTAATGTATTTTATTCGAGTTTTATAAAAAAGACATTGCACACAAAAAAAATTGTTTGTAAATCTAAACATAAGGTTTATTTGAAACCTAATGTCACTAATAAAATACAATCCTCCACTTATGACTCTGAAATGATACTCCGCACACCACAGACAAACTGGCGTTTACCGCCGACATACAAATAAATCTACTTTTACACAGGTCTAACACTCTATTGATGTAGAAATTCATCTATGACGCATCTGTGTCTATGGACAACTACCATTTAAGATTAGTCACATCCGACCGCTTCGCGTGCCTCGCGCTCGCGTGGGAGACGCGACAACCATGGACCGCGCTGACCTGGATGTTGCTACCGTCAAGCTTGAGCCAGGGTCTGCAGCCGAGAGCGGCGATGGAGGCGACCACTATGACATAGACATATCATTCCCGGACATAAAGCAAGAGTGCTCGGAGTACTCTAAAAAGGCCGGTCAGCGCAGGGGTAAGGATTATCTGAAACTTTAACCGCTTAAGGTGATTGTTACACCAACCCTCAAAAATAGTGTTATATTTGAATGAGAGAGAGAGTGAGGGAGTGAGGGAGATAAACGTACCATAATCTGTCAAAACTATGTCTATTTTTGAGGGTTGGTGTAACAATCACCTTCATTTCAATATTGCAATTTTGAGAATAGGCCTGACTCTATAGAGCACTTGATGCTACCAATTATAGTCAATAAATATTTATAGCTTCAATGTTAGATGTCAAGGCCGTTTTATCTAAATTATAACAATATTATTTTAAAACCAGATCTTGGACAATGTTTGGCATCGCTTTTGCTGTACTGCATTCTTTATCCAAATCAATTAAACACTTTATAAAAAGCAACGTCTTGTAACGTAAATAAAAATAGTTTTGGGGGTTAGGACGGTGGTTAAATGACGTGTGTTGAGGTTTATTATGACAGTATGATATGACAATGACAATGAAGACAGATAGAAATGAATAGAATAATGAATGAAGATGTAGAAGGTGCACGTGTCATATGAAATGAAGCTAATTGGCGGTCTTGCTCGGCGAGCGCGGGCCGCCGTTGTGAAACGATGAAACTGGAGATACTGCCTGGCGGCGAATTATTGAGCCCGACTTGTAGCAGCAGCCGGCAGCGCTGTCGCTAGCGTCGACGCCGACTGAGATGGCTGTAGATTTGAATTCCGATCGCTACATAGTATTAAAACGTAATAATTAAATTTACAATATAATTGTTATTTATGTAAAATATATAGAATTATATTAGTATGTGGTGAAGATTAATTACAAAACAGATAAATAAAGTAACCACAATGGAACATCTACACGCGCACGGCCGTCGACGATCTGTGGATCTGTCATTAATATCAAACAATAATTATACGCAAATTTTTACTTTGCTGCCATGGTACGGTTCCTAACCTAACCTAACCCTAGAGTGCTGTACAGGTACATCGATAATGTTTTTATGTTTTCTTAACCCCGGAGTCAGCTGTGAGAGTGATCCAGGTTCGGAGGTTCATTACGAGCCGAATCTCATCTGAATAAGGCCACTATATGTCAATACTGACCCGAAGGAGGAAAGAAAAAGAATCTTAGAATGTAGCTCAATGTCTAAAATGCTGAAAGTCTTATACATTTTTTGACAATATAAATGATTTTTTTCTTTGATGGCATTCTTTCATTTTTCCAGTTAGAAAATTGAGATATTCTACGTGAATTATATACTCTTTTAAGATGAGGATAATAGTAAAGGCACTTAGTAATATCGCCTAAACACTAAAGTACGTTATTTGTTACGTAAATCTCCTAAAAAAAGAGATGGAAGTTTTGATAGATAGAAATGTCAACAAAACGGTTCATTTTCTCGCATTCAAGTCAAGTGTCAAACAGAACGCATAAATTTCATTTTAATATTATGTAATAAAATAATATGTGTTTTTATTTGAATTAATCGTTCTTAATTTATTAAAGTACCTCTTTGATATATACCTATATGAATGTGTTTTGAGATAATTTAAAGTATCTACGCTTAACACTATGTTCTGTGTTCAAAATTATAATGTCAGTTGCATTTTGTAGTTTTATTTAATATTGTCGATTCAAAACACCACGTTGCCGTTTTGCGAGCTGATTGTTTCATAATTACGTAGTATTTTGCTATGTTTTAAAGACAATAGTGTTACACATATGCGGAATGGTCATTAGCGACTGTCTTACATAATGACATACATCAAATGTTTAGTTTGTTTGAGAAAACGTTGTTTTACCTTAAAATCAGTGAAAAACCATATAATATAGGAAATTTGCAACTTATGTCGTTAATAAGTTAAATATTAATTCATATTTTAGCTAAATATATCGGCGTATTTTATTATAAACTTAGGATGCGACAGATTCCACGTCCATTATTTCCTGATTGAGCAGCGGAATGAATGAAATTAATAGGATCGATATAAATATTATTTAGTAAGATAAGAAATAATTGTGTTTTTAGTTCAATACTTAATTTTTTAATAATAGTTCACACCCCAAACCTTGTGTGAGTAAATACAGTATATAAGTAAAAAAATCATTGTTTATATAAATTCAATGCGTTTTTTAAACGGCAAAAATTGACAAAGCGTAATCTAAATTTAACATTATATAACTCTATTTGACATGTTAATTTATTAAAAACTGATTTATCTCTGAAATCTTATCTTCAGAATTATAAGAAAATATTTCATTTTCGTATTAGATTATAACTTAAACGCGAGTTGCACATACCGTGGAATGGATTACGATAATTCCGGTTGTAAGTCGAAATTACCGCAAGGTGAGGAAGGAGTTTCGTGAGAGCGATATGGGAACTGGTCGATGAGGGGAAAAGATTTTTTATCGAAGTACCAACGATATCGCGGAACCGGGATTTAGAAAGAATGCTCAAGTATGACGTCTACGAAGTCCCTGCAGTGGTCGCCGTGCACGAGGATAGTCGACGATCTCCGCTCCCGACTAAAGACGGTGATGCCACAGTTCACCCGCGATATATCAACAGCAAACAATATGATCACAAGATCACAGAAAACAATGGAGATGATGGTGCACACCACGAATGGTGGTGGGATAAGATCCCGTGGACTGTATTCTTGCTCCTAAAGTTGTGTTGTATGTCGTGTTCGCCTCCAGTTGACTCGCACCTTTTTAGTGAAGAACCGAGATATCACTGCACTTCCGGAGCGATTTACAACACCGCCTCACTGTGGTCCTAGCGTTACGCACGCACGGCGCTGCTTTTTGCACGGTAAAAAGAACACAGATCTTGACAGTTCGGTATCGGAACGCAATCTGTCCCCCCGTCGGCAAAATCCCACAGGGACTAGGAATTCGATTTACGTTAACAAATGGTATCGCGGTTGTTTAAATCAAACAAGATAATATTGCTCCAGTGACTTTCAATGCATACTGTCAAGTACCTATTAGGCAAATGAGCCGATGAAGGAATTTGGACGCGGACGTGTGGCAATATAATGCGCAGCCAATAACAACAAGTACGAATCAGTACACAAAGTCGGATTTTTAAATAAAATTTAAGAATTAATATTTACGTTCTAGAAGTCATCAAAGTTCTCATATTTAATAAAATTGAACGAATTGTAAATAATTGATGCAACAAACTAGTTTTTTACATTATACTCATAAAAATTTATATAAATTAATATTTTCTTTCTTGCAGGCTCGCTCGGACTGCAAGATTCAGTTTTGGCCCCGACACTAACTTCTGACAAGAATTTGTTTCATTTCAACTCTATTGTACCTATTTCTACCCCTAGAATAGATCTGAACGGTACATCGCCAGTTAAAGAAATCTCAGAAATCCGTACACTTACTCACGATGAAGTGAAACCGTTTGAGTGTGAACAGTGTACTTATACGTGTAATCTAAAGGCTAATTTAAGAAGGCACATGCTTACCCACAATGATGAGAAACTGTTTGCGTGTACACAGTGCACGTACACGTGCAATTATAAATTCAGCTTAAGAAACCACATGCTTTCTCACAATGGTAAGAAACCGTTTGCATGTCAACAATGCACTTATAAGTACAGCCATAAAGCCAGTTTAAAAAAACATATGATGAATCATTCTGGAAAGAAACCGTTTGCGTGTTCACAGTGCTCTTTCACGTGCAATTGTATAGACCGTTTAAGATCTCACATGCTTACTCACAATGATGAGAAACCTTTTTCATGCTTACAATGCCCGTACAGAACAAAACGAAAAAGAGATTTAAACCAACATATACCTACTCACACAACGGTAAAACGTTTTTCATGTTCAGAGTGTTCTTATACGTGTAATCGTATAGACCATTTAAGATCACATGTGCTTATTCACATTGGGAAGAAACTGTTAGCGTGTACACAGTGCACTTTCACGTGCAATCATAAAAACAGCTTAAGAAGGCACATGCTTATTCACAATGAGAAGAAACCGTTTGCGTGTGCACAGTGTAATTACACGTGCAATCTGAAAGCTTATTTAATAAGACACATGCTGACCCACAATGCGGATAAACTTTTTTCATGTTCGTCAAGACAGAAGTAAATGTAAAAGAGATTTATGCTAACATATTCCAACACGCTCAGAGAAGAAATGTGTTTCATTAGTGCTTTTATACATGTGATCATATAGATCATTTAAGATCGTGTGTACTTATTCACATTGAGGAATAACCGTTAATACATTTACATGAGCAATCATAAAACCAACTTAAGAAGCCATATGCTCACTTATATTATGGATAAACTATTTGCGTGTGGACAGTGCTCTTACATGTGTAATATGAAGTCTAATTTAAAAAGACACATGGTGAAATGAAAGGTGTTTAATGTTCACAGTGCACTTATTCGTGTAAGACTTTTAAGAAATCGTATGCTTACTTACAGAGAAGATGAATTATTTACATGTTTACAGTGCATTCACACGTGTTAAAAATGCATTTCACACTGGCCACGTACACACTCTAACTATAGATAATATATGAGGTGCTATCCAAAGGTTTTAGAAATTTAATAATTAAAAAGTTTCATATTGTAACTCCTACTTTCCTTTTCTTTCGTGTATCCCGGAAAGTTTTCAATTGTGATAGCGTTAAGGACTTCCTGCGATCTAACCTGGACCTCCTCAATCGTGTTGAAACTACAATCTTTCAGCTGTTATTTCACTTTGGTGAATAGGATAGTCACAGGGCGCAAGGTCGGGCAAATACGGGGGGTGTGGAATTACTGTAATGTTTTTGGATGCCAGGAATTATCAAACGACGAGTGATGTGTGAGCAGGCGCGCTGATTGGTGGAGAAACCGATTGTTTTTCTTACAACAAAATGCGTTGAAGTGTCCCGTTAAACTGTCCCTAATATCTCACCAAAATCATGGATGCCTACGATCTGGAAGGATGGCGCAGTTTCTGTTGTTGACTTGTTGATGGTCAACGGAAATAGAACGCCCATTGACGACACTGGCATTGGCTCTAAATGGTTTTTCTAGCATACGATGGGTTTCAGCAGCGATTGTTTCATGATTGAAACGCTGTTGCGGATTTTTTGCGCATTAAAATCGGTTGAAAATAAACTTACCGTTTCGCTAAACTGAAAGCTTATAAAATCACTCTGAACAAAACACTGCGTCGTCTCGGCTCACTTGATCTAGTTGCGGAACCGTTTTCTACATCCAGTTGGCGCGCTACTTTGTAATGTATGTATATATTGAATAAAATCATTTTGAGATATGTTAAAGAGTGTTTTTTTTTACGAAACACTTAAATATTTCCCTCTTTGCTAAACAACTCCATGTCTCATGAGATTTTAATTTATTGTCCGGACATAATAAAACCGTAAGATTGTTAATACAATAAAAAAAATAGAAATAGTATAAAATAATTCTTCATTAACACTTACAGCCCGGTGGGTCACAACAAAACACTTCCGGCGGTGTTGGGTCATTTTAGACCCATCTCAAGTTTTCGGTTTTTCAACCGTTTTGTCGGAGATTTTTTAAAGATATTTAATTTTAAATATGATTTAATGAAATGGCATGATGTGCCCGTAATATTTCTGCTAAAAAAATATTACGAATAATGTACATATTCTCACGCATCAACAGACGCCCTACACAGCCAAAATACAAACATCCACTAAGCATGTGACCTTCTCGTCGGAACCCGATCAGGTAGTGTCATAAAACTTGCAGGTAGGCGCAACGCCCATCAAATAGTTATATTACTGGTATTGTACAGACGAAATTAAGTGAAAACAAATACATGGACGCATACCTGGTATCCTTTTGTCTTCCCGCTCAAAATATTGACAATATATGTTTTGTCGTAAGCGCTGACATTCAATCCGACTTAGGTCTTAGGTTAGTCAAACTGTCTTAGGTTAGTTTTATTGCATTTTTTCACATAACATTTATATGTATCTAGAATTATTTGCTAGAAGGAAAACAGCATTAAACGAATATTTGTAGCGTAATTAATATTTTTACAAACATCCGGTTCAAATCTGACCTACCACCACAGCGTATGTGTTAAGAAAGGAAAATTCTGTTTTGATTTTTACCGGTACCTATAAAGAATTACACCGGCCATACATCAAACCCCGATCTCTCCAAGACGGCATTATTACGAGCAAAGTGAATTACTAGGCACACCATTAATGGATGCAATGATTTACTCTAATATCAAATTAAACACTGGCAGAATACTGTTGAACGTCGTAACAATACACTGAATATAACACTTCATTTTAGAATTGAAAGTAACACAAGCGCTTATCCTTGTTAATCAAGGTTACAAAAATCAAATAAATCTTTTTGATTGTCATCAAAAACGACATACCCTATTTTTATGTAAATTCGAAATATTTAAGTTAAAATCCTCCATCGTGTTTTAATTACGAGAGTAATAAAATAAGAAACTTGGTTAAGTCTACAAAGTATGTAATAAGAGATGTCGAGCAAAGAATGCAAACTATCCAAATATATCGTATTTTCTTACATCTCTTAATCAAATACACGCATAAACACAAGTATTCATTCATAACAAGATGTTATCTTAAAACACAAAAAGAGATGCATCACAACAGACAATAGTTTAATTTCAGTATCTGTTTTACCCAATTCATTAAGTTTTAATTCGATACATTCTGCGAATTCACCTTGAGCAGTCCTCTGAACCGGCGCTCGATGTGCAGTGATACCGTGTCGAAGTCATCACATCCATGTCTACGCTTCTGGGGGCGATCTTATTTCATTTTTCCTGTGTATTTAACGAAATTGTTGATACTGTCGTATTATTTGACGGTTATGTTCATATGCATAGTGTAGAACACTTGGCAATTATTTTCATTCAACATTCTCTGATGAGTGTTGAGTTATTAAAAAAACAATATTCACAGCTGTGTGTGCGAAGTATGGATCCAATCTTAACAATCATATGAGGACACTTCTCTCGACTCCACTGTTCAAAAATACAACAGGTCGAGTTAAAGGAACAATATTTACTGGTCTGGGAATAGGCTAAGGGGGTAAGAATGGATTAAAACCTGGTGACAATATACTACAATTAACAATGAATATTCAGGATTAAGTATGAAAATATATGTGTTAACCTATAAAAAATAAGAATTCATTCAATTTAATACGAATACGGAAAAGTCGTGATGCTAAAATCGTGTATTATATCGTGTTATTGTAATTGAAACGATTTTTAATTACTGATTAACGTAAGGCTTTGAGCACTAACTGGTACACTAGAAATAAGGGATGTAAGGATATTATTGATAATAGGATATAAGGGTCGATGATGGGATAGAGGTTCTAGTCGAAGGACCAGTGTATCTCGGGGAACCGAGATTCCGACTCCGACCCCGCAGTCACCGCCGAGATCACACAAACAACACGTGAGCGGGTAATCTCAGCTTCCTATTGAAGACGGCGATATCAATCACTTCACCCGCGGCACACAAATGACTAACTTTACGTGATCACAAAATCCCAAGATCATATGTACACAATAATACAGTACTGGTGCACCGGGGCTGAATAAATCCACACCGCTAATGCCCCCGAGATGTCGATATTGAACAAATTTCAGTCTAGTTGACGTCTGTAGACCTCAAGGTCAATATTCACATTTAAGGAAAAAGGATGGGTGTGAATTTGGTTGTGAAAAGGTGTCAATTATGTGAGACGCTGCCGATTCGCAAGACCCATTAAAAATGTGATTTACGAATCCGGAACACAAACCGGACATTTAGTTATTTACTGTTATCTTTTGTAATAAATCTTGTAAAACTGATTGATCTTTCACTTAAAACCTCATTTAGACCTTTCACTTTTATTTTATTCCTCGTTTAAGAAAACATATATTTTCTTGTAAAAAGATGACGTCACATGGTGCAATTTGATTAAATCATATGTAAAATGCAATATCTATTAGAAATCTCTCAAAAAACCGACATCTTGTTTAAATTGCTTACTTGTGGTGGCATCTTTAACATCTAAACATTGATTTCATAGAGAAGCACAGATATGACATGTACGACTAGTCAATGAACGTAGATTAATATGAATTGTCTATGGCCCACTTGTTTCTATGGTCGACCACCATTACAGGTTATATGCATCGCGCGTCTCGTGCTCGCCGGCTGATACACCGAGTCATGGACCGCACAGACTCCGATAGTGCAGTCATCAAGTTTGAGCCGGGGTCTCCGGCCGAGAGCGACGATGGACGAGAAGGCGGCGGAGCGCCCTACGCGGATATAGACATATCATATCCTGACATCAAGCAGGAGTGCTCGGAGTACTCCATGAAGGCCGGTAAAGAATTGCTTTCTTTGAATTATTAATACAATTCTAATAAAAGTTAAAAAGTGTATAATCTAAATTATTACAATACTAGTGTTTTAAATGTCGTAGACGCCCTTGAGCGTAGTTTAACATTTATCATACCGTGATTGAAAATATCAGTATGTAGCCGTCAAAAATTAAATTTTCCAAATGTAAGTATTATCACTTACTGCTCGGTGGGTCAAAACAAAGCACGTCCGGCAGTGGTGGGTCATTTTAGACCCACCTTAAGCTTTCAGTTTTTAGATTAAATGAAATGGCACAATGTGTCGTAATGTTTCTGCTAAAAAATTAAAAAATATTACGATTAATATACATATTCTCACGCATCAACAGACGCCCTATACAGCCAAAATGCAAACATCCTCTAAGCGTGTAATCTTCTCGTCGGAACCCGAGCAGGTTGTGAGATAAAACGTACAGGTAGGAGTAACGCCCCTCAAATAGTTATATTACTGGTATTGTCTAGGGGCCGCCAGACGAAAATAAGTCAAAACAAATACATGGACGCATACCTGGTATCCTTTGTAGCCGCTCAAAATGTTGACAATGTATATTTGCAAACTAAAAATATATGCTCTCCAGTAATATGACGAAATTTAAAAAGAATGTGCTCTCCAATAAGTTATTAAAGAAACATCGAGTTTCTAGAACAAACAATTTTCACAATGCAAATTAGGATCACGCCCGTCAAATATAATTACTTTTTATACCAGGCTGGATGAATAAAGATTCTACATATAGGACCTGTTCATTGACCGCAAATTGAGGCGCAAACTTTAGTAACACAATACTGAAAATAACTTCACAACGTACACTACATACTTAATAGTTAAAATTTTTATAAATACATATTTTTTATTTTGCAGATTCCCTCGCACTACAAGAATCAGTTTCGGCCGCAACTCTACCTTCTGGCAAGATGTTATTTGGTTTTAATCCAATTATGTCTAAAATGGATCAGAACAATTTATTATCAGTCAAAGAAATCTCACGAACCCAAAATGGGGTAAAACTGTTTAAGTGTGCACAATGTACTTACATATGTAATAATAACGCCAATTTCAAAAGGCACGTGCTTACTCACAACCAGGAGAAACCGTTTGTGTGTGCACAGTGTAAGTACACTTGTTATCGAAAGGCTACTTTAAAAACGCATATGTTCACTCACAATGAACGTAAACCGTTTATATGTGCACATTGCACTTATACCTGCAATCATAAAGTCGGCATTAGAGACCACATGCTTACCCACAATAAGGAGAAACCGTTTGCGTGTGCACAGTGCACTTACAAGACCAATCGTAAAGCCGGCTTAAGAAGTCACATGCTTACCCACGATGTAGATAAACCGTTTGCATGTGCACATTGCACTTACACGTGCAAACGTAAAATTAGCTTAAAAAGTCACATGCTTTCTCACAATGTAGATAAGCCGTTTTACTGTGTACAGTGTACTTATACGTGCGTTTACAAATCTAACTTAAGAAACCACATGTTTACTCACAATCGATATAAACTGTTTGCGTGTGAACAGTGCACTTACACGTGCAATCTCAAAACCAACTTAAAAAGCCACATGCTTATTCACAATGGAGATAAAATGTTTGCGTGTGCACAATGCTCTTATACATGCAAACGTAAAGTCAGCTTAGCAAAGCATATGCTTAACCACAATGAGGAAAAACGGTTTGCCTGTGAACAGTGCAGTTTTCGGTGTAATCTGATGGCTAATTTAAATAGGCATATGCTTACCCACTACGATGAAAAACCGTTCGCGTGTACAAAGTGTAGTTACACGTCGAATCGTAAAGATTGCTTAAGAAACCATATGCGTACCCACAAAGAGGAGAAACTGTTTGCGTGTGCGCAGTGCACTTACACGAGTAATCACAAAGCCACCTTACGAAGCCACGTGTTTTCTCACAATAAACTGTTTTCGTGTGCACTGTGCACGTACGCCTGTTATCGGAAGGGTTCTTTAAAAACGCACATGCTCACACATAATGAGAGAAAACCGCTTTTATGTCCACATTGCACTTACACCTGCAATCATAGAGTCAGCATTAGAAACCACATGCTTACCCACAATGAGGAGAATATGTTTGCGTGTACACAGTGCACTTACAAATCCAATCGTAAAGACGGCTTAAGAAATCACATGCTTATCCACAATGAGGAGAAACTGTTTGCGTGTGCACAGTGCACTTTCCAGTGTAATCTGAATTCTTCTTTAAAAAGGCACATGCTTACTCATACCAAAGAGAAACCGTTTGCGTGTGCACATTGCACTTACACATCTAATTTGAAGGATAGTCTTAAGAGGCACTTGTATACTCACATTGGAGGGAAATCTTTTGCTTGTTCGCGATGCTCATACAGAAGTAGACGTAAAGTTAATTTAAGCCAACACATACTAACTCACTCAGGTTAGACATCTATTTTATGTACATAGTGAACTTATACAACTAATGGTTTAGACTATTTAGAATTATTCACAATTGGTTTAAACCGTTAGTATGTGTATAGTGCACTTACACAAGTAATCATAAACCTACATTACCACACACTCTGGAGAGAAAATATTTACATAATCACAGTGCCTGTGAACATGTAAGAATTATTTTCATGTTCGCAGGTCACTTACATATAATATTATAAATGCATTTTACCGATTGCTAAATTTAATATTTATATGTTTATTATTTCTTGTAATAAATTGTAATAATCACTCCTACTTTCCGTCTCTGTTATGATTTCCTATAAGTTCTAATGTGTGAGATCGTTGACACCCCTTTTGTCGTAGTTTTATTTTGTGTATTAGGATGAAGTCAAAGAGAGCAAGGTCTAGCGAATAAGGGGTGGGGGGTGGAATTACTGCAATGGTTTTGGATGTCAGGAATTGTCAAATAATCAGTGATATGTGAGCGGGCGCGCTGACTTAGTGGAGATACTAATTGTTATATTATCTAAAAAAATTCTGGATAGTTTGCCAACGATCTGCAATGATGGCGTGGTTTCCTGTGTTGTGCTTGCTGATGGAATAGAACGCCTAAGTTAATTATATTAAATTGTGCCTTGTATTTTAAATATTCACCTGTCTGCTATAACTATAGTACAAATGAATATGTGATACCTGGAATAACTGTCTCCATAACTTCCTAATTAACACATGTACCTCAGATTTTTTGGGGGTTAGGTCGGTGGTTAAATGAAAGAAATGTAGTTTGTGTGTTTGTTGTGATGGATATAACAATGAAGATAAATGAGAATGAGTATAATGTATAAGTGAAGATGTAGAAGGTGTGCGTGGATTTGGAAGTAAAGCCAGTCGGCGGTCTCGCTCGGCGCGCGTGGGGTGCCAAGACCGCCGTTGAGAAAGATGAAACTGGGGAGACTGCTTGACGGTAAGATGGCTGTTGATATGAATTCTTATCGCTATATATATAGGTCATGTTGATAGTCGGCATCGACGCTAGCGACAGCGCTGCCGGCTGCTGCTACAAGTCTGGCTCGAGCATTCACCGTCAAGCAGTCTTCCCCGTTTCATCGTTTCACAACGGCGGTCTTGGCGCCCCACGCGCGCCGAGCGAGACCGCCGACTGGCTTCACTTCGAAATGCACGCACATCTTCACTGTTGTATATATATGACATAAACAATCGATCCGTGTGTTATCTTGTATTTTAAATATTCACCCGTCTCCAATAACCATAGTACAAGTGAATATGTGATCTATGGAAAAACTGTCTCCTTTATAACATCCTAGTTAACACATGTTCTTAATTAACTCTCATACTTCATAAAAAAAATAGATTAGCTAAGATTTGGAGAAGTGGCAGAACACAATCACTATTTTACAAAACCGCTGCCATTTTAAATTTACTGAGTGTACTATGTTACCCATCGGATATAATATGATGACACTGGGTCCATTTTGCAAATGGGACAGTGTTATGGAACAATTTGTAATGTAGCGATCATAATTCAAATATACCGTCATCTCAGTCGGCATCGACGCTAGCGACAGCGCTGCCGGCCGCTGCCGCAAGTCTGGCTCAATTTCAGCGTTTCACAACGGCGGTCTTGCCGGCTCGCGCTTGCCGAGCAAGACCGCCAATTCATTTCATTTCACGCCCACGTGCACCTTCTACATTCTTCATTCGTTCTTTAATTCTATCTGTTTTCATTGTCATTGTCATAATAAACCTCAACACGCGCCAATCACATTTATCTCATTTAACCACCGAAGTTATAATGCGGTTTTTATAGACACCCTGTCAATTATTGAGTTGGATCCTTCACCTTAGTAGAATTTTGAAAAGAATAGATGATTAAGCATTGCTTGTTAAGATTCGATCAGAATGAAAGTTAAGATATTTCGAGATGTTATTCTGAACTTCTGCGGTTCCAAAACTATTATTATTATTGCCAATGTATAATTTCTACACACCGTTGTGGTATTTTGGCTACGGCGGTGGGCGCACGATTTAACATTTCTTATTCACGAGCCACACACTAGTAGTACATGTGCTGATCTACCCCGTGCTGAATGTATGAAATTTCGGCGGTTTTAACATAAAGCCAATTTCTAAGGTTACGCAGCCAAGATTACTTATTTCCTGCTACGTCTCTGCTGCCTTCCATCTACCACGCAGAATCACACATCTATCAGGCAGAATATGTCGTAAATATGCAACTTTTGATACTTTATTTTTGTTAGTTCCACTTGTATGTGGATCTAAGTACCTCTTCATTGAAAATGTGGTCAACGCAGAGTGAGGCCTGTCGCCTCCGCTCCCGTCATCGAGTAATAGCTGAACGAAGGTGACTTCATCCAGCAAGGCGGTACCTACAACACACCCTCCACCAGCTATAAGGACGCAGGGTACCTACTGAATAATGCTTTTCAAAGATTAATGAATATGTCAGAAATATACAGGATGGCTGAAAAAAAGTAAGAACATTTGGTAAAATGTGATATAATGACATGAAAATGAGTTGAAGTATATCAACAATAGCTTAAATAGTTTACTAATTTACTTACTTACCCATTTACCTATATTACGTTTTATTTCGACAATTTAATATCGCCGTCTTTGATTATTAATTTTCCCATTGTTTATATTTGGTGTTTTCAAATTGTTGATCAGAATGACAAAAATTACCGCAGAAGACCGATATTCTGATCAAAAATATGCACGTAGCCTAGTCGAGGTGCTAGGAAAATGATCAAAGAGTTTCAAAATAGAGCCGGGAGTATAGTTAGATATTACAGCATAACTGGACATTACAACAGGATGGAATTCCATCTCACACAGCCAGAAATACAATCAACTTTCTTCATCGTAAGAATGTTAATTTCATCGAGCCAGGCATGTGGCCACCGAACAGGCCAGATTTAAACCCAGTAAATGATGCAATATGAAGTGTTTTGATGATTTCTGATTAGCTAAATATTGTGCAAAGGAAATTACATTAAAAATTATGATTAATAGTATTATGTTTTGAAATAACTTATGTTTGAAAAAATTATCTCACTTTTTTTGGATCACATGTATAGCTTTTAATAATTAATTAACATCGATATAGCCACATATTAAATACTTATTTTAACCCTTCCCAAACCATGCAGTGACACAGGTCTGCCGTCATAATTAAACCTGTAATATTTCGATAAATACATGCTACATAAAATTAACATTTTAGATAATCCTAAAGAAAATATTAGCGTTCAGGAATGATTAGTGTAAAATCAATTTTGGAAGGTGAATCGTTCAAAAACATTTTTTTTTCCATTCAATCCGTTGTAAAATTAATACGTTGATAAAAATACAATTTGTGATATGAAAGACAGAGATCACACACTATTTTCACAATGAAAAGAACAACAAACCTCCAAATATAATTATCTCTATCTTTCTAATTAAATGAAGAGAGATAAGAAGAAACAGGACACATTGTATAGGATTTAATGAATGTTCTAAATTAATTTATTAATCATTTTTTCAAAATTGAATGCTCAATATTTAGAGTAAATTCGTGCCATTGAAGCCATTTAAGCTAATAAAAATATTTTTTCTAACTGTTATTTACAGTAACACGAGTTGACAGCGTGGCCGCGTTCGGGTATTTTATATCATGGTATGGTAAAGGTTAATATCTAAACCTTGCTATGACAAAAATCTTACACGTAGGACCGGTCCGTAAAAACGAATAATAAAATTCGTCTATGGCCCATCTGTCTCTATGGTCGACAACCATTTTATCTTATCTGCGAGACGTGTCTCGCCAGCTGATACCGCTAGTCATGGACCGTGCCGACCCTGACGGAGCTGTCGTCAAGCCTGAGCCAGGGTCACCAGCCGAGAGCGGCGATGAAGCGCCCTACGCTGATGTGGACGTATCCCTCCCCGACATCAAGCAGGAGTGCTCGGAGTACTCCAGAAAGGCCGAACAGCCCGCCGGTTAGGAATTGGTTTTTTTTTGGATTATTAATTAATGAAAGAGATTCTCACTAGATGTAAATAAAGATCAAAGTGTTTAATTTAAATTATTACATGAAAATGAGTTGAAGTATATCAACAAAACGTTAATTAATTTACTTACCCATTTACGTATATTACGTTATATTTCGACAATTTCCGGTCGCCATCTTTTATTATTAATTTTCGCATTTGGTTTTTTCAAATTGTTGGCCAGAATAACAAAAATCACTGCAGAAGACCGTATTCAAAAATTTGCGAATTGAAAAATGTCGGGAAGCTAGGAAAATGATAAAAGAGTTTCAAAACAATGCCTGGATCTAGACATTACAGCATGACTGGGTATTACAGCAGGACGGAGCTCCATCTCACGCAGCCAGAAATACAATCAATTATTACGTAGTGTTTATTCATGTATCATCTGGTCTGAATCCGTCTTATTGAAGGAAGATATTTCTTCCCTTTGTCCACAGAATTACAAGAAATTAAAAGAGATGTTTCTCCTGTCAAACCTTTATTGCTTCTCCTTCTATATATATACATAGGGCGACAGATGTCGCCCTTTATCAATAAATATATTCTTTGGGCGAGACATGTCAGATGTCGGCCTAACAAATTATTGTTTTAATAGTCGTGGACGCCCTAGTGCGTCATTTTTATCATAACGTGATTGAAAATACCAGTACACAGCTCTGCTATCAATTCGTGTTAGAGTAAGTTTTGTATAATTTGTAATAAAGGTCTTTAAAATAGTTAATGTCACAAATGTACTGAAAATATTAATATTATTAGTGTTGCGTAAAAGCATAGATGCCGGAAGAAACAGGATATTCGGAAGGAAGTTCCACTCACCACAATCCCGTTCTTCTGGCACCTCCAAGGTGGACTGTAACTTTAGGTTTTTTGACACTATCTCCGTTCAGGGTCTTGAGTCCTTCAGATTGCACAGGATGAACACTTAGACACGCGTCTCACTCGTTTGTTATACTGCGAAATCTTTTTGTAACCGCACCGGTTCAGGGTCGCCGATCGACTGCCTCGCCGACAGGTGAGGTGGAAGGTACAGTACATTATCTTCGTTCAAGCATAAATATATGTCCATAACAATTAGTACGAATGTAAGTACTACAGAACGTAGACCTGTGTTACTGCAACAAGGCCGGGGAAGGGATAAGCGTCCCTATTTCTTAACTGGATCTCAGTTGTGTCAATTAAAAATCACAAATACTTTTTAAAACAATAGTTTGACCTTTTAACTTTTTCAATCTTCATGTGATTTTGTAAACTTTACTGATTATATGTGTAGATATTTTGTATGTTTAATCTATTATTCGATTTATTCCAGAACACTGGCTCAATGGGTCTTATGTCGGCAGTGTTACGACCTAAGTGCTATTTACTGACGTGAAAATAATCAAATAGGCACATACCTAGTTTGTTATTTATAAAAAAGTATTTCCAACCGCGTACTTGATGTGAAAAAATGCTACTCTTGTCTCACTGGTGTGATTGTGATTGGTATTCGATTACATCAGTGATTGGAAACTGTGACTGTGATCACAGTTTCATTACTAATACCACAATACACGAAATAAATTAATATAATTCTATCATATATAATTATAGTGTATATAATTTAACATCATAACAAATGTGAGATCATTTTTCGGGTCAAATTCTCAGCATTTCAGGTCAAATGCGTAAAACGTTTTGGCCGAATCTACTAGATGGCGCTTATCACAAATTATCGTGATCTACTGTAAACATTAAAAATATAATAATTCAGTTATATATATTTTCTTCTACTTTCTATCTTCATGTCATTATGCCATATAGTGGACTCAATTAGATGACATTCGTGTCGTAATGAACCCTCTCTTCTGGTACCTCTAGCAGTGGAGACTCGGACTGCCCACGCAATCATGTTGACGTTGAGCATGTACAAACAAATTTTTATTTTTCGTCAATCCCGTTACCGAGGAACGCGATAATCATGAATGTTTCACATTTCAACGTCCCTCTCTCCTCCCCCATCGCTTGATAATTTAGTTATTTGCATGCCTTGCCATATAGTGGCATCAATCAGATGATTAATGCACCTCCCCAAGTCTCGATCCAGGGTCGCCTTTGCAGCTTGACTTATCTCGACTTACACTTACCCAATTTGAAGTAATATTACCGACTTTATTGGAAATTTTATAATTATAAAGGCTTTTTAGGAGTTCAATCAAATGTGGTTTGATTCCTATTTTCTCAAGAACCATCCACAGTTTCGTCCATTTAACATTATCAAATACTTTTTTATAGTAAATAAAGCAAAGGTATAGTGTAATGAAGAATCCACGAGCCTTCTCTACCTTTCCGTAGTTCCCCGACTCTCAACAAGTCCCGCCTGTTCTGCTACTATTTGTGATGAGATAATGTTTTATAATCTGGTTGTAGAATATTCAGAATCACTTTACTCGTATGGGGATATGAGAGCAACTAGTTTTAACTCCGCTCTAATTCCACGCATGGCTGAATATACTTTGATAGTCGTCCTATTCCAATTACGGTTTGACAGTATCTGGTGAAGTCAGGTGGCGACTTCTCCAGGCACACCACTACACAAAGCTAGCAATCAAAGGGATGAAACGTGCGTGAACACACTGTATTTTTCAACAACTAAACATTATTATTAACATCTCAAAATTGAGACAAATATAGGAATGGCGGTTCATCTTTTCATTTTCATATTAGATTATAATATTTGAAAGCGTATATGACGTTTAGACCTTAAATTTTAGAATTATTATTTTTATTCTGGAAGTCTTTCAAAGTCCTCACATTTAATGTAGTTAAACCAATTCTAATTATTTGATGCAATAAACTATATTTCTACATTATACGTACTTACGGGTGCAAAACTACAATTATTTTTTTTATTGCAGGCTCCTTCGGACTACAAGATTCAGTTATGGCCCCAACTTTACTATCTGGCGAGATGTTGTTTCGTATTAACCCAGTTTCTACCCCTAAAATGGAACCGTACAGTACATTATCAGCCAAAGAAATTTCAGGAACACATACACTTACTCACAATGGCATGAAATCGTTTGAGTGTTCACAGTGCATTTACACGTGCAATTTGAAGGCATATTTAAAAAAGCACATGCTTACTCACAATAAGGAGAAACGTTTTTCGTGTGCACAGTGCACTTTTACGTGCAACCTGAAGGGTTCTTTAAGAAGGCACATTCTTACCCACAATGAGGAGAAACCGTTTGCGTGTGTACAGTGCACTTACTCGTGTCATCGTAAAGACACCTTAAGAAACCACATGCTCAGTCATAATATGGAGAAACAGTTTGTGTGTGAACAGTGCACTTATACGTGTAATCGTAAAGTCAGTTTTAGTTACCACATGCTTTCGCACAGTGCGAAGAAACTGTATGTTTGTGCACTGTGCACTTACATCTCCAATCGTAAGGTCAACTTAATTACCCACGTACTTACTCACACAGCGGAGAAACCATTTTCATGTTCGCAGTGCTCTTATAGTTGTAATATGAAGTCTAATTTAAGAAGGCACATGCTTACTCACAATGAGAAGAAACCGTTTGCGTGTGCACAGTGCAATTATATGTGTAATCAGAAGGCTTATTTAAGAAGGCACATGCTTACTCACAATAAGGAGATACTGTTTGTGTGTGCATAGTGCACCTACACGTGTAATTATAAATCCAGCTTAAGATCCAACATGCTTGCTCACAATATATAGAAACTGATGCACAGTGCATCTACACATGCAAACATAAAGCTAGCTTAAGAAACTTATGATGAGAAACCGTTTGTGTGTGCACAATGCACTCACAAGTGCAATCATAAATACAGTTTTAGATACCACTTACTCACTCACAATGGGAATAATCTTTTTGCTTGTGATCATTGCCATTATTTCTAAAATCGTAAGAAATACTTAAATGAAAACGTCACTCATACTTGTGAGAAACTATTTGCATGTACATAGTGCATTTACACGTGTGATCTTAAAGCTAGTTAACGAAACAGCGTATTAACTAACACGTGGATGATGTTTGCATGTTTACAGTGCTCTTATAGTGGTAATCTGAAGGCACATGCTTACCCACATAGGGGAGAAACCATTTACGTGTGCACAGTGCACTTAAACGTTGTCATCAAGATGAGTTAAAATCACATAAGCTTACTGGGTGAAAACGTTAACAGTGTCCTTACAAGTGTTTTGAAAAAACTTTCTAAGGAACCACATGTTTACTCACACCGGTGTGAAACTGTTTAAATGTTAACAGTGCACTTATATGTATGAGTTGAAAAGACTAACCTGCATGTAGTAACTGTGAGAACTGTGACTTAATAAATATATGTGTGTGTGTGTGTCATGAAAGTGAGTAGATGATTGATGAGGGACGAACAGTGATACAATAATGGCCGTGACTGAGATATTTATATTTTGTTTATATTTATATATATATGTGTGTGAACTTTTTTATTTATTTATATTTTTAATGGTTTTTTTTTATTCATAACATAAATGATATTTCTCAATTTTAATGTGTTATATAATATGTATTATCTTTATTGCGAGTCAGGTCTTTATAAAAAAAAAAAATACTGTGGAATAAACGCATTATTATGGCCTTCTCTGGGGAAACAGGTCTCTTCCGTCACAGCTGCTTCTGAATAGTCTATCTCTGAATGTATAATTTATATTACTGTATAACGTGTTGTATTAAACGTATAATATTGTTACCCGAAAAGACTGAGTTTCACTTACAAAGAATTGGTACTCGAGTAATTAGACAGTAATCAGAGGATATAACCCCATGGGAATATGTCGGTAATATAAGATTTCACAGTAATAAACACAAAATATTTTAAAAATTTGGAATTTTCAGTACAGAAACTTATGCAAATTTTATTCATTTATGTCCATCAACACCCTTGTGGACTTAAATTAGTTAATTCAAATATAACAGTGCATTTTTAATATTACAGTTTAAACATGACATAAAAAACCTAAGTATAATTTACATTAAAATATTTCTACAATCCACGCCATGCGTAGAACACTCAAGATCTTGGTAATTTCCATTTCAACAACCTATCTTTTTTATTTAAAGAATTACTTAAACATCTTTAAATTTATTTATTTAATTCTGATGTTACAAAGCTTAAGAAAAATTGACTTCAGCTATCAGAACGTCATTACTTTTCAGTGCTAGAAGCAATTGTGGTATAAACATAATTTTATTTCACGTGCCTCATTCTAATAGTATTTACATATACTTATAGTAGTTTTTAACCAATTTCTGAGGTTACGCAGCCAAGATAACCTAATTCTGCCCATGTCTCTGTTACTTTTCGTCTCCCCTGCATAACACGTCTCAGTACATTTTCCTTGAAGATATGATCAACGCGGTGTGAGGCCTGTCGCCTCCACTATCGTCTTTAAGAGACCGCTGAACGAGGGTGAATGAATCTAGAAAGGCGGTACCTACAACACATCTGTCACCAGCCACAAAGACGCGGGCTACCAACTGAATACAACAATATATAGACGTCTCACAACGACGAAGCTATTATTTTTGAATGGGAAGTGTTAAAGTCTTGGGCATTACAGGACGACATTACGATCTGTCTTAGGCTGGCTTAAGTGACGAATTTACACAATGTAACGTTCACCTATTTACCCGTGCTACAACATTCATCAAATTTTTGAATATTGTGTATATGTTGTCATATTGGAACATTTCAATTATTTATTACCAACTTTTCAGTCGTTATATATAGATTTTTTTAAATTTTGATGTTCATTATCATGTAACAGTATAGATGTCGCTGAACATTTTTGTACGAAGTATGGGGCTATATCCTTTATGCAACATCTATGGTTTACTAATCTGTAAACAATGAATAATATAATTTGTCTATGGCTCACCTGTTTCTGTGATTATAAACATTTTAGGTTATTTGCTCCGCGTGTCTCGTGCTCGCTGGCAGTTACAACAAGCTATGGAACGTACCGAGCCTGATTGTGCTATGGTCAAGTATGAGCCGGATTCTCCAGCCGAGAACGACGATGAAGGAGCTGGCGATGGAGCGCCCTACACTGATATAGATATATCATATCCTGACATCAAGCAGGAGTGCTCGGAGTACTCCAGGAAGGCCGACCAGTCCGCCGGTTAGTATCTGGTTTCTTTAGATTATTAATTGATATAATGTGATGGTTAAGGGGACCACATTTCTAACAGTTAAGTAATAATCAAAATTATTAATGCAAATCATGTTCCAACACCCTGTGCATTTTTGTGCATATTTTCTTGGGAACAGACTGCATTTCGCCACGAAACGGTAAACATCTGTGTTTCTTCTATCGTTCGAGAGTAGCGCCGTGCGTAACTCTAAGACAATTAAGATGCTGTGTTCTAAACATCTCCGGTAGTGCAGTGATATCTCTGCTCTTCACAATAAAAGTGCGAGTCAACTGGATGTGAAAACTTAACCTCCAACCTAGGATCGAGATCGAGGTAGGCCAGATCCATTTGAGTTGTCTTACCTGGCCCACTGGCCTAGAAATCTAATGTCGGTGGTTCGCGCCTCGTTCCAGGAGACCAGCAAATTAGTCCTATTATCACAGCACAAGTGTTTAGCTTAGTTTGAATATTAAAGTGCTTTTATTATATCCATTTAAAAATAAAATAACTCCGGAATTTATTATATGGCAGATTTATTCCAGAGAACTGACCAAAAAGTATTCGCTGGAGCAACGAGGTATCATCTGACATTTTCGTCAAAATTGAATTTTTTGTACCAAAACTATTATGTCAATTTAATCTTTAAAAAAACTTTGTTTCAAATTTCTAAAATATTTTTTTTACCACAAACATAGCCAAATGCATCTAATTTAAATATTTATATGTGTTATTGTTGTTGAGTCAAAACGCTTAATTATTAAAGTATTCCATTTCACAAAGGATTAATTTGTTATAATTACAATGATACAATACAATGCTGAGAAGAGGATAACATATTAATAATTATTGTTTACAATAACGTATATTTATATAATAATAATGTATATTTATAACAATGATATTAAAATATTATGATTTTTGGGATACATGTTAATCTTTAAAGTATTTTTTGATAGAATTGAAAATTCGAAAGTTCGAAAATTGTCGTTATAGCATAGTTGGATAATGCACCTTCCCCGGTTAGGAAAGAGGTCCAGGTTCAAATCCCGGTGGCACAACAATAATATTTTTCGATATAATTGATTTTATATGTATATCTTTCTAATTTATATATTTAATTCGTATTTAAAATATCACAGAGCTGTGTTCTGAATAATTTCAACTTCACAATAAGAATGTGTTCTGATAAAAGATCATCATTTAAGTCAATTGAATACCTTTATTTAATTAACGAAATATTTTTTAATATGCCTCAAAAAGACGGCAAAATTGTTTGGTCTCCGATAACATATATGCATTGTTTTCGAAATCTACATGTTTTTCATCTAATATCAGCCTCGTGTAATATCAGTTTAACCAAAGCACGGAAACGTGAAATATTTCTACATTAAGGTAAGAAAGTCACTTTTAAAAGTTGCACTGATACAAATGTTGTCTTCCTGTAATTCTATCTGCATCGAAGATCATAGGACGACATTTCATTTTACGGATAAGTCATCGCCTACACTTCGACTCGGCGAGGTCGAGTCGAAGGACATGTATAGTTGCCAAGTCAGAATATATGTCCTCATATCAAAATAATGTATTGTCCAATAATACAACGCCATGTCAGATAGGAAACATCAAGTTTCCAGAACATAGACTTTACACAATGCAAATTAGGTGCACACAGGAGCACGAGAATTTATGTTGCAAATATGATTACCCTTTATACCGGGCCGGATGATTAACGATTCTACATTTTAATTTGAGCAACAGACCACTGTTCTGACAGATATATAGGAACTGTCCACAGACCAGAACATACTTATAAGTTCAAATTTTAATCAATACATTTTTCTTTGGTTTGCAGGTTCCTTTGGACTACAACATTCAGTTTCTGCCGCAACTCTACCTACTGGCAAGATGTCGTTTCATTTTAACCCAATTGTGTCTAGAATGGATCTGAACAATACAGCCAAAGAAATTTCACTAACACATATACTTGCTCAAAATGGGGAGAAACCGTTCAAGTGTGCCCAGTGCAATTGCAAGTCAAATTCGAAGTATTGTTTGAAAAGGCACATGTATACCCACAATAAGGAGAAACCATTTTCGTGTGAACAGTGTTCTTATACGTGTAATCTGAAGGCTTATTTAAGAGACCACATGCTTATCCACTATCAAGAGAAACCGTTCGCATGTACGCAGTGCAATTTCGCGTGCAATCATAAAGCCAACCTAAGATACCATATGCTCTCTCACAATGGAGTTAAGGCGTTTTCGTGTGCACAGTGCTGTTACACGTGCAAACGTAAGGTAACCTTAACAAAGCATGTGCTTAATCACACTGAGGAGAAACCGTTTGCTTGTACGCAGTGCACTTACAAATCGAATCGTAAATCCAGCGTTACACACCATATGCTTACTCACAATGCTGAGAAACCGTTTGCTTGTACGCAGTGCACTTACAAATCGAATCGTAAATCCAACTTTACATACCATATGCTTACCCACAATGCTGAGAAACCGTTTGCTTGTACGCAGTGCACTTACAAATCGAATCGCAAATCCAGCATTACACACCACATGCTTACCCACAATGCTGAGAAACCGTTTGCTTGTACACAGTGCACTTACAAGTCCATTCGTAAGGGCGACTTAAAAACCCATATGCTTACCCATAATGAGGAAAAACTTTTTGCATGTGCACAATGCACTTACAAGTGTAATCTGAATTCTACTTTAAAAAGGCACATGCTTACTCATAAGATGGAGAAACCGTTTGCATGTGCACATTGCACTTATACATGTAATTTGAAGTACAGTCTAAAGAGGCATGTGCACGCTCACATTGTAAAGAAATCTTATTCTTGTTCGCAATGCTTATACAGAAGTAGACGTAAAGTAGATTTAAGGCAACACATTCTAACTCACGCAGGGTAAAATTTTTTTTATGTTCTATGTACAAGTACATGTAATTGTTTAGACTATTTAAGATTATAATTGACAAACCGTTAGTGTGTGCAGAGTGCACTTTACACCAGTAATATAAAGCCACATTCTTACCCACACTGGCGAGAAAGTATTCGAATGTTCACAGTGCACTTACATGAGTAATCATAAAGGATATTTTAAAAGATATGCTTTGTCATAGATTAGATTAATTATTTTCATTTTCACATACACATAATATAATGAATGCATTTTAATGTGCTGATTCACGATTGAGTGAAACCAATTACTAAATTAAATATATGTTTATTACTACTTGTAATTTTTGTATTGTCACACCTACTTTCCGTATCTTTCACGCTCTCCTGAAAGTAGTAAAGTGTGAGAGCGTTGAGGACCTCCTGTGATTCAACCTGGTTTGTATCTTCATAAATGTGATAAAATGACGCCCTTTCTGCCGTAATTTTATTTTATTTATAGTCAAAGAGAGAGGTCGAGCGAATAAGGGTTGGCGGAGTGAACAACCCGTCGCTCCATCCCGAATGGAGCCTATCGCTCACCGAACATCTCAGCTGTTCGTGACGCCAATCTCCAAACTAGCGGATGCTTCTACTTGTATTTCTGCATAGGAAGAGAGTACCGTGTTATTAGATACAATATTATACAGACGCCCACTAGCATCCCAAAGCTATTATCTTACTTACCTCCTTATTATCCTAGCACCTCTAATCAAACTTTAGTAACAGTATGAGTCTCAAAGCTGCGCACGGCAGTACCTATCTATCTCTCTTACTGTGTAAATGTGGCGAGTTGTCAAAATTGTAACATGCGGGATTAAATGCTAACGTGACACGATATAGCCATACCTCAAAAGCTTCTGATGACTTCTTTTAATATCCAAATTGTGCTACGGTCGCACCTCACGTGTGACGTTCACGTATTACGAATATTATTTTTAGCACGAATTTTAAATTAATATTTAGCTTTATCAAGCTGAAGCTAGTCTCTGTCGCTTTACGTCTGTCGAACATACCGGACCTGCTCCGGGGCGTTGCCAGGCAAATCCATACCGACCGCCATGTCGAGACGAAGCCGCCAGGAAGCTGTTATGTGCCTTCTGGAAAGCATCAGATGACCCCTTCATGCACCCGAGGCAAGCGGTGGATATTCTCACTTCTCACAACGGAGGGTCAGAGGTCACTCACCACGAGACGACCGGACGCGGTCACGGAAAGCGCATGGCGAGCGAAGCTGCAGAGCCCGCGTCGGAGAACTGAACCAAAGGCGAGCTCCTGATGCCGCTTGTCGCACGCGCCCGCGGCGAGCCACACGTGGCCATGCCATGGTCACAAAAGTGAGTGGGAAAAACAATTAAACAGTTAGTGCTCCCGCGTTTAATTAAGGTTAGATTTAAATAGCAATAAGAATTTTCCTTGTGCTGTAATTAAATGTGTGAATTTGTGTATGGAAAGACATGTTAATTTAATTTACATCCCCGCCATCTCCTCGTGACCACCACGAATATCGATTGCTCAACGACCAGAACGTTGCGATTATATCAGGCTTGCCATGATATAATTCTAACACGTAGGATCGTTTTGTAAAAAAGGAAAATATAATTCGTCTATGCCTCCGCAGTTTCTATGGTCGAACATTATTTTTGGTTAGTTGCGTCGGGTGGCTCGCGCTCGCCGGCAGATTCCACTAGCCATGGACCGAGCTGACCCTGATGGTGCAGCCGTCAAGCCTGAGCCAGGGTCTCCAGACGAAAGCGGCGATGAAATAGAAGAGGGCGGGGCGCCCTACGCTGATATAGACATATCCCTACCGGACATCAAACAGGAGTGCTCGGAGTTCTCCAGGATGGCCGACCGGCGCGGCGGTAAGGAATGGTTCCTTTCAATTATTAGTTGATATTGGAGAACGCTAGCACTGTATGTGATCGTTAAAAAACAATTCTAAATTACATTTAAGCGTCGTAGAGATGAAAATACAAGTATGCAGCCGTGCTGTCAACTGTATTAACTTAATAATATATGATTAGTTAAGATAGTTTTTAAAATATGGAACTCGATCATCGGAATTGTATCCCATTTCAACGTCCCTGTTTCCAACACTACCGCTTGACAGTTGAGATATTTTTTTTATGGATCAGTTAGTGTGCGTCCGTCTTGACGATGAAACGAGTGAATTTAAACAAATGCAATACATTTTTACTTCTTCATCTCTGTGTTGACATTGAGTGGCTTCAACCAGATGAGATTTGGCCAGTATCGCACTTCCCGCGTCTTGTTCCCGAGTCGCTCTCATATCTGACTCAGTGTTTTAGGGCTCCCATTTCCTCAAGAACCGTCCATTTTACAAAGGTTTTTGAGTAGTCAATAAAGCTAAGGTATAGTGGAGTAAAGTACCGTACATTTGAGATTTGCTGTCTAGTTTCCCAACCTTTAACAAACCCTGCCTATTCTGCTGCTATTTGCGATGACAGTGTGTTTCATAATCTGGCTTCTAGAATGTTCAGCACCACTGAGTATGTGATATGAGAGCAATCAGACGATAAATATTACTAATTTAATGTATTAATTATAAATATATACATATAAAATCAATTTGTTAAGAAATATTGTTTTTGCGCTACCGGGATTCGATCCTGGATCTCTATTTCCAATCTGGGGAAGTACACTACCAATTGTGTTATAACGCCAGTATTTTTCATGACAAATTTTCCATCATACATGTTACACTTTTTCAAATTAATACATCTGTCGTTCCATTATTTATATTTATAATTAATACATCACAGAGCGTCTGTTCTGAATATTTACAACTTCACAATAAGAATGTGTTCTCCTTAATAATAATTATTACAGTATTATGTGAAGCCTTTTATGGGTCAGTGAATCTAAATGTTTAATTGTGTCCTCAGTCTATTTATCATATGAATTGGAATATTTTATGGATAATTCTCATACCTTCATGTCTGTTTTCTGGTGTGATCAGGTCTGATCCAGCAGTGTTTTGATTGCTAGTTCTACTTCCATTTGCAGGACAAGAGGTTCCTCTTCCCAATTATACAGGTTCTTAATTATATGTTCACAATACTGTGTCCACACATCCGCGGGAAGGTTGATAGGTGTTCTGGTGAAAACCATTTTTATCCGAACATGTTTGTTCTCATCGGGGAGAAGCCACCGAGAGCAAGAAACAACACAGAATATGTAAAGGTTATGGAAAAACGATGCACGGTTAGTGAAAGGTGAGAGTCGGGATGTGCATCTGCGGTCCGGCCGCTTCCTCCGCTGCATGTGTTGGTGCACATCTGTGGTGCACGTGTGTCATGTCCGCCGGGAGGCGCAGCCCGGCCTTCCTCGAACGTTTTCGCTTTGTACGCGTGAGATGGTGCAATACCAAGAAATGACAGCACGAGAAACATCTGGACGATGCGCGCGAGTTGCCATACATCTGCTACGTTCTTTAAATCGCTTGTAATTGTTCCGTAATTACTCCTCACCTATATTATTAATAGGCGTTAACATTGTAGAGTTTCATCATAATAAATAAATATAAATGAAACAATGTTATTACTCTACTTGAGTCACTGTTCTCTCGAAATTCGAGTAGTGCTAATAAACTCAAGTAGAGTAATAACACTGTTTCATTTATTTCCATACATTCTCATCACCTGTTACAATATGTAGTTAATGTTTTTTATCTTCTCGGCATTCTGGTGTGCCAATCTGTTCATACCGCTTCCGGAACTCCTCGTTGTTCGTTAAATATTGCCTTTTCTGTGCTTTGAGCTCTAGCTTTCTTATGATACCCGTTCAGTTTTGTCTTGAGGTTGGGTTAGGTTGTCGTCTTACATCTTTAAAAATATAAAACACACACGCACAGTATTTTTTAATAAGTAATATAATTTATATGCGACTTGCCTTAAGATTTTTTACTATGAACAATCTTATGAACGTTTCAAAATTCAATCAAATTTTGATGTGTTAAATTGAATGTGTTATTACACCGCGTGCGCAACCTGCACTATGGCGGGTAAAACTGAGTAAATTGGGTAGTTTTTCTCTACATTTTCATTTTAGATTATAACATTATATTAATATATGACGTACAGACCTTAAATTGCGCTAGAAAATAAAATTTCAGAATTAATATTTTTGTTCTGGAAGTCTATCAACGTCGTTGGTGGGACAAGATCACGTGGACTGTGTCAATTAAATTAATGGTTAGTTGAGGCAATCCGAATTGGATTCAAGGGAGGAATATTGTGCAAATGATGTTGATCTCGATCCTAGATTGGACGTCAAGTTTTCACCTCCAGTTGACTCGCACTTTTTTAGTAAAGAACTGAGATATCACTGCACTTAAGGAGATGTTTAGAACATCGCCTCTTCGTGGTCCTAGCGTTATGCACGGCGCTACTTTCGGACGTTGAAAACTTAATGTAGTTAAGCGAATTGTGATTAATTGATACAACACACTAGATTTCTACATTATATATATACTACATTGGTTCAATATTTTATTAAATAATTTTTTTTATCGCAGGTGCTCTCGGACTACAAGATTCAGATTTGGCCGAAACTTTACCTTCCGGCAAGATGTTGCTCCGTTTTAACCCAACTGTGTCTATAAAGCATCCGACCGATACATTATCAGCCAAAGATATCTCAGGAACCCATACACTTACTCAAAATGGGGAGAAACCATTTAAGTGTGCACTGTGCACTTACATGTGCAATCGTAAAGACAGCTTAACACACCATGCGTTAACCCACTCTGGGGTGAAACCGTTTGCGTGTCCACAGTGCATTTACACGTGTAATCGTAAAGACAACTTAAGAAAGCACATGCTTATCCACAATGAGGGGAAACCTTTTGCGTGTGTCCAGTGCACGTATACGTGTAATCTGAAGGCTACTTTAAGAAGGCATATGCTTACCCATAATGAGGAGAAACCGTTTGCGTGTGAACAGTGCACTTACACGTGTAATCGTAAAGTTAGCTTGAGAAACCACATGGTTACACACAATGGGGAGAAATTGTTAGAGTGTGTACAGTGCACATATACGTGCAATCGTAAGGATAACTTAAAAAACCACATGCTCACCCACAATAACGAGAAACTGTTTACGTGTACACAGTGCACTTACACGTGTAATCATAGAGTCAGCTTAAGAAACCACAAGCTTACTCACAATGTGGAGGATACATTTGCGTGTGCATAGTGCACTTACATGTGTAATCGTAAGGTCAGCTTATGAAACCACACGCTCACTCACAATGGGGTGAAACCGTTTGCGTGTGCACAGTGCATGTACTCGTGTTATGTGAAGAGTAATTTCAGAAGGCACATGTTTATTCGAACTGAAAATAAATAATAAGACAAAACATTTTGTTTAAAGCGCCATTTATTGATAAATTGCCATGGGCGGGGGCCCAAGCTTCGAAGGCGGAAGCCCAAGCTCCATGAGCGGCTCCGGCCCAAGCTCCGTGGGCTGGAGCCCAAGCTCCATGAGCGGCACTGGACCAGGTGTCTACGACGCGACCGTCATGAGCCCAGGCTCCGGTGTAGTGGGCTGGGGCGGCCCACGTACCGTGACCGGCCCACGCGCCGTTACCAACAGCTCTGGCATCGTGGCAATGGTCCTGGCTCTCGGCCAGACCTTCTCCCTTCCAGCTGCCGTCCTCGTGGCCGGACCAGCCGTGAGCGGAGACCAGAGCTACCATGCGCATGAAAGCTGTTGAAAATATAACATTTCGTGAATGCATATTTCGTGTTTATCCAAATTGAATCTAATTCAATGAAAATATTATTTTAAGCGTACATACACTACGCATATGTTACGCATATGGTATAGTGGATTGGGCAGATTCTTTTAAAAACATGAGCACCTAATAAATATAAGAATTTTGTAATTAGCTATAAGTATAACCAACTAATTTACTTACCATCACGCCGTTTCTCCGCGAAGGTAGGCAGAGAATATAGAGCGCCACACTCTTCTGTCGCATTCATACATCTTCACATTCATGCTCGCCGATTGTTGACGCTTCTAACAGAACCATTCTCCATTATCTGGTTTACCTGGTCGTGTTAAATATCGATTATTGGCATCATACATGAATAAAAATGTTATTTTACTACGAGAAGCACAAACAAAACTGACAGAGAACACAAAATGTGAAGATGTGTCTACGTTTAATAACTGATCATTTTTACCTAATGCTAATTGATTATATACGATGTGAGTTTATCCTTTTTTTGTGTTTTCTAAAGTGTCGCATACTAGATGTAATAATATTATACAAGTTTTACAACTAAATAAAATATATACACTGGTACATATGTTTTGTTTACTTTTGTATTTTTAATCTCTTTACCTAATGCTTACTTTACTTAGTTTTTTTATTTTTTTATAAATGGAACATTGTATTTATATGCTATTAATTGCATCCTGTTCTACTCTTTATATAATATTTTTTTACTTTTTATATACATTGAACATTGTATTTATGTGCTATTTACTTTATGTTTTACATTGTATTTAAATGCTATTAAATGCATCCAGTTTTACTCCTTATATAATATTTTTTTACTTTTTATATAATATTTTTTACTTTTTATTTACATTGAACATTGTATTTATATGCTATTTACGTTATGTATTACATTGTATTTATATGCAATTAAATGCATTTTATTTTACTCCTTATATAATATTTTTTTACTTTTTATATAATATTTTTTACTTTTTATATACATTGAACATTGTATTTATATGCTCTTTAATCGCATTTTGATTTTCTCTTTATATTTATTTATTTGTACATTGAACACTACACTTTGTTTATTACTGTACAGGAAAGGCAGTGCCTGCTATAATATAGTAAAATACTAGTGTAGCAGCCAAGTAAGACATATACACAAATATACGTCTTACTTGACTACAATGTCATCTGATTATAACAATATAATAACACACTAAACTGCACTATGAATGGAAAAATAAAAATATTATTATTATTGATATAACGATGTAATTTTTATTATTATTACACGAAATATATATACATACATACGTATACTGGTGGGTCCGACTGGCTGGCCAATCTGACACATGCCGCAGCAGGTCGACCCAGGATTCCCCACCTAGAGACCCACACTCTCACATTGGCACTGAACAGCTCCATGCCTCAGTAGGTCGGATCAGAGGATGTGCTCCGGCGTCTGCCTCACACGGCTGCAAGTACACCACGGATCAGACGCAAGTCCCACATCAAAGAGTTTGCTCCGAAACTGCTCATAGCCGGAGACTATCTGCACCGCGAAATGATCCAACACCAGAGAACTATCCCGGCATATCTCTAACGGCAACAAAAGCGAAGAAGGAACGAGTCCACTTCCTTAAAGATGCCTCATCGCATCTTTCTTGCCCTTTTCAAACTCAATTGTCTGACACGCGTGCATAAAACCCTGTATTCGGCATCTTCCCTTCCTCAACGCTCATCTCAACACTGATGTTTTCTTTAAAATAGTTCCCACACTCCACAAGTTCCTTAAAATCCTGTGGTGAGGCAATCGCGTACGTGTAACAAGGACGTATACACGTCAATATGATTTTTAAACTTCTCTTTTCCAAGGCCCCTAGACGTGGGACCTACAGGGGAATTAATAATTATTATTTGTCTTGCTTGATCGTGTCTATGCTCAACAGCCATTAAGGCAAACAATTTGTTCACCGAGTCTCGTACTAAATAGAAGCATGGGCCGCGCTACCCCAGATGCTCCTGCCGTCAAGCGGGAGTTAGGGTCTGCAGCCGAAAACGACGATAAAGGAGAAGGCGGTGGTCTTCCGTATACTGATACAGATATATTGTATCCTGACATCGAGCAGGAGTACTCTAGGATGGCCGATAAGCGCGCTGGTGAGGAGTCGGTCCATTGTTGATGAGTATGAATGATGGGACACCTGGTGTGATCGTGGTATCAGATGGATGAGAAAGGTCATCCAATATTTATTTAAAACATCAATTTTATCTGCGCTAGTGTTACTAGTTTGACAGCCGATAATCTGTTTGGATAGATCGATATAGCCACATCTCAAATGTTTGTGATGTGAACGCAACGATCTTGTCGTAGCGTAATCAATATTTGTAGTGGTCACGAGGAGATGGCGGGTTGGTAAATTAAATTAACAAATTCACTCATTTATTTACAACACAAGGTAATATGAAAAAAGGTAAATATTAATTGCTACTAATATCTAAACTTAATTAAATGCGGGTGCACCAATTGTTTAATTATTTTTTCACTCACTTTTATTTGTCTTCACATTTGTGGCTGACTGCATGGCCACGTGTGGCCCGCCGCAGGCACGTGCGACAATCGGCATCTGGAGCCAGCGCCTGGTCCAGTTCACGGACACGGGCCTTGCAGCTTCGCTCGTCATCTAGTCTCCGTGGCTGGTCGTCTCGTGGTGGGTGGCTTCCGGTCCTCCATTGTGAGCGGCGGGAATATCCGCCGCTTGCCTTGTGTCCAAGGCGAAGTCCTCGGATGCCTTCCAGGAGGCACATCGCAGCTTCCTGGCGGCTTTGTCTCGAGGCAAAATGGTGGTCGGTATGGATCTGCCCGGTGGCGCCCCGGAGGAGGTCTGGTGCGTTCCACAGGCATAGAGTGAGAAAGAGTCGCTTCGGCTTGGCAGAAACCCACCCCGGCCAATGTGCGCGGGAGGGGTTAGCAACCATTCATCCGCTGTAGATGCATGTTAGTAGCGCGGTGAGAACAGGCTTGCGTTGCCCGGCGCACGGCCTACACAGAAATATTTGAATAAAGCTAAAACATTAATTTAATATTAGCACCGCAAATGATATTCGTAATACGTGAACGTCCCACGTGAAATGCGACCGTAACACATGTTATAACAAAAATCTTACACGTAGGACCGGTACTTAAAAAAATAATAATATTATTCGTCTATAGCTCACTCGTATCTATGGTCTACCCCCGTATTCAGTTATCTGTGTCGCGTGTCTCTTGCTCGCTGACGAGAACTACCAGCCATGGACCGTATTGTCGTCAAACCTGAGCCAGGGTCTCCATCCGAGAGCGGCGGTGAAGCGGTCTACACGGATATAGACATATGGTATCCTGACATCAAGCAGGAGTGCTCGGAGTACTCGACGAAGGCCGACCAGCGCGCCGGTAACGGTTTCTTTGGATTATTAATTGTTGAAGGAGGATAGTCGCACTTGATCTGATCGCTTATGGACATTTCTAACCACAATGTCAATAATGTATAATCTAAATGCAAGTGTTTTTAAACACGCCTTACCAGTACGCTGCCGTGCTGCAAGAAATTTGAATTTTTAAAATATTTTTCTATCCTAAATGGTTTTTAAGAATTTTGAGATATTTGTCCTTACATTTTCATTGGAACGCGTATATGAGAATTAATATTTTATCAAAGTCTTCACATTTAATATAGTTAAGGTAATTGTAATTAATTGACGCAACACACTAGATTTCAACATTGCACGTTATGAGACGTGAGTCAGGGGTCTGTCCTCTCCCCCGTCAGGTACAGCTATAAGATTAGCGGGTCAGCTTCATCAAAATCACTTTTTTTTTTAAATATATCTCATTGTAATTTTCAAGCAATGTACCTTTTTTTAGTGAGTCAATTTTGCAAAATACATAATGTAACATGACACGAAGCTAATCAATTAGAATCAATTGAAACAACCTTTTGAACTTATTCTATACTAGCAGTAAATATAATTAAAGCATTCAAATACAATCAAATAACATACTATTAATGGCTTTTACATTTAAATGTTTCATAAATAAAGAAAATAAGTAAAAAAAGGCTAAAATATGTAAATAACTTCTACAAGAATCAACAAATAGAAATCAAGAAACAAAAAATATTTTTTAATTAAGGTAATAAAAATCACTCTTTCAAATTCAATAATGCAAACATCCTCTTCCCGTATTTCTGTCTACATTGCACAAGACCACAGCTTGAGATAATTTCCTTCTTTGAGTTTACTTACGAAGGCCATGGGACGTCATATTTCATTGTATGTTTCGCGTTTCAATTTCGTTATTTCAGTTCTGATAAATCATTGCCTCCAGTTTGACCTGGTGCGGGCGAGTTTCGAGAGACATGTAAAGTTGCTAAGTAAAAATATATACCCTCCGTCGTTTGAGAAGAACGTGCTTTCGAATAATATATTGCCATGTCACAAATGAAGTATTGAATTTCTATATACATTCACTATATCCAAGAACAAAGAATTTTCACAATGCAAATTAGGAACACGAGGACACAAGAATTCATATTGCAAATATGCTTACCCTTTCAACCAGGCCGGGTGATTAAGTATTCTAACTTTACTTGAGCAATAAACCAGCAGCTCTCCTAGGCCAGCCTGTCTGTCATAAATACCGAAACTGTCCCCTGAACGTGCAGGGGCAAAGTCATTAACAACAACAAAACTTAAGTGAGAGTATCTTCGCAACGTCACATACTTATTGATTCAAATTTATCATAAATAATAATATAATAAAGATAATTTTACATTTCAGGTTCCGCCGAAAAATACGATTCAGTTTCGGCCGCAACTCTACCTTCTGGCAAGATGTTGTACCGTTTTAACCCAATTATGTCTGGAATAGATCCGAACACTACATTTTCAGTCAAAGACATCTCTGCAACCCGAACACTAACTCAAAATGGGAAGAAACGGTTTGCGTGTGCACGTTGCACTTATACGTGTAATCTGAAAGGTACTTTGAAAACGCACATGCTTAGTCACAATGAGAAGAAACCGTTTGCTTGTGCTCAGTGCTCTTACACGTGTTATCTAAAAGATCATTTAAGAAGACACATGCTTATCCACAATGAGAAGAAAAAGTTTGCGTGTGCACAGTGCCCTTATACGTGCAATCACAAAGTCAGCTTAAAAAGTCACATGCTTACTCACAATGGAGATAAACCATTTGCGTGTTCACAGTGCATTTATACGTGCAATCACAAAGCCAGCTTAAATAACCACATGCTTACTCACAATGAAGATAAACCGTTTGCGTGTGCACATTGCACTTACACGTGTTATTTGAAAGGTACTTTCAAAACGCACATGCTCACTCACAATGAGAAGAAACCGTTTGCGTGTGCGCAGTGCACTTACACGTGTAATCACAAATCAAGTTTAAAATGCCACTTGCTTTCTCACAATGGAGATAAACCGTTTGCGTGTGCGCAGTGTACTTACAAGTCTAATCGTAAAGACGTCTTGAGGTACCACATGCTTACCCACAATGAGGTGAAACCGTTTGCGTGTGCACAGTGCACTTATACGTGCAAACTGAATTCTACCTTAAGAAGACACATGCTCACCCACAATGAAGTGAAACAGTTTGCGTGTATACAGTGCACTTATTCATGCAACCATAAAGTCAGTTTAAGAAATCATATGCTTTCTCACAATGGAGATTGACCGTTTGATGGCCACATTGCCGGTACATGTTTAATCTCTAGAACAGTTTAAATAGGCAATCGATGCTCATATAGAAGTAAATGTAAAATTGATTTATCCTAACGTAACTAACACACTCATGTTTAACACCCTTTTTATGTTCAAAGTGCACTTATACATGTAAACGTATTGACTAATTAAGATCACAAGTCTTTATTCACAATTGGGATAAACCTTTAGTGTGTGCACAGTGCACTTTCACAAGTTATCGTTATCGTGCTCACTTACTCTGCAAGGCAAGTATTTCAATGTTCACAATGGACGTGCATGAGTAATCATAAAGGAGATTTAAAAATTTGTATGCCTACTCATAGAGCTGATCAATTATTTTCATTAGAACACATTCTTATTGTGAAGTTGTAATTATACAGAACATAGCTCTGTGATATTTTAAATATATTAATTAGAAAGATATACATATAAAATTAGTTGGTTTCTTCATGATAACACCTTTTTATACCCACGACAATATATATTTGGGGGTTATGACGGTGGTTAAATGAAATAAATGTGATTGGCGTGTGTTGAAGGTTTATTGTCTGTATGATAATAACAAGGAAGACATGGAATGAATACAGTGAATGAATAAGTGAAGATTTAGAAGGTGCACGTATTTTATGAAGTGAATTGGCGGTCTTGCTCGGCCAGCGCGAGCCGGCAAGACCGCCGTCGTAAAACGATGAATATGGAGAGACTGCTTGGAGGTGAATCGAATCAGACTTGTAGCAGCGCTGTCGCTAGCGTCAATGCCGACTGAGATGGCGGTGGATATGAATTATGATCGCTACATATACATCTTTCAGGATTATCTGTTCCGAGGGCTTTTCTCATCTTCCTAGAAGATTAATCTGCCGAAGAGCTATTTTAGGCGGGCCGGACCGGACCGGGTTAGTATTACAATTACAAGTCGGAGGGGGGGCAATTTATAGCAGGTAGTTTACCCCAATTTATAGCAGTGAGAAAGAAGAAGAAACTGTTATCATTCATCGTTTGTGATGTCGATCTTACTCCTGCAAGAACCTACGCAATATGTACGGATAGCGGAAAAAGGTTTCAAGTCCTTATGCTCACAATGTAAAGTAAACAAACCATAAAAGAAGACTTGTAACTGTACGTATCTTATTTTTAATTATTTTAATGTGGTCGGGAGGGGGTGAGAATAAATTTTCCGCACCTTTTACCACCTAACTTGCTGCGCCACTGTCGACTTACCCAACTTCCATGAACAGATGACCTTCAAACCTTGAAATTATCAAGTGTTTTAGCCAAAAATTATACGATGAATAGGTATGTTCCAAGACTCCGAAGGTCAGACTTATACAGTTTCTGGTGGATACAAAATTTTTAAATTCTATGAAATCATAGAATCTGAAGACAAGGGAGATAAGACGGATTGACGCCTCTGAGACGATGTGATGCTGGAGACACTTGTGGACAGTGAGACGCACGAAAATGTCCATTCTGGAGAAACTGACCATCATTGAAGATTCTCAATCATTTGCCTGAGAGGAATTCTTTAATTATTTGGGCATCTTGCGAGAATGGAAGATAGGTCGAAGAAATTTGTTATAGTTAGCTATGCCTAAGGACGAATAGGGTGAGAGAAAGATCCCTTAATATATTACACCCTTATTTTCACGATAGACTTTTTATCACATTAATAACTTCATTATTACCTGTGACAACAGAGCGATATTATACTACGTGGCGCTATTGGTCGCTTCACGCACTAATAGATCTCTAAAACTTTTTGTACATAAAACAGATATTTATGAAACACCACCCCTTCAATATTGCGTCGTGCTTCATTGAGAGATTAGTCGTGGACACGTGCCATAATAATATTCAGAGACGTCTCACCGGTCACTGGCGACTAGTGTCCGAACGAAGATTAATTTTTGGCCGAATCCGAAGCCAAAGGTTAAATCATACTAGAGATCTTAGAACACCGACCAGAAAAGATAAATAAGAATAGAAATTCTAAACTGTTACTTAGTTTTCTGCGTTATATCCATTAAATAAAGAAATTTCAGTTTTAGAGAAATGATAAACTACATTTTATTTCATTTGTTAAAGTTTGTGCGTTTTCGGCGGCTCAATACAAAGCTTTGGTCAGCTTTTACTGGTGGCACTTTAGGCCGCTACTTCCAATCTACGAGACTGAAATAAACGGCACGCTCGGGTGTGTTACGCAATCAATATTTGTGGTGGTCACAGGGATATGGCGGTAGGGTAAATTAAATTAATACGAGTTTTTATATATGTAGCGACCATAATTCAAATCTACCGCCATCTCAGTCGGCATCGACGCTACCGACAGCGCTGCCGGCTGCTGCCACAAGTCGGGCTCAATTCACCGCCAGACAGTCTCTCCAGTTTCAGCGTTTCACAATGGCGGTCTTACCGGCTCGCCTTAGCCGAGCAAGACCACCAATTCATTTCATTTCATAATTTCTTACATCTTCATTCACTGTATTCATTTCTGTCTGTCTTCATCGCATTTATCATTTGTCACAATAAACCATCACACACGCGCCGATCACACACGCATATCATTTAACCACCGTCCTAACCCCCAAATATATAAATTTACACATTTATTTACAAAAAAGGAAAATTCTTATTGCTACTTATATTTAACCTTAATTAAACGCGTACGCACTAATAGTTTTTTTTACTCATTTATCAACTCCTTCACACTTGTGGCCCGCCACATGTGACAAGCGGCATCTGGAGCCCGCCCTTGGACCAATTCGCACCGTCATGTGGTCTCCGTGGCCACGTCCGGTCATCTCATGATGGATGGCCTCCAATCTTCTAGCGTGAGCGTCGGAAATATCTGCCGCTTGCCTCGTCTCCAAGGCGGGGTCTTCGGATGCCTTCCAGGAGGCATATCGCAGCTTTTTAGCATTTTCGTTCCGAGGCAAAATGGCGGTCGGTAAGGAGCTGCCTGGCGGCTGGTCGCAAAGCTGGCGGCTCTCCGGAGCAGGTCCGATGCGTTCGGCAGGCATAGAGCGAGGAACTAGCTTCGGCTACGCAGAAACCCACCCCAGCCAATGGGCGGGGGATGGGTAGCAAACCTTCGACGCTGTGTTTGCATATTAGGAGCGAGGAGAGGAGGGGCTTACATTGCGCAAAGTAATAATTTAAAATTCGCGCCGAAAACAATATTTGTAATCCGTGAACGTCACACGTGAGATGCGGCCGTAACAAGTCACTAATCTTTAAAAACGAACCAGGACCAGTCCATAGATTATAAAATTATATAATACATCTATGTCCACTAACGCATCTATGGTCCACCAGTGTCTATGGACGACCACCATTTTACGTTAGTTAGGTACGACGCCTCGCGCTCGCTGTGCATTAAAACCATGGAGGGTGCTTACGTTGGAATTGAAAAACGATATATTAAGATGGAAAAGGATATCGCTGATGATCCTCCTGTTATTAAGTCTGAGCCAGGGTGTCCGGAGAACAGCGATGAAGTAAAAGATTGTAGAGATGAACGAATTGAGATAGCTTTATCCCTCTCCGACATAAAGCAAGAGAACTCAAGGAAGGTCGACCGGCGCGACGGTAAGCAATTGACCTCTCAGGATTATTAATTGATGTAATGCAATACTCGCACTTGACCAGTGTTAACCCTTCCAAGACCACGCAATAACGCGTAAAGCTAATCGTGCAAAAATAATTACCTTTCAATTTAATGTAAAATTAATACATTTGCAAAAATATCACTTGTGGTAAGACAGAGAGAGATGACATGAAATTTACATAGAAAATAATTACACACATACAAATGTAATTAGGTATCTTTCTCATTGATTAAATGAAAAGAGATAAGACGGAATGTTGTACAGGACTTGATTAACTATTTTAAAATCACTTATGCTAATATATACATTTTTTCATCAAACTTCAAATATCTTACGGTAACACGAGTTGACAGCATAGCTGCATACGTGTATTTCATATCACGATATGGTAAAGGTCTTCTTCTTCTTCTCGTGTCTTATCCGTTTAACGGACGCTCTACAATCCACTGGTCAAACCTTATTCTTCAAGGGTCCCTACTTCCAGCAATCTTTCCCTGCATTGTGAGGTGCAAGATCTCTAGACGTCTCATTGCATGAGATATCTTATTATTATTTATAGCTTATTTTGAGAATTCTGCTGTAGGTCCACATCTCAAATGCTCCAAGTCGCCTTTTTACATATTCTGTAAGTGTGAACGCTACAATTCCATAAAATAATACCGAGAACACATAGTATCCGACTATTCGCACTCGTAATCTAAGGTTTAGACCAGGAATGCAGAACATGCGGATATTGGTTGCATATTGCGGCATTTGATTTCAACAGAAAGATTTCATTTTTACATTGCTATTGTTTTAACCCTGTCAATTAAGCGTCAATTTTTCTGAAATTATTATTTTTCATATTAACTGGACACTTTTTAAATACTAATTAAATGTATTAATTATATATATACATATAACATGTTTTTGCGCTATCTGGATTCGAACCTGGATCTCTTTTCAAATCCAGGGAAGGTGCAATTCCAACTATGTTACAGCGACAATACTTGTGACGTCAAATTTTCGAACTTACATGTTATATTCATCTATCGTTCCATTATTTGAAAGCCATTTACATTGTTTTTACGGAACTCAAATACCTTTGACTAAAGCGATAGCAGACGCCAAAATTAACAATTCATTTTTATTTAATTTAGGGCACATTGATACAACTTATATATTATTAAGTAGAACATATTTTTAGTGTGACGTTGTAATTGTTCAGAACATAGCTCTGTGATATTTTAAATGCTAATCAAATGTATTAATAAGAAAGATATACATATGTATATTTGTCTATAATATAATTGGAGACAAAATGAGTTGGCAGTTAAGTTAGTACAAATGACAAAATAGTTTCATTTCGCTTTCTAACCCCATTAAGCAACCACTTTGTTATTTTTAGTTTAAAACCGTTAATCGCTTTACACCCTTTAAAGTCTAGTGGCAATTTATTAAATATACGCGGTGCACAAAACATGAAAGTTCGTTGACCAAATTTGGTATCCAGTTTTGTTCCTAGTTTCCTTTGAATCGGATCGTGGATGTGAAGTTAAGTTTTTTTTGAAGAATAGTTCTGGTAAACAGTTGTCTAATATACAAAACTTGAAAGGATTTAAAAAGTTCTTCAGAGTTATATCTAAATGGCTTTTTGTTTATCCATTTCTGAGCGTCAATCAGAGTAAGAGTTGCACCGCTCCATGCACATATTGCGTCACTGATGGGACTCTGACAAAGTGAATAGTACACCATTTTTAATAATACGATATTTATGAATTATGAATTATTATTTATGAAAATATAAACTATGACCTACCCCTTTCAGTTAGAGTTGAATGTTTTACGGGACATGATAAAGTGGCGAAAGCATAATAACCACAGGGTGGTCAACCACAAAATATTCGCACAGAAGACGCTGGCTAAGATTTTTGTAGAATTTTATTTTATGAATTTATGTTTTATAATCCCTATAAATGAAAAAGGGTCGAAAGGACCCCGCGCGACCGCCGCCGTTTCAAAAGACCGCACGCCCGTTTGAAGGTCAAATATTGACATGAAGGAAGTGAGAAGACATAGAATGGTATTAACGCTAATAATGTTGTAAATAAAATGTAAATTTGTTTTATTATTTCAGGTCTTTCCGGTCTTCAAGATTCTATTTTATTAAACGCGAGTGAGCCTGTATCTAGCCTTGGAATGGATCCAGAAATAGACGCCACATCGTCAGCCAAAGAAACCTCAAAAAGTCATGCGCATTCTTTTACTAGAAAGAAACCGTTTTCATGTTCACAGTGCACTTATACGTGTAATCATAAAGACCATTTAAAAAGACATATGTTTAGTCACACTGCGGAGAAACCTTTTTCATGTTCACAGTGCAATTATACGTGCAATCGTAAAGATCACTTGAAAACCCACATGCTAACACACAATGGAAAAAAATCGTTTGCGTGTTCACAGTGCAATTACAAATGTAATTATAAAGCAAACTTAAGAAATCACATGCTTACTCACTCTACTGAGAAACCGTTTTCGTGTTCACAGTGCGTTTACACGTGTAATCTTAAAACCAGTTTAAGAAACCACATGCTTACGCACACGGGAGAGAAACCGTTTGCATGTTCACAGTGCTCTTATACGTGTAAGCTGAAAAAACGTTTAAGAAGTCATATGCTTACACACAGCGACGATAAATTGTTTTCATGTTCACAATGCACGCATTCTTGCAGAGATAAATTTAACTTGAAAAACCACATGCTTACACATAACGAGAAAAAACTGTTTTCATGTTCTCAGTGCACTTATTCGTGTAATCTGAAGGCTAACTTAAAAAAGCACATGTTTATTCACACTGCTGAGAAACCGTTTTCATGTCCACATTGCAGTTATGTGTGTAATCGCAAAGACCACTTAAAAACTCATATGCTTTTACACACTAAGGTGAAACCGTACGCTTGTTTACAGTGCACTTACACATGTTATCAGATGGGTCACTTGAGAAACCACATGCTGTCTCACACTGGGGCGTAGCTGTTTTCATTTAGACAGTGATAAATTTACCTTACTTAATTCACACTGAGACACAGTTTGCACATACAAGTGTAATTATAAAAACAGTTTAACCCTTCCCAAACCGTGCAGTGACACAGGTCTACCGTCATAAATAAACCTATAATATTTCGGTAAATACATGCAACATAAAATTCATATCTTAGGTAAACCTAAACAAAATATTAGCGCTTAGGAATTATTAGTGAAAAACCATGCATGAAAAGGGAATCGTACAAAAACAATTATTTTTTCCATTCAATCCGTTGTAAAATTAATATGTTGGTAAAACTACGATTTGTGATATGAAAGAAAGAGATCACACACTATTTTCACAGTAAAAAGAACAACAAACATACAAATATAATTGTCTCTTTCTCACTACTTGAATGAAGTGAGATAAGAAGGAAGGACACATTGTATAAGACTTAATGAATTGCGCTAAATTATGGTATTAATCATTTTTTCTAAATTGAATGCTCAATATTTAGAGTAAATTCGTACCATTAAAGTCATTTAAACTAATAAAAACATTTTTTCTAACTGTTATTTACGGTAACATGAGTTGACAGCATGGCTGCGTTCGGGAATTTCATATCATGGTATGGTAAAGGTTAAGAAATTACTGCTAGGTTGAATTGTTTGCTTGTTGTCAGTGCACTTTTAAGTGTGATCATAAACGTAATTTAGTATCACGTGCTTTTATTCACGATTACAAAAGACCAGAAAATACACAATGTCATTTATTTGTAACTTGGTAATGTATTTGTGTGTGAATATAATCAGTTTGAATGTAATAGAGTATTTTTTTTTTATAAAACCTAACCCATATCTAATAAACCTCTACCTGTCTCATACATTTAACCCTTCCCAAACCATACAGTTCCACAGGTCTAGGTCAGGTTGTTAAATATTCGCAACATACACATAATTTTTTAAGTAAAATATTTACGCTTAGAAATGATTAGTAAAAAATCAATTATGCAAGGCGAATCATACGAAAATATATTTTTTAATTCATTCCGTTGTAAAATTAATACGTTGGCAAAAAATACTATTTGTGGAAAAATAGAAAGAAATCACACATTCATTTCACAGTGAAAACAGTAAGAGTCATAAATATAACCTCCTATACAGAACTCGATGAATGCTTCGAATTATAATATTACATTTATGGCATTACCATTTTTTCACATTTTAAAGGATAATAGAACTCTTATTTCTGACGGTAACACGAGTTGACAGCATGGCTGCGTACGTGTATTTTGTATCACGGTATGGTAAAGGTTTATAAATAATCAGGACTTATTAAAAGTTAGACACGTGATGGCTTTAGATCGGTTGATGATATGGCCGTTAGTCAGTTGATTATATGTTATTTATTTATTCTAGATTAAAAATATATTTAATTACCTCTCTTACACGTAAGAATGAAATGAATAGTTTAAACTGTGACTAATTATTAAATGTAACAAATTTGACATATATTAAGACGTTTCACGTGTAAAGTGTGAATTAAAAAGAAATAGCACAATTGTGTCGTGTCACCACTGGAAGGTACATTACATTTTGTTGCATCCTTGTGAGTACCACCGGATAACCTTGGGGTTATATCCTCTCTTTGTACTCTCGAGTTGCTTTGGTGTGAAACTCGGTAGATTCGTGTAAAAATATTCATGTATTACAACTCAGATATAGATTAATACTATTGCGAAGTGGCGATGGAAAAGAAACCCTTTTTTTTTTTTTTTCCAATTGCTTAGAGTCTACGATACTCTGAGTACTCTACGTGCGGCTAGACCGCCAAATCTACTGCTACACGTGCATCAGCGCTAATCGCTTTGACACTTTTACTAACTACCTTATTGTAATAAACGTCATGTTTTATATTAATACATGAATTGGTAAGAGACCCGTTCTCCTACTGGCGGCCTCTAGTAAGCCATTTCCCCCACCACTCGTATGCTCACTCATCTGTCATACACACATACATACATATCCACATATTTAAATGATTTTTAGAAAATATCTGTGTATTTTGCGTTATTTGATTTAGTTTAATGTCCGGTACGTCGCTACGAGTGGAATTAACATTATATTCTAAATATACTGTTTTAATTGATTTTAATGCAGAAATGAGTGTAGAAGCTCGAGTCAACCGCAGATAATCAGGCCTATTCTCAAAATTGCAATATTGAAATGAAGGTGATTGTTACAACAACCCTCAAAAATAGTGTTATATTTGAATGAGAGAGAGGGAGAGAGAGTGAGGGAGATAAACGTACCATAATCTGTCAAAATGGGAGATAAACGTACCATAATCTGTCAAAATTATCTGTCTCTTTTTGAGGGTTGGTGTAACAATCACCTTCATTTCAATATTGCAATTTTGAGAATAGGCCTGAATGATTTTACATTCAGATTTGTGGTGTGCGTGTGTGTTTTTGTATGATTAGAATTCAAATTCAATACTGGCTGTTTGTCGCCTGATATGCTTGGTTAGAAACAGTATACGCGTACGTCATAACTGAGATATATTTCAGTTGTATATTTAGGTGAATAGATATGTTTAAATCGGGGGAATGGATCCATTTCAATTTCGTTTGGATCGGCTTTGAAAAAAAGGGAACGTCGGTCCGCCCGCACGACAGCTGGCCTCTGGCAGCCGCGTGTCCCGCGCGTGTTACTACCGACGTGACTCGTGGCGCCGCCGCTAGATACCGCCATGTCTCCACTTCATCAAATATACAATACAAAGATATAATTAACAGTCGAAGGCTACAGAAGAATTACTGAAACCATTAAAATGTTGATACATAATTTATTCTTAATAAATACATCACAAATTCACAATATCAAGTATATATAAAAAATTAGATTCCGTTGTCATTACCTACAAATTTACAGAAAGACATGAAAGAACGTCAATGGTGTATTGATAACATTACTTTTTATTTAAAAATTGTATCTGCAAATTCAACTTTTTTTTTTCGATTTGCACAGCTCGTCTCTTCAATTTGTGTATCTTCCTGCGTGCCTCGACCATTGCCACCCGCATCGCATGTTCCCGCTTTGCATTCTCGTATTGCTGTACAGCTCTCTGTAGATCGAGACCAGCCTCATTTTGGTCTAGACGCAATTTATCTAAAATACATATTATTTTATTTTTAAATTGAACATCTCGAGTTTTTTATAAAAAAGGTTAAACTGTTATTGTGTTTGATTGGTAACTGATTATTCGTAGTTCTTCGAGCAATCACTGGTACAATAGAAAGTAAATCACAGTTATCAATCAACGTCAAAATAACGGGTTACTATCATTAGAATCAACCGGTTCTCGTGAATACCATAGTTTGCAGAAGCAGTTCCTGGGTAGATATCAAATTATATTTTCCATTATCTAACGTACTTTTTCCTGGAGTTTTAAATCACGCGTTGATTGTAACCATTTCTAAATAAACCATGTAAACAACTGTAAGCAAATTTTACACGTACCTACACTCGCAGTGATAACCTTCTGATACTTCATCATCAGGCTCAATCTATGTGTTATTTCAAGTAATCATATAAAAAAAACTTAATATTTCCTTACCAGTATCTTCAAATGTGCTTTCGGACAAATCCGTGTATTCTTCCTTGATATCGGGGTATGATATATCTATATCAGTATAGAAGACTTGACCACTTTCTTCTACAGCTCTCTTGGAAGGCTCGACACATTCTATCTTATCATTCGACATCAATGTGACTGTATCACGCTCTTCTCCGCCGAGATACCTCGACAGAGAGAGAATGTTCTCGCTCTTCGATACGTCTTCTATACCACCACTTCCCGCATCACAGCTACCAGCAGCCCTTCCTGGCTCAGGCTTGACGGTAGACCCCAAATACAAATGTTCAACATATGGATGTTTTATATCAACAAAAGTACACAATTTAACATCAATTGGGTTCTCGACAATAAATTCTGACTCAGGCGTGATGATTGACTCCAAACATTCCATTTTGTTGAGGGTATGTGATGTCTCTAGTTCTGCATGACGTGTAGCAGGAGGGCCTAGTAAAATTTCAACTTTACGTTTATTAGAATAATCATAAAAAACAGTAATAGTTGGTATTTTTCAGGGCTACCGGTAAAGAAACCATTTTTTTTAAATACAAGATTTAAATGCGTATCATTTTTTAACACAATACAATTGTGCATCTATCGTTGTCCAAGATTGAGAGCTTCAAAGAGAATAATGCCCTTGCGGTCCCACCGCACAAAAATGATTTTTTTCATTGTGAGGCCGGGCTTAGCGGTACCTGAGCTTTCGAAAGCCATTTTGCGTCCTTGGTTCGAGTATAACACCCCTTTATCGTCTCCAGTTATCAGATGTTGTAAAAATGGCGTTTGTGATTATATTTCCAAGTTCTAGTCGATCACCCAAGGTGTCTTTCGCTTAGTTCGTTCGGTATCACATTCGTGGTAATTCATTGAACTACTTAAGGTGAGATAGAAATAAGGCGACATCTATACAATTCAAACCAGACTGGTTTTGTCACGTTCGTTGCGGCCGGCAGAGCCCGCAAAACCCCTAACTGACCACGGGGACAGTCGAGGGACGAGGACGGCTTCCTGCAAGACGGATAGACCAAATAAAGAAGTCAGCAGGGTCTGCCATCAACATGGCGAATGGCGACATGTCGTGCATCAATCTCCAGATGCATAAGAAGACCGCGTCGCTCAGTAATTAGGTGAGGTTTGTACTAATTTTGTTTCATATAATCAGTTTAAAATATACATATAAAGAAACTCGCTGTCTGAAGTGTCATTTTATACGTGGGCTTGCCATAATTATGAAGCTCTTAACCGGGACAATTATTTACTTTACATTTGATTCTCGCAGCAAAAAATTTCGATTCAAAGAATTTTGAAATCAATTTGGATCATGCATCGCTGTGCGAAACGCAAATGTGGCCTCTTCGGCCGCAATAACTAAATCATCGTTTGTAAAGAATGTCTTAATAGATGAAGAGCTCGCGACAGCCGTAAAAGATCTTATGTCCGTTCGCCCACCGTGTGCAATAGAGCATTCTGAGGATCAATGTTGGCACTTTACTTTACTGTCCTCACCATGGCGCTTTTTTTATAAATGGGAAGTTTTTTACAATTCGTTAGTAAATTTGCAATTCATTTTCGGGATTTTAAACACAGTTTTAAAAGGGTTACGTTAAAACCTAATCTAAATTAGCATTAATATTAATTAATATTGCACACTACATAAAGGTAGAAGGCCAGAGACGAAGGGAACGACTGCCAACTCGATCAATGACGTCACTGGCTTTCATATTGCAACGATTCTTCGAGCTGCGGGTGGCGGAGAAGGCGGAGACAAAGACATCCAGACCTATTCTCAAAATTGCAATATTGAAATGAAGGTGATTGTTACACCAACCCTCAAAAATAGTGTTATATTTGAATAAGAGAGAGAGGGAGATAAACGTACCATAATCTGTCAAAACTATATGTCTATTTTTGAGGGTTGGTGTAACAATCACCTTCATTTCAATATTGCAATTTTGAGAATAGGCCTGATCATACTCGATAAATTATTGTTTGCGAATCTAGCATATATATAATAATAATGAATATCAAAAAACAAGTCTCTCTGTTATAGTCTTACCATTGGACCAATGTTGACAGAATAAATCAACTAAATAATCGTTATGCTCTGTGGACAAAGGTCAGACGTCAGAAGTGAAACCATAGACACGGGAAAGATTGTAAACAGTCTGGATTGCCTTTAGCCACAACGCTCATAGACAATTAATCGAAGTCAAGAATCTCGAATTTACAGTTCACAGGGGCGGTAAATGAGCACAACCAGAACAAATATGTTCAATTATTACGGGTCCCGTTTATTGTAATATATATGTTTATTCATTTAAAAATTAGCTGCGTACACGAAATAAGTGTCACATCAATATTTGTACTAATTTCGAACATGATTGATATGTCTGTTACGGTCGCATCTCACGTGTGACGTTCAAGTATTACGAATATTATTTCGGCGCGAATTTTAAATGAATGTTTAGCTTTATTCAATATTGCTGTGCGGGCCGCAGGCCGGGCAGTGCAAGCCATGACATAACATGCGACCACAGCGGACGAAGGGTCGCTACCCTCTCCCCCGCGCATTTGGCAGGGGTCGATTTGTACCAAGTCGAAGTTACTCTCTCACTCTCTACGTTTGTCGAACGGACCGGGTTTGCTCCTGGGCGCCGTCGGCCGGGTAGCTCCACACCGACCGTCATTTTGCCGCCAGGAAGCTGCGATGTGCCTCCTGGAAGGCATCCGAGGACCTCACCTTGTACACGACGCAAGCGGCGAATATTCTTGCTGCTCACAACGGAGGACCGGAGGTCGCCCACAACGAGCCGGAGTTGTATATATGTTACCATGTAGGAACATTATAAATATTTTAAATACAACATTGCTAACGAAGTCTGTTTTTTTTTTTAATTTGATATTTATTCCCCTGAAAAAGCATAGATGTCACTAATGAAGATATCATTTATTATAAATATGAAAGCTATATTATTTATCTGTATGCATAAAAAGTCAACGTTATATATTTCTTACTTAGACCAATATGCATCATTTCCAAGAATACTAAATTGGTTCATGTATTTCTATTATCTTCTTAAAAATTGCGGTGCTTTTGGAGCCAGTAGTTATGGCAATGTGTACTTGGAGAGGAGACACTAAAATGCCATTATACATGACCAATGCAATTGAGCATATTTGGCTTCAGTGACGATATAAGAACGTTTATTTTCAAAATAGATTTTTTTTTAAGCTTGCATCAGTATAAATATTTTCTAAGTAATTATAATACACTAGCTAGTACAATAAGTATTAATATTCCGTTTTATTTATATGCGGCAGCCTCCTCTGAGATAGGTAGCCATTAGATTCCATTAGCCGGATTACAAGCAGAACGTAAGGTAACAAATTAAATAGTAAAAAACAGAACAATCAAAAAGGAGATAAAAACAAACAAGAAAGAACAAAGTAACAATTTTTATACAGACTAAGGACATGTAAAAAGTAAGGAACAGAGAATAAAGAAGATAAACGAATTGGAGTAGAAAATAATAACAGGGTAATATAAGTAGATTAGAGTAGAATAAAAATAAGAGAAAACTCAAGTCAGAAAAAATACTTGCGTAAGGAAGATAGAATATAGTATTTTATGTAATATTCCATAAGGTCTTAAAATACTAATATTAAAGAAACTCTGGATTAAATGCATGTATTTCATTAATGTTACATCATACTTGAAGACATTTCCATTAATACACGTAAATATATATATATATATCATTTAACATATGATGTAATAAAGTATTTAAAATAAAATTAAATTTGTGATATGACATATTATATGACTTTGTCAGGACGAAGCTTGTGCCGAGCCAAACCGATTGGCGTATAATAATATTACGTGGTTTCATATAAAGTTATTGAATTTTATTTAATCTGAAATATTATTATTAGGAGAACACATTCTCATTGTTAGGTTGTAATTATTCGGAACACAGCTCTGTGATATTTATAAAAATAATTAAACATATTAATTAGAAAGATATAAATAAGGTAGATGGCTCTTTCAAATAATGGAACGATTAAATGTATTAATATCAAAAATGTAACATATAGGTTCGAAAATTTGTCGCTAAAAATAATGTCGGTATAGCATAGTTGGATGATGCACCTTACTCAGTTAAAATAGAAATACATGTTTGAATCTCGGTGGCGCAACAAAAATATTTATCGATAAAATTGATTTTATATGTATATCTTTCTAATTAATATTTGAAATATTATAGTATAATTTGTATTTCATGCGTTCGTGTCAAGCCAAGAAAAAGCTGTCACGAAAATTTTACAGCCATTTATATCTAATGTGAAATTTGTCCTCTTCATTCTTCGACTTGGCTCATCACAAGATTTTCCAAGCAGGATCCAAGAATTCGTTTCAATCAAACGGATGAGATTCTGTCAGAGCATGTTCAGCCCCTGCAGAATGGCGACATGTGTTTCCAGCGTAATATTTCCAAAGCATCAATTCGTACTCTGTTGCAAGTGAGCGCGTTCATCACGCGTGAGAAAGCATGTGAGTAGTTAAGGACGTTTCAATATTACATATATAAGTGCACTGTGAACATGAAAACAGTTTTCAATTAGTGTGAGTAAGCTCGTGACGTCTCAACGAAGCTTTATAATTACATGTATAGGAGCAATGAAGACAGGATAACATTTTCTCATCTCTGTTAGCACGCGCATAGCTTTTTAAGTTGTCTTTAAGATAACTCGTAAATGTGCACTCAGGCTCTGAAATCGCCGTCTCCTTAGAATGAACAACCATATGAATTTTTAAGTTGACTTTCCGAGCACATGAATAATTGCAATGTGCACATGAAAACTGTTTCTTCCTAGTGTGCGTAAGCATATGGACTTTTAAGCTCTTTATCTGATTACACGAATAAGTACACTGTGAACATGAAAACGGTTTCTCTCCAGTGTGAATAAGCATGTGAATTTTAAGGCCGGCTTTCCAATAAGTCGCATAATTGCACTGTGAACATGAAAACTGTTTCTCATCAGTGTGAATAACCATGTGAGTTTTAAGACTGTCTTTCCGATTACACGAATAATTGCACAGTAAACATGAAAATAGTTTTTTTGCAGAATGAGACAGAACGTGATTAGTTAAATATGATTTCAGATTACACGTGTAAGAGCATTCCGAGCATGAAAATTGTTTCTCTCCAATGTGGATAAGCTCGTGTTTTTTTAATCGGCCTTTTAGTTTACATGTATAAGTACACTGGGAACATGAAAACGGTCTCTCCCTATTGTGTGTAGTCATATGGACTGCTAAGTTGCCTTTCAGTTTACACGTATAAGCGCACTGTGTACATGAAAACGGTTTCTCTCTTGTGTGTGTGAGCATGTGGACTCTAAGACTACCTTTCCAGTTACACGAATACATGCATTGTGAACATGAAAATGGTCTCGATGTAGCGTGAGAAAGCATATGGGCTCTTAAGTCGCATTTCCAATTAGTCGAATAAGTGCATTGTGAACATGAAAATAGTTTCGCACTAGCGTGTGTTTGCACGTGGGCTTTTAAGTATCCTTTATGGTTACTTGAATAAGAACACTGTGAACATGAAAACGTTTTCACACCAGAGTAAATAAACGGACGACTTCTAGGGCATATTCTCGGCATCAATATGGACTCAGATTCTGGCTCCCCACCAGATGTACTCGGATAAGCAGTTGTGTTTTCCAAAACGTAATCTTGCAGTCCCGAAAAACCTAAAAATATATTATAAATTATTGGTAGCAATGAAATTCTTCATTGTTTACTATCCATAATTAATTATATAGAAGCTTCGGTCGAACTTAAGTCATTTTAGACCTTGCAGAAGATTTCGGTTCTTTAACAGATTTTATTATCAGAGATAGAGATAGATTAAATTAAATTAATATTACTAAATTAGAGTTTTTATAAAAAATTTAATAAAAATACTTCTTTTGAATTTAAAATTTATCTTTTATTGGGGTCGCTTTCTGGGGAGGCCAGACCAAAATAAGTCAGAACCTATAATAATGGACTCAATTGATCTCAGGAGTGCTGGAAGATCAAGGCTGCAGTGGTTGGATGGCGATGTCCTGGACGTTCGTGCAGTCAGATTAGCAAACTAAAAATGACATCGGAGGACAGTTCGGAGTGGCTAAACTTAGTTGAATCAACGGTCCACACCATGTTGTTGTACCACTGGACCACTGATGTGTTTTTCAGATAAATACATAAACAAAAATCGTACATTTGACAAAATGCATTATTTCGCTACTTACTGTTGAACTGGTCGGTGTTCTTAGAGTACTCGGAGCACTCCTGCTTTATGTCAGGATACGATATGTCCACATCAGCGTAGGGCGCTCCGCCGCCCTCTCCCTCGTCCTCGCCCTCAGCCGAGGACCCTGGCTCAGACTTGACGACAGGAAGGTCATCAGCGACATCTTTCGTCATTGTGACATAATCATTCGCGCATTGCGAACCTCTCTCAGTCCCATCAGGTAAAGTAATCTCCACTTTTACATCAGCAGTGGAGAATAAGTTTTCGCCACTTTCTTCTTCATCGCTGCTGAATCCTGGTTCACGCTTGACTAGTGGAACAACGTAATCCATGGATACACGTCCGACGTTTAATAACCTCAATAGTATTTGAGAGAAAGTACGTCACGCGGACAATAACCATAGATAATTCTAAACAGCGCCAGTTACATAAGTTGCCGCAAGAAAATTATAAAATATTTTCTGCTTCGACTCCTACTCACTAATAGTGATGCCTTGGCCTCGTTTTTTAGATTAGAATACTGAGGACCATGTGGTTCGCGCTCGGAGAAAACTTTCAATTTTGACATGAAGCAGAAAGTCAGGGTGGACAAAAATGCTCCACAACCCGGCGGTTGGGCTTGCGTAACATCCATTAAGTAAACACAATTGTGGGAGAATTATTGTTCACGAACGCGATACTCTTGAAAGTACATTTCGTAGGAACCCGCGTCTCACAGGAATCCTTTTCGTTCGTCATTAGGAAGGCATTGATTTATCTCGACAATTCATATAAAAGATTTATCTGTCATACGGTTGGAGTAATAATGAAGCGATGACCACACACATTATGTTCCGGGTGACAAAGGACGAGAAACCAATATCCTCCCAAGATCGAGTCAATCGTTGGCTTCATGTTTAGAAATTAATTGTTCCTAGAAATATCACGCTCGAGAGCGGTATAATTGCATAATAATATATCCACACGAGTCGATACATAAAGACGGTTGACAATAAACGCACCAAAAAGGTCATCAGGTTGCGGGTCTATTGTTACCAAAAAATAATTAACTTCTGGGTAAGGGAGAACAAAAAAACACATGCGACGGCCGCCGTGAAGCGGCGATAAACCATCGCACCATTTCTCGGCAGGAGTAATCAGAGACGATAAATTGCATACGTATAAGTCCAGGTACTCGATTTCATCTCTTCCACATGCATGCATCTTATAAAATAAAAAAGATAACCTAAAAAAAGGAATAGGGTTGTCAGACGTCCCAATCTCGTGATCCGGTGTCCCGAACAAATCTTTCGGGACACCTAAAAGACCAGGTAAATATATACCACCTAACGTTTGAGTCAGAATTTTAAAATGTGTAAACATAAACTACCTGTAATTTATTAATAAAATTGCGATGTCTAGTACACTCCACGCTGCAGCTATATTTAACGATACACTTTCTGTCTCTCGCTTACACATTTTGTAGAACTGCGTGTAGAAGGCAGACAGAAAGTGTGTCTCAGCACTCGATCGATTCATTAATGTGATGAATTGAGCTTTGTGAGGGAAAGAAAATCTCTTCCTCACAAAGCTCCACCAGTCCCGGAAAAAACGTATATTTTTTAATTTCGATTTTTATAACTGCATTTATTCCTGTAATATTGTAACACTGTAAAATTTGAAACAATCACATCAATAAAATTTAAAAATAACTTTTAAATCCCTAAATATAACACCAAACACTATCATCAAAATTTTATATACTCAGAGATAAGAAAAACTTCAATAGCCTCCCAACACAAATTAAAGAGATCCAAGATATAAAATAGCTCAAAACGAAATTAAATGAACACTTCTGAAGCACAAAAGTAGAAGATAAATAATTATAGACTACAAGTGTATAACTCTATTTAAAATTATTACAGTGTAAATCCATCTCCGAGCACAAGAGGTAGGCGAATAAAAAACATGTAATTTTAATAATGTTAAATATTTCATTATAAAAATTTTACATAAAAAAAAAATGTAGACACAAATAATTTATTACAGAATGTGACCGTTCGCGCCAGGGACGGGTTACGCAGGCGCACACGGTTCACAAGAATACCGCGCACCCTAGCCAACGAATACCATAATTCCTATGTAGACATACATCATATTGTCATTTGTTATAAACTTTTAACGTTTTTGACTGATTTTGTTCCTATTAATAAATAATTAATAATATAATTGTTTTTTTTTGGAGGGGGGAGGAGGGTGTCGCGGTTTGACTTGAAAGAAATCAGATTACCCTAGACAAACTGTATCTTGGGAAAGAGAAAACTTATTTGTAGGGACCCCTAAAATGTCCAGTGAGATTTGTTAAGAAAACTCAAGTCAAGAAATATATATGCGGGAAAAAAAACAGTAAGAATGTATTTAATAAACGTTACAAGATATATTCATTAACAAAAGTGAACATAATATAAAATAATTTAAATACTAATTTAATGTATAAATTATAAATATATACATATAAAATCAATTTTGTCGAAAAATATTATTTTCGCGCTACCGGGATTCGAACCTGGATCTCTATTTCCAATCCGGAGAAGTACACTACCAATTGTGTTACTGTGCCAGTATTTTTCATAACAAATTTACGAACCTATATGTTACACTTTTTCAAATTAACACATCTGTCGTTCCATTATTTGAAAGCCAAAGTCAGAGCATGTTCTCGTAAGGTTTTTCCAACTATATGTATATGTGAGATCGGCTTCATTAAATAAACTTATATTTTCTTAAATAACAAACGCGATTAAACTTGGAAGTGTGCGCGTGAGTAAGTATGTGAGTAGTAAAATTTGTTTCGAGATTACATGTATAAGTGCACTGTGAACATGAAAACTGTTTTCCATCGATGTGATTAAGCTCGCTTTACTTACGTACCTGCGGATTGGTTTGAATCAAACGGATGAAATTCTGTCAGAGTATGTTCAGCTCCAACAGAATGGCGACATGTGTTTCCAGCGTAATATTTCAAAAGCATCAATTCGTACATTGTTGCAAGTGAGCGCGTTCATCACGCGTGAGAATGCATGTGAGTAGTTAAGGACGTGTCGAGATTACACGTATAAGCGCACTGCGAACATGAAAACAATTTTCCAACGGTGTGAGTAAGCTCGTGACGTCTCAACGAAGCTTTATAATTACATGTAAAGGAGCAATGAAGACAGGATAACACTTTCTCATCTCTGTGAACACGCGCATAGCTTTTTAAGTTGTCAACATAACTCGAAAATGAACACTCGGGCTCTGAAATCGCCGTCTCCCTAGAATGAATAAGCATATGAATTTTTAAGTTGTCTTTTCGAGCAAATGAAAAATTGCAATGTGCACATTTAAATCGTTTATTTTTCGTGTGCGTAAGCACATGGACTTTTAAGGTTTTTCTCCGTGTACATGAATAAGTACACTGCGAACATGAAAATATTTTCTCACTAGTGTGGACAAGCATGTGAGTTTTAAGGCCGGCTTTCCAATAACTCGCATAATCGCAATGTGAACATGAAAATGATTTCTTATCACTGTGAATACGCATGTGAGATTTAAGGCTATTTTTCCGATTACACGAATAATTGCACAGTGAACATGAAAATGGTTTCTCCCTGGTGTGTGTAATCATATGGACTACTAAGGTGGCTTTCAGTTTACATGTATACGAGCACTGTGAACATGCAAACGGTTTCTCCCTAGTGTGTGTGAGCATATGTACTTTAAGATTACTTTTCCAGTTACACGAATACATACATTGTGAACATGAAAACGCTTTCGAAGTCGCATGAGAACGCATATGGGCTCGTAAGTAACATTTATAATTAGTCGAATAAGTGCACTGTTCACATTCAAATGGTTTCTCACTAGTGTGTGTGAGCATGTGGACTCTAAGGTTACTTTTCCAGTTACACGTATACACACAATGTGAACATGCAAATTGTTTCTCACTGGCGTGAGTAAGCACGTGGGCTTTGAAGTATCCTTTATGTTTACTTGAAAAAGAACACTGTGAACATGAAAACGTTTTCTCGGTGTGAGTGAGAGTATGGCGTTTCAAGATGCATTTGTCTTTACTCGTATAGGCGGATTTTCTCTCAATAAATATGGACTCCGATTCTGGCTCTATCCTAGAAGTACTCGAACAAGCAGTTGTCTTTTTCAAATTGTAATCTTGCAGTCCCAAGAAACCTAAAAAAAAAAAGTAATATGCTTTATTACTAAATTATTGATAGCAATAAAATTATATATTGTACATTATCCATTAAAATAGTGCGATTCCTCATTTTTTATCTATGATCTGGATATGTTATTGGATCTGCACATGTACATTAACGAAATCATACGAATTTTTACGATTAGCAAGTATATTGAGCATCTGTCTTATCTATGGTCGCACTGTCAAATGCAACGCGATGCAAATGATAGATAAATGTATACGATTTTTCAATAATCTTTTATGTAAACATGATATCAGTTTTCTGACCAAGATAAGTAAGATAACCATTTGTACAATTCTAGGAAGGGCAATATAGAACGCGCTAGCAGAAAAGCAATCTTTCCTGGTAGTATGATTTAAATCTTGCATCATCAAACAATCGGTGGTCGGTCATTTTAAGCCGAAGCCGATTGTTCGGCTCTTGACAGTACCTTGACCGAAACCGAATTGTAGTATATTATTTGTATAAATAAATTGCAGTTTTCATAAATCTCATTCGTAATAGATCGTGCGATTTCGGCACTGCACATGCAGAACCGAAGGTGCATTTAAGATGGCCGAAGCCCCAGCAAAAGATTTCGGTTTTTTATCAGTTTTTTGGTATTAATCGATATTTTATATCAGAGATAGAGATCATTTATTTTAATATGATCTAATGTAATGGAACGATGTACTATGAAACTAAGTACTAGAAAATTAGATATTTTATTGAAAATATTTTGGTAACAAGTAACGTCCTACACGGACCGAACATAAACATCCACTTAACACGTGATCTTCTCGTCAGATTTAGGTGCGCGACCGCCTTCCAGGTCGTGACAGCGATTAGTAACATTTTACATACTCTGAATTAAAAGTTATTTTTAAATTTTTACACATGAATATTGATGGTATAATAAGAATATATATATATTTTAACATTTGTTTCTTCTCTATGAGAGTAAGACTCGTGTATAGAGAAGGAGTATATAGGAGTTAATTTATGTTTCAGTTAGTCTGTGTACATATTTTTTTTACTTCAATTTTTCCAATTGTGATGGGGAGATTGTTAAAAAATTTGATGCCTTGATAAATATAGTGATTTTGAGTTGCGGTATATTTTAATTTTGCGATATCAATTTGATCTCTATATACATATGAAATATCGAACGCCAATCAAATTATAAAGCACATGGAACTGACATCATTTAAAATATAAATAAAACAATGCCTACAGACTACACAAAATACATCAAAATTTATTCACTAGTCTTATTTGACTAAATGTATTAATGCACTACTTACTGTTGAACTGATCGGGGTTCTTGGAGTTCCTGGAGCACTCCTGCTTTATGTCGGGATACGATATGTCCACATCAGCGTAGGGCGCTCCGCCGCCCTCTCCTTCGTCCCCCCCCTCAGCAGAGGACACTGGCTCAGACTTGACGCCAGGAAAATCATCGGCGACATCTTTCGTCATTGTAACATAATCATTCGCGCATTGCGAACCTCCCACAGTCTCATCAGGTGAAGACATCTCCACTTTTACATCGAAAGTGGAGAATAAGGTTTCGCCGCCTTCTTTTTCATCGCTGCTGAATCCTGGTTCAGGCTTGACCACAGGAACAAAGTACTCCATGTATATACATCCAACGTTTACTAACCTTAAAAGTATATGTGACAAGAAACTTCAGTGGACAATAACCATAGATAAATTTAACAGCGCCAGCTGCATCGTTTGCCGCGAAAATATTATAAAATCTTTTCTGCATCGACTCCTACTTACTAACAGTGTTAAAACCGGGGTTTATTGTGCCGCGAGCGTCTTTATATTCAGATCACAGCGCAACTATATTTTTCAGTAAAATTGATTTTATATGTATATCTTTTTAATTAATATATTTTTTAATTAAGATCTTTATAACTGTTTTTATTTCTATGTGTACAATACATTGTCATTAGTTTTAAAAATTCAATGTTTTTGACTGATTTTGTTCCTATTAATAAATAATTAATATCTATTAATCTGAAAATTTTATTTTATTAATATAATTTAAAAATTATGCGGTTTAATATTTATGATTTTTTTCGGTGGGGGATGGGGGGGTGCAATAAAAGAAATCTGTCACCTACATAAAATGTATATTGGGAAAAGAGAAAATTGTTTGTAGGGACCACAAAAATGTCTAGTGGGATGGGCCCTGCGATTGAAAAATCGATTTCAAAACTTTTGTTAAGAAAACTCAAGTCAAGAAAGCAAGAGAAAGAAAACAAAGGTGTAGTACGTATGCTGGATATAAAAATCTGGATAAAATTGCATGTATTTAATAAATTTTACAACACACATGAAGATATTTCCATTAACACAGATGAATATAATATAAAATCATTACCTTATGTTAAAATAAAGTATATCAAGTGAAATTTAAAGTCTAAATTATAATTAATACGCTCGTGTCAAGTCAAGAAATAGCTTTACCGATAATAGGAATTTTTCCTATTCGTTCTTCGACGTGGCCCATCACGACAAACTTTTCTAGCCACCTTCCCTTCTAGAAAGGTACTGAATAAATAAAAGAATTCATTTCAATCAAATGGTTGAGATTCTCCATGTTCCGCTCCTGCAGAATGGAGACATGTGTCTCCAGCATCATATTTCAAAAATATAGTATACACGGGAGTCTGTACACATTATTAAGTTTAATTTGGCTTCTTACATGGTTTTTGAACTACATATAAATGTGAGATCGACTTGAACCAATCTGCATATGTTTTCTTAAACTCATGTGACTGCCTTTTTAAATTTTTACGTAAAACTTACTCCACAAAGCTTAGAGGGAGGTGGGAAGGGTATGTATGCACGTATTTTCTAGTTGCACTCTCCTCCGCTAGATCCTACTCACACTTCACTCAACTCACTTCTCTCTGCCACTCATTACAGCTTCAAACTAGGTGAGGTCAGGATCGATGGTCGGTTCACCGCCTTGCGAGCGATTAACAGATTTTTTTCTACTCATCAACTATTTCTCTATTTTATAGACTTTTTTAGTACTCCAGTGATTGTGTATAAATTTATATAAGTTTTTTCCTTTCGCTATTACTGTTTTATCCTTCATGCTTTTGTACTGTTTCATTCAAAACATTATTTTGTTTTGTCAAAAGTAACAATAATGGTTATTCTTTTTTAAATTTTAAATTTAATAGCTATTCTTATGTTCTATTTGGGTATTTGCCTTTTTTTGTTTGTCTATTTACCTAGGTAAAAATATTTTATTGATAAATAAATAATTTTGATCACAATTGTGTTAGAGACCCTATGTCCGTATTATAATGAAATATGCACTTTAAAGAAAGAAAACCTCATAAGAATCTTGTGTCAACTGACCGTCCACGCGAATGGGCGCGTCAATCTATCTAGCACGAGCGCATGAAAGTTAAATAACATAAATGATTATACTTGCAAGTGAGGGCGTTCATCAAGCATGAGTAAACATGTGAGTAGTTAAGGATGTTTCGAGACTAGATGTATAAGCGCACTGTGAACATGAAAACGGTTTTCCAAAGGTGTGAGTAAGCTCGTGACGTCTCAACGAAGCTTTATAATTACATGTAAAGGAGCAATGAAGACAGGATAACATTTTCTCATCTCTGTGAGCACGCGTATAGCTTCTAATGTTGTCTTTAACATAACTCGTAAACGTGCACTCGGGTTCTGAAATCGCCGTCTCCCTAGAATGAACAACCATATGAATTTTTAAATTGACTTTCCGAGCACATGAATAATTACAATGTGCACATGAAAATCGTTTCTTTCTAGTGTGAGTAAGCATATGGACTTTCAAGCTTTTTCTCAGATTACATGAATAAGTACACTGTGAACATGAAAACGGTTTCTCACCAGTGTGATTAACCATGTGAATTTTGAGGCTGGCTTTCCGATAACTCGCATAATTGCACTGTGAACATGAAAATTGTTTCTCCTCTGAGTGAATAAGCATGTGAGTTTTAAGGCTGCCTATTCGATTAGTGGCAAAATTGCACTGCGAACATAAAAATGGTTTCTTACCATTGTGAACAAGCACGTGGACCTTTAAATAGCACATCCGTTTACACGAATAAGTGCACTGTTTACATGAATATATTTTGTCATCAGAATGAGAAAGTATGTGATTTGTTAAATATGATTTCCGATTACACGTGTAAGCGCACTTCGAACATGAATATTTTTTCTCTTCATTGTGGGTAAGCTCATGGTTTTTCAATCTGCCTTTCAGTTTACATGTATAAGTGCACTGCGAACATGAAAATGGTTTCTCCCTAGTATGTGTTATCATATGGACATCTAATTCGTTTTTCAGTTTACATGTATATCTGCACTGTGGACATGAAAACGTATTCTCGGTGTGAGTAAGCGTATGGCGTGTCATGTTGCTTTTATGTTTAGTCTTATAAGCGCACTGTGTACATGAAAACGTTTTCACTCCAGAGAATTTAAACATACGGCTTCTAGGGAATTTTCTCTCAATCAATATGGACTCCAATTCTGGCTCCTTACCAGATGTACTCAGACAAACAGTTGAGTTTTCCAAAGCGTAATCTTGCAGTCCCGAGAAACCTAAAAGAAAAGTAATTTGCTTTATTATAAAACTATTGGAAGCAATGAAATCATTATTTTTCACTATCCATAATAATATTGCGCTTCCTCATGTTTTATCTTTGATCAGGATATGTACATTGTCCTTATTACGTGTGAGAAAAAACATATATTAACCAAATCCTACGAATGTCTTATCTGTGGTCACACTGTAAAATGCGACGCAATACAAATGGCAGGTGAAGGTTTACGTTTTATCGTAATGATAACATCTGTTACATAATCATTTATGTAAAATGATATTAGTTTTCTCAAGAATGTCTTAAAGTAGATATATAAATTTCAATGTTGATACGTAAGATTAGATTAGTACAATTCCAGGGAGGGCAATATGGAATGCACTAGCAAAAAAGTAATATTTTATACTAGTATGATTTAAATCTGGCATCAATCAACAATACAATTGATTGTGCCCGATTTCAGTTCACTGCCCTCACCTCACGGAGAACATAGACTTATTCCTTTTAGCCAGATGGGTCATTACAAAACACGTCCGTCGGTAGTGATTTTAAGCCCACTACAAGATTTCAGTTTTCAACCGTTTTTTGGGAGATTTTTTTGGGGGATTTTGGGAGATTTAACATTCCAATTTAACTGCACCAGTGTGGTGCCATTTGGAAATACTATCACAGATTATCTCTGGTGTTCTATCCTCTATGTGTTTTCTTAAATTAAGTGAAACTCAGTAGATATATGTGACACTTATCGTTTATTACAACAACTTATTTATATAATGTAAAATGATAGAACTCAGATATTTAGTACTATTTTAAATCCTATGACCCCCACCACTCATCTCCCACATACACACCTACACATATAAAAGTGACAGTTCCCACAATTAATTTTAAATATGATTTAATAAAATGGCACGATGTGCCGAAAGCTTTCTACAAGATGATTAGGGTTCTTTATAAAAATATTAAAAATGATGTGCGTATATTTGGACATCAATGAACGTCCTACACGGACCGAATACAAACATCTAATGAGCACGTGATCTTTTTGTCAGATTTAGTTACCTGCCGATTTATGACAGTGATTATAAACATTTCTAATTCTCTGAATTTTATTTATATTTTTAAAAAATAAAAAATTAGAACAAAATATAAACAGTAATAAATTAAAATATAAAAAATTACATCATTAACATATGAAATGCAATCAAGGTCTGAACGAAAGGGTTGAAGAAAAGAGGGATGTAGAGAAGGTGTAAAAAATTCGAGAGAGAAACAGGATGGGCTGAAGGACCACCCAGAATCATAAAACACGACCCACTTATGAAATGCCCTTTTCTGGATCTTAGGAAAAAGAAAATATCACAGGAAGCAAGGTGGGGCAAATAGGGAGAGGTGTGCCAACCTGGTCAACCAGAACTAATCTTACAATTAACCTTCCACATTGCAATATCAATGTCAAACAGAATTTATTTTTCTACCGAGCCCCTCTCTATTTCAACTCACTTAATTGAACGTTTTCAATTCTCCGGTTACCTTAATTCTAAAGGCCTTAAATTTATTTTTATCACACAGATTTTATTTCCTATCTCAATTTCTTTTACTCTCATTCACCCGTTCCCCAGGAATATTTTCTTCTTTATCTCTCCTACATTCTTTTTTTCAAATTTTTCTCTCACTTTTTTCTGTATAAGACGAGAAAGTACATTATAGTCCTAACAAGCTTCTGTCCACTGTTCACTAGCTTGTCTTCACTGTTTAAAGTATACAGTAATATTTTGTAAGTAAGGAGTTGTCGAACTTTGAGTAGTGTGTGAGTGGACGCGCTGTCATAACGAAGAAAACAATTGTTGTTCTTCCAACAAAATGCTTTTAACTCTCCTAGTAACTCACAAACATCGTGGATAGTGTATGAGCTGGAAAATAGGGTATGAAGTACGCTACAAACACGAAATAAACTCAGAATTTGGTGAACCTGCGATATTCAAGTAATCGAAGTAATCCGGCTGAGGTAAGCCGATCACGTTCAACGAATGTGTGGGGGCGGCGATTCAAATCCATCGCAATCATCGCTTCTCCCAGCTGAACGACTGAAAGCGACACAGCCGCGTTCAGTCTCCCTGGAACCAACATCTCGCTCAACTACCTAATTTCAACATTTCACCGCTGCACTATTATACACCTTATACAAAACAAACAAACTCTCCCAGCAACCCTCGTTCTATTTCATCATCTACCTCGACTGGACTCTATTGGTCTCAGGAGTGATGGAAGATCCAAGCTGCGGTGGTTGAATGGTGACATATATATGGTCAGTTTCGTAAACTGGAAAATGACATCGGATGACAGATCGGAGTGTCCAAACTTACTTGAGGAGGCATGTATTTTTTCCCATAAATGTATGAATAACAGTAGTATATTTTACTAAATGTATTAATGCGTTACTTACTGTTGAGCTGGTCGGTCTTCTTGGAGTACTCCGAGCACTCCTGCTTGATGTCAGGATACGATATGTCTATGTCAGTGTAGGGCGCTCCACCATCTTCTTCATCATCGCTGCCCTCAGCCGAGGAGACTGGCTCAAGCTTGACGGCAGGATGATCGTCAGCGACACCTTCCGTCATTGGAACATAGCAACCTGCGTGTTGCGAACCTCCCTCTGTCTCATCAGAGGAACGCGGTAAAGAAATCTCCAATTTTACATCAGCAGTGGAGAAGAAAGTTGCGCCGCATTCTTCTTCATCACTGCCGAACCCTGGTTCAGGCTCGACTAGAGGAATAACGTACTCCATGTATATAAGTCCAACGTTTAATAACCGCAAAAGTATTTGTGACAAGAGACGTCAGATGGACAATAACCAAAGATAAATTTAACAGCGCCGGCCGCATAAGTTGCCGCAAGAAAATAATAATATATTTTCTGCAGCGACGCCTACTCACTAATGCATATTTTAAAATAGTAATAATCATCTTCCTACACAAAATAGCCAACTCCAAAGTAGGCAGACGCATATACATTCGAGTGCCAGCCTGTTCAACCAGAATTAATCTTACAATTAACATTCAACAATGCATTACCAATGCTAAACAGAACTTATTTTTATACCGAGCCCACTTTTATTTCAACTCACTTAATTAAACATTTTCAATACTTCGGTCATCTAAATTCTAAAGGTCTCAATTTTATTTTTATCACACAGATTTTATTCCCTATCTCAATTTCCTTTACCCTCATTCACCCGTTCCCCAGAAATATTTTCTTATTTATTACTTTTATCTCTTATACATTCTTATTTTCAAATTTTTTTCTCACTTTTTTCTGCATAAGACGAGAAAGTACAAAGTCCTAACAAACTTCTGTCCACTGTTCACTAGCTTGTCTTCACTAACATAAATAAGAGAATAATGTTTTTATTGGCTTAAATGGCACGAATTTACTCTAAATATTGAGCATTCAATTTTGAAAAAATGATTAATAACATAATTTAGAGCATTCATTAAATCCTATACAATGTGTCCTTCCTTCTTATCTCTCTTCATTTAATTAGTAAGAAAGAAATAATTATATTAAGTTTGTTATTCTTTTCAGTGTGAAAATAATGTGTGATCTCTGTTTTTCATATCACAAATGGTATTTTTACCAACGTATTAATTTTACAATGGATTGAATGGAAAAATAATTGGTTTTTCACCAGTTATTCCTGAGCGTTAATATTTTCTTTAGGATTATCTCAAATGCTGCATGTATTTATCGAAATATTACAGTTTTAATTAAAATAGTAGACCTGTGTTACTGCATAGATTGGAAAGGGTCAAAGTATACTGTAATTTCAGAGAAAACATGTAAAATAATGACTGATAAATAATAAATTTCTGACTGAAATAAATTGAGTGTAGGTAACATATAAATAAAGTCATATTCGCCAAAGTAGCGAAAATATCGAACTTGTTTTTAATATCTCCGGTTGAAGATTATTTAATGATTTCTCTTTTATATATTAAATAACATTTTAAAAATAAATGCCTTATAAGACTTAAATTGTCTAGAGAGTTTATAATCAGAATTTTTACTCTTCCAATTCATGTGTACACATAAGTATGACTTTAATTACATTAAGTTAGTAAGTAAAGGTGTCAAAGCGATCAGCGCCGATGCACTTGTAGTAGTAGACTAGGCGATCTAGCCGCACGTAGAGTACTTAGATCGATGCAAACATATATTTTGAAAGCAAAGGTACAAAATGATTGTTTTTAAATCAGAATTTTTTAAAGAGACAATTCCGTTATGTAATTTTTTTTCTCTGTATATATCGTTCTGGCAACCAAATCGGATTTTAATATCAACAAGCGTTGTGATTGGTTGATTTCATTTTATGTAAAATAGCAACTTAGCTCCATCTGATTTAGGGTATTTTGGATCATAGCCTGATTTTAAACATGCAATATCAATGGATTTTGCCAAAAACATTGTGTTCTATATGTAGCTGACAAAAAATCTATATATTTAACTTAAATTGTCCAAGACCCGTTTTAGAGGAGTTTTGAATTAGGCGCTACATGTTGAAAATGTTACATTAAAGTGATCTGAAATTTGATTACCCTGGTGTCTCCACAGCTCCGGTGTAATGTGGTGTTGGCGCCAGATGCTGTGTATCCTGTGGACTGAATGAAGAAAGAATCTCTCCATTTTTTTGAAACTCCGCACTAATGAAAAGTTCTCGGCCACATGCAGGGAAAGAATTCTTCCAAACTTTGGGCACGATGCTAGAAGGGATCGGAGGAATTGGAGGACAGAGGGTAAAATGTCTCCATTAAGGGATCAAACCAAGTCCGAGAAATGTTCTAAGCCTTGCTGTACATCGCACTAAACAGGGCCAGCGAAAACTGTAGGCGAGCAGTTCACGCTGTAGAAGCAGAATAGAGGACTATCGAGAGAAATATCGCGTGGCAAAGTCCGGCACCGTCTGGGTATCGCTGCCACCACGCATCATTCAGGAGACACTCTTGGTAGAGCAGAGTGCAGCTAGGGACAACCGAGTAATGTTGACATGGCTGCCGGACGTCTCGTGCTCGACGATGACCATAAAATAAAACAAATGTTTAACATCCATACATTTATTTTACAAAAATAAAACAACCACTCAAAGACATAAAAACATCAACGAACTTCCTCTAAAAATTGAAGTTATCTCCCATTAAAAATTTCCGAATACCTTTAGGGTTAGACATATGTATCAGGGGTATGGATAGTATAACCCTCGTGTACAGTATGTAAGAATTTTAAATAAATTAGTCAATAGGCAATTGATTATCAAATGAAATCAAAGAAAAAGTCCTACAGTAAGAAAATAAAAATATATAATGTAATTTTTGTTTCACGACAAACGCAATAACCCATTTCTTGTTTTATGTAAGGTTGTTCAAGTGGCACTAGAGGGTTTACACCTAGCTTGACTTGGGGTGGTTTTGCAGACTATCAAAATGTCCACTGGGAATAAACTGTGCTGGTAGCCACGATGTGCTACATTGTTTAATGAAGTTTATGCCCTTAACTAGAATCTACAACATAATTTATAGGGTTGAAGTCCATTCAATGTGTCATTCGGCCGCCCGCATAAGTTAAACCTGTGATAATCCAGATCGAGTAGAATACAAAAACTGATTCAATTTAAACGTATGTGCTTATTAATATGGATTGTTAAGTTCCTCTTGCTGATACATTTATAATCGCACTCTGTACACGAAAAGGGTTTCTCCCTTGAATGGATAAGCAAATGAGTATTCAAATTGCCTCTTCGATTGCATGTATAACTGCACTGTGAACATGAAAACAGTTTAACACCACTGTGATTAAGCATATGAATTCTTAAGCTCCTTTGACGCTTGCATGCATAAGAGCACTGTAGACATGCAAACGGTTTTTCTGTACTGTGAATAAATTTATGGTTGCGTAATTCTCCTTTGCTTTTACATGTATATGGACAGTCCGAACATGAAAACGGTTTCTCTGTAGTGTGAGTGAACATGTGACTTCTTAAGTTACTTTTATCTCGGCTTATATAAGAGCATTGTGAACAAGCAAACGGTTTCTTTCCAGTGTGGGTAAGCTGATGACTCACTAGGTCTCGTTTCCTTTTATATTTGTGTGAACATTGTGAACACGAAAACGGTTTCTCTGCAGTGTGAGAAATCTCATGGCTGCGCAGTTCCACTTTACTTTTACACTTGTAAGCGCACTGTGAACATGAAAACATTTTCTCAGGAGTATGAACGAGCATGTGAGTTTTCAAGTGGCTGTTGTGAGAAAATGAATAAGTGCACTGTGAACATGAAAACGGTTTGACTCCAGTGTGAACAAGAACATGTTTTCTTAAGTTGTTTTTCCAATTACACGTGTAAGTGCATTGTGAACATGAAAACAGTTTCTCCCCAGTATGATTAAACATATGGGCTTTTAAACTTTTTTTATATTTACACTTATAAGCACACAGTGAACATGAAAACGGTTTCTCTAAGGAATGATTAAGCATGTGACTTCTTAAATAGCTTTTGTAATTGCAGGAATAATTGCACTGTGAACATGAAAACAATTTGTCTGTAGTATGAGTGAGCATATGACTTCTTAAGTTGCTTTTCTGATTTGAGGAATAAGTGCATTGTGAACATGAAAACGGTTTTTCTGTACTGTGAGTAAGCATGTGACTTCTCAAATACTTTTTGTGATTACAAGAATAAGCGCACTGTGAACACGTAAACGGTTTCTCTATATTATGAGTAAGCTTGTGACTTCTTAGGTAACCTTTATGACTAGTTGTATATGTACACTCTGAACATGAAAATGGTTTATCTCCAGTGTGAGTGTGTATATGGTATTTTAAGTCGTATTTACGATTGGTAGTATAAGTGCACTGCGAACATGAAAACGTCTTCACTTTAGTTATCGAATAGCTTTTCGATCGTTTTAGTTTTTTGTTGCTGTTCGTGGTCTCTGGCTTTATTCCAGCGGTCATCGGGGATACCGTCGCGTTTGCCAGAAGAGAATCTTCCACTTTCAAAAGATCTGCAAAAATAATTTATCATTTGTATCATGATATCATTGTAATGGGAAATAGTTTAATTGTAATTTAAATCTAATTAGTTGGAGAATATCTAATAACAATCTTACATACTCAGCTCAGGATGCATTGCGTTTCCCTGAGCCAAGTCATACTGTAAACAGCCCACTATCTGCTTCTATCCAAAATTAATGCACCACGTACAAATATTATATGTTAACCTCGTCAACAGCCAAAAGAGGAACACGTGAACTAAGTAAATAACATTGTTCTATGTACTTGCATCCGAGAATTTGGACTACTTATAATGTAAGCGTTCCAATGCGGAGGTTCTTACACAGTCAGTCCAAGAAGGGTCAAGGGGGGAGAAATTAAGACATTCTAGAAAATTCAATGCAAGGCAAGGGATGTTATGACGTAACGCTTCCATTATTTTATTAGCTTTCCATAGATATTTAAACAAAAATAGACATGCGCATACGGATTATATGCAACTTGAACAAAGATATACCTTTGGATATAAAAATAAGACTGATTGGGGCGCGGTTCGAACCCCCAACCATTTCATCATTAGATGAGTGCATATGTGAAAATAAAACACTTGTGTACTTGAGACGCGTTTCGCCTTGTAAGGGCATTATCAATCTAACAATTTAACTCAACAACTTATATTTATAAATTTAAAAATTGTATAGCTGTCCCCACAGACAGAAAATTGCTTGTCCCAATATTTTCATTTTGGTGTCACTCACATGATCACTTTGGTTTCACTAACGCAACATCCGCGATTTTTTTTGAAAATATGACTAAATTGGAACAATTTAAAGGCTAACAATATAATTAATGTAAATAATACGGAATGTTCACAAAAAGATTTAATTTTTGAATAGTAAATACTTAACATAATTGAGTATCATAAACTATCGGATTTATGTTTCCATCAAGAACGTGTGTTGGATGCCCCTCGTCCCGCAACTAATGTTACAAACCCCTCTACTAAATGTACACTTTCTTTTATGTCTATTAATTTACTGGTCTGTGGCTGTCCCTCATTACAGTTACAAATACAAGTTAAATTGTTATATTGATAATGCACTCACAAGGCGAAACGCGTCTCAAGTAAATTAAACGAGTAGAATAAAAAAAAAGAGTGTTTTATTTTCACATTTGTGATTATGTAATTCTACAAACTTAGCTCGGAAACAGTCAATTAGATGACTGGACCGAACGGGCACGACACGAGCATGTATTTAATTTTACAAATTAATAATACAAAGAAACCCGACTCCTTACCGGCGCGCTGGTCTGCCTTCCTGGAGTACTCCGAGCACTCCTGCTTGATATCCGGGAGCAATGTATCAACATCAGTAATGTGAAGTCCACCACCTTCCTCGTCGCCGCTCGCAGCTGGAGATGTCGGTTCAGGCTTGACGGCCGGGAGAAGCGCATCGTCATCATCCTCCATTTTAACAGAGACATTTTTAAAATCCAAGTATTGAGAACCTCCCTCAGTTTTTATCTCAAACTCGTCGGATGATTGTGGACTCTCTCTCTTTGCATCAACAGCGAAGAATGATGGTCCAAAGACCTCTTTTTCGTCGCCGCCGAGTCCCGGTTCAGTCTTGATAAGAGGAACAACGCGCTCCATGATACACGCCCACGCTAAATAACCTCAAAAGTATTTTCAGTGAGAGATGTCAGATGTAGAATGACCATAGAGAAAATGCCCATTACGTGTGTAGCCAGGTAAGAAAGTTAAACATTTTATTCATGCTTATTCACTAGGTAGATACTTACAGATTAATTGAATTTTTAAGGAATAATTATAACTGTGTTTTACGGCCGCATCTCACGTGTGTCGTTCACGTATTACGAATATTATTTTTGGGGCGAAATTATTTTGTTTAAATATTGTTATGCACGGGCCGCGCGATGTGAATCCTTCTCACCACGCTTCTAACGGCCATCTTCAGCCTGGCGAAAGGTAGCTACTCCCTCTCCCGCGCATTGGCCGTGATGGGTTGCTCTCTCACACCCCGATCGTTCGGCCTCCGGGCAGTTTCTTACCGACCGCCATTTTGCCCCAAGACGAAGCCGCCACTCGCCTCCTGGAAGGTATTTGATTACCCCGCCTTGGACACGAGGCAAGCGGCGGATATTCCCGCCGCTCACGCAAAAAGGGTCAGAAGCCATCCATCGTGAAATGACCGGACGCGGCCATGGAGACCACGTGGCGAGCGAAGCTGCAGGGGGCTCCAAACGCAGCTTTACACGCTCCCGCAGCAGGCTACACGTGGCTATGCAGTTGGCTACAAGCAATGTGTCCGAGCTTTTAATTAAGGTCAGATATAAGTAGCAAGTAAATAAATGTTTAAAAAGTCGTTCATTTAATTTACACTCCCGCTATCTCCTCGTGACCACGACTAGATGTTGATTGCGCAACGACCAGACTCTGCGTTCATATCATGTAAATAAATTTATTTACATACTAGAACAAATTTGTTCAAATAAATAATGTCGTATGTAATGTGCAAAATACTGGAATGATTAAAAATGTAATTTTTTATTTACAATACTTCACACAGGAAGGGTCGATTTATAACTTGTTTTACTTTTAGGGCGATTTTCACAATACGCTGGCGTGACAGCTGGAGGGAGGTGGACCCTAGGGCTTCCTTGTCGGTCCACTCATCAAAGCTAATCAAAATATACGACTTTAATTCAATAACATTTTTACAATTACAAAACGAAAAGGAAATGATACTCAATGTATCAAGAAAATTTAGGTGCAGTAGTTGAAGGCTGACACTCAGGGATCCATTCATCAAAAAGACTTCCAAAAGAGGGACAGTGGACGAGACACAAAATCGATTGAGCCACATTACACCGACAGACTAACGGAGTTGCAAGACACGAGGCATGGAGAGTGAGAGGTAGGCGCAGTGGCCTGACTACCCACCTAAGGAGCTCCAACAATTCACCCATATTCAAATATATTCCTTATATAGAACAAATAGTTACGCCACTGTGTATCGGGTCTGTTGTGATTTGAAAATATTCAGACAATATTTGACCTGATTAAGTAACTTTGCACGAAGATCCACAATAGCGTAAATCAATAGAGAAATATCTGGTTGTGGTTGGCGTCCACACTAAATATTGTTATGATTAATTTATTTTAACATTGCGAATGTTTTAATGGAGGCTCTGCGGGTTAAATGTGTATTGAAACTGCATTAAGTATAGTATATTATAAAATAGGTAACTTTGTTGGATAAAACATATTCTATGCAGGGGTGATATGATACATGTGTCTGAGAGCACAATGGTGATGTCGAGGGATGGATGGCTCCATGTAAGAGCTGCAGTCAAAGATTTAGCAGTCCCACGGGGCCGTTAAAGAACAAGAAAACTGAATAGTAAATGCAATATCGTATATCACAATATCGTTTTATTCCACCGTAGTGATAACTCAGTGTACCATGCAACCTGCAATAGGTCAAAATGGTGATAACACTGTTAACAGAGAGCAAATTCAATTAAGATAATAAAATTACGAAAGAATCGGTGAGATGGGGAAAAGATTGGGTAGTTTATTGTCTCTCCGACAACATTTGATATTTTCGATATACGCCTATTGCATTTATCACAACGATATACTGAAGTTAATTTATTTGATAATGATAAAAAGAAACTAATCAAAATTGTGATATAAACACCGTCAAACAGTTAATGGTTAAACCGTTATGTAAAGCTTTATTTATACCATTATATCAACCGTTATATATTTTATTATTTAATATGTTTATATGTGTATGGACTATGCCTGTCTCACTAGAAATGTGCAACCTATGTAAATAAAAAGCAATTACAAGACATTCAATATATTATTTTGAAGAAATTTGTGCCAATTTAGGTTTGATCAACATTTTTGGGTGAGTGCATCAATACTAGCTCTACCCATATTATAAATTAGATTAGAGAGTTATTTAAACCATTATTTTAACCGTTGTGTAAACCTTTCTTTAAAAAGTTATTTATACCATTATTTAAACCGTTGAGTAGGTAAACCTTCATTTAGACCAATTATTATAGCATCAGTACTACCCACATTACGAATCCACGTTATCATTTTCCGTTTCATATTATTGGGACGGGTGTTAAATCTCTCAACATTCTAATAAATAGTTTAGGTACAAAATATTTATTTGTACGTGTGGTAATTATATTTTGAGTTGCTTTAAAATGTGTCTATTAGTGTTTATATATGTAATATTAGCATATATTTGTCATATATTAAAAACATCACATTTATTAAAAATTTGCTGGCACATACGCACTCTTTTGACGAAATTTTCCATGACCATTTTGCATAAATGTAGCTGAATTTCGTTGATGCAGTGTTTAATTTCCTCCTGCAATGCACGAGTGGTTGTGGGCTTGTTGTTGTTGTTGTTGTGTGTTGTTGAACGACCAGTGTGTTTAGCGTCTCCAAATGATCCAGTCTCTCTAAATTTATCAATTAATCTCTTCGCAGTTGATGAACTCAAAACACTATTCTGACCATATTTTGTATTAAATTTTTGAATTGCGGCCGTTAAACTTTCATTATTTTTGAGATACAACGATGAAAACACATTGTTGTATCGTGTAACGCCCCATTTTTACTAACCTCTCAGTTAAATGTCGAATTTTTCAATTCAATCTGTTGTAAAATTAATACAGATGTACTAATTTGAAAAAGTGTCACATATAGATTCGAAAATTTGTCACGAAAAATACTGGCGCTATAACACAATTGGTAGTGTACTTCCCCGGATTGGAAAAAGAGATCCAAGTTCGTATCCCGGTAGCGCAAAAACAATATTTTTTGACAAAATTGATTTTATATGTATATATTTATAATTAATACATTTAATTATTATTTAAAACATCACAGACCTATGTTCTGAATAATTACAACTACACAATAAGAATGTGTTCTCCTTAATAAAATTAATAAGTTGATAAAAATACAATTTGTGAGATCACACAATATTTTCACAGTGAAAAGAACAACAAATATATTAATATAATTTTCTCTTTCTCACTAATTAAATGAAGAGAGATAAGAAGGAAGGACACATTGTATAGGACTTAATGAATGCTCTAAATTATGTTATTAATCATTTCTTAAAAATTGAATGCTCAATATTTAGAGTGAATTCGTGCCATTAAAAGCATTTAAGCTAATAAAAACATTTTTTCTAGCTGTTATTTACGGTAACACGAGTTGACAGCATGACTGTGTTCGGGTATATTTTATCATGGTTTGGTAAAGGTTAAGCAGAATCAACTGTATATATTATATGTGTCTAAGAAATAAGAAATAAATGCATTAAACATTAATTTGCTATAATTTGTTAGTACATCAGACTCCACTGGCCCTATAGGAGTCCCAGAAGGTCCGTTCCCGAGAATACTTTCGGTATCGATTCTTTCCCAACGCTAACATGGATGAATAATTTTTAAAATCCACCACATCTAGAAATGGAAATAATATATTTTTTTAATGACTTCTCTGGTATTAGGAAGAGTTGACAGTGTTTACTTAGGGTTGTTAAAAGTGGAACCTAATTCATATTAAAGAAAATAAATTAGCAGTTTTTGAACGCGCAACACTTAGAAAATTTTATGGACCTACCTACACTAGCAATACTGCAGAATATAAATGAATCATGAGATCAAAAATATAACTGAACAAGAAACAATTGTAGGTCCCAAAGACTGCGATGGACTGGCCATGTTGAATGAATGCCAGATAATAGGATACTGAAGATCATGACCCCAGTGGAAGCGACCTAGAGACAGACTAAGGTGGGCTGACTGTGTGAAAGCGGATTGAAGCAGGATGGGTGAGTCCGGGAACTGGGAAAAGCCATAACCAGGGACAGGAGTCGGTGTAGTGCGTGGAAGAAGAAAGGTATTAGGAAAAAAATGAAAATATTATCAATGTATATAGTAGTATCCTGCTAATATGTCGGATTACGAACCAGACCATTGTAAGCAAAGTGAAAATTTTGAAAAAACGTGTAAGTTTTCAGATCTGTCTCTTGTTCATGTTTCACAGTCATAGGTGACCAATAGAAGTATGCATTGGTTGAGCGCTTTCTATTTTACATAGAAAATGTTCACAGAGGAAAATCACTCTTAAAAATTAAGTTCACACATTTGAATAATTTATTTGAATATGCCTTCGGCTATGGAAATTAGTTGTCTTAGGTCAGCGGTCGGCGGACAGCGGCTCGCGAGCCGCATGCAGCTATTTTCATAGGCATTTGAGGCTCTTCAACTCAAACTCTTATTTTTATCTACAATCATATTTGATTGCAATTGCAATTAAATACTCGTAGTTTATTATATGGGATGGAGTAGACCACTGATTCCCAAAGTGGTCCATATCGACCCCCAGGGGTCTATGATAACCTGCAAGGGGTCTACGTCAGCGAAAAAAAAATTTGGGGGTTCATGAAATGAAAATGGGGGTCCACGATAGTGGATCTCAACATACACTGATAGTACCTATTTACTTACATTATAATCTTATAATATAAAGACATATATATTATTTACAAAAGTACCTATGAAGTAAAAAATTTATTATATGTTTATAAAATTGTGTAAGTTGTAAGATGTAGGCATTCGCTTTGTGGTTTAAGTTTTTAACACTAAACTTCACTACAATTAGAAATTTACAAAAAATCAATATCAGGTAAGTAGTGGGTCTACCAAAAACCGGAAAACATGGCAAGGGGTATACCTCTGATATATACAGCATTGTCCTGGATACTTTTATAGACTGCAGTCAGTTTTTATTGTGCTGTTGTGGTGTCATTTAATTCAAAAGATAAAGATTCGACAGGAAAAAAAATAATAATAGAGAGAAAAAAAGGAAATATGTAGCGGGAGTGTTGTAGAAGTAGTAAATTATTAGTGTAGCCACTGTATAATGATTATGTTAGAATGTTGGATAGCCATGCTTCTGATTGATCTCTACCCGATTGAATCATATATCGGTTCCATATTTGTGTAATCTTATGTTGTTGTACAATTTCGGAGCTAAGAACACGTAGAATCTTTGATAAAATACCGTTGTTGCTCTCGAAACTGGCGTGTAGATGCTCGTTGTTTGTCGTGTGTTGTGTTCGTGATTTATTGCTTGGAGTGAGTTGTTAGCATGAAAATATTGGACGAGTCTCAACATATAGATTTGTCTTATGTCTAGGGCGTTGTACTCTTTAAATATAAGATCTGACGGATATCGAAAGGGACGATCATTTATTATTTTAAGAATTGTCTTCTGTGCTCTGTTATTCGACTTTAATATTGTTTTTGCTGCTCCTCCCCAAACTAAAATAGCATAATTAATGAAGGAGTCGCAGAGTGCAAATTACACCGATCTTAAGACTAGTCAATTAAACATTGTATTCCTTTAAAAATGTTAGTTAGTTTTCTTATGCGTTTAGCTATATGTTCTTTCCAGTTAAGATGATCATCGATCAGTACTCCCAGATGTCGAATAATATTAACTTGTGTCAATTTTTTGCATTGGCATGAGGAAGCCGTGTTCTTGTTTGTTTTGCAGTCATGTACGATGGGTGTGGGGCGTTGATGTGGCAATGTTCTTTCCTTAATACAAAAACATACATATTTTGATTTTTTTGTGTCAAGTGATAGGAGGTTCGTATCAAACCATAGATACATGAAATAGTTTGCCTGAAACATTACACAGTAAAAGAGCTAGCATTTTCCATTCTCGCGCACAATCTTCGACTCTACTTATTTATGTGAACAAACATTCCCGTTAATGAATCAAATTAAATTAAAGTTAAAGAACGAAAATTTACAATTGTGGCTAAAATTAAAAACAAATAAGTACTTGCAAGACAAAGAACAGCTTTCGAAAGCGATCCAAGGTTTAACTAGTTAACTTAAGCCCAAAAAATGTTTTAGTAGTATTAGCACTGAGCTATTAAATCTTATAACGCTTGAATATTACGTTCTTCTAAGTAGTCTATATTCTGTATTGTGAATTAGACTTTTAAATAAAAATCGTACCATTAAAATACAGTGAAAATTTATATTGCGGCTCTATGAAAAATGTATGATTCTGTTTTCTTAATATTTGGCTCTTCTCACCAGAAATTCAGCCAACCCCAGTGGTGGCAATATGAGGAAAGAAAGGAAGGCACTCACTTTTTCATCTGCCAGATGCTGGTTCATTTATTTATTCCTTCTCCACCACAAGAACAAGTGTTTGAGCGGAGCGGGGCGAATATAAATATTTTATACAAGCGAAATTAAAGTAAAGATTGATTAGCGCACACTGAACTTGCTGAAGTTGGAGAGACTGTTAATTACTGTGACATTTTTTCGCTTTCTTGCGCTTACCGATATGTTAGGAAAAAAGTGACAGAGATACGCAGGTTAAAATTTGGATAAATAGCAAACTGAAGGTATGCGTGATGTAGTACGCAACAAGTCAAACACCAAAATACTTAATATAATTTAATTAACTTATACAGCGCTAATATCCTGTCTTAGGTAGACATAATTATCAACTAGTTCAAGTTAGTTTCCTTTAACATGAATGACGATTGGATGAAAGCAATTTTTATTTTTATGTCGGAAGATATATATTATTTTAAACATAATTTTTTTTAACATTTTTTTTTTTTCATTTTTTGAGAGTATAGAGAAGAAGTATAAAGAATATAATTTATGTGTCTGCTAGACCAGTATACATAATTTTTGATTTCAGATAAAAACTTTTCTAATCGCAAGGAGATGATTATTAAAAAATTTGACGTCTTGTTAAAAACAGTATTTTTTTATTGCAGTATATTTAAGTTTTGGAATATCAATTTGGTCTCTAAATCTCATAGATCGATAATTGCTTCAAATGTTTAATTTGATTTTAGCTTTCATATTTGGATATAACAATTTTTTTTTGCATATCTATTATTTTTGGTACTTTGAATTCTATACAGAGTTATTAGACACTTGGATATGCATTTTTTTTCGTTAGAATTATTTTTATCATCATTTTTTGAGTAATTTCTAATTGAATTTATATATGGTCATTCCCAATCCAATAATACCATATTGCAAATGTGACTGTAAACGCGTAATATATTATTTTCAGATTTGTAAATGATAAGATGTTTCCGAGTCTTAAAAATATCTAGGCAGTTTTCCTTATTTTGTGTGTAAGATTAGTAATATGTCCTTTCCATTTGAGTTTGTTATCTATTACGATTCCTGTATTCTGTTACTTTAGTAAATTGCAATAGTACAAATTTATTAAAATCCTATGATGAGTCGGCCATTTGGCTCGGATGGAAGAATATGTGTGGTATTGTGTACCTCATATTTTATTAACTATAGAGGAGAGGGCCTAGATGGGACTCACATGGATGGAGGAACTAATATACTTATAAAGTCGATAACTGGCAAACCCAGGCGCATATATATATATTTTTTTGTAGCATAAATAGTACATATAAAAAAATAAAGGTAATTGCTTCACAAGACGTAGTCTGTTCTAAAGCAATTACCTGTACAATTTTTAAAAATTGTAAATGTTTATTGATAAGTAAGTATAATTTTAAGTTATTTGTGTGAAAAAAGTATAATTAGGAGTTATAAAAAGATATTGAAAAAGAGCTATAAAAATATTATTGTTAGTAATATACAATATGAGATCTAGTGGCAATATATTAAATATTCTCAGAGCACAAAATAAAAAAGTTCATTGAGCGAATTTTGTATTAAATTTTGGCATTGAATAGTATCCTAAGGCTTTGCTCTTGGTTTCGTTTGGATCGGATTGTGGAAGTAATGTTAATTTATTTTTAAAATGCTTTTAAGATTTTTCTGGTTTCATCTATCGGAGAAGACTGCAGGGATTTTTTTGAGGAACCCAAAGCCCAGGTGGATAATAATATACTATTGTAGGTATACTATGGAGTATTAGCATAATCAAATCATCCACGATCTGCATGAACTTTCGCTCTCTTGATTATGGTCCTCTTAGAGCCAGCACTACTCGATATATTGTAATTATTATGGAAAATAAATTCTCAGGATTTTGAACGATCCATAGATCTTCACTCACATTTCACAGCCGTGTATCAAGACAGATTGTATGCATTACCGAAAGTCATTATTCTTAGGTGACGTGAAATAATTAAAGATTTAATTTACGAAGCACGCCCAGTAGAGTTGTACTCGCGTATTGATCCGAAATAACAGATTTTATTGTGTCTGAAAAATTATTTAACAATCGCCGTTTAAAATTTTTAAAAAAACTTACGCTTAGCGTCCTTTTATCTATGGGTATGGGTCACGTCTTACTGCGGAATCGGAGCAACATTGAATTAAACAAGTGAAGGTGTTTAAAAATAAGCTATTTATTACGTCGCAATTATAATAAGGTACGTAGCTACACATTTATTTGATTATTGCAAAAAAAAATGCATTAATATGTCAAAATATTAAAAGAAAATGTCAAAATATGAAATGTGTCGGAATTCCAAAAAAAATGTTGGGCCCAGGGCTGCCAAACTAAAATATGATATTTGCTGACTTTTTATATAGAAATTGTCTGTATTGCTTTTTTATAATCAGCATCGTAAACCGTTTTCTATACACTGCTGGACGAAGGTCTCCCTTCTCTCTTTGTCTAGTATTATCCGCTGCCATGTATTTCGGTAAAATGTAATAATTTCGTAACATATTTGCTTCTATGTTGTTATTA